>JAUDYJ010000004.1:74598912-75281412 GCA_030761175.1 Masticophis lateralis | reverse complement strand
AGTGTTTGGTCAGATTCGGAACAGCTAGACCTCCAACTACACTGCAGGCGTCTTTTCTGGCGCTTCATCTCCTTCATCTCCTCAGAGAACCAAGGAGTCAGGTAGGCTCGGCGACGGGTCAGAGGCCGCAAAGACACGACTCGGTCTAAAGCGTCAGCAGCCGCCCTATCCCAGGCGGCCACCAGCTCTTCAGCCGAGCCATGAGCCAGAGCCTCAGGGAATGGCCCAAGCTCCATTTGGAACCTATCAGGATCTGTCAGGTGCCTGGGGTGGAACCATCTAATTTGTTCTGCCTCCCTGCAGTGGGGTGTGGTGGTTAGAAAGTCAAGCCTAAGAAGGGAATGATCTGACCATGACTAGGGCTCAGCTGCTACCTCCCCTATCTCAAGATCATTCTTCCACTGACCAGAGACAAAAATCAAGTCCAGAGTGTGTCCTCCCGTGTGAGTGGGTCCACAAATTAATTAGGTCAGGTCCATGGCCGTCATGGAAGCCATGAACTCCCAGGCCGCCTCAGACGCTTCGCCGACAGATGGAAAGTTGAAGTCCCCCATGGCCTGGGGGTGTCCACCACCACCTCAGCAATCACGTTGAGCAGCTCGGGCAGGGCAGCCGACATGTGGCAGGGAGCCAGATACATAATCAGCAAGCCCATCTGCCTCCCATGTCCCCACTTCACAAGGAGGGACTCACATCCAGCTATCTGAGGTACAGTGCCTCCCTTGGAGCAAGACTTTCCTTTACAAGAACCGCCACCTCCCCACCTCTGGGACCTCAGCTGTAATAATTTTAGTTACTGTTAATCCCAGTATAATTACCTTTATTTTTCTCACTGTTAATCCCAGGATAATCATCTTTTACTTTCGTAGATATATTATTACAAATACTCAAATTATAACAATTGTTATAGGTATTTAAACAATATCCCAATTATTATTACCATCAATTTCCTCAAATAGTATCTTTTAGCATCTTAATAATAAATTGGTTCGTTATATCCATTGCTATTTTTTTTTAGTGTAGTCTATTTTCCATATATTTTAATTTCAATCCTTATTTCATTTCTAAGTATCTGTAACATAATTGTTCTCTTATTTATTAATCTCAGTATAGTCATTTTATAAATCCAGGTCCTGGACTTCTTTAAATGTCTTAATATTTTTCAACCTTTTATTCTTTTATCATTCAGTATTAATCTCCATATAATCATCATTATATTATTATTAATCTCAATACAATCATCATTTATTGTTAATCTCAATATAATATCTAGAGACCTCCTTTTTATTATTACTATTCCCATGTTCAATTATATGTTCATATTTAATCACAATATCTTTATCTTTTTTATTTTCCACTTCTATGTCTTGTTTCTCCATTTTCATTTTCTTTTCCATACATGTATACTCCATATCAATTTTTATATCCTCAAACTTTATTCTCTGTGCAACATTATAGTTATTTCTTTTATTTCCATTCTCCAGGTCAAATAATTGCTCCAATTATAAAAGTTCCATTGTATTCCCTTCTATTTCCTTTTTTTTTCCTCCAAAAGTCAAGCTAGACAAAAAAATCCTCCTGTCACGGTCCATTATTATCTCCAAATAAATGAATTTCCAAATGCCCGTTCTTTGTGGAAATATTTGTCTTTATTGGGCATAACAAACTAATCCATGACTCTGTGCAGTTAGCACTGAACTTTGGCTCCCCAAGACCTCCCTTTCTGGCCCCCATTCTCTGCTCTCCATTGGCTGTCTTCCAAATCATTCTTCTCTTCTCTTCTCTCCTACCTTAACTCACAGGAATGTCACCCCTCCCATGCGTCTCCCTGGAAACTAAATTCACCGAAAGGCTTTTCTAGGTGAAATGTCACACTCTTTCTCAAACTTCTATGTCAGCCCTGGAACACTGACACCTCCTCCACAAATTCTCACAGTTATTGTCTGTGAGGTTCACAGTTTTCCAAAGTAAAGAATCAAGTTACAATGTTCCTTTTTACTCCAGATGGTGTCTCTCTGCAATCCACAATTTCTGTTTACTTAACAAGTATCCATTTTGTTTCTATTACATCACAATCTTACTTGACTTCTCTTTTTTCTTTTTCAATTTAAAAATATCAAATCTGTCAGATTTCGAGGCCGTCTTCAAATAAATTGCATCTCAAACGAAGTCTTTTATAAAATAAACCTCCATTTTTATTAAGCACGGCACTTTTAACACCGACTCATAGCAGCCAACAATGCCGCGCTGACCCAACACCCCTCCTCTTCCTTCCCCCACTTCTCTGCATTCATTGGTCATCTTCCCAATCACTCACCCCTAATCTACTGCTCCAATTCAAAAGAATTTCCCCCCTCCCATCCATCTCCTAGGGTACATTATCTCCAAAGAAAATAAGTAGGTGAAAGGCAACCGTCCTGTCCCAGATACCTTCACCTTCTTCTTCTTATGTCAGCAGTAGGATAAATGCATCTTGACATGCCGAAATCCGCCCCCCCCCTTCATTTCTCCAGGGTGGCCTGTGTAATACAAACAACAAAGTTAAGTACCGGTACCCCATCTGGGGATGTGTGTCCCGTCCCCTCTCGTCTTGCCCGGGTGATTTGCATGGAATTTGGCTATAAGGCAGTCAGCTTGGATGTTTCTACTTTTCACCCAGGAAGCCTCTGACAAGGGGTAACCCTTCCACTTGGTTAAGTATTGGAGGTGCTCCCTGTGCCACCTTGAATCAAGAATTCGCCGTACCTCATAGTGAGTGTGGCCCTCAATAACCAGGGGCTTGGGGGGGGGGTCATGTGGCACCAGTCTTAAAGTTGAACCAACTACAGGTTTCAGCAGGCTACTGTGGAAAATGGGGTGTATCCTCCCTAGTAGTCGGGGCAGCTGTAGTTGTACTGTGACCAGGTTGATTACTTTTACTATAGGGAATGGTCCTATAAATTTCGGGCCCAGTTTCCTGCTAGGGAGTCTGAGTCTCAAATACTTGATGGAGAGGTAGACCTTCTCTCCCACTCGGAATGGTCTTTGGGGAGTTCGGTGCTTATCTGCTTGTTTCTTATAGGACTGAGTCGCCTTGGCTAACACCACTTTGACATCCTCCCAGATTTCTTTCAATATTTCCATCCAATTGGTCAAACTGACTGAGGAAGGGGGCTCTCTTGGGTACTCTGGCATGGGGACGAAATCCATACCACTATCTTAAATGGGGTTAGTCTTGTGCTACTGTGGACAGCATTGTTATACGCGACCTCCGCAAAAGATAGGAGGTCCACCCAGTTAGACTGCTGGTAGTCGAAGTAGCACCTCAGGTACTGCTCTATCATGGCATTCAGTCTCTCCGCCCTCCCATTGGTGCTCAGGTGAAATGCTGAGCTGAGGCCTTGGGATGATCCTATGGATCCTAGGAATTCCCTCCAGAATTTCGCTGTGAACTGGACACCTCGATCGGAGATGATTCTTCTGGGTACTCCATGCAGGCGGTAGATGTGTTTTACGAACAGTTTGGCCAATTAGCAGGCTGAGCATAGCCCGCTGCAGGGTATGAAGTGTGCCTGTTTGGAGAATAAGTCTATTACAGTCCAGATCACTGTGTTTCCACCACTCCTCGGCAGTTCTACTATGAAGTCCATTGCAATCTCCTCCTATGGTCTTGTCGGTTCAGCTACTGGCTGCAGCAGCCCGGGAGGTCTTCCTGGTCAGGTTTTCATTTCATTTAGGAAGCCAAAATGCCCCTCTGGTTTAACGTCGTGGCTCCTCTTGAGGACTAGAGTGCGTAGAGTCTCTGGGACATAGAGTTTTGTCCCTTTCCATGCTAGGTCATCCCTTTTTGTTAAGAGATGTTGATTGTCTTGGAACCAGGGGTCCACCAATGTTTCTGTTTTGAGTCTTATCGTCAAGTAGAGCCTCAGATAGCTCAACAGGCTAATAGCCTGTTATTAAGATCCAGCTGTCTGCAATTATTGCAAGGTTCGAGGCTCAAGGTTGACTCAGTCTTCCATCCTTTCTAAGATAAGTAAATTGAGGACCCAGTTTGTGGGGACAATAAGCTGACTTTGTATAAAATATACAAAAGTATGAAAGCTATTGCTTAACGCATTGTAAGCCACCCTGAGTCTCCGGAGAAGGGCGGCATACAAATCTAATTTTAAAAAAAGTCACTTGCTGGTTGGCCATGGTGGTCGCGATGCTGCCATCTGGTGACTACTTGACCCACTCCTTGGGCAGAGGGGATGATGGCATTCACTACCTGCTTCCGCTCACTGTTGTATTGAGACATTTGGGAGAGGGCATCGGCCAGAAAGTTTTTCCCCCCTGGGATGTGCTTCAGCTCAAAGTTGAAACGATTGAAGTATTGGGCCCACAGGACTTGCCTGGGCGATAACTTCCATGGGATCCTGAGGGCATCCAGATTCTTATGGTCAGTCCAAACTTCGAACAGTCTCTAGCCTCCTTCTAGCAGGTGTTGCCAGGTCAACAGCACCCACCTCACTGCAAACGCTTCCTTTTCCCTCGCTGCCCATTGTCTCTGTCGGTGAGTTTGTGGGATGTGTAGGCACAAGGTTGTAATTCCCCTTGGCTGTTCTTTTGGAGTAGGACAACCCCCACCGCTACATCACTGGCATCTGCTTGGATGACAAAGGGTTGTTTGGGGTCAGGATGCTTCAAGACCGGTTCTTTTGCAGTGTTTCTTTTAGTGTTTTGAATGCCTCTTGACAGACCGGGTCCCATTGTAGAGGTTGTCCTGGGTGGGGTTTTGTTGCTGGACTCCCTGTTTTTAGGAGGTCTGACAGAGGTTTGGCAATTCTTGCAAAAGAGGGGATGAATTGTCGAAGTTCGTGAACCCCAGGAAGCTTTCAAGTTGTCTGCGGGTGCGAGGGGATTGCCAGTTTAGGACTGATTGTACTTTGGCCGGGTCCATTTCTATCCCTTCGTTTGACACTCAGTAGACTAAGTAGTCTAGCCATGACTGGTGGAACTCGCATTTTGATAGTTTGACATAGAGGTTCGCCCTCAGAAGTTTTTCCAGCACTTGGCGGACGAGGGATATGTGTTTGTCCATGATTTCCATGTAAATGAGAATGTCATCTAGGTAGACGAGGACCCCCTTATAGAGGTGGTCATGTAGAACCTCATTTATCAATTGCATGAACACCACCGGGGCTCTCTGTAGTCCAAATGGCATCACCTTAAATTGGAAACTTCCTAGCGGGCAGTTGAATGCTGTTTTACACTCATCCCCTTCTCTGATGCGTATCCGGTAGTAGGCTTCGTGGAGGTATAGTTTGGTGAAAATTTTCTCTTTGGCCAGGTGGGCTAGCATGTCTTTCATGAGGGGAAGGGGAGATAAGGGGATATAAGCAGCAGGGGGCCATATTATGTCTCAGGAGTAGACACTCGATGTTTACGTGCGATTGCGCACTCCGACCCCCAAACCATCGCTCGTTTCCCAGGTTGTTCAGAGCCTCAGTCCCTGAGTCTACGGCTGATGTTATGTAATGCCAGGTCAGTGGTAAATAAGGCTCCCCTCATTCACGATCTTATTGCGGAGTGGGGTACTGACCTGGCAGGGATCACGGAGACTTGGCTAGGCCAAGAGGGAGGAGTTCCCCTTGTGCAAATGTGCTCACCAGGTTTCCATGCATTTCATCAGCCAAGGCCTCAGGGAAGGGGTGAGAAAGTCTTTGCCCGAGGGAGGCCACTGTTCCTCAGATAGCTGGATGTGAGTCCCCCCTTGTGAAGTGGGGTCAGGGGATACAGATGGGTCTACTGATTATGTACCTGGCTCCCTGCCTCATAATGGCAGCCCTGCCTGAGCTGCTCGATGTTATAGCTGGGGTGACGGTGGAAACCCCCAGACTTATTGTTATGGGGGATTTTAACCTTCCATCTGCTGGTGAAATGTCAGAGTCAGCTCGGGAGTTCATGGCTTCCATGGTGATCATGGACCTGACCCAGGTAATTAAGGGCCCCACCCACTTGGGGACTCACACTCTGGACTTGATTTTTGTCTCGGACCAGTGGCTGAATGATCTTAAAATAAGGGATATAGACATCAAGCCCTTGTCATGGTCTGATCATTCTCTCCTTCATATGGACTTTCAAGTCACTTCCACCCACTGCAGGGAGATGGAACTGACCAAATGGTTCCGTCGCAGGTGCCTGATGGACCCCGAGAGGTTCCTGACAGAGCTTGGGCCATTTCCTGAGACTCTGGCTCACGACTCGACTGAGGATCTAGTGGTTGCCTGGGACAGGGAGGCTACTGGGGCCTTGGACCGTGTCGTGCCTTTGCATCCTCTGACCCAATGCTGATCTCGACTAGCTCCTTGGTTTTCTGAGGAGCTAAGAGAAATGAAGCGTCAGAAAAGATGCCTGGAGAGCGATTGGAGGACAAGCCAATCTGAACCTGACCGAACACAGGTGAGATCTTATATTAAGACCTACCTAGTGGCGATAAAAGTGGCGAAGTCTAGCTACTTCTCCGCTCTTATTGCATCTGCAGAGAACCGCCCAGCCACGCTGTTTAGGGTGACCTGCTCCCTACTTCAGGTGGGGACGCGGGAAGATCCCTTACAGGGACGAGCTGAGGATTTTGTGCAAATCCCATGTGATAAAGTCGCTCAGATTCGGGATGGCCTGGACTCCGATTGGGTAGATCCAGGGGAGGAGACGGGGTAGGTCTTGTGAGCGTTATCTGGGAAGAGTTTGACTCTGTAGCTCCTGAGGACGTGGACAGGATTCTGGGAAAGCTTAACGCTGCCACATGTTTATTGAACCCGTGTCCCTCCTGGTTGGTACTGGCCTCCCGGGAGGTTACACGAGGCTGGCTCCAGGGAATTATAAATGCTTCTCGGACTAAGGGGACCTTTCCTGCTGCCTTGAAGGAGGTGGTGGTGAGGACCCTCCTCAAGAAGCTTTCCCTGGACCTGGCTGTATTAGTAAATTACCGTCCAGTTTCCAACCTTCATTTTGTGGTGAAGGTTTTGAGAGTGTGGTTGCGCGACAACTACCCCGATACCTGGATGAAGATGTCTATCTGGATCCGTTCCAGTTGGGTTTCAGGTCACTATACAGCACGGAAACGGCATTGGTCATGTTGGTTGATGATCTCTGGAGCGCCCGGGACAGAGTTTTCTCCTCTATCCTGGTCCTATTAGATCTCTCAGTGGCTTTTGATACCTTTGACCATGGTATCCTACTGCACCGGCTGGAGAGGTTAGGAATAGGGGGCACCGTGCTTCGGTGGTTCTCCTCCTTTCTCTCTGACTGTTCGCAGTTTGTGTTGGCAGGGGGGCAGAGGTCAACCTCGAGGCACCTTATTTGTGGGGTGCCGCAAGGGTCAGTCCTCTCCTTCTGTTCAACATTTATGTAAAATCGCTAGGCGAGATCATCTATGGTTTCAGGGTGAATGTTCATCAATATGCTCCACCCCAGACCATCCCAACGATGCCCTTATTGTGATGTCCCATAGCCTGGAGGCTGTAAGGATCTGGATGGGAAGAAACAAACTCAGACTCATCCCCTCCAAGACTGAGTGTCTGTGGCTTCCAGCATCCCGATATAGTCAGCTGGTACCATCACTGACAATTGGGGATGAGACCTTGCTCCCCACAGAGAGGGCCCGCAATTTGGGTGTCCTCCTGGACTCACAGCTATCTTTAGAAGACCATTTGACGGCCATGGTCAGGGGGGCCTTTTATCAGGTTCACCTGATCTGCCAGTTGCGTCCCTTTCTGGATCGGGATGCCTTGCGCACAGTCATTCATGCCCTAGTCACCTCCCGTATGGACTACTGCAATGCTGTCTACATGGGGCTCCCCTTGAAAAGCACCCGGAGGCTCCAACTGGTCCAGAATGTAACCGCGTGGGTGATTATGGGCGCATCTCATTGTGCCCATGTAACACCTCTCCTACGCGAGCTGCACTGGCTCCTGGTGCTCTTCCAGGTGCGATTCAAGGTGTTAGTTAGTTAGTTCAAGGTGTTAAGCGCTCCATGGCTTAGGACCTGGGTACTTACGAGACCATCTTTTGCCACCAATAGCCTCCCACCGACCAGTTCGTTCTCACAGGGAGGGACTACTCAGGGTACCGTCAGTCAAATTGTGCCGACTGGCAACTCCCAGGGGGAGGGCCTTCTCTGTAAGGGCTCCAACCCTTTGGAATGAACTGCCCCCTGATATACGAAACATCCCTAATCTCCATGCTTTCCGCTGCGCCCTCAAGACCCTGATGTTCAGTCAGGTGGGGCTAAACATGTTAACTGGGAATGATTAAAATATTATCTAATTCTGGGTTTTATTTAATTTGGGCTAAACTGTGTTATAATTTTAATTATCAATTTTATGATGTTTATGTATCTTTTATTTTTTTTTTGAAAACGTTTTACAATACAAATTTTTTTCATTTCCCCCCCAACCCCCCCTTCCCCCCTCCCTCCCTCCACCCCAACCGCATTTCCCCCCATCCCCCCTTGACTTCCGCTACAATTAAAAAAATTTTAAAAAGAAAAAATTAAAGAAAAAAAAACAAGTACATATAACAAAATAATATAACAAATAAACCTATAAGTAATAAATTGTTTCTAGAATTAGCAATATTGTAATAAAAAGAACTAATAATAATAAAATTTACCTCATTAATCAACCATCAACCATCAATATTCATTTATCAATCAATAACATACTTATAATATTTAAACTCAATTGAAAAATATCGTACCTTTCTCTAATCCATTGATATTAACATTACTAATTATGTACCAAAATCGATCCCCCTTATAATAAAATATATCACATCCATATCCATATCAAATTTTATCCCAGCTACACCCCTCAACTAAAAAGCAAAAACATAAAACATATCTCTATTCTAATAGAATATATGATTATACATATATAATTATAATTATACAATTATATCCAAAAAAATTTCTATCTCAATAATCCATGTTTCAATCTTCTCTTCATCTTGATTGAAGTTAGATATACTATCTTCCAACACAGTTCCAATAAGCTTCATCTTCCAGCTGCCCCCATCAGCAAAAAACATCTCTCCATATAGAAATGACTTTATATTGGTAATATCCAACCACGAAGGTATTTTGTAATCCTCTAGGTAGAACATTCAGATTAGCTAATGCTGTACCACCTAAAAAAAGAAAAAACAAATGCAGCTCCTCCTAAATTTCCAAACCAGCAATCTATTGCAGCAATCTATTTACCTTTCTCAGGATGTTAGATCCAACTCAGGATAAACTTTGTAAAAAATTTTTATAATCCATTTTGATGTATAAATCAAATATAAATCCAACTCAGGATGAACTTTGTAAAAAATTTATAATCCATTTTTGTATATAATTCAGATATAGTCAAAATTATCTTTTATACTATACAGTTAATCAGATTTTTTCACACCTTTCTGCAAAAGACTTGAACATTTCATAAATCTCCTTCCGTAGCACATCAGTGGTTTCCAGTCGAATTTCTTCCTTAGCTTCAACTTCCTGTTGCTTAGCATCACCCCCCTTCTCTTGTAAAGTACTGGACCTCTGCTGTTTCTCATCTCGAGTTATAGATTTATTTTTTGATCCTTGTTTCAACAGTTCAAAGTCCAGTACTACCCCCTTGGATCTCTGGGATGCTTAATTTTCATATCTGGAGAATCCATAATAGAATCCTCTGAACAACCACCTGGTGCTCCTTTTTCTTCTGGCACACTTTGGATTTCTTCAAAACGGCTTGAATTTCACAGTCTCTCTTTCAGGTTTTTTATTCTTAACACCTTCCGGGGCTCCCTTAAAAATATTATTGTAAAAATGTTCCGCTTTTTCAATAGTATTCAAACAGTATCTCACACCATGGTATCTGAAAATTACACCAGCTGGTAAGTCCCATCTGAATGGGATGTTACTTCTCTTCAATTCCTTGACCAAAAATCCAAAATCTTTTCTGTCCTTTAAAATTTTCGGTGGTAACTCTTTAAAAACACTAATTTGTACACCTTCTACTAGCACAATAGCAGAGTAAGATTTTTGTAAAATATCATCTCTCAATCTTCTGTCAGTAAAGTAGACAACAACATCTCTAGGCAAATTCCTTTGTTTAGCTACACATGAGTTGACCCTATAAACTTTCTCCATGCAACCAAGAATTAGCTCATCTTCCAACTTTAATAATTCCACAAAAGCCTTTGCACAAACTGTTCTTAAATTTTCTCTCTTATTTTCTCTTATGCCTCTTAATCTAATTGCTGATTCCATGGCTTTAATTTGAAACATCATCACATCATTCTCTATATTCTGGTTTTTAGCATCAGCTTCCACAAATTTTTCTTGTATTTCTTTCATCTGGGAGTCAAACTTACTACTGATTTCAATCACTTTCCTCCCCATTTCCACCACCGCACTTGAAAGATCAGAAACTACTTTAGTGATGGTTTGATTCAATTGGTCATATTTTCCCTGTACCAGCTCCTCAAGATTCTTCTGTGAGCTTTTTATCTTCTCAACAACACTTCCTAGAGACCTAATTATAAAATCTTTTAAATCCTCATTTGCAGTTCCCTGCAAATACATTTGAGTCATTTCTGCTTTCTCCTTTATCTGAGTTGTAAGGGAGCCCTCCCTTGATTTTGGTTTAGGAGTCACACTTCTAAAAGAAAAAGGTTTTAACTTTTGTTTTTCCAGAAAAACAGAGAAATTCTTCTTTTTTCAAAAAACAGAAAAATTCTGTTTAAATCAGTCTTTATTTCTTTTCCATACTAAAATGTTTCTTTTAAAATACCTCAGCGCTGGCTAAGCTCTAACTTTCACTTTCCACTCTCCATTTTCTCCGAGCAAAGCCAGTCGCCATTTTCAAAGCACCTTCTCTAGTCGCTCTCTTTTTTTAAAATTTTTTTCTTCTAAAGAATTAATAAAAAACAATACTTGCATTTTTCCTTTTTGAGTACTCCTTATTCAGTTTGTTTAAGTTTTCCATCAATCGTGGTGTTGCTCACGACGTCTGGCGCGGAGCTTCTCTGGGGGTGAATAGGGAGCCATCACCCTGAGCCCCCTCCAGGACAAAAAAAAGTCCTGGGGGCAACTCAGGGGGCTCTACTGCACCCCCAGTAGCTCTACCCGCTCTTCCAGTTGAAGAGCGGGGTTTTCGAGCCACCTGCCAGCTGTGAGGCGGCTCTTTCACGCGCCGGGATGCCGGCGGTCATGAACCGACCACCGACAACGATGGAGGTGCCACCCAGAATATTTTTTCTTGACTGTACACCACCTTGAGTCCTGCGGGAGAAAGGCGGTATAGAAATATAATAAATAAATAAAAAATAAATAATAAATAAATAAATAAATAAATAAATAAATAAATAAATAAGTTGTGTATGCAGACAGCATTGATACCTCTAAAATCAACTACCAGGTGCATAGAGCCATCTTTCTTTTCTTTGAAAAGGACTGGTGCTGCAACCCACGGTTTGGCTGGCTCAATGAAACCCCTTTGTAGGTTCTTGTCTATGTAGTTTTGCATTTCTTGCATTTCACGGGGCGTCATGGCATACAATTTAGGTTTAGGTAGTTTCACCCCAGGGATGATTTCGGTGGCGCAATCGGCCTCACGGTGGGGGACTAGGACGTCACACTCGGCCTCTCTAAATAACTCTGTAAGGTCTAGGTAGTGTCTTGGGATCTGTTCTGTTTCATGGGAGCTGTTGGATGCGGCCGCCAGTTGTTTTGCTGTACCCTTAGAGAGGGATGCTTGTTTTGGGGGTGTCTTTTTTTGTTCTGGTGGGAGGGGTTGTGGCCCCTGCGTGGCGGCGTCTCCCCTGGTTGGAGCAGCAGGGGTGGGGCCCTTTTGCTATCCTCAGTCTGCGGGTCCCCTCTTGCCACCAGATGATTGGGCCCCACTTGTCTAGCCAAGAGAGTCCCAGTATGACTGCATCTGTTATTTTGGGGGCTATTGTGAATTGAATCATTTCCCAGTGATCTGCTAGCTACAGCTTAACTGGCTCGGTCAAGTGTGTGGCGTAAGCCACCCCACTAGGGATCCATCAACTTGCTCAAATCAAATTGGGTGGTTGAGCTTTTTAGCTCTGATCCCCAATTTTAGAACTGTGGGTAGGTTAATCAGGCACCTCGTGCAGCCCAAATCTATTAAGGCTTGGAAAGTCCCTTGGGTCCCTGTTTTTGGGACCATTAGGCGTATAGGGAAGAGAAAAGGGTGGATGAGTCCACTCATCATTGGGTTGTCTTCACCATTGTCCTCGCTGTTATACGATTCAGGGGATTGATTTCCATCGTCTGTGCTCCCCCTTGTTTTAGTCAGGTGGGCGAAGACCTCTGTACTCGGGGGGAGTTTTCGTGGCGTGTTGGTGGCGTGCTTGGGCCCTCGTTCCAGTCGTGCCTTGGGCGGTGGGTCTGGCCTTGGCCCTGGGGACCCACACGCTGCTGCCATGTGGCCAGTTCCCCCACATTTGTAGCACCTCAGTGGGCTCCGTGGGACAAATGGCCTCTGGGTAGGCCGTAGTGCTGTGGTTCCTCATCTGCTCTGTGGTCCCTCGTCCAGTTGGCCTCTCTCCTTGGCATCTGGTTGCTTTAACATGTCGTTGGCATGCAGCCCCCTCTCGATTTGCATTGCTACCCGGAACCATTCGGAGAGTTGGTTTGGGATGTCCCGATAAGCGGTCACTTGGGCAATTCGCTTATCTAGGCTTGTTCTGAAGAAATATACTAGTAGTCGCTCTGGTAAGGGAGGTAAGGTCTCAATGACTCTCCTGAATTCACAGATATGCTCTTTGATGGGCCTCCCCTTCTGCATTAGGTTCCTGAGCTCATCCTCCACGTAGGGGTCCTCTTCCTCATCTCTCATTCGAGAGCAAGGAGATGATGCCCAGCCTAGGATGCTCTGCTTGCTGTGGGGGGGGGGACCCATGGATGCACCTCTGGGCTTCCTCTCCTGCTATTGGGGGGGAGGGCTGTGCTTAGATCTACGGCCTCTCAGTTCAGTAGGCTTCCCCTTCTCCTTTGGCCTGCATGATGGCCCTTCCTCCCGAATAATGGCATGGTCAAATTCTTCCTTCAATTCATCTATGGGGCTCTTGAGTGGCTTCTCTGAAGCTTTTTGCTGTCTGGCTTGCTGCCAGTCCCATAGCCTACTGTAATGCTCTCTACATGGGGCTCCCCTTGAGGAGCACCCGGAGGCTCCAACTGGCGCAGAGTGCAGCCGCGCGGGTGGTGATTGGAGCGACATGGCGTTCCCATGTGACACCTCTCCTGCGCGAGCTGCACTGGCTCCCGGTGGTCTTCCGGGTGCGCTTCAAGGTTTTGGTTACTACCTTTAAAGCGCTCCATGGCTTAGGACCTGGGTACTTGCAGGACCGCCGACTACCACCAGTAGCCTCCCACCGGCCAGTACGCTCTCATAGAGAGGGGCTCCTCCAGGTGCCGTCAGCCAAACAATGTTGGCTGGCGGCCCCCAGGGGGAGAGCTTTCTCTGTGGGGGCACCTACTATCTGGAATGAGCTCCCCCCAGAGATACAGAGGATCCCGGATCTGCCCACCTTCCGCCGCGCTCTTAAGACTTTTTTATTTCGCCAGGCGGGCCTGGCCTAACCACTCTCCGTTTTTAGTGTTAAATTTTTAATCTGTTTTAAATTATTTGGGGTGTTTTAATTCTGTCTGGGCCAAATTTATTTAATCTGTTTTTAGTTGGTTTTAAATTTTGTACTTATGTATTTTTTTATTGTTGGCTGTACACCGCCCTGAGTCCTTCAGGAGTAGGGCGGTATATAAATCCAATAAAAGTAAAGTAAAGTAAAGCCAATCCGCCCTCCCCAATTCACTCAGGGGTTTCCCCTTACCTTGAGCTTCGGGAAGGGGAACTCAGCCTCTGCAGATTTTGGCAAAGCCCACCAATACTCCTCTTTTTTTTTCTTGGCTTGTAGCACGATCGTCTGACCTTGGTCATCTTGCAGCTTTGCAGGAGGAGGGAGGGTTGAGGCCCCGTAGCATCCAACCTGGCTGGAATCAGATTTGGCTTTTTTCCAGTTGCCTGAATTAAGCTTTCTTCCAATAATTGGCTTTCCGACATGGTGTCTGGACTGTGTCTCCACTCACCCCATACATCTGGCTGGGAGCTGGAGGTCTGGAGGTCAGCCAGTTTGGCTTGGAAAGGATTGTTGGCTGTCTGTCAGGTTTCGAGGCCGTCTTCAAATAAATTGCATCTCAAAGTCTTTTATAAAACAAACTTCCATTTTTATTAAGCATGGCACTTTTTTTTTTTTTTCCAAAATCTTTATTGATTAAAAATTATAATACATTTCTGTCATTTCCGGTTTCATGATATTATTATACATAAACAAGTATACTTTCATGGTATTTACATTAATGCATTATTATTATTTACATTATTTACATTCCCATTCATTGCTTTCATCCACATGCCTTTTGTCGGTGAAATCCTCATGGGTACATTATATAAGACTATCATACAAATACCTTTCCAATTTTCATTCTTAATTTACAATTCACTAAGAGTATAACAACATATATTGCTCATTCAAATTAACTTTCATATTCAATTAAAAGTATCATTATCCATTTTGTCTTTGTTTGATCCAATCGTACCATCTATCCCATACCTTAGAATATTTTGAGCTTTCCTCATTTTTTAATTTCTGCGTTAATTGATCCGATTCCGCACACAAATATATCTTTTGTATTACTTGCTGATCGTTTGGCAAATATTCCTTTTTCCATATTTGTGCATTCGCTATTCTCGCCGCTGTAATTATGTGGTGTATTAAGTATATCTTTTCTTTTCTAATGTTTTGTTTGTAAATTCCTAATAAAAATATCTTGGGTCTAGTTCAATTTCTTCTCCTACTATTTGTATTATCCACATTCTAATTTTCTCCCAATATGCCTTAGTTTTGGGGCATAGCCACCACATATGGTAAAAAGTTCCTCTAGCCTGTTTGCACTTCCAGCATTTTGAGTCTAAGTTGGGATATATTTGTGCTAGCCTCGACGGGGATAAGTGCCATCTATACCATATCTTATATTGGTTTTCTTTATAACTTACCGATTTTGTCATTTTAATATTATTTTCCCAAATTCTTTCCCACTCTTCTAATTGGATATTTCCGCCTATGTTTTTGTTCCAGGCAATCATCTGCCCTTTAATTAAATTCTTACTCAATTCCAGTTCTAATAAATATTTATATATTTTAGATATCTTCTTCCCTTCTTTCGTTTTCAGAATTTTGTCTAATCTATTTGGGTTTAACTCGACTCCTCCTTCATCCCTATCTTTTCTGTGTCTATTTTGTATTTGAAGGTAGGGCCACCAATCTAATTCTATTCCCCCATCTCTGAGTTCCTGGCATGTTTTTAATATCCCGTCTGAGTCTAATATATCTCGGTATTGTATAATTTTTTGAAAGGATATGGTGTTTGGGTGCATGACCGCCTCCACAGTGGAAAACCACCCGGGAACTTTCTTATAACATTTTTTTTTATTTCCAGCCAACTATCGATTAAGGCACCTCTAATTATATGGTTCTTAAAATGATGATAACTTTTGTTCCCGGAAGTCCACAGGAAGGCGTGCCACCCCATCATTAGATCATGCCCCTCTAATTTTAGTAAACGTTGATTCTCTAGGTTAACCCACTCCTTTATCCACAGCAGGCTTGCTGCTTTGTAATATTTGTCCCATGCAGGAAACCCAAACCCTCCTCTAATTTTATCGTCCTGTAGTGTGTTCAGGCTTATTCTAGGCTTTTTACCTTCCCATACAAATTTTGTCGTAATTTTATTCAAATTGATAAAAAAACTTTTTTCTAATTTCACCGGAATGGTTTGGAATAGGTAGAGGAGCCTCGGCAGGATGTTCATCTTTAGTGCAGCTATCCTTCCCAAAAATGAAATATTTAGTCCTCCCCACCTTTCTAGATCATTTTTAATTTGGTGAACCAATTTATCATAATTGTTTTTCTTTATATCTATATTTTTATTTGTCAAATTTATTCCTAAGTATTTTATTTTCTTAACTACTTTTAGTCCGGATTGTTTCTCTAATTCCTCTGTCTGTTTCATTGTTAGGTTTTTTGTTATTATTTTTGTCTTATCCTTATTAATTTTCAGACCGGCTACTTTTCCAAATTTTTCCATTTCTTTTATTAAATAGGGTTCAGTTGCTAAAGGATCTTTCAGAAAGAATACAAGGTCGTCTGCAAAGGCTTGGACCTTGAATTCTTCTCCTTTTATTTTAAGCCCCCTAATATTTTCGTTAGCTCTTATCCTTTGAAGCAAATTTTCTAGGGTTAAAATAAATAATAGTGGTGAGAGAGGACATCCTTGCCTTACTCCTCTACCTATTCCAAAGAAATTGGTTGCTTCTCCATTAATTAATATTCTTGCCTTTTGGTTAGTATATATTGATGAAATTAATTCTTCAAAGTTCTTTCCAAATTTCATATTTTTTATCTGTTTGGTCATAAATTTCCAGTTAACTCGATCGAATGCCTTCTGTGCATCTAGGAAGATTAAGGCTGCCTGTTTTTCTGGGTGTTTATCATAATATTCAATTATATTTATAACTGTCCTCAGGTTATCTTTTATTTGCCTACCTGGTAAAAATCCGTTCTGGTCTACATGTATCTTTTGATTTAATATTATCTTTATCCTGTTGGCCAGTAGACTCATAAAAATTTTATAATCCGAATTCAGCAATGAGATAGGTCTGTAATTTTTTATATGGGTAGTATCCGTCTCTTCCTTGGGGATCAATGAAATATATGCTTCTCTCCAAGTCTCTGGTATTTTTGCCTTTCTCAGGGCTTCATTATATACTTCCAGGAGAATTGAATTCAAAATCTCGCCTACACTTTTATATAATTCTACTGGGATCCCGTCTGTTCCTGGTGTCTTATTATTTTTCTGTCTTTTAATTGTTTCCTGTAATTCTTCTTTAGTTATCTCTCTGTTTAGCATCTCTCTATCCTCTTGCGTAATTACTGAGGTCTTATCCTCCTCCAAGTATTGTTTTATTTTCACATCTGATATCTCCTCTTGACTGTATAGTTCCTGAAAATACTGGATTGCTATCTCCTTTTTCTGTTCAATATTTTTCTGTAAGTTTCCTTGTTTATCTTGTAATTGATGTATAGTCCTTTTCTCTTTTTCTTTTCTTAATTTATAAGCCATCCATCTCCCTGGTTTGTTTGCATGCTCAAAGTATTTTTGTTTTATATATTTCAAAGAATTGATAGTTTTTTCCTGATCTAACAGGTTCAATTTGTGTTTAGCTGTTATCCAATTAATTTTTATCTTTTCATCTCCTGGATGGCTACCTAATTTTTCTTCCCAGGTTCTAATTTCTTCTTGTATCTTATTATACTCCCTTTCCCTTTCTTTCTTCCTTTTACTATTATAGGCAATAATTATGCCTCTAATATAAGCCTTTGTGGTATCCCATAGGGTCTGTAAGGATGTTTGTTCCTTAGTATTATCTTTGAAAAACCCTGTTAGTTCTTTTTCCAACGTTTTAATAAATTCCTCCTCCTTAATTGTTCTTACATTCATCATCCATCTTCCTTTTTTTGGTATCCGCCCTTTCCATTCTATTAATATGGGATTATGGTCCGCCCATTCATTTATTCCAATCTCTACCGCTCCAATTTCCTGAATTAAGATCTTGGAGATCCATATCATGTCAATTCTTGACCAGGATTTGTGTGGGCTAGAGTAATACGTAAATTTCTGCTCCCTTGGGTTTTGAAATCTCCAGATATCTATCAAATTCAACTCTTCTGTCAAATTGAAAAATGTCTTGGGCAATAAGTTCCTCTTCTTTGTATTTTTTTGATTACTTATGTAATCTTTTCTCCAGTCAACTATTGCATTCAAGTCCCCCATTAAGCAAATTGAATCAATATTTTGTTCAATTATTTTCTCATGCACTTTTTGAAAAAATTCTCTTTGACCATTACTTGGCGCATATAATACTACCAACAATACTTTTCTGTTTTTAATATTTATTTCTATTAACAATACTCTTCCATCCAGATCCGCATATATCAGTTTGCTTTCTACCCTCTCATTCACGTACACCACTACCCCTCTCTTTTTTTCTTCAGCCGAAGATATATAAATTTTTCCTAATTTTTTGCGTTGTAGATACTTTTCATCTTGCCTTCTTATATGTGTCTCTTGTATGCAAATTATGTCTAATTTTTTCCTAATTAATTTTTTAAATATCTGGTGTCTTTTAATTGGCGAATTAAGACCATTTACATTTAGTGAGATGATTTTTATATTTGAGTCCATCACCTATTTTAACTATACTT
The DNA here is from genome assembly GCA_030761175.1 of Masticophis lateralis. Classification (NCBI taxonomy): domain Eukaryota; kingdom Metazoa; phylum Chordata; class Lepidosauria; order Squamata; family Colubridae; genus Masticophis; species Masticophis lateralis. The sequence continues at coordinate 75,263,076 of JAUDYJ010000004.1, read as the reverse complement.
CCTATTACCTCTTGTCTTTCTTTTTCGCTTCATTCATTGCTCTCGTTGTTACTCCTTCATCCTCTGATTTTCCACTCTCTTCCTGTGTCTCTTTTCTATTATTCCTCCCCTTGTGAGGTCTATCCTGTTGTTCTGTGGCTATTTTAGATCTAACATTCCCTTCTAATTCTTCTCTTCCACTGTTGGATCTTTCTGTCTCACTTATCTGCTCATACAAGTTTTGTGCTTTCTCTATTGTATCCACCTTTATCCTCTTCCCTTGCCACGTTACTAGCATCCCTTCTGGGATAATCCATCTGAACAAGATTTGCTTCCTATTTAATATCGATGTAAGGAATCCGTATTCTCTTCTCCATTCTCTCACCCGTCTCGGAATCTGTCTCAATGTAATTATTTCCTTTTGTTCATAGTATACCGATTTATCTTTTGTTATTTTATATATTGTATCTCTAACTTTTTTTCTTGCAAATCTTATATAGACCTCCCGGGGGAGTTTATGTTGTCGGGCATAATTGGTGTGCACACGATATACCTCTTCAAATTCCTTGATTATCTCTTCCTTATCACACTGTAGTACATTTGCTAATATCTCTGCCATTACATTACATAAATCTTCATCCCTCTCTTCCTTAATATTTTGGAACCTTAAGTACAAGTCCGCTTTTTCCATTTCGAGTTGTGCCACCATATGCTCCAGTTCTTTATTGAGACTACCCATTTTTCCATCTATTAATTTTATTTTCTCCTCTATCTGTTCTGCTTTTCCCTCCACCTTTGTAATCCGTTGTTCATTTTTTAAAATTAACTCCTGAAATAGATCTACCTTTCCATCTAGTTTTTGGATATCATCTGTAACTGCATTTTTAACATCATCCATATCTTTCCTCGTCTGTTCATAGTTCTTTACCATGCATTCTTGCATTTTTATCATGGTTTCCTGTATCGATACTAATGTTGTCTGTACAGCCTGCATTGTCATCGTAGTGGATTGTTTTTCTGTTGGAAACATTGTATCTAGTGTTTTCTGTGCTATTGGAGAGGCTGTCGTTCCACTTGGTATTGAAACAATTTTCTTTCCGATTTTCCCTGTTGTTGTTATAGTTGATGTCATCTCTTTCAAAATTTTGTGCTGTTTCTCTAATATGTTATCTATTTTATCCCAGATCCGCATCCACTATGTTCTGTATGGCACTTTTAACACTGACTCATAGTAGCCAACAATGCCGCGCTGACCCAACACCCCTCCTCTTCCTTCCCCCACTCCTCTGCATTCATTGGCCATCTTCCCAATCACTCACCCCTAATCTACTGCTCCAATTTAAAAGAATTTTCCCCCTCCCATCCATCTCCTAGGGTAGATTATCTCCAAAGAAAATAAGTAGGTGAAAGGCAACTGTCCCATCTCAGACGCCTTCGCCTTCTCCTTCTTATGTCAGCACTAGGATAAATGCATCTTGATGTGCTGATAAAATCATATTTAAAGTCCTGTCTAAATTTAAATAGCTCTTCTCATTTTTTTTCTTTTTTCCCCTTTTATTTATACATCCCCCCCTTTTTTCTTAAAGCTTATTATCCATTTTTTATTTTTCTTGCAATTTAAAAAAGGGGGAAAAAAGATCTCTTTATTTCTTTCCAATCTTTTGATCATATCTAATTGTTTAAAGTTTCCAACTAGTTTGTTCAGAAATCAGTTTTCAATTTGGTTTTTGTCTCTTCCAAATTACATTTCAAAATCTTCTTTGCCCCCATGCTCCTTAGCCGCTATTACACGTTAGGGGTCTTATAATTGTAAGATGTTTCTCTCGTTATTTAAGCCTTAGTTGGCTGTCAACTCACCTGGCTTCAAAAAAAACCTCCATTCCATTCCTCTCTTCCTCCAGCTCTACACTTAGTCCAGTTGTCCCAGCTTCATGGCAGCAGCCACCATGGCTGCAGACCTCCCCCCGCTGCCGATTCACAGAGAGTTTCCTCTGACCTCTGAGGAAGGGGGGAGGAGGAGGGAATGTGGAGGTTCGGTGGAGTGAGGGTCTTTCTATCCCAGTGTTGGTTAGGAGGGGCGGGGGTGAGGGGAGGAGGAGGCTTGGAGAGCCCCACCGCCTGGTTCAGGCGGTGCGGCTCTCCAGCCCCCTTCACCCATCCTGTTCCCCCGGTGGGGACGGAGAGCGGTCCCCTGGACTCCGGCTTTTGTACCTGAATGCCAGATCTGTGGTGAATAAGGCCCTCCTCGTCCGGGATTTAATTGACGAGGAGGATGCGGACCTGGTTTGTATCACCGAAACCTGGCTTGGGATGGAGGGAGGTGTCATCAGCCACGACTCCAGGGGAGTGGTGGGGGAGTGGCGGTAGTGTTCAAGGAAAGGCTCAGTCCTAGGGAGGTCACTGTCCCTCAGATAGGCAGGTGTGAATTACTCCTTCCCAGGAGCCTGATGGAACCTGAAAGGTTCCTGGCAGAGCTTGGGTCATTTCCCTTAACCCATGATTCATCCGAGACTCTAGTGGCAGCCTGGGAGCAGGCTGCGATGGGGGCCCTGGATTGAATCGCGCCTATGCGGCCTCTGATCCGGCGCAGATCCCGAGTGGCTCCATGGTTTACCATGGAGCTCAAGGAAATGAAGCATCGGAAAAGACGCCTGGAGGGTGGTTGGAGGTCCTCTCGGGCTGAATCCGACTGAACACAATTAAGAACCTTTATTAGGTCTTATCTTGTGGCGATAGAAGCAGCGAAACGCCAATATTTCGCTGCTCATATTGCATCTGCAGAAAACCGTCCAGCCGCCCTGTTTAGGGTAACCCGCTCCCTTCTAAACCAGGGAGTGAGGAAGGACCCTTTGCAGGGTCGTGCTGAGGATTTTGCACAGTTTTTGCAAGATAAAATTGCTCGGATCCGGACCGAGTTGGACTCCGACTAGACAGAATCCACTGAGGAGACTGGGTCTTGGTGAAATTTTCTGGGAGGAGTTTGAGCCTGTTTTGTTGGATGAAGTGGACAGGATTATGGGTCAGCTGGGGGCCTCCACGTGTGTTCTGGACCCGTGTCCCTCCTGGCTCGTTTCTGCAGCCAGAGAGGTGACTGGAGACTGGATCCAGGCAGTGTCAATGCTTCATTGAGGGAGGGTTTTGTCCCTGCCTCGTTAAAAGAGGCGGTGGTACGACCCCTCCTTAAGAAGCCTAACCTGGATCTGGACTCACTTAACAACTATCGTCCTGTCTCCAACCTTCGCTTTTTAGCGAAGGTTGTTGAGACCATGGTGGCACAGCAATTCCCTCATTTCCTGGAGGAAACGGACTACCTTGATCCTTACCAGTCTGGCTTCAGGCGCAGCTACAGCACGGAAACAGCATTGGTCGCCCTAGTGAATGACCTCTGGCGGGCCCGTGATGGGGGTTTTTCCTCCATCCTGGTCCTTCTTGACCTCTCGGCAGCTTTCAATACCATCAACCATGGTATCCTACTGCAGCGACTCAGGGGGTTGGGGATAGGAGGCACTGTGTGGCAATGGTTCTCCTCCTACCTCTCGGGCTGCTCACAGTATGTATTGGCAGGGGGTCAGGGATCCTCCCAGAGGCCTCTCACTTGTGGGGTGCCTCAGGGATCGGTTCTCTCCCCCTTGCTCTTTAACATCTATATGAAGCCGCTGGGTGAGATCATTCGTGACTTCGGGGTAAGGTATCACCAATATGCAGATGATACCCAGCTTTACATCTCTACCCCGGGCCACCCTGGGGATGCCCTTTCTGTGATGTCTGGCTGCTTGGAGGCGGTGCGGGTTTGGATGGGTAAGAACAGGCTCAGACTAAATCCCTCCAAGACGGAGTGGCTGTGGGTGCTTGCATCTTGGGATCCTGAGATACCATCTCTAGTGATCAGTGGGAAGACTATCACCCCATCCGATAGGGGTTCGCAATCTGGGTGTCCTCCTAGATTCAACGATATGACCATCTGACGGCTGTAACCAGGGGGGCCTTCGCGCAAGTACGTCTTGTACGCCAGTTGCGCCCTTTTTTGGACCAAGATGCCCTCACCACGGTCACCCATGCCCTGGTTACTTCTCGGTTGGATTATTGTAACGCCCTCTACATGGGGCTGCCCTTGGGACATGTCCGGAGACTCCAGTTAGTCCAGAATGCGGCCGTGCGGGTAGTTACGGGGGCTTCTCATTACTCCCATATTACACCTCTCCTGCACGGGCTGCACTGGCTACCGGTTGTTCTCCAGGTTCGTTTCAATGTGCTGGTTTTGACCTATAAAGCCCTACATGGCTTAGGCCCGGGGTACTTACAGGACCACCTCCTGCCTTCCTCCCACCATTCAGTGCGCTCCCATAGAGTGGGCCTCTTCCGGGTGCCGTCAGCCAAGTAATGTCGGCTGGCGGCCCCCAGGGGGAGGGCTTTCTCTGTCAGAGCCCCCACCCTCTGGAATAGTCTTCCCACCGACCTCAGGATGGCCCCCAACCTCCTCTCCTTTCGCCGGGGTTTAAAGACATGGCTGTTTAAAGAACATTACAATCGTGGGGTTATATAGCCTTTTTTAGAATGATTTTAATGGATTTTAATGTGTTTTAATAGTGTTTATTTTGATTTGTATTTATGATTGTTTTTGTAAGCCGCCCTGAGTCCGTGGGGAGAATGGCGGCATATAAATCACATAAATAAATAAATAAATAAATAAATAAATAAATAAATAAATAAATAATAAATAAATAAATTTGCTTGTTCCTCTTGGTTGTCCGAGGTGCATCTCTTTCTTCCCCATCAATGCAGGACGGTTCTGGTCTGAAGACTCATCGACAGCGGTTTGGCAGCCAGGGTTTTCGCGGTGCTCACCAGAGCACGCTACTTCCCCAACTGTCTCGCTGCGACTCCAAAAAATTTTTATGTTGCTTTCTAATATGCACTTCTTGTAAAGATATAATTTCTAATTTTAACTTCTCTAATTTATTAAATATTTTTCTTCTCTTTATTGCCAAATTTAATCCATTTATATTCAATGATATTATTTTAATTTCTTCTTTCATTTCTTCTTTATTTATTTGCTTTGTTGGTCTAGTCCCATGATGGTGAACCTATGGCACGCGTGCCACAGGTGGCATGTGGAACCATATTGGTGGGCACGTGAGCGTTGCCCTAGCTCAGCTCCAGTACACATGCGTGCGCTGGCTAGCTGATTTTTGGGCCTTCTGGACCCAACAGAAGTCAGCAAACAGGCTTTTTCCGGCCTCTGGAGGGCCTCTTGGGAGGTGGGGAAGGCTGTTTTTGCCCTCCCCAGGCTCCTAGAAAGCCTCTGGATCCTGGAAGGGGAAAAACGGGCCTACTGGGCCCACCATGCCATCACATGCCATGAGCAGGGGGAACTTGGGGGGGGTGCGCATCCATACATGGTGGGGCAGGGCCCATAGAATTATGGCTGTGGGCACGATTGCATGCAACTACCCCGCACTTCCCCAGCTTTTGGCACACAATGGCAAAAAGGTTAGCCATCACTGTTCTGGTCATTCTTATCTCCCTTAGTTCCTTAACTTCTTTTGCTCTTGCTCCTTCTCTTAACGCTCTCTCTTCTTGTTTTTTGTTGTCTCTCTTGGCTGTTCTTTCTTTCTCCTCCTGTTGTTTATCCCCCCTTTTTTCCCTCAACTTTCCTTCCTCTTGGACATCTATGTATTGTTTATAAAATAACTCTGCTTTCTTTTCTGAATCTAGTCTGTATCTTTGTTCTTCCCAGTTCACCAATATTCCTTCTGAAATCAACCATCTAAAATGTATTCCTCTCTTTATCAAACATTTTGTGAGGAATTGATATTCTTTTCTCAAATCTCTCACTCTTCTTGGAATTTGTTTCAGTGCCACTACTTCTCTCCCTTTATGCTTTATCGTCGTGTTTCTCATCAATTGCAATATCTCTGTTCTCAGTGTTTTCTTGGTGAATCTGACATGAATTTCTCTAGGTAAATTATGTCTCATCACATAACTTGTGTGTACTCTTATATCTCATCGATTCCACTTAATATCCCTTCCTTACTTTCTTCCATTGCTTCTGCTAGTATTTCTGCAATTTTCTCTGCTAAATTTTCTCCCTTTTCTTTTTCAGTGGTTTGTAATCTTAGATAAAAATCAGCTTTATCCATTTCCAGGGTTATAATTGTTTTTTCCTGATTTTTATCAGTAATTGTAAGTCTATAGTCTATCTCTTCAACTTTTTTCTCCGTTGCTTCTGCTTTTTGTTCCGTTTGCTGCAATCGTCGTTCATTTTTCCCTATCATTTCTTTAACTTCTTTCAGTTCTCCTTCTATTTTTTCCATTCTCCCATCTACCTTGTCTAATCTTGTCTTAAGATCTTCATATATAATTTGTAGCATTCTTTAATTCTATGTTTATTTTCTCTTGCTGTGGCATGGGTTCTGTTGTTTTTTGTCCAATAGTACCAGATGCTGCAGATATTGATGCTGATGATGAATGTTGTGTTGTTTTCTTCATCTTGTTTTTTTAAAATCTTACTGCCCTGTTTATAATCCAAATATTCGATTTCTTCAAATTCAAACTGCCCACTCAGATGCTTCAGGTTCTTGCTCCCCTAATCCACATAGATTTAATCCACATAGGATAAAAAAGGTAGAAAAACTGTAACTGAAAAAACAACGCCAAAAACAATGAAAAATCAAAAACAGCCAAGATGCCCCAAAAAGGCCAAAAAAAAAAGGAAAAAAAAAGAAAAGCAAAAGAGAAAAAAGATTTTACTACCCAGTTTTATAATCCAAATACTCAATTTCTTTAAATTCAAAATGCCCAATCAGATTCTTCAGGTTCTTAATACCCTACTTCATGTAGATTTAATCCATAAACTATACAAAAAGCCAAGAACAATCAAACAGCCCAAAAGGGCAAAAATGAAGAGAAAAAAAATTAAAATTAAAAAGATATGGGTGGGGGAAGAGAGAACCAGATAGGCGCAAAAAAAGAATTAAAAATTTACTAGTCCAAAACTCAGGTATTTGCCTAAAATATCCAACCACCCGATAAAAAGATGGAAAAAAATGTATCTAGAATTTATAGCCCCATCAAACGAAAGGAAACAACAGTTTTCCTTCTACTTCTTTTTTTCTTCTATATCTTCCCCCTTCTATTACAAAGTCACTAGACCACTTATCAAAATCCTCTTGCCAGTTTCCAAAACATCCCAAGGTCACTCCCTTCTCATCTATTCCTTTGTCCAATTTATCTCTTTAATTTCCTCTGCAATCCAAAATAGTCTTAAAGAAAAAAATAAACCCCCCAGCTTCCAAATTCCAAATTCTGATTTGCAAATTACAGTTCTTTAGCCAATAATGCCTCTTTTCCCAATCTGATTTCAGTTTATTAAATTGCTTTTTCAACTTTTCTTAATTAGCTTTTATTAATGACTTCTGCTTCTTTGCCACTGTTCTGGAAGTGGGGAGGTAGCCTTTTTCCACTCCCTCCCCTCTCTCTTTGCCAATTTTCTTGAGTAAATAGTTTTAAAAGTTCAGGAATTAAATATATAGAGGAATCTTGCTTACAAGACCACCATCTTACCCAGATAATCGCCTTCTTCTTTTTCCTTTATCTTCTTTTTCCTTTATCTTCTTGTTCCATACTTCGATGATGTCCTCATATCAAGGGACAGCAAAGAAGAATTATTACAGACGGTAAGGGAAACGCCTGGCTTTTGGCAGCTCCTAATGGCTGCCTTCCCACCCTGCTAGGTTGAGAGCTGATGCAGACACCACCAAGAATTTGCGGCTTCTCTGTTCATGCCTGCCTGTGCCTTTGTTCTTTACTGTTCCTCCAGAACAGCTATGATTCTGAGGATCCCTTAAATCAGCTGAGATATTAGCATTTTCCAGTAGCTCCCAGCATTTGCTGTATTGCCACTGGCCCTGGCCACACCCCTCCCCAATCAATTATTTGGAGATTTATTGTTTATTATTTATTTATTAGTTCGATTTATATGCCACCCTTCTCCGGAGACTCAGGGTAGCTTACAATGTGTTAAGCAATAGCCTTCATACTTTTGTATATAACTGCTTAGTAGGGCTTTTGCCCCCCCCCCCCCAAAGTGGTGTTCTTTTTTATACAAAGTCACCTTATTGCCCCCACAATCTGGGTCCTCATTTTACTTACCTCGGAAGGATGGAAGGCTGAGTCAACATTTGGAATGTTGCTTGTTGTTTAATTTACAGAAATGTATGCAATAATTGGAAGCAAGTTAAAAACTAAGAATTTAAGCATAAGCAACCAAATTTGTTTGCTCCCTTAAAGATCTTACCACAGGTTATGAAATCAAATTTAAATGTGAAATTGTATGGCTTAAAGCAAGCTTTGAAGCCTGCTTCTCTCCAGAGGTGTTTGATTGCAGCTTCCAGAAATCTAAAACAGCCTAGCCTAACATTTAAAAAAGTAGATATCAGGGAAAAATAGTTTACAAAGGATATAGGTAGTCCTCGACTTACAACCACAATTGAGCCAAAATTTCTGTTGCTAAACAAGACAGGAGCTAAGTGAGTTTTGCCCTACTTTATGACCTTTCTTGCCACAGTTAACTACTGTAATTGTGAAGTTGGTAACACAGTTGTGAAGTGAATCTAGCTTCCCCATTGACTTTGCTTGTCAGAAGATTACAAAAGGTAATCACATGACCTTGGACATTGCAACTGTCATAAATATGAACCAGTTGCCAAGCATCCCAATTTTGATCACATGACCATGGTGATTCTGCAGCAATCATGAGTGTGAAAATTGGTCATAAGTCACTTTTTTCAGTACCGTTGAAATTTGCATTTATAAAGTTTTACAACAGTTTACCTGTAACAGATAGTCCTCAGCTGACAAACATTTGTTTAGAAAAGTCACTAAGTGGTATCGTCTCAGTGGAGTGGGGAAAGGTGAACGGTCTCTGTTCCCAGACCCCGAATACTTCAAAAGACTCAAAGGATTAAATATACCTATATATTTCATACATAAATACTAGTGGTAATGTAAGTACTTATGAATCAGTAACATTATAAAATACGTATTTTATAGAGAGCTAAAATATAATATATTTATATCTCTATCTAGCCACTTATAAATTTGGATATATTTATGTGTTTATAACCTGGTATTTAAAATTAATTCTATAGATACTCTGAATTGCTTACATATTGATAATTGTAACTACATTTTTGTACAAATTGTTAATTATAATTAGAATTAACTTTAGATATATACTAACCGGGGTGGGTTCTACTTACCTTTACCACCGGTTCGCAACGGGATCGTAACGTTTTATAAGAAATTGCATGAAAAGATAATTATGGCAGGCCACAGGAATATATGCATTGGAGGTGATTTTAATGGGATAGTCGATACTAAAAGGATTACCGTATTTTCCGGCGTATAAGACGACTGGGCGTATAAGACGACCCCCAACTTTTCCTGTAAAAATATAGGGTTTGGGCTATACTTGCTGTATAAGACGACCCCTCTTCCAACGCACACCAAATAAAAATTAAAAAACACCAACTGGCCACAATGTAAAAGCAGCTGTGCTAGACCCAAAATGGCCCCTGCAATAAGGAAGAACCTCACACAGCCACAAAAAGCCCAAAAAAACAACTTTTACATTGTGGGTTTACACACACAAAATTCCACATACAGCTTTGTGAGATTTTGTGTGTTTGTGTAGTTAGAGTGAAACACTACAGAAACACACTAAATCTCAGAAAGTTGCACAAATTTTATTTTTATTTTTATTTTTATTATTTTTATTTTTATTTTTATTTATTTTTATTTTTATATGAAAGCTAAATTTAAAACTTCCTAGCCTAAAACTTAGACCTAGCCTTTAAATGGCTAGGTCTAAAAAAGAACAACTAAAAAACCCCCCAATTAACTATTTTTTTAAAGCTCTCAAAGGGGGGAAAAAACTTACCCAATAGAACAGGGGTCTCCAACCTTGGCAACTTTAAGACTTGTAGACTTCAACTCCCAGAATTCCTCAGCCAGCTTTGCTTTGCTGGCTGAGTAATTCTGGGAGTTGAAATCCAAAACTCCCTGCCTGCTTGATTGCAGGCAGGGAGATTTAGTTGTTTGCTGATGCAATGGATTACAGGCAAGGCAAGGCAAGCGTTGCGGCTAGCAGCTAAGGTAAGCAAGCTGGAGGTGGGGGGGATTTTTGCTACGTACCAATTAGAAGGCAAAAATTAGCAGCTGGGATGGCCAGCGTTGTGTAAAAAGAAAGTTTTTCCCTTTTACACAGCGCTTGGCCATCCAAGCTCTGGCGATCCCAGCTGAGTTGCCTGCTAATCTCAGCTGGGATGGCCACCGTTGTGTAAAAGGAAAGTTTTTCCCTTTTACAGGGGGCTTGCGTGTAACTCAGCTGATTAGCGGCAACTCAGCAGGCAATTCAGCTTGGCTCCTTAGAGCCATTTAAGGCTTATCAAAGCCTTTCGGGCTGGTCTGCCTGGTTGCAGGAGAACGACACCTGGCGTATAAGACGACCCCCAACTTTTGAGAAGATTTTTGTGTGTTAGAAAGTCGTCTTATACGCCGGAAAATACGGTATGTTAGCGATAGAAATAACAAGAAAAAGAGAAATATATTACCAAAAATCTTTTTTAGAATGATAGATGAACTAAATTTGATAGATATGTGGAGGACCCTACATCCAAAAGAAAATAAATATACATTTTATTCCAACCTCCATGCATCCTGGTCTAGAATTGATATGATGTGAAGGTATAGAAATAGAAAAGATTGAGATCTCCCCAAACATGTGGGCAGATCATAACCCCCTTGACATAATATGGAGAAGCCAAAGGGGAAAAAAATCAAAAGATGAACTCTAAACTCCCAAACCTTAAAGGAAAAGGAATACATTGAAAGAATAACAAAGGAATTGACATTATTTTTTAAAGAAAATAAAAAACAACATACCTCATTAACAAACTTATGGGACACTATGAAAGCTTATATAAGGGGGATAACAACAATATGGCAAAGAAAAATAAGGAAAAATGGAAGCAACATAACACCCTAATGGAAGAAATTGGAGAATTGGAGAATCAACTCCAAACAAAACCAGGAGATGAACTTGTTAAAGAAACTTTGACCCCTGTTAGACATAAATTAAACATATTAGAGCAAGCGGAGATCACAAGAAATTTAAAATTTTCTAAACAATTCTTTTTTGAACATGCTAATAAGACTGGAAGGTGGCTGACTTACAAACTGAAGAAGGAGAAAGAAGGACTGATTATCCAACAATTATATGATGAGATGGGGACCCCACAAAATAATGAAGAAGAGAAAAAGAAAATTGAACAAAATGATTATGTGAATCTTTATAAACAAAAGGAAATAGCAAAAGATAAAATTGATAATTATTTGTTGGAAGAAGGGATTACACCACTAGAGGAGGAAAAAAGGACAATGCTAAATAGAGAAATAATGCCAGAAGAATTGAGAGGGGCAATCCTAAAACTTAAGAACAATAAGACACCAGGACCGGATAGCCTCCCAGGGAAAGTCTACAAAAATTGAGTGAGATTATAGAACCAGTATTGTTGGAAATATGTAATAAAGCACTATACGAAGCGAAAATACTGGAATTGTGGAGGGAGGCATATATCACCTTAATCTCGAAAGAAGGCACAGATAAAAATCTAATAAAAAATTACAGACCAATATCCCTCTTAAATGCAGATTACAAAATATTCATAAATATAATAGTAGAAAGCCTGAAAAGAGTATTGAATGAGACTATACATCCAGATCAAAATTTGGCTTCCTTCCAAACAGACAAATAAGAGATAACACAAGAATAATAGTAGACATACTGGAATATTATGAAGCCCACCCAAAGAAACAAGTGGCTCTTGTTTTTCTGGATGCCCAATAGGCTTTTGATAATCTAAACAGGCAATTCATGATTAGGCAAATTAGACACATGAAACTGGAAAGTAAATTCAAAAATATGATAGCAGCAATATATACGACGCAGAAGGCAAGGGTAATAGTAAACGGGGACACCATCAACACATTTCAGATAACCAAGGGGTACGTCAGGGATGCCCACTGTCACCACTTCTCTTTCTTTTAACGTTAGAAATTTTACTAAATAGAATCAGAGCAAACCAAGAAATAAAGGGAATGAAAATTAAAAGAGAAGAGTACAAAACACAGGTCTTTGCGGACGACATGGTATTCATGATTGAGGAACCTCTGGAATCCGGTCCTATTCTAATACGAGAAATAGAAAAATATGGGGAAATATCTGGACTTAAAATTAACAAAGGGAAAACCAAAATGATAGTTAAAAACTTAACAACAAATCAGAAAAAAGAATTAGAAAAGAAAATGGATTTACAAATTATAAAAAAAATTAAATACTTAGGGATATGGTTAATGGCGAGATGTATGTCCCAAAAGGAGGATAATTACATGGTATTAATCCAACAAATAAGGATTTGGAAAAATGGGGGATGCTACAACTATCACGTTTAGGTAGAATAGAGACCATCAAGATTTATTTATTTATTTATTTATTTATTGGTTCGATTTATATGTCGTCCTTCTCCGGAGACTCAGGGTAGCTTACAATGCATTAAGCAATAGTCTTCATACTTTTGTATATACCTGCTTAGTAGGACTTTTGCCCCCCCCTCCCAGCGGTGTTCTTTTTTATACGAAGTCAGCTTATTGCCCCCACAATCCGGGTCCTCATTTTACCTACCTTGGAAGGATGGAAGGCTGAGTCAACCTTGAGCCTGGTGCGATTTGAATTCGCAGTAATTGCAGGCAGATGACAGCTAAGTGCTACTTAACAGCACTTCAGTCTACTGCACCACCAAGGCTCTTACCCAAATTATTCTACTTATTTCAGACAATTCCCATATCATTAGATAAGAAGTTTTTCAGAGAACTTAACAAAATTACTACAAAATTTGTTTGGTCAGGAAAAAAGGCAAGGATAAAACTACTCTCTCCCCAAAATAGCAGAAGTGGGGGGGGGGGACTTTGGACTTCCGGTGTGGGAATTTTACCACAAAGCAGCAACTCTGGTTTGGATAAGGGATTGTATGAACTTAAACAACAGAAGAATCTTAACACTGGAAGGACTCAAACTGCAGAAGGAGTGGCATACCTTTATGTGGGATAAAGGGAATAGGACACACTCATATTTCTATAGACACAAAATAAGAGATGCATTATTACGAATTTGGGAGGATATAAGGAAAAAACATTATATGAAAATCCCTGGTTGGTTATCCACCATGGAAGCAATGATCCACTCCAACACATTAGATATAAGCAAAATGCCCACATTTTCAGAAATTTTAGATAAACAGTGGAAGCTTAAAAACAATCAGATAGTAAAGGAACAGGGAATTTCTATCGATTGATGGCCATATTTACAACTGCAATCTAGGTACAAGAAAGATGTGGAAGAATACAGAATTGAATTAGACAAATTGTTGATAGGCCCCAAAGGAAAATTAATATTCAAAATATTCAATTATCTATTAGAATTTGATAGAGTAGAGGAGGTGGTGAAATAACCAATGATTGCATGGGCTAAAAACATAGGGCGTAATATAGATTTAGAGGATTGGGAAAGAATTTGGAACAAAAATTACACTATAACAAAATCCATGCTTGTAAGGAAAATCAATACAAAATGCTTTCCCGTTGGCACCTAGCCCCAGCAAGGCTAGCTAAAATGTACTCGAATTTAAGCCCAAAATGTTGGAAATGTAATCAACATCAAGGTGCCTTCTTTCATGCTTGGTGGCTATGTCCTGAAGCGAAAAAGTACTGGACTAAGATACAAGGATGGCTACAAGAGATAATAAAATGTCAAATAGAACTAAACCTGGAAACATTTCTCCTGGGAATACTTAAAACAAAATTTGATGGAAAGATAATATATTTGATTCTACACATATTAACAGTGGCAAGAATTGCATTCGCGCAATATTGAGAGGAACACAATACACCACCAGAGGGATTGATCATTCAGAAGATATATGAATGTGCCGAAATGGATAATCTTATCCTAGAACTAAAAGAAAAAGATGATTCAGAATTCTATGCGGTTTGGGAAAAATGGTACACTTGGAGAAATATAAAAATAAAAATTGGAAATATACATAAGGCTATTGAGGATTAGATATTGAATGTATATAATGTATATATTGTATGGAATGTTGATCCGAAGAATACAAAAATGACACAGTCTCTTGATTATGTACTAGAATTGTGTAAAGGAAAATTGTAATAAAAATTATTTCAAGACTTCAAAAAGTCACTAAGCAAATGTTCGTACTGTGTTTCACTGAAAATAAGACATGTCAGCATAATAAGCCCAACAGAGCTTTTTAGCACATACAATAATATAAGCCACCCCTGCAAAATAAGCCCCCCCGCCAACTACTTACTCGCGTGCGCAGCTGGTCCCGCCATTTCCTCTGGTTGCTTGCCGCACAATCAAAATGAGTTGAGGCGAGGCCAGAGTGGGGAAAGGGGGGACATGCCCTCCCCTCCCTGTTCTTCATGCCGGCCAAGTGGCCCAACACGTCTCACCCCACCCCAAAGGCAATAGCAGCCTGGCTGCTTTCCTTCCCCACCGTCTCTTTATCAAGAGGGGTGGCAAGTGGGGCAGGGGAGAAGCAAGACACATGGAGCAAAATGTGGCTCCCCTTGCCATCTCTCCCCCCCCCCCCGCCAGGCATGTCATGGCTACTGCGCCTTGCTTAGCCACCCACCCCCTTTAGGGATGCAATTTGGGGGGTGGCAGGTGGGGCAGGTGAGAAGCGGGACGCAGATCTTGCCTTTCAAGCTCTGTCACTTTCCTCACCATTGTGTCCAGGAAAACATGCTGTAAAAGAAAGCCGCCTTACAAGTTCAATCAAACTTCTTAAACTCACGAGAAGGCTTTCTTTTACAGCATATTTCCCTGGACACAACGGGGAGGAAAGCGATGGAGCTTGAAAGGTAAGACACGCGTCTTGTGGCCCAATACATCCCATCCTACCCTAATAGCAACAACTGCTTCCCTTCCCCACCGTCTCTTTATTGAGAGAGGTGGCAAGTGGGTCAGGTTGAAGCTTTCAAGTGGAGCTTGAAAGGTAAGACCTGCATCCTGCTTCTCGCCCGTCCCACCTGCCACCCCGAAATTGCATCCCTAAAGTGGGTGGGTGGCTAAGTGAGGGGCAGGAGCTCTGTCATGCCCAGGGAGGGGGGAGGAGAAGAGGCAGCAAGGGGAGCCAGGTCTTGCCCCACACATCTCACTTCTCCTCCTCCACCTGCCACCCCTCTTGATAAAGAGATGGTGGGGAAGGGAAGCAGCTGTTGCCATTGATGTGGGGTGGGACGTGTTGGAATGCTCAGCTGGCATGAAGAACAGGGAGGGGAGGCGATGGCAGTGATGGGACATCCAGTTCCACGCTCGCCGCTTCACCCCCAAAATAAGACCCCCCCCCCAACAATAAGGCAAAGCCCTTATTTGGGAGTCAAAAGAAAATAAGACCCTGTGTTATTTTTGGGGAAACACGGTAAGTTGACGACTACCTGTTTATTTACTTATTTATTTATTTATTATTCAAATTTATATACCGCCCTACTCCCAGAAGGACTCAGGGCAGTGAACAGCCAAAATAAAAGTACAATTTACATACAAAAGTTAAAAGCTATTAAAATGGATTAAATAGTTTAGGCTCAGAAGATTTTAAAACATCCAATTTATGTTTATATAAAACATTTTAAAACCCAATTTAAAAGTAGAGTTAGGCCAGACCCGCCTGTTGGAATAGAAATGTTTTTAGGGCGCGGCGGAAAGTATGTAAGTCTTGAATCCTCCTTATCTCTGGGGGGAGCTCATTCCAGATGGCAGGTGCCCCCACAGAGAAGGCTCTCTCCCTGGGGGCCACCCATTGACACTGTTTGGCCGATGGCACCCTGAGGAGCCCCTCTCTATGGGAGCGAACTGGTCGGTGAGAGGCTATTGGTGGCAGAAGTTGGTCCCGCAAGTACCCAGGTCCTATGCCATGGAGCGCTCTAAAGGTGGTAACCAAAACCTTCAATCACACCCAGAAGACCACTGGGAGCCAGTGCAGCTCTCACAGGAGAGGGGTCACATGGGAGCGCCACGTCGCTCCCATCACCACCCATGCGGCTGCATTCTGGACCAGTTGGAGCCTCCGGGTGCACCCCAAGGGGAGCCCCATGTAGAGAGCATTGCAGTAGTCCAGATGTGAGGTGACAAGGGCATGAGTGACCATGTGTAACGAGTCCCAATCCAGAAAGGGACGCAACTGGCAGATCAGGTGAACCTGATAAAAAGTTCTCCCAGCCACGGCCGTCATATGCCCTTCTAAAGACATCCGTGAGTCCAGGAGGACACCCAAGTTGTGAACCCCATCCATGGGGGCCAACGACTCGCCCCCAATAGTCAGTGATGGCGCCAATTGACTATATCGGGATGTCAGGAACCACAGCCTCTCTGTCTTGAATGGGTTGAGCCTGAGTCTGTTCCTCCCCATCCAGGTCCATACGGCCTCCTGGCACCGGGACATCACTTCTAGGGCATCATTGGGGTGGTCTGGGGTGGAGATGTACAGCTGAGTGTCATCAGCATACAGGTGGTACTTCACCCCAAAACCACGGATGATCTTGCCCAGCGGCTTCACATAGATGTTAAACAGAAGGGGCGAGAGGACCGATCCTTGTGGCATCCCACATACAAGGGGCCTCGGTGTCGACCTCTGCCTCCCTGTCAACACAGACTGCAACTGGTCAGAGAGAAAGGAGGACAACCACTGTAAAACGGTGCCCCCCACCCCTAAACCCTCCAACCGGTGCAGCATGATACCATGGTCGATGGTATCAAAAGCCGCTGAGAGGTCTAATAGGACCAGGACAGAGGAACAACCCCTGTCCCGAGCCCTCCAGAGATCATCCACCAATGTGACCAATGCCGTCTCCGTGCTGTACCGGGCCTGAAGCCTGACTGGAACGGATCTAGATAGGTCGATTCATCCAGGTACTGAGGCAACTGCCACGCAACCATACTCTCAACAATCTTCGCAACAAAGTGAAGGTTGGAGACAGGAGGGTAATTTACCAACACTGCCGGGTCCAGGGAGAGCTTCTTGAGGAGGGGCCTCACCACCGCTTCTTTCAGGGTGCCGGGGAAGACACCCTCACTCAAGGAAGCATTTATAATCCCCTGGAGCCAGCCTCATGTAACCTCCCAGGAGGCCAGCACCAACCAGGAGGGACATGGGTCCAATAAACATGTGGCTGCGCTCAGTCTACTTAGTATCCTGTCCACGCTTTCAGGAGTCACAGAATCAAACTCTTCCCATATAATAGTCTCAGGACTGGCCCCTGTCATCTCCCCTGGATCTACCCATTCGGAGTCCAGCTGTTCCTGAATCTGAGCAATTTTATCATACAGATATTGTACAAGGTCCTCAGCTCTACCCTCCAAGGGGTCCTCCCGCACCTCCTGTTGGAGCAGGGAGCAGGTCACCCTAAATAGGGTGGCTGGGTGATTATCTGATGATGCAATAAGAGCGGAAAAGAAGTTTCTCTTCTCCGCTTTTATCGCCACTAGGTAATTCTTAATATGAGATCTTACCAGTGTCCGGTCGAATTCAGAACGACTAGCCCTCCAACTGCTCTCTAGGCGTCTTTTCCGGTACTCATCTCCCTCAGCTCCTCGGTATACCAAGGAGCCAGGCGAGATTGGTGATGGGTCAGAGGCCGCAAAGGCATGACTCGGTCCAAAGTCCCAGCAGCCGCCCTATCCCAGGCAGCTACTAAGTTCTCAGCCGAGCCGTGTGCCAGAGCTTCAGGAAATGGCCCAAGCTCCGTCTGGAACCTATCAGGATCCATCAGGCATCTGGGGCGGAACCATCTCATCAGTTCCGCCTCCCTGCAGCGGGATGTGGCGGTTCGAAGATCTAGGCAAAGGAGGGAGTGATCTGACCATGACAAGGGTTCTATCGCTATATCCCCTATCTCAAGATCACTCAACCACTGTCCAGAGACAAAAACCAGGTCCAGTTTCCCCCCCATGTGAGTAGGGCCATAGATTAACTGGGTCAAGTCTGTGGCTGTCATGGAATTCATGAACTCCCGAGCTGCCTCCGACGTCTCGCCAACTGATGGCAGGTTAAAATCCCCCATGACCATAAGCCTGGGCCGCTGCCACGTGGCAGGGAGCCAGGTACGTGACTAGCAGGCCCAACTGCACCTTACGAACCCACTTCACAAGGAGGCACTCACATCCGGCTGTCTGAGGAACAGTGGCCTCCCTCGGACCAAGACCCTCGTTTATAACAACCGCCACCCCCCCGCCCCTCCCCTGTGACCTTGGCTGATGAAATGCCTGGAAACCTGGTGGGCACATATCAACAAGGGGGGCTTCCCCCTCCTAGCCCAACCAGGTCTCCGTAATACCCACCAAGTCCACATACCCCCTCCTGAATAAGATCACAAATGAGGGGGGGCTTTATTTATTTATCTTTAAAATCTTATTTAAAAATTTCTCTTAAAAAACCCCATAACCCTCTTTTTGCAACATGCCATATGTTATAAGTAAACTGTTATAAAACTTTATAGATACAATATTTAAGAATTAAGTTGACTTTTGTGGTGGTCTTTACATAAATGTCTTTTTAATTTATTTTTAAAGTAGCACATGAAGATAGATAAAGTTAAAGTATCATATCTTTTAATAAGGAATTGGTATTCAGTTTAGAAGCATTTTTACCTAAAGGCTTGTAATATTGGCAGGCTCAGTATTTGCATTCTCATTAGCTCAATCAAGCCCTCTAGAAATAAACCGAACATATCAGTCAGAGGCCAACTAATTTACCAATGTGTACAACAGATGGCATTCTAGGAAGATTGAGCATTCAGCATGAACCCAGAAAGATATTTGTAATCTTTTGCCATGGTTCCAAATTAATTCTATGAAAACAGACCTATCTGACAAAGGCCACTTTCTTCTGGCATTAATGTTGAATCCATTACAATAGCTGTTACACTAATGGCAACAGTGCTCAATCTTATTTTCAGTTACCCATTCCAAGAATGCATAAATAATGCTATCCTTTCAACTACAATAAATGTCATCAAAGCAGGACTTCTGTACTGATTTTTGTTTGCCACAGGAATGTACCCAAGCATCTAAAATGGGCTATCTGTACCAGAATGCCGTTAATTGGGAGGCTGTGATTAATCAGTTCAGCACTATAAACTTGGCAAAAATGTATAACAATGTATCACAAAAATAAGTATAACAATGATAGGACAAGAGAAACGCTTTGCAGGAAGTATAGATCAGAATCCCTGTAATGACCTCTCCTGATCATTTTTAGAGGAAATTTTTAGCTGTCATGATGGCAGAGATAACATCCTGAAGGTTAAGCAAAGCAAATGCAGAAATGTGTGTTTAAATGTTCTGATTTTCTGAATAAATTCAGCTTTCAAAGAATGGTTTTGGTGATATAATGAACAGTAATTTAAATAAATACTTATAGGATTGCACTGCATGAAAACAAAGCATATTGATTAAACCTTCGAAGTAGAATGCTCTTTATTTCAGGATTTATTTTGCACTGAATATATAAACATTTGATCCAATTGTAACTTTTTGATTCATTTACTCAAACTTCTGTACTGGCTGTATCAAGAAAAAAATTTCTCAAAGTAATATACTGCAAAAATCAATGCAAAATGCAAATATCAAAATAAAAAGCAGCACAATTACATACAATTATATAAACAAAAGTATTTAACATAATCTATTATAAATTTTCTCTCAGATTAAATAAACACAGTCCAATACAATTGGACTCAATACAAAAAAAGTGGGTGAAGAGATGCTAAATATTAAAGAGGAGAACACTGTAGATCAGACGCTTGCCCTGTGACAATATAGTTACAATATAATCAACAGAATTCCCCTAATCTACAGATTTGTATCAGTGACATTAATCTAGAACCACGATGGTGAATTTATGGCATGCATGCCAAAATGGCACGCAGAGCTGTTTCTGTGGGCACGCACGCAGTCGCCCCAGTCCAGCTCCAATCGTGTTTCTCCGACGTGTTTCACTCAATCAATTCCAACTTCTTGCAAAAGAAAAAGATCTCATGAAGTTGGAATTGATTGAGTGAACTTTTTCACTTGCACACTTCACAGTGAGGGAGATGGGATCCCGTCCTCCTTTTGAAGCCCTTTTACTATGTGGAGCCACAATGTGACCCTGCGTCAGCTCGGCAAAAAAAAGCAGTTTCTTTTCCTGCAGAGCTGCCGGTGTTGGGATGCCCTGCCTCCCCACCGGCCAGCTGAGCTTCTTCAGGCACTTAGTTTGGCCACCTATTAGCTCCACCCTACCCTCTGCCTCAATGAGTGGCAGTCAAAAGTTCAGCTGGGCTCCTCGAGAGAAGGCGTTTTCAGGGGGCTGATCTAGCACCTTGGCTAGCTTCAACATAAATGTTCATTCTCTGCTTTGAGATTCCTAGCTGCAATGGACAGCAAAGCTAGGTTCATCCCTCTGTGCGTATACAGCAGGCAAAACAGGAAAAGGGGGCAGAGAGAAACAGTCCTGTTGCCAAGCTACATTCTGGTCGGAGGAGGGCAGAAATTCCAACTTCAACCTCCTGGTGCGGCTAAGGCTGCCTAAAGCAGGGAGGGAAGGAAAGAGAGAGAGAGAGAGAGAGAGAGATCCAATCTAATGTGTGTGTGTGTGTGAGAGAGAGAGAGAGAGAGAGAGATCTGATCCAATTTTGGAGAGTTATATCAGGGCTGACAGCGGTGTGCTCTCTCTCTCTCTCTCTCTCTCTCTCTCACACACACACACACACACACACACACACAGACACACACACACAGGTTGGATCTTTCTTTCCGCCCACCCCACCCACCAGAGACCCCTGGATTCCCTCCCCAACTCTGCCTGTCTCATACAGGCACCACCCACATGAGTGACGTAGAGTTGGCCATGCCCACTCAGTCACATGCCTACCTCCTCAGCCACGCCCACCAGGTGATTAGGAAAAACTGATTGATTGATTAGATTTATATACCGCCCTTCTCCTTGCGGACTCAGGGCGGTGCACAGCCAGATAAAAAACAGTACATAAAAGTTAAAAAATTTTAAAAACCCATATAAACTTTGGCTAAGATTAAAACAATTAAATATTTAAAATACCGCAACTCTACAATACAAAAGATCTTAAAAATTCAACAGGGGTCCGGCTAGACTGGCAAGCTGAAAGAGATAAGTGTTAAATTATTTGAATCCCACACTGGTAGTAAAACCTTATTATTCAGGTTAAATTGCCGTGTTGGCACTTTACAATAAATAAGTGGGTTTGGGGCTTATCCCAATCCTCTTTCAGTATCTTTCATCTTCAAAGTGCTGTATAATTAGCTATGTAAATAGAATGACAGTAGTTTTGGAGGACATTGGGACACTGAAAGCTGATTTATAAAGATGACATAATATGTTGCAGAAATAGTGCTTCATAAAAAGGGTTTGTGTAGGAAATGACCAGGCTGAACCTGAGGGAGACATCAAACACATCATCAGTAACTAGTCCTTCATGCCCACAAGAGATCTAAATTCAGCCACCTTGAATGTCTTTGACTCCTATCTGCTGCCAATTTGCTTTGTCCATTAGTAGTTCAGACTCTTGTAGTGAGCTTAAGCTTGCAATAAATCTTTATATTCATTTGAACTGGATTTCCTGATTACCCTGGCACTTGACATTATATACATATGGTAGGTAAAAAAATCCCTGCAGATTTTACTCCACTAGACATACCCAACTATAAGGGATGGAGCTCAGCTCCATTTCAAAGCCATTGAGCCAGTGCTGTACATATGGTACAGAGGTGTATTTCTTCCATTGTTAAAATAACTGTGTATTGGGTATCATTAATAGCCACAATTTTATAGGGAAGTAAAACTCTAATTTTTGCTATGATGCTAAATCAGTTATTTAGACTGGATTCCCATAACCTTACCTGTCAACCATCCTGTTGGTAAATGCAGCAAAAGAAACTACTGGACGTTATTTTACGAAGAGTATAACTTTACCGATAATTCCATATAAGAGTAGTAGCACAGAACTAGCAAAGTTGGTTCTAAAGTTTTCATTGTCCACCAATCAATTGTATTCATTTTGTTTAGGAAACAGCTTGAAATTTTCCCAGTGTTTGACCTTAGGGTGTTAGGGCCATCCTGGGCTGCATTGGCTCACTTGAATTCCTCAACTCCCTCCCAAGCCTCTCTTGAATTCCAATCCTTCCCCCCCCCCCATCCCTGTTTCTGTTATCTGGTTGAGAGCAGGAGTGCATGGTGAGTCAGCCATGACACCACTAATCCCACTTAATTTAGTTATAAAAACCAATTGAATTTAGTATTGATTAGTTAAAGAATCAAACTAATACACATGTAACTAGTCTAGTGAAACAAATACTTAAAATCTTCTATATCTTAAAAGTTTAAATATAGTGATAAATATACAGCAGTGGTTCCTAAACTTTTTCAGTCCTCCACCCCCTTGGTACTACGAACTCACCCTCAGTGCTCCCCACCCAGGGTTGCATTCTACTTACCTTTACTACCAGTTTGCAGTGGGGCCACTCATGCATGCATGCGCTCTTCTGCACATGCACAGAAGCGTTTTGGTGATGTTGGGGTCGGTGGGCGGGGCCTCGTGCCAGTTTTACTACTGGTTCTATAGAACCGGTGAGAACCAGGGCAACCCACCACTGCCCCCACTCCCACCCCCTACAAATAGCATTGTTCAGAATAGCGGTTTGCATGACCCACTAAGGAAGATAGTAACAGTAAAATACACGGAATACAGCCATTTTTGGCCTCCTGAAGCCTTGCCCTGTATGTCTCATTTTTGAAAAAAATGGGCCCGTTTTTTGCAAAAACAGTGCATGGAGTCTTTGGGAGGCCTGCAGGCTGCTCCAATACAAATCTATCCCTGTAACAAAAATAGCTAACACTATTAGTTAACACTAAAGAAATCCCCTGAATCAACCAATTTAGAGCAGTGATTCTCAGCTGGGGATTCCTTTTGAATTTGCTGAACACCAGTGAATGGGAGACAGCAATTTTACAGAGGAGGGGAGAGGACTGTGGGATGAATTCACACCCACTCCCAGACCCCTTGAGGTCAACCTGCAGCCCTCCCCTGCCTCCTCAGGCGGTGGAGCATAGGGGGAATGCTTTTCAAGAAGTCACAAGGAGGGCCGAGAGCTGGTTTCTGTCCCACAAGTAAGATTTGGTCTAGAACCAACCCCAACATGAAGGTCTTTTATTTGCTCCTTGTACTCCTTATCTTTGCATTTTTAATAGGTAATAAATTAAATTTCTGATGATGTAAAAATAGCTCATAACTCACCTTTCTAGACAGCTATTATCATGTCTAAAAGCAAGATACTCTTCTCCATCTTTTGTCTGGAGTATCATTTAATCCAGAGCCTTTTAATTGCAGAAGTCCAAGTTTAAAGAATGGAATTAAAGCTCCATTTTTTAGCTAAAACTTAATTCACACCTGTTAATTTTGCTTGAGCAGTGTGAACAATTGACACCGTGATCCTCCAAAGGTCTGAAAAATATATCATTGATTTTTCTTTGGCATTTGAACTAGATAACCAATGTGAAAAAGTGCATCAAGTTCAAATCAAAGATTTCGGAGACCAATGTTGAATACTTACATTTCAGTAGTCAACAATCCCAGTCTTAAAATGAGTTTAGAATCAGTGGGAGTCACTGATAACAATGAACTAACTAGCTACTGATAATGAGTCCAGTCCTGCCTTTCTTTTCCTTCTGTCCAAGTTTTGCAAGTACTTTTTCCAGGTATATGTTTTGTTCCAAAGTATAGAAACCATTATTGTTAGGGAAAAAATGGGTCTTCCAAGCAATTTTAAAAGACACTGTCAGAATGACTCTGCTCTCAGCCCCCCTTGTGGCTCCTTGAAAAGCATCCTCCCTGACATATGTAAATGAAAAGAATAAACTTAAAAATCCTAGCCTTTTAAAATTGAAAATGTGGAGAATTGGGAGGATGAATATGAGACACTAAGGGAGATGTTTCAAAAAGTAAGGGAGGCATTTAAGGGAAATAAAGAAGCAGAGAATTGGTTGGCTTGCAAAAAAAGAAAGAAAAAAGATGAATGAGAAGCAAGAGAAACAAGGAGATAATATTGGAAAGGAAATACCGTATTTTCCGGCGTATAAGACGACTGGGCGTATAAGACGATCCTCCTCAGAGCCATTTAAGGCTCCTCAGAGCCTTATGGGCTGGTCTGCCTGGTTACAGGAGAATGAGACCCGGCGTATAAGACGACCCCCGACTTTTGAGAAGATTTTTGTGTGTTAGAAAGTAGTCTTATACGCAGGAAAATACAGTAATTGAAAAAAAGATAAAGATGATTACACTGGGTTCAATAGAAAAAATGAAATATATTGCTAATCATTAAAAAGATGAGGGGAAATTTTGAGAAATATACTTGGTAAATGAAAGAAAGACCGGGGTTGCCTGGACTCCATAGTGGAAAATATAAAATTGAAAATGAATACAGCAATAGAGAGGGATGAAGGAAGGAGAAGAGAGAGGAAGAAGGAAGGAGAGAGAGGGAAGGAAGAGAAGGGAGGAAGGAAGGAAAGGGAAATTAGAGTAGGAGTGAGGGTAAGAGAGGGAGGAAGAGAGGAGGAGAAGGAGAAAGGAAGACGAAGTAGGGAGGAGAAGAAGAGGGGAGGGGGAAAGAGAAGGTAAGAAGCAAAGAAAAGAGAGAGGTGGTAAGCTTGAGGAGAAAGATTGCTGTACAATAAAAAAGATGAAATGGAAGAAAGGCAACCCCAAACAAATATAAAGATATTATATTATAAGATAATGAATGAATTGTTAAACTTTAAAGAATAAAAGAGAACTAATATGAATAAATAGCAATAATTAGAAACATACATGCAATATATTTTCTTTGAACACTGTATTTTGCCGGTTCACAAATTTAAACAGTGTTTAGTCATTTCTATTTATTTATTTATTTATTTATTTATTTATTTATTTATTTATTAATTAATTAAATTTATATACCGCCCTACTCCCGAAGGATTCAGGGCAGTGAACAGCCAAGATGAAATGCATATAATATGGATGTTAAAAGACATTTAGAATATAATATTTTGGCCCAATAACAAATTTAAAACATCCAATTTAGGAAAAATTTAAAATAATTTAAATAGGGAAAGTTAGGCAAGGCCCACCTGTTGGAATAAGAATGTTTTAATGGCACAGCACAAAGTGCGTAGATCCGGGATCCTCTGTATCTCCGGTGGGAGCTTGTTCCAAATGGTAGGTGCCCCCACAGAGAAGGTTCTCCTCCTGGGGGCCACTAGTCGACACTGTTTGACCGATGGCACCCCGAGAAGCCCCTCTCTATGGGAGCGTACTAGTCGGTGAGAGGTTACTGGTGGCAGAAAGCAGTCTCGTAAATACCCCGGTCCTATGCCATGGAGCGCTCTAAAGGTGGTAACCAGAATCTTGAAGCGCACCTGGAAGACCACCGGGAGCCCATAACCACCCGCGTGGCCACATTCTGGACCAGTTGGAGTCTCCAGGTGCTCCCCAAGGGGAGCCCCATGCAGAGAGCATTGCAGTAGTCCAGACAAGAAGTGATGAGAGCATGAGTGACCGTACTTAACGAGTTCCGATCCAGAAAGGGACGCAACTGGCAAATCAGGCGAACCTGATAAAAAGTCCTCCTAGCCACAGCCATCAGGTGCTCTTCTAAAGACAGCCGTGAATCCAGGAGGACACCCAAGTTGCGAGCCCTCTCCATGGGGACCAGCGATTTGCCCCCAATAGTCATGGATGGCGTCAACCGACTATATCGGGATGTCGGAAACCACAGCCACTCGGTCTTGGATGGGTTGAGCTTGAGTCTGTTTCTCCCCATCCAGATCCGTACAGTCTCCAGGCACCGGGACATCACTTCTAGGGCATCATTGGGGTGGTCTGGGGTGGAGATGTACAGCTGAGTGTCATCAGCATATAGGTGGTACTTCACCCCAAAACCACGGATGATCTTGCCCAGCGGCTTCACATAAATGTTAAACAGAAGGGGTGAGAGAACCGATCCTTGTGGCACCCCACATACAAGGGGCCTCGGGGTCGACAATTTCTATATTTCCTTTTTGCCATATTTATTCCTCACCTATTTTTTTTAAAAAACCAATATTACCCTTCTTCCTCATCTCTAATCTTAATCAAATTCAATTTTCCCTTCTATTCTATATTATACCCCTTCCCATATTTTTATATCCATACCCACATTTTTAATTATGTAATATTACAGTTGTTTAATACAAATTCAACATTTTAATATAAATCAATTAGTTATATAGCTATCTTTTTTGTATATTAATCAATATGAACATGAATATTCCAATTATTTCCATGCAATCCAATTTCTTACAAATCAATTAATTATATTTACCAATAATAATAAACCAAATAATTTTCCCCATATATTCCTCCAAACCACAACTTGACCATTTCCGCTTTCAACACAATATACGATTAATAGTATCTCAATTATTACAATTCCCTAGTTAAATAGACCTTTTTTTCTTTTGTGTTTTAAAATCTTGAACTCTCCTCTTTTGCCCTAAATTTCCCATTGTTTGCACGTACCTTTTTTGGTGAGGAAAAAGAAAAGAAATCTGCCTCTGCCTAATTTTCCAAGTAACAACAAACAGCCAACAGCCTGCTTTACTTTCAGTTTTGTTTTCAGCTTGATTTGCACAAGGAGAAAAAAAATCTGCCCCAGCAATTTAGCTCTTTGCAGCAAGCAGCATAGCCCTATGCAAAACAGTTGAAAGCAAATCAGCTGAGAATCGGGAGGCCGATCTAATCAACAGGCTAATTAGCCCATGTCCATGATGGCAAACCTATGGCACACGTGCCACAGGTGGCACACAGAGCCATGTCACCTGGCATGCCAGCTTAGCTGTGGGAGTCTCTGGAGGCTGGGGACAGCAAAAAACACCACTTCCTGTCCAACTGGAAGTTGGGAAATGGGCCGTTTTGGACCTCCGGGGCGGGATGGGGAAGGCTGTTTTGGCCCTCCCCAGATGTATAGAGAGGATCTGAAGCCAGGTGAGAAAGAAAAACGGGCCATTACATGCCAAGAGCAGGGGGGAGGGGGGTCACGCGTGCATGTGTGGGGCGGGGCACATAGAATTATGGGTGTGGGCGTGTGTGTGCGAACCTCCCCTGCCCCCCCTTCCTTGCATGTGATGGCAAAAAGGTTAGCCATCACTGGCCTATGCTGAAGCTGAAAGTTGTTTTTTCTTGCTGTTTGCTTACAAGGAAGAAACTGCTGCGAGGCACAGGCCAAAGGGTGGGGGTCACCCTCATTGCCACTTAGCACCCCCTGCCACCCCCTTTTGCCTCTAGCAGTCCCCTGCCGCCCCCCTTGCCTCTTACCGCCCCCCTAAAGCATCCCACCACCCCCCAGGGGGCGGTACTGCCCACTTTGGGAATACAGTATACAGTATACAGTATATTTCTTCCAAACTTTATACATGGCAAAAGTATAATAATATTTCAGTTCATTCATGTCTATCATCTAAAGGCAATCTCTTGGTTCCATCCATATAGAATTTTGCACAGAATTATGAATTCAATGGATAATCAATCTAACCTACCTTTGTGACTTTTAGAAAGAAGCCTTTGTGTTTCACACAGCATTGTGACTGATGCAGAATCTAGTACCTTAATCTATTTTTGAAAATAAATATTGAGATATCACAGTTATCTAAATCATATGAAGCTATAATATTCATTTTTAAACATTAATGCCAAAATATGCCCCCGCTTTAAAAACAAGCATTTTCATTGTGTGAAAAGATCCATCTATACATTTTGACAGCATCCACAAGGCTTTTTCTGAGCATGTTTATCAAAGAAAACAAATGAAAAATAATTATTTGTGCCATGGCTCAAATTAATCTTCACTGCATCCCACATAACATAGACTTGATGTTGAAGTTTTCTGTTTAAGTGCAGCATCGATAAAATATTACTGAAGTTTCTTTAAGTTTGGTTACTCGTAAATCATCACAAAGTAAAGCCATGGATGAAAAATGCATAATTTACCTTTAATTGGATAACTTGTTAGCATAATTCTTCTTGGCTACAAATTTCCTGGCATAGGTTATTACCATCAATAATCACTGTAGTTCTATTTTTAAAAATAACTTTCATGTCTGTGTATATGAACATTTGCCTACACCAGGACAATTTCTTCCTAAATTACCCAGAGCATGCAATGCACAATTAGCTATATCCTCATTTGCAGGAGTCACCTGACTTTCTAATTATATAACAGCATTACAGTTGCTCTTTTCTTCATTCCAGGGCACGGATTATATGGAACTTTTGAAATGTTGTCCTCCTGGAGGAAAACTAGAGAAGACCAACATGTAAAAGAGAGAACTGCAGCTGTGTTCGCAGACTCCATGCTATCCTTTTCTCTCACCACTGCTATGTATCTGGTGACTTTTGGGATTGGTGCCAGCCCTTTCACCAACATTGAAGCAGCCAGGATCTTCTGCTGCAATTCTTGTATTGCAATTTTCTTCAACTACCTCTATGTACTCTCCTTTTATGGTTCCAGCCTCGTCTTTACTGGCTACATAGAAAACAACTACCAGCATAGTATCTTTTGCCGAAAGGTACCAAAACCAGAGGTATTGCAAGAGAAGCCTGCTTGGTATAGATTTCTTCTGACAGCCAAATTTAGTGAGGATACAGCAGAGTCAGAGGAAACAAACAGTTACGAAAGCCACCTTTTGGTGTGTTTCCTCAAGCGTTATTACTGTGACTGGATAACAAACACATATGTCAAGCCTTTTATAGTTCTCTTTTATCTTATTTATATTTCCTTTGCCTTAATGGGCTACTTGCAGGTCAGTGAAGAGTCAGACCTCAGTAACATTGTAGCAACTGCGACACAAACCATGGAGTACACTGCTGCTCAGCAGAAGTACTTCAGCAATTACAGCCCTGTCATTGGGTTTTATATTTATGAATCAATAGAATATTGGAATATGACCGTTCAAGATGACATGCTAGAGTATACTAAGGGGTTTGTAAGGATATCTTGGTTTGAGAGCTATTTGAATTATCTGAGAAAACTCAATATATCAACTGGATTATCCAAAAAGAATTTTACCGATATACTTAGGAACTACTTTCTGAAAGCTCCCCAGTATGCCCATTTTTCAGAGGATATCATTTTTTCCAAAAAATATAATAATGAAGTTGAAGTGGTGGCCTCTCGAATGTTCTTGGTAGCTAAGACCATGGATACCAAACGAGAAGAGCTCTATCACCTTCTGGAAACCTTAAGAAAGCTGTCTCTCAAATCTAAAGTGAAGTTCATTGTTTTCAACCCATCCTTTGTCTACATGGATCGTTATGCCTCCTATGTGGGGGGGCCCTTGCAGAACTCCTGTATTAGTGCTTTATTTCTGCTCTTCTTCTCTGCATTCCTAGTGGCAGATTCTCTCATCAATGTATGGCTCACACTCACCGTTGCCTCAGTTGAATTTGGAGTTATAGGTTTTATGACCCTGTGGAAAGTTGAGCTGGACTGTATTTCTGTGTTGTGTTTAATTTATGGAATTAATTATACAGTTGACAACTGCGCACCTCTCCTGTCAACATTTGTCCTGGGCAAAGATTTCACAAGAACTAAATGGGTAAAGAATTCCCTGGAAGGGCACGGGGTAGCGATTTTACAGAGCTACCTCTGCTTCATTGTTGGTCTGATTCCTCTTGCAACTGTGCCTTCAAATCTGACCCGTACACTGTTCAGGTGCTTGTTTTTGATAGCATTAGTCACCTTCTTTCATTGCTTTGCCATTTTACCTGTGATACTAACTTTTCTGCCACCATCAAAAAAAAAAAGGAAAGAGAAGAAAACTCCTGAGAATCGGGAGGAAATAGAATGTGTTGAAATGGTAGATATGGATAGTACCCGTGTGGTTGACCAAATTACAACAGTCTGACTAGTTGGTTTGTCTTGCTTTTTTAAAAAAAAAAAATAACCATCACCCCTAAATATTGCCAAGAGAAAAAAATCATATTGATTATAACAATAGGATTTGGATGTCTGTTTTCAAATTAAAACCAGGAGCATCCAGAGCACCATGTGAAGGGGGAAATGTGACTGTTTGTGGATTGGCCTTCACATATAAAGTACAGTGACATTTACATTCACCCAATACAATGAGAGTGTCAACTTGGGTTGCTGCCTGAGATAAAGACAATAGAGATGGGTTATTAAATAGCATACTGCCGTGTCTGCCCTGCCAATGCTGCTGCCCCTGGGGCAGTGTGTGCCCATACATTGAAAGGTCAACTGTCAAGGCTGAAGAAGCAGTAAGTGTACATTTTGGACACAGAGGCTATATAAAACTTTCAGTACAGCAATAACTCAGTTCCATGAGTCAGCTATTATGGATCTTAGCCATTACATCTAACTTTTATTTCTATTGCTTCTTTTTTTTCTTTCTTCTTTTTCTTTTTCTGAATAGAAACATATATGCAAGTTGTTAAAACAAAAGTAAACCAACAATGGCCAAGAAATTCAAATTTATGCATGGCTAAATAGAGATATCACTGTTAATCTAGGGTCATTTCGCAGTTGCCTTCTTTTCTGAATTAATAAATATTTTTAAGTGGAATTAATCCCCTATATATTTTAATACAACATAATTTTCTAGCATTTTTTTAAAAAAAATCAAAATTAGTAATACATTCAAGTTATCTGTTACATCACTTTTTCAGTAGGGTTTATTAATGTTATTCAATAGGGATTATTGTTGTGGTGGTTGTTGTTATTGGAAACCCTGCTTTCCTATACTAGATTTGATAACATTCTCTGATATGTTAAGAGATCTAATAGCAGATTGGGAAAGGAATATATTTAGCAAATCCTACCAAAATCCATGAAACAAGCCTCAGATGCCTAAATTTTGTCTCACAAATGTGTATGTTGTAGAATGTCTTAAACTACCAGCCATTGTTCCAGGCTGTACACTATTAGTACACAAAAAGAGGCTCAATGTGTAGCCATACATAATAGGTAACATAAATCACAATCTTCAACTAGAATTTCTGTCTCTAAAGTCTCTACTATAAACTATAAATCAAGAAAATCAGTTGAACTCTCCAGAAAAGTGGTTTTGAATTCTTAATGCTGCAGTGTTTCATGAGATAATGTTTAAAGGAACTGTTCTAATATAATAAAACATAGTAAATAGCTATCACTGCCCTCTTGAAAGGTATAAGATGTGGTGCCACAAGAGAAGAAGGAATCAAACAATTTACAATTCTGCAGTGAACTAGGCCAGAGGGATCCATAAAACACATTTCCATCATCTTTGGTGTATCTACTTGGTATATCCCTGATATTTGCTAAAAAATAATATTGCTGTCTGTGATACAGAAAAATACCGAATTTGCTTACAGTACTAACAACTCACAAATTCTGGAAAATTTCAATTGACATTAGCTACTTGTAGCTTTAGTGCTGGGCATGCTATTAGAGTTACAGTAGTAAAATGTGTACTTAGCAGATGGAACAGAGCAGACTATTTCTATTTCTCAAAGTTCCTTCTTAAGTAGGCATGACCCTGGTGACACTAGTCAGTCAATTCTCTACATTTGATACCTGGTCTCCCAGAGTTCTCCTTTCTCTTATTATTTGCCCTGAAAATACTGGCAAAGTTGAATTAAAATTGTGCAGTGGTAATCACCAAAAATAATTACATTATTTTTATCTTTATATTGGCACTGTCCTTTTATGTGAAATCCTCCATACCATTGCAGAAAATAAGATTGACATGTTGAAGTAGCACAGGGGTGTCAGGTTGCAGGACACCGTTGCAGCCAAAAACAGAGCTCAGGAGCCCGTTTTCGCTGGCAGAATGCTTGAGCCACCATAACATGAGTGACATAGAGCTGGCCATCACTACTCTGGCCATGCCCACCCTGGCTCCCCAAGATCAAACACAACCCTGATGCAGCCCTCAGTGAAATCAAGTTTGACATCCCTGATGTAGCAGATGAGGAACTAAACTGGTTAATCCCTAGATGTTATTTTCCAATAGTATTTTCACTGCTGCTGTGTGGCAGGGTGAGTTCCCATCATTCACTCCAGTTCCTTGACAGGAACATGAAAGGAGCTCCCAGGGGCATCCCCTGGGCAACTGTGATGTCACTGACTAATTCTTTCAACCTGGAAGCACTTCAAAGGTACCTCTGACACAAATGGGATGGGGGGGGGAGTAGAAAAAAAAATTGGAGAAAGCTTTTGTGTTCCCCTACTATAAGTACTCTATTAAAATAACTTACAAAGGGTATATCAAGAACTTGACAAGCTTGTAATTCAAACATACTTGAATTTTTCTATATAACAGGGCTTTTTCAGCAATCTAGTGATTGGACAAACAGTGAGGATAAGCACACTGAATAGTTTGCAAGAAAAAATAGCGCACAGTGAATTTGTTTTGTTCATTTTCAGATAGATATTCTAGCATTTTTATTCCATTGTTATAATAAACAGCTTCTATTGTTGTTAGCCTCTGAAATATTTGCTATAGAAGAAAGTTAAAATGTTTTGTTCCTTATCAAATAATTTTCTTCAAAAAAGGATAGTTTTATTCCTGCCAAACCTTATTTCTTCCCAATATGAAAACCATCACAGCATTCTTCCTCTCCCAGCATTCAGGTTGGCAAGTTGCTAGATGCATAAAATATCTGTAAAATATACAGTAGCTACTGCCATATAAATTGTTTTGAGAAATTTCTTGAAATTCACAATTACCAAAACTAAATATGCTTTTGAGAGTACAAAATAGTTGAAGGAATTTAATTCTTTGCTCCCAATTGATAAATCCAGGTCCAGTGATATCTATGACTTTGTCTTCTTTTATACCAAATTTAAATTAATGCTTAACAGCTTCATGTATAATGTGATTTTTTTTCTTTATCTTACCACATAGCAGGCTCTGGTAAAATCTTACTGTATGCCCACAAATTTGTAAGCTTATATGAATTATTATTTTTTTAAATGTTCAGTTATATTTTTCAGACATGTTCTTGCTTATATATTATAAACTGGATGATAAAAGTACTTTAAATTTGGCTCTCATAAAGACTATAAAGATGTGCATAATTGAACTCCTTATTGAATGAGATTCTTACAGCGCTGCTGTAATGTGTCCACAGAGTTTAGGTGGACACAGGATAAAAAGGTTATATGACTTAAAATCATTCATTTAATGACCATTCCAAGTTACAATAGAACTGAAAAAAGTGACTTATGACTGGTTTTCACATAAGCATTGCAGCATCCCCATGGTCACATGATCAAAATTCGAGCGCTTGCCAATTGGCGTGTACTTATGACTGTTGCATTGTCCTGGGATCATGTGATCACTTGTAATCTTCCCAGCTGGTTTCTGAAAAGCAAAGGCAATGGGGGAAGGTAGACCTCTTAATGACCATTGCAGTGATTTGCTTAACGACAGTGGTAATAAAGGTCATAAAATGAGGAGCAACTCAAATTAACAACTGCCTTGCTTAGCAATGGAAATTTTGGGTGTGTCTATAAGTCAAGGACTATATGCATGTGGAAATTGATTATATTTTGAAGCTGAAGTCCTACAAGGTATTTACAGTACTTTTATGTTTACTGAAATATAATTCATATAGCCAAATAACTCACTGATCAGAGCAATATTTTTTTACTTTGGAAGGGAAAAAATAAACCTACTTTTCTCTGTCCATCAAGTTAATTCATACAAGTCTGTCTTGGATATTCCTTAAAATGAAACAGAGGAAAAATAACTGAAGTAACTGGAACAATTTCACTACAAATGAGCCATATCTAAAATACATGCCCAGCATTTCATTGTAAGCAGTAGAAATCAGAAAAATATAAAAGCTTTGAAACTAGAAGAAAAGCTCTCTGGCAAAAACAAATGGATGTCGTTTTCCAAGCCGCAACCATTTTACTAAATGAAACAAGACTTGTAAAAGGTTAAATATATTGCAAAGAGGCTAATGTTACAGTGATATGTGCCAAATTCTATTTGTATCCTAGGAAGCTCCACAAGGCACGACTATTTCTAGTGCCACTGGATTATTCTTCTGCATGGTCTATATTTATTCACTTGCTAAGGGTGACTCCCTGACCCAGTCAATCAAGTAATGGGATCATCAGAAAACACTAGCAAAACTGTATTACTTTATCTAAAACATTTAGAAATGTTACCATTTGCTGTAAAAACCCATCTCCAAAAAACCAAGAGCTATTTTGTAGGCTATATCTTAAAAGTCATAATATATTCACTTTCATTTTTTAAAAAACAGTTTTCTATAGCCCCTATAGATGTTTACCATAAGCATCTGCTACTATGGAAATGCTCCAAGCGTCTATTAATGACTATTTGAAGGTCATGCAGATTGTTGCTGTGATATGGAAAAGTGACTGCCAAAAATACCATATGAAAATGTTAGCGTATAGCCACATTACTTAAGTTTTGGTAGCATCAATCTGATGCATTTTACAATCTGGCTAAACTGATTTCTCATTCAATAATTAACTGATTTCTTCACACAATCAAAGGACTAAAAACACAAATATTATATGATGTCAGGGTACCTTTTGGGCCTCATCAATAACATATTCCCTAAGTACTTTTTAAAAAAATCAAATATCTTTCTAAATAAAAAGGGTATGTCAGAATCAGCCCTATCATTGATCAAAGTAAGGAAGCTACTTCATGAGACAAGCCCTAGAAAGATGGAGATGGAAGAAAGAAACAAGCATGCTTTACAAACTGCCCTGATCCTTCTAGCTAGCTATGTCCATGGGTAAAAGGGAAGATGTGTTCCTGTTCCCAGTAGCAAAATAAGATGAAACCGAGAGTCTAATCTACTGCTGTTAAGTAGAAATACTGAAGTTTTGCTATCTGGAGTTGGGTCTAGGACAACTCGCCATGGGCAACTCGCCATGGCCAACTCAACATGGGGCAATTCACCATGGCTAACTCACTATGGGACAACTCACCCCAGGACAAAAGTTACACTCCTATCAAAGAAATTGTTGAATAGAATCATTAAATGATGCAAAAATTGACAAATTAATGACAAAAATTAAAATATTTTAAAAATTATTTTAAATAATTAAATTGAATTGTTGAATTGTCCCACGGCAAGTTGGCCATGGTGAGTTGGCAGTGGTGTGGTGTCCCATTACATCAGGTCTGAACTCTAGAGCAAGGGAGTCATTTCCAAGTGTGCATGGTACATCATCCACACAGTTACTATGAGTATGATTCCTATTGGATTCATTCATCTTCCCATCAATCTAGTTGTTTAGGAACAAAAGAGTTGAGGCAAAGATCTTGAATTTTTTTCAGTAATCTCCCCTACCACCATTATCATCATTCCAGACATAAGTCTTGAGGGTGCAGACTCAAATAGGGTTCAGACATTGCACTAACTGTAATGATTTTTCATGTAGCAGCTTACCAATTTCCAACTGTTATAATTTATTAAATCAAATGTAAAGCTTAATGTATTGTGCAAATCCTACAATATGTGGTTTATTCAATAAACCTTAGGCATAACATAATTTCGGTCAATATATAGTCTCAGCTACTGAGTCTCACAGAGCTCCAGCCCAGATAATTGAGAGCCACCAAGAACTTTCAAGCTGCGGCTAGAAATATTATGGAGGAAACTCTATGTTTTAACAATTTCAGTCACAACTTGAAGTTAACTATTTCTTGCATGAAGCAAATCTTCATGAGCTGATTCACTGGCAATATTGAAGGATGAATACAGTTGGAAAAGGTGATAATTTGGGGCCAGGGGGAGAACTGCCAATCAAAACATGGCAACACAAAGGATGTTTTTATTCCAGCAGGAGGTAGGAACTTGAGAGGAGGGGAAGGGGTTGGGATATGTAAATGGAAGGTTAGGTCTGGTGGAAGACCACTTTCATAGCCTGGGAATATACTGTTTTGTTTTGACTGGCTGCCATTTTGACTTTTCTGAGCTCCGTTATGGATCCTCTGTCTCAGGGACTCAGAGTTACTTCTACTTTTGATGCTTATCAAAAGTAGAAGTAACTCTGAAAATTAGAACTGCAGAGTGATACCTTATAGAAATAAGTGAATCTATTTGAAAACCATTTTAGTTGTTAAATAAAAGCTATTTATTTTGTTTTTATGTAAACCAAATGTTTGTGTTATCATCTGTCTCCTCTGCGTTCTATTCAATTCCATAATTTTAGAGACTTAAACAATTTTTAAACCAAAAAACACAGTTGGTGGTGGCATCATAACAAAAGAGAAGGGGAAAGTGCCCCAAAACAAGAAAGACATATGATGGGAAGATTTAGATAGATACAGCTGAAACTAATGGTTAAAATTGTGAATTACATTATTGACTGAACTACAAAAGCTATATAAATAACATAAATAACAACCTTGTGGTTGCGCGGCAGCTCCCCCAATACCTGGATGAAGCTGTCTATTTAGACAGCTCCAGTCCGGCTTCAGGTCTGGATACAGCACCGAAACGG
The DNA here is from genome assembly GCA_030761175.1 of Masticophis lateralis. NCBI lineage: Eukaryota > Metazoa > Chordata > Lepidosauria > Squamata > Colubridae > Masticophis > Masticophis lateralis. The sequence continues at coordinate 75,226,373 of JAUDYJ010000004.1, read as the reverse complement.
CATTGGTCGCGTTGGTGGATGATCTCTGGAGGGCCCGGGGTAGGGGGTACTCCTCTATCCTGGTGCTGTTAGACCTCTCAGCGGCTTTTGATACCATCGACCATGGTATCATGTTGCGCCGGTTGGAGGGACTGGGGGTGGGGGGCACCGTTTTGCGGTGGTTCTCCTACCTCTCCGACCGGTCGCAATCCGTCTTGACGGGGGCAGCGGTCGACCCCGAGGCGCCTGGTATATGGGGTGCCACAAGGGTCGGTCCTCTCGCCCCTCCTGTTCAACATTTATGTAAAGCCGCTGGGTGAGATCATCCGTGGTTTTGGGGTGGAGTTCCATCAGTATGCTGATGATACTCAGCTGTACATTTCCACCCCAGACCACCCCAACGATGCCGTGGAAGTGATGTCCCAGTGCCTTGAAGCTGTGCGGGTCTGGATGGGGAGAAACAGGCTTCGACTCAACCCCTCCAAGACCGAGTGGCTGTGGCTGTTGGCGTCCCGATATAGCCAGCTGACACCATCGCTGGTTATTGGGGGCGAATCATTGGCCCCCATGGAAAGGGTTCGCAACTTGGGCGTCCTCCTGGATTCACGGCTGTCTTTAGAGGATCACACGACAGCCGTGGCCAGGGGGGCTTTCTATCAGGTTCGCCTGATACGCCAGCTGCGGCCCTTTCTAGATCAGGACTCCCTACGCACGGTCACTCATGCTCTTGTCACTTCCCGTCTGGACTACTGCAATGCTCTCTACATGGGGCTCCCCTTGGGGTGCACCCGGAGGCTCCAACTGGTACAGAATGCGGCTGCGCGGGGGATTATGGGAGCAACGGGACGCTCCCACGTGACACCTCTCCTGCGTGAGCTGCATTGGTTGCTGGTGGACTTTCGGGTGCGTTTCAAGGTAATCACCTTTAAAGCGCTCCATGGCTTAGGGCCAGGGTACTTACGGGACCGCCTTCTGCCACCAATTGCCTCCCACCGGCCGGTTCGCTCCCACAGAGAGGGCCTCCTCAGGGTGCCGTCAGGCAGACAATGCCGGCTGGTGACCCCCAGGGGGAGAGCCTTCTCTGTGGCAGCACCCACCCTCTGGAATGATCTGCCTCCAGAGTTAAGAACAATCTCCGACCTCCCGACCTTCCGGCGGGCTTTAAAAACTCATCTTTTTCAGCTTGCCGGCTTAGCCTGATTCCTGTAAATATTTTATCATTTTAGAGTTTTTTATTATCTTTTAAATGAATTTAGTTTTAATTTATGGCCATTTATATTCGTTCTTTTATGAAATTTTAACTTTTGTGTGCTTGTTTTTAATTTGCTGTGCACTGCCCTGAGTCCGTAAGGAGAAGGGCGGTATATAAATCTAAATAAATAAATAAATAAATAAATAAATAAATAAATAAATAAATAAATAAATAAATAATAAAATTTCACGCAACTGTTAACTTGAACCAATGAAGTCAATAAACCGTAAGAACAATAAAATAAAATTAAAAAACAGATAAACCTTAAAGCAAACAAGGAGGAGCAAAGTTATGAAAAAAAGGATGTATTTTCAGATATGAAGAACTAAAATTTCCATTTTCTGAAGCTCTCCTGATAGGGCAGTTGGATGTAGTAGTAACACAAGAGGACACTAAACTGGGAAAAGTTTGTATAAAATACCAGTGCACCTGCCAGATAAACTGAAAGAATAAAAATGATGTACCTTCTTTAAAGTCAGGCATTAAAGGATAATTGTAACTATGCTTGCTTCCAGAACTTGTCTTTATCACCTCTAAAATATATATTTAATCTAAGTAAAGGACAAACATGGTCCGCCATATGTCACTGAATTGTAATTTTCATTATTTGCCATTGAGACAAGATGATTGGAAGTCGAGTTCAAAACTTCTGGTAGGTTGCATATTTTCCAGTCCTGATCTAAGTGACCTACATAAATTACTTGACTGATAGTTTACTTTGATATAATGAATTTGGATAAAAATTTAGCTATCTCCAATTATTGTACTCTGAGAAAGAAGTCAACAATCACGAAACGGTTACTTACCTTAGATGATCAATAATTAGCCCCATTTTTGAGTCTGGCTATTTGTTCCTTAACTTTATCTTCACTTCATTGTGCTAGGGATGTAAGGGGGAGATGCCTTCCGCTTCCCAACCCCACTTTCATTTTCCATGCAATTAAGATTCTGTCTACTTCTTCACCTCATTTAAAATAGATGGTAATTGTTTTATAGTGGGTTATATAGTGGGTTAGCAGCAGTAGATCCTATGGTTGATAGCAGTAGCAATTGTTGCCCAGAGAAAATCAGTTTGCAACTAATTTATCTGTCCAAGTAAGCAAGCAGTAATGTCCATTAGGAAATATAACATAAGTTGCTCATTGCTTGCACTATCTCTTTACAGCTCCCTGCTGCTGCTCTTAGCAGCTAACATCAGGAATTCACTGCTTGCCTTCTGTTAGTTTGAGGCATTTGGTTTGTTAGCAAATGGGTGGCAGCAAGAGGCAGCTACTCTTGCTTTTCCTATGTCTGTAAATTAGCCAGTGGTGGGTTCCAACCGGTGTTACTACCGGTTCTCTTCACGCACGCGCTTTGCGCTGCTTTTCATTTTGGATCTTTTTCCCTTGAGCTGTGCACTTAAGACATTTTATGTGAGATGCTTCTCTGTAGTCCTCTCATGAACTAGCTATACTATAGAGAGCAATTGTGAATAGAATCATGATGAATATATTTTTTACTAATATTTTAAATACTTGGAGTGTGAAACATTGTAGCAATGCTTAATTGCCTTATCTAGCAATGCTGCTTCTTTCTTTCATTCCAAGAATACTGAGTATTGATTGTGGCATACAATGTAAATATACTGAGATGGAGAAAGAGCTGGTTTTTAATATCATATCCTTTTCGTGAGTCTCCCCTTCAACTTCCATATAGTCAATTGCAATAGAAGAATATGTGGAAAGAAGAGGAGAAATAGAATAATGGTCCTCACTTTAACAGAGTTGAAGAAATCTTTAATTTACAAAATTTAAACCATCAAGATTAAATTCACACTCAATTAAACAGACACAGACAGATTGGCTAGTGGCTATTTTAGATATTCAGTTACATCTGATATTCAGTTTGCTTTATTTACTGTTGTTTGCAACTATTTACTCTGCTTAGTCATTGCTTCATGTGGTTCAGAAAGAGAACTGAAAGGTGATGGGTTTTTCTTCTCAAATGAATTCCAGCAAATTATCTCCTGGCACGCAAAGAATCTTTCCTGGAAAACAACTATTTCTAAAATGTCTAAATTAGGCAGTGTCTTTTAATTATAACCATTAACAAAAGTACACTATTCAAACTTTGGCAGTTGACCTTCCATGGGTAAGAATGTTGAGGTATTTGGAGATCCAAAAGTTCCTTTTAGTGGCTGATCATCAATCTCCTCCTCATGTTCTGTAAAAGCATAGTCCTTGTGGATGACCATATACAATTCATCTTCAGATATGGATTTTCCTAACATGGAGTACAATAGCTAGTTTTGGAGTACAGTAGTGAAGATGGTTGTTATTGGCAAAGTTACCTTTGCTCTACAAAGTCCACAATGAACTCTAATCACTCTCATCCTACACAATTGCTGAATTCAGATTCACCATAAAACTAGCTAAGACTCTATTATGTTAGGCAGATCCATGGATGAAGATTTAAGCAATGAAAAAATCATATGTAATGTATGTGCATCACAAACTCAATGGCTATTAACATTGTCAGGCTTTCAGTGAACATGAGGAGAGTAAAGAAATCTCAGGTGATTAAGTAATGTAATGAAATGAGTCTATTTATTATTATTATTATTATTATTATTATTATTATTATTATTATTATTATTTCTTCAGACCATTTTGTAGATTTTTTTCAGCCACTGAGGGAGAAAAAACTATTCTAAGAAAACAGAATGTTTTCAAATCTGTTATTTATTTTATATATCGACAGAGGAATGATCCCTTTATTTTATTTTTCTTGCAAAATTTCAAGAATTTAGCCACTGTGGTTTAATGGCTCCCCTAACACTATTTTGCAATTGTAAGTACTCAGGGGTTTCACTGAAAAGGGTGGCTGGATGCAGTTTCAGGAGTAATTGTATTCAACAAACTTCTATAATTATGCAGCAACAGCAGAAATGACACAATTTTCAGTCAACCTATTGTGACAGACACTGTGTAATGTCATACAATCAAATGCAATGTTTAGTAACCATAAACCTCTTTGTCATTTTGTATTTGTTTATACAGGTTTAAAAATAAAGCACATATTTAAAATATATTTATATATCCATATATTGATATATTTCTACTGTTAAGCTTTTTTATCAACTACACAATTTCAAGGGTGACATTACTTTTAAAACATGGATGGCTATTCTGTTGTATTTACACATGAAAGAACTTTTTGTTTTAGAGTAGAACTGTAGAGTTGCAACTTATAAAAAGTGTTAATACTAGAAGTAAAAGCCCCCCCCAATGAAATTGACTAATAAATTTAAAATTGATAGGATTTTTTTCATTTGGTATATAATCAACCTATGGTATATAATTCCAAAACATGGTTGTTAGTTGAGATGGTCTCAGAAGATAAATTCCTAGAGAACAAATCTATTCATGGTTATTAGCCTTGAAGATTAGGCACTCTATTCTGGCATGGAGGCAGTCTACCTATGCAGATTAGGTACACAGGAAAAACAATGGAAGAGGAGGACTATCTTGATCCCCTATTTGTAGCATTTTGGATGCATCTGGTGGGCCATTAATGGCTAGATGGGCCTAGACTTCTTGCACAAGGACTATTCTTATGTTACAAATATGTTTAGATTTCAAATAAATATACCTTCATTTAAGACTAGAGCCTTCCTTACTCTAAATTCTCATCTGACTCCAGACTGAAATAATAATAATTATTATTTACACAAAATTGACAGTATACAGAGCAAACGAGATAACCATGTTGGATTTCGTATTACAAATCACTAGTCGAACACTTCCCAAGTGTTTAGGACTGTGTGATGTATCAGCGGATTATGCAAGCAGATCCCAGTAAGGTGGCCTTCTGCAGCTGACCAATGGTGATCTTGTCAGAGCCAATTGTTTTTAAGTATTTGCCTAGGTCTTTAGGCACAGCACCCAGTGTGCCGAATACCGCTGGGACCACCTGCACTGGTTTATGCTAGAGTCTCTGCAGTTCTGTTCTCAAGTCCTGATATCTGGTGACTTTTTCAAGTTATTTCTCATCGATTCTGCTGTCACCAGGTATGGCAATGTCGACGATCCACACTTTTTTCTTCTCTACAATTGTGATATCTGGGGTATTGTGTTCTAAAACTTTGTCACTCTGTATTCAGAAGTCCCACAGCAGTTTTGCATGCTCATTTTCGACCACTTTTTCAGGCTTATGATCCCACCAGTTCTTTGCTACAGGCAGATGGTAGTTGTGACACACGTTCCAGTGGACCATCTGAGTGACACTGTTGTGACGTTGTTTAATGTTGTTGTTGTTGTTGTTATATTTTTTCCATATAGAATTGGGCTATTCACCTAAGATATTTAATTGTTTTGGGTGGGAATATATGTGTGCACATGCTTATTTTGATTTTAACTATGGAGAAAGTATTAAGAGGAGAGGCCAAGGCACTGCAGAATAGCCAGCCAATCACTTTTAACCACAGCCTGGTAGGAGACAGGAAGCTTAATTTTTCCATCAACCAACTAACATTCTGCTCAATCAGCTCCAATTGTTCTTAGAAGTAAATAGAATGGTTGTTAACTGGCCTGGCCCTACACACAAGTACTTCAAAAAAATAGCTACTAATTAATCTAGATCCAGTCAAATTATCTGCTTTTTAAGAGCTCTTGGCACGTGATGGCCCATTTTTCTTTCTCACCTGGCTCCAGATCCTCTCTATGCATCTAGGGAGGGCCAAAACAGCCCCACCCCCTTGGAGGTCCAAAATGGCCCATTTCCCAACTTCCAGTTGGACAGGAAGTGATGTTTTTTGCTGTCCCCAGTCTCCAGAGACTCCCGCAGCTAAACTGGTGTGCCAGGCGACATGACTTGCCATCATGGACATAGGCTAATTAGCCTGTTGATTAGATCGGCCTCCCGACTCCCAGCTGATTTGCTTTCAGCTGTTTTGCACAGGGCTATGCTGCTTGCTGCAAAGCGCTAAATTGCTAGAGCAGATTTTTTTTTCTCCTTGTGCAAATCAAACTGAAAACAAAACTGAAAGTAAAGCAGGCTGTTGGCTGTTTCCTGTTACTTTGAAAATTAGGCAGAGGCAGATTTCTTTACTTTTTCCTCACCAAAAAAGGTAGGTGCAAACAATGGAAAATTTAGGGCAAAAGAGGAGAGTTCAAGATTTTAAAACACAAAAGAAAAAAAGGTCTATTTAACTAGGGAATTGTAATAATTGAGATACTATTAATCGTGTATTGTGTTGAAAGCAGAAATGGTCAGGTTGTGGTTTGGAAGAATATATGGAGGAAATTATTTGGTTTATTATTATTGGTAAATGTAATTAATTGATTTGTAAGAAATTGGATTGCATGGAATTAATTTGAATATTCATGTTCATATTGATTAATATACAAAAAAGATAGTTATATAACTAATTGATTTATATTAAAATGTTGAATTGTATTAAACAACTATAATATTACATAATTAACCAATGTGAGGATGGATATAAAAATAGATGACAATGGGAAGCGGTATAATACAGAATAGAAGAGAAAAATTGAATTAGATTAAGATTAGAGATGAGGATGAAGGGTAATATTGATTTTTTTAAAAATAGATGAGAAATAAATATGGCAAAAAGGAAATATAGAAATTGAAAATTTAATTGAAATGACTAAACACTGTTTAAATTTGTGAACCGGCAAAATACTCTGTTCAAAGAAAATATATTATACGTTTGTATGTATGTTTCTAATTATTGCTATTTATTCATATTAGTTCTCTTTTATTCTTTAAAGTTAAAACAATTCATTCATTATCTTATAATATAATATCTTTATATAATATCTTTATATTTGTTTGGGGTTGACTTTCTTCCATTTTCATCTTTTTTATTGTACAGCAATCTTTCTCCTCAAGTTTACCACCTCTCTCTTTTCTTTGCTTTTTACCTTCTCTTTCCCCCTCCCCTCTTCTTCTCCTCCCTACTTCGTCTTCCTTTCTCCTTCTCCTCCTCTCTTCCTCCCTCTCTTACCCTCACTCCTACTCTAATTTCCCTTTCCTTCCTTCCTCCCTTCTCTTCCTTCCCTCTCTCTCCTTCCTTCTTCCTCTCTCTTCTCCTTCCTTCATCCCTCTCTATTGCTGTATTCATTTTCAATTTTATATTTTCCACTATGGAGTCCAGGCAACCCCGGTCTTTCTTTCATTTACCAAGTATATTTCTCAAAATTTCCCCTCATCTTTTTAATTATTAGCAGTATATTTCACCTTATTCCATTTTTTCTATTGAACCCAGTGTAATCATCTTTATCTTTTTTTCAATTATTTCCTTATCAATATTATCTCCTTGTTTCTCATGCTTCACATTCATCTTTTCTCTTTCTTTTTTTGCAAGCCAATCAATTCTCTGCTTCTTTATTTCCCTTAAATGCCTCCCTTACTTTTTGAAACATCTCCCTTAGTGTCTCATATTCATCCTTCCAATTCTCCATATTTTCAATTTTAAAAGGCTAGGATTTTTAAGTTTATTCTTTTCATTTACATATGTCGGGGAGGATGCTTTTCAAGGAGCCACAAGGGGGGGCTGAGAGCAGAGTCATTCTGACAGTGTCTTTTAAAATTGCTTGGAAGACCCATTTTTCCCTAACAATAATGGTTTGTATATTTTGGAATAAACATATACCTGGAAAAAGTACTTGCAAAACCTGGACAGAAGGAAAAGAAAGGCAGGACTGGACTCATTATCAGTAGCTAGTTAGTTCATTGTTATCAGTGACTCCCACTGATTCTAAACTCATTTTAAGACTGGGATTGGTGACTACTGAAATTTAAGTATTCAACATTCGTCTCAGAAATCTTTGATTTGAACTATCAAATCTCTGATTTGAACTATTAGATCTTTGATTTGAACTTTGAGTTGAACTATGGCAAGAAAAATTGTAAAATGGGGCAAAACTCACTTAACCATAATAATTTCTAGATATTTTAAGTGTAGAGAATTCAAGTGTTGAGAATGACCCATTATTTTTTCTCTTTTTCCGCACTAGGAACCACTATTTGATTTCTTTTCATTTTATTCAAATAACAACAGAAAACCCAATACAGTTCAGTATGAATTGGCTTTCCAGTCCTTCATTGATGCACTTTTTCACATTGATTATCTAGTTTAAATGCCAAAGAAAAATTAATGATATATTTTTCAGACGTTTGGAGGATCACATTGTCAATTGTTCACACTGCTCAAGCAAAACTAACAGGTGTGAATTAAGTTTTAGTTAAAAAATGGAGCTTTAATTCCAGAAGTCCATTCTTTAAACTTGGACTTCTGGAATTAAAAGGCTCTGGATTAAATGATACTCCAGACAAAAGATGGAGAAGAGTATCTTGCTTTTAGACATGATAATAGCTGTCTAGAAAGGTGAGTTATGAGCTATTTTTACATCATCAGAAATTTAATTTATTACCTGTTAAAAATGCAAAGATAAGGAGTACAAGGAGCAAATAAAAGACCTTCATGTTGGGGTTGGTTCTGGACCAAATCTTACTTGTGAGACAGAAACCAGCTCTCGGCCCTCCTTGTGACTTCTTGAAAAGCATCCCCCCACCCAACATGCTCCACGGCCTGAGGAGGCTTGATCCCAAGGGGGCCTGGGAATGGGTGTGAATTCATCCCACAGCCCTCTCCATTCCCTCCTCTGTGAAATTGCTGTCTCCCACTCACTGGTGGTCAGCAAATTCAAAAGGTATCCCCAGCTGAGAATCACTGCTCTAGATTGGTTGATTCGGGGGATTTCTTTAGTGTTAACTAATAGTGTTAGCTATTTTTGTTACAGGAATAGATTTGTATTGGAGCAGCCTGCAGGCTTCCCAAAGGCTCTGTGCACCCTGTTTTTGCGAAAAACAGGCCTGTTTTTCACAAAAATGGGACATGCGGGGCAAGGCTTCAGGAGGCCAAAAATGGCTGTATTCCGTGTATTTTACTGTTACTATCTTCCTTAGTGGGTCGTGCAAACCGCTCTTCTGAACAATGCTATTTATAGGGGGGGCAGTGGTGGGTTGCCCGGGTTCTAACCAGCTCTATAGACCCGGTAGTAAAACCAGCACGAGGCCCCACCCACCAACCCCGACATCACCAAAACCCTTCTGCGCATCTGCAGGAGAGTGCATGCATGTGCGGGCGGCCCTGATGCAAACCTGTAGTAAAGGTAAGTAGAACCCACCCCTGGTACCAAGTTTGTAGTACCAAGGAGGCACCAAACAACTTTTGTTATAAAGTCAGGAGAGCATAAATTGAAAACAGGTAGTTCTCAAATCCAGCAAATTAACCTCTAAAATGTTAGAGTCAGCTTGGTCTAGTGGTTAAAGCAAGGCTAAAAACCAGGAGATTGTGAATTCTAGTCTTATTTTTTTTAAATCAAGTTTTATTAAGTTTTTTTCCCCTGACATACACCCACATATTTTATGAAACAGAGTATTGACCATATCATTTATCATATACAACTTGTCATATCCATATATATTTTATTTAGTTACAATTTCTGCCAAAGTATTCTTTTTCTATATTTTTAATCAAATCTTAATATTTTTATTCTTGTTTATATAAACAGTATCTTCTTTCACCCTCAAATTCTGTTTTCTCCATTTTTAATCATATATATTCTCTTTTAATTTTTAATAATTCATTCTTTATCCTAGTATATTTAAACATATTCGGTGACGCCTTTCTTCCATTTCATCTTTTTTTTTGTTCTACAGCAATCTTTCTTCTCTTTCTCTTCCTCTCCCTCCCTTCTTTTATGCTTCCTACCTTTTTCTTCCCTCCTCTCCTACTCCTTCTCTACTTCCCCTTCCTTTCTCCCCATTCTCCTTTCTTCCTCCCTATCTTACCTTCTCTCCTACTCTTATTTCCCCTCCCTTTCTTGCTGTCCGCTTCCCTTTCTTCCATTCCTCTCTCTCCTTCTCCCTTCCTTCAATCTCTCTATTCCTCTTCCATCTCTCTCTATTGTTGTATTCATTTTCAAGTCAGTGTTTTTTTCCATGGTATCCAGGCATTTTCGATTTTCTCTCCATTTATTGAATATATTTCTCAAAAATCCCATCATATCTTTTAATTCTTAACAATGTATTTCAACTTATTCCATTTTTACCTTAAAACCTTTTAACTTAATCAACCTTCCACCTATTATTTTTTTAATTCCTAATTTCTTATTCCCACTTCAATAATTATTTTTCTCTTTTCCTAATATTTCAATTACTTTCAGTTATTTTTACATATAAACCATTCTGTGTCTGCTGATTTATTCTACATTAAACAATATAGTCCTTTTTTGTTACTTCTTACATATATTTCATTTCATCTTTACTTACATCATTTACTAACATTTCAATTTTATTTCTTAATTTAAATTAATTCCTTTGTTTTTTCAATCTTTAGCACATATTTCTTTACCCTCAGCAGGTGTTTCTCTCCAATCCATAAATCCTCAAACAGCAAAATATAAACCTTTCTATCTTTCACATTGCATCTACTGATCTGTTTTACATTATAAAATATATTCCTTTTTTTAACTCCTTACATGTATTTCATTACATCTTTACTTACATCATTTACTAACATTTCAATTTTTTGTCTTAATTTCAATTAATTATTCCCTTTTATCTATATATTTATTCTAATTTGTTTCTTACATACAATTTCTACCAATAATACCATTCCCTTAAATCAACATGTTAATGCTTTAATAATTTAGTAATACTATCCTTGGTTTATTTAAATCATCTGTAAATGCGTTTAATTTAAATAATTCTTTTTTTCATCTTCACCCCAACTATTTTTTCAACTTGTCTCATATTCAAAAGCTCAAGAGCCACAATGGCAAAAGCAGGCATCCTTGTCATGTCCCTTTCTGTATTTCACAGGGTTCTGTCAATTTACCCTTAACTATAATTTTTGCTGCTTGTAAAGTATATATAGTTTTATCCATTAATTTTTTTCTCCAAATTTCATACTTTCCAAAATTTTAAATAGGAAATTCCAGTTCAAATTATGAAATACTTTCTCCACATTAGGAATTATCAATACAGCTTATTTTTCATTATGATGTTCCAAATATATTAACATGTTAAGAATATTTTTAATGTTGTCTCAATTGTCTTTAAGTCAAAAAGCTACGTTGATCTTTATGTTTAAAATCTTACAAGGCGTGTTTCATCCTTTCAGCTACATAGTTAATGTCTTATAATCATTGTATTTGGAGTTTCTCAGTCATGCAGGTTGTCCCAAAGGTACTTTTTCAAAAAGCAATTGCACTTTCTTTGTTTTATTTTTTTTAAAAAAACAAGTTTTATTGGTTTTTTTCTTTTCTCCTCTCCCACCTTCACTCACATCTTTCTTTTCTTTTTTCTTTTCTTTTTGAATAGTGTTGGTCATTTCTTATCTTATACAATTAGTCAAATTCAAATACATTTTACTCAATTACAGTTTGTGTCAATATCGTCTTCCCCCTTTCCTTTTTTTTTGAATATACCTCAGTATTTCTATACTTGCATATATAAACACCTTCTTCATTTATCCCTAAATTCTAACTTTGCTAGTTGTATATATTTGTCCTCTTATTCTTTAACAATTCCTTTTTCCTAATATATTTATATTTGTTTGTTCAGAGCTGCCTTTCTTCCACTTCATCTTCTTTTTTTATTGTACAACAATCTTTCTCCTCAAATCTAGTCTCTCCCTCTTCTTTTCCAACTTTCTTTCCCCACCGTCCTCTTCTCTACTTCCCCTTCCCTTTTCCTTCTCCTCCTCTCTTCCCATCTTACCTTCTTCCCTACTCTGCTTTCCCTTTCCTTCCTTCCTCCTTACTCTTCCATCCCTCTCTCTCCTTCCTGCTCCCCTCCAATTCCTTCATCTCTCTCTATTCCTGTATTCATTTTCAATTTAATGTTTTCCATTGTGGAGTTCAGGCAGCCCCTATCCTATCCCTTATCTTTTTAATTATTAACAATATATTTCATCTTATTCTCTTTTTTCCTTCAAATCTTTACTCAAACACTTTTCTAATCTCTTATCTTTTTTACTTTTACCAATATATTTTTTCTGCTTTACTTCTTGCAAGTATAACATTTAAGTCATTTTTATCATTTCAATTTCATTCAGTTTTACATTCAATTTCAATCATTAAATATATTTCTCAAAACATTTTAACAATATATTTCCACTTATTCAAATATATATTTATAAAGCACATCTTTTCTCATTTTACCCAATCCAATTAGTTCTTAAAATATTCTTAATTTGTCTTCTTTTCTCTTTTTTATTTAATCTGTATTAATTATTTACAAATAAAAAACCATATAATGTAATTATCAAACAGATATGAGTTATATATAGGTACACAACACAATACAACTTAACACATAAAGACAGCCATATATAAGGACTAACCGGGGGTCGTATCGATCCCCCAGATACCTATTCATATTACATCCCGGTAAATCTTTTGGTTCAGATAACATTGACTATTTTAAATACCAAACGCTATCTAATTATGACTAAGTATATATGTAATACTATATTGTTTACTCTATATTTGTCCTCTTCTTTAGCCATATATACCAGTGTTCCCAGTTACTGTAATATATGGATTCTTTTTTCTGTCTTAGGATATACGTTATGTTAAGTAGGGTGTATCAGAGCGGCAATCAGCCCTGTTACCTTGCGTGGGGTAATTGATCTCATTTTGAGTTGGATCATGACTTTTATCCTTCTGCATACTTTGATCAATAAAACCGGAATACATCTTCTAATTAAACTCATATTTATTGTAAAGAAAATAAAGACATCTCACTATCTAAATTAGATTACATGTTGACAAAGAATCCCCAGCCTGACCTTAGCTGGCTGGAGAACAAAAGGAAAGTTTCTAGAAAAAGAGCAAAGGAAAATGTGGACATGTGTAGTAGGTGCTGATAAGAAACTTGGCAAACTACAGTAAGTTTGACAGTCCAGAAATAATAGCTCTGCTGGTAAATATAAAAATGCAGTGACATCCCTTCTTTTACCAGTTGAGCAAACATCAGGTACATCATTAGATAAAGCACATCTTCTTACGCAGATACTTGTGTTGAGTTGCTGGAAGCGGTTTGTTGAGCATGTCTGCAATCTGATCATGTGTAGATACATACTGTAATTTCACAAAACCTTGTTTCACTAATTGTTTGATATTTCTATAACGGATGTCAATGTGTCTGGCCCTAGAACCTGTGAAATGTGATTCAGAAATATAAACCACCGATTCATTGACTTCCATCACTGTGATCGGTCGAATCAGACATGTCCAGATATCTGTGACCAAAGCATCAAACCACTTTAGAGAATTACATGCATCTGAAACACAAGCATATTCAGCTTCAGTGAATATGAACAAAAGAAACAAAATTCTGTTTTTGCACTTGCCAATAAACAGGACATCCATTTAAGAACATCATATAACCTGAAGTACTTTTACGTGATTTCTTATCACTTGCCCAATCAGAATCTGCATAACAACTTAATTCTGCATAATCAGTATGTGTTGGTTCTAACAATAACTTCATGTGTTTAGTGTGCTTTAGGTATTTCAATAATTTCTTAATACATGACCAATGAAACTGTTTTGCCTTACCAACGTGTTGAGATAAGAGATTAACACTGAGTGCAACGTTGGGTCTAGTCCAACTACTAATGTATAACAGTAATCCAATAACTGAACGATAAAGTGTTTGATCCTCGAACTCAGGACTTGGTTCATGTGTCAAGTTGTGAAAATCTGTTTGCATGGGTGTCTTTGTTGTGTTAGCATCCTTCATGTTGCAACAATGCAAAACTTGTTCAATTTTATCTTCCTGTGAAAGACTAAACCCCTTCTGTGTTTTTTCAAACTGAACACCTAAATAACTGCTAATATGACCTAAAGATTTCAATGTGAAGTATTTCTGCAAAGCTTTGGCAAAAATCTCACTCATCTGTTTATTTGGAGCAATATAAACAATATCATCAACATAAACAAGAACTATCTCATATGCATTGTTAGATTTTTTTGTGAATACGCACTCATCAGTTTCGGACTTAATAAAGCCCATTGAATTTAGTTTGTCAGTAAGACATAAGTACCACATTAAACCAGACTATTTCAGACCATAAAGACTTTTGTTTAGATACCAGGTATCCCCTTCTTGCTGTCGGAATCCTGGAGGACCTCTCACGTAGATCTCTTCATCTAGGTCAGCATGTAGATAAGCAGTGTCAACATCAAACTGGAAAACTTCTAAACCAAGGATAGTTGCAGTGGCTAAGGCAATTTTTACACTTTCAGTTCTGACTGTCGGTGAGTAGATATTTGTGTAGTCCTCAGGATAACGTTGAGTGAAACCCTGAGCTGGCCTTGTACAATGACAAAATCTGGCCTTGTACAATGACTCACCATTTGGCTTCTTTTTGATTCTGTAGACCCATTGAGTGCCAATGACCTTTTTGTTTGCTGGAGGTTTTGCAGGCGTAAACACCTTAAGTTTCTTTAGACTGTCCATTTCAGCCTGCATTGCATCATACCACTTCTCTTGCTCTGAATCAGGAAAATGTTTGATTTGTGTGAAGTTATCGGGAGGAAGTGTAACATTACAAATCGAAGGCAAGGGTGCTTTTGACAGTTGCCACGAATATCGCTGTGGAAGGATTCCCTTTGTGGCTCTCTTGGAACGCCTCGGAACAGTTGTCCATTCTTCTTCTGTTTCGTCCTCATCTTCATCATCATCACTAGCATCAGCATCCACAGCTTGCGAAGACGGAACATCATGTTTGGAAGAACTGGTGGATGGAACATTTGCCTGTGAATCTTGGTCATTAGGCTGCGTGGCCTCAGCAACTTCATCTTTAGGAAAATAAACTCCAGGATCATTGGAATGAATTCAGGACCAATAAGCATCTTCCTCAAAATTAGCAGATTGGGAAGTCACTAGTGTACGATTAGAGTCAATGAATTTGCTCCATTTTGAATTGTCATCAAAACCCATAAATCTCAGTCTCTTTGCTTCTGGACCTCCTTTCCTTCTTTGATCTAAGGGAATGTTCACCATAGCGTATGAACCAAAAATACAGAGGTTCTTGAGATCTGGCTTGTAGCCATACATCATGAAGAAAGGAGTTTGATTTATCGCACTACTCCAAGTATGGTTGATGATGTAATTTGCATATTTAAGAGCTTCACCCCAGTATGGGTTACTGAGGTTGGCGTCTTCTAAAAGACAATGCATCATGGTTTGCAGGACCCCCTGTCTCCTCTCTGTGACTCCGTTATGAACGGGAGTATAAGGAGCCGAAGTCTGATGAAGAATTCCATTCTTACGCATCCAGTCCTGGAAACGCTGAGACATGAACTGGGCACCATGATCACTCTGGATTCTGGTGATGCTTACTCCGTGTTGGGTAGAAACAAGGGCTGCAAAGTCTTAAAAGATCTGAAAAGTCTCAGATTTTTCTCTCATAGGATATACATATCCATATCTAGAATAATTATCAACAATTGTTAAAAAATATTTTCTACCACCAATTGTTGGCAGAAATGGACCAACTATGTCAGTGTGTACCAAATCAAAAATGCGTGTTGACGGGTGTAGCGCGTTTTGGAATGGCTGCTGCTTTGGATTTGGCTTTCTTGCAGACAGCACAATCCAGAAACACCTTACACCCCTTTAGATCCAAACCTTTTGCGAATTCCGGCATTTTCCTAAGAACCTGGAAGCTGACATGCCCCAATCTTCTATGCCACTTATGGATACACCTGGAATGCAAAGGTTTACCAGTTAGTGAATTTTCAACATTAACAGTTTTATGAGGAACCTCAGGCTTGCTCTGTGCAACCTGTTTCCCAATTTTCTTTTTGTTGGCTTTAGGAGCCTTTAGAGTAACAACAGGATCTCTCACTGGGACGTCTTTCACTGGGTCTGTGCTCTCCTCTTTTGGAGTTTGTATACTTGCCTGTGCTTGTGATTTAGATTTAGATTTTAAGTAATAGACACCACCAATTAACATGGTTTCAGCAACAAGATCTCCATCTTTAACTATGTAACTTGCTTTCTCGAGGTGGTGAACCTGGAACTTTAAAACTCTAGACAAGTGAGCCTGACTAAGCAAACTAAAAGTTGCTGTCGGTATGTAGGAGACATCAAGAATGAATGCATTGAGCTCTTCAACATAAACAGTTTCTTTTCCTTTGACCTGACAAGGATGATTGGAAAAAGAATAAAGTTCACGTAGTTCAGGTTCAGGCTCGTGCATCTCTGTGAAAAGTTCTTTTCTGTAAGTAACATGGAAAGCTGCACCACTGTTCAAAGTCCAAAAAAGCCATCTGTCGTACTCTGGATGAGGTTGTGGATCATTGGTTAAAGCCAATGTGGCGAGTGGAGCTTGTGAATCACGCCTTGGACCACGACGACCTTGTCTACCACCTCTGCCTCTGCTTCTGGAGTCTGTTCCTCTGGGCTGGTACGTGACGGGAGCTGGAACTCGTTGGGGACAATCCTGGGTTGCATGTCCCACACGATTGCATATGTTGCATCTTGGCATCCTTGGAGCATAGGTCCTTCCTCGGAAGAGATGCCTAGCTGGAGCTCTTGATGTGGGTGGTCCTCTCAAGTGTGGCGTAGCTAACATCAGTGCTTCTCCTTCAATTAAGAGTCTGCATACATTGTCCACTGTGCGTTGAGCAATAGGCACTTGCTTAATCTTTGTAATGGCATCTTTCCATTCATAGTTCAAAGAATTAATGATAATGCTAATCATTTGAAAATCTTCAATAGGATAGCCCCTTTCTCTTAATTCTTTCCTTATACCTTTCAGTTTGGTCAAATGTCCTCCAATTTGTTCACCATGTTTCAATTTCGAACCACACACACACACACACATTTTATTTATTTATTTATTTATTTATTTATTTATTTATTTATTTATTTATTAAATTTTTATACACCCTTCTCCCGAAGGACTCAGGGTGGTGTACAGCCACGATAAAACAATATGAGATACAAAATTTAAAAACAGTTTAAAACAAATTAAATATTTTGGTCCTTCAGTTAAAAACCCCCCAGTTTAAAACCCCCCATCCAAATTCTTATTAGGACAGTCCAGCTTGTTGGAATAGCAGGGTCTTAAATGCACGGCAAAAAGTACGTAGGTCGGGAATTGTACGTATCTCTGGGGGTAGTTCATTCCAGAGGGCGGGTGCCCCCACAGAGAAGGCTCTCCCCCGGGAGTCGCCAGTCCATATTGTTTAATGGACGGCACCCTGAGGAGTCCCTCTCTGTGTTGATCAGTGGGAGGCTATCAGTGGCAGAAGGCGATCCCGTAAGTATCCGGGTCCTAAGCCATGGAGCACTTTAAAGATGGTAACCAGCACTTTGAACCGCACCCAGTAGACCACCGGGAGCCAGTACAGCTTGCGCAGGAGAGGTGTCACGTGGGTGCATTGAGTCGCTCCCATAATCACCCACGCGGCTGCATTGTGACCAGTTGGAGCCTCCGAGTGCTCTTCAAGGAGAGCCCCATGTAGAGAGTGTTACAGTAGTCCAGATGGGACGGGACAATGGTGTGAGTGACCGTGTGCATGGCGTCCCAGTCCAGAAAGGAATGCAACAGGTAAATCAGGTGAACCTGATAAAAAGCCCCCCTGGCCACAGCCGTCATATGGTCTTCTAAAGACAGCTGTGCATCCAGGAGGACACCCAGATTGTGAGCCCTCTCTGAGGTGGCCAAAGTTTCACCCCCAATAGCCAGTGATGGAACCAGCTGGCTATACTGGGATGCTGGGAGCCATAGCCATTCAGTCTTGGAGGGGTTGAGTCTGAGTCTGTTTCTCCCCATCCAGATCCGCATGGCCTCCAGACATCAGGACATCATGTCAAGGACATCATTGGGGTGGTCTGGGGTGGAGGCGAACAGATGACATTTCACCCCAAAATCATGGATGATCTCCCCCAGTGACTTCACATAAATGTTGAACAAAAGGGGCAAGAGGACTGACCCTTGTGGCACCCCACAAATAAGGCTCCTCAAGGTGACCTCTATCCCCCTTACCAACACAGAGTGTGTTCGACCAGAGAGGAAGGAAGAGAACCACCGCAGCACTGTGTCCCTCACTCCTAACCCCTCCAGCCAGCGCAGCATGATACCATGGTCGATGGTATCAAAAGCTGCTGAGAGGTCCAACAGGACTAGGACAGAGGAGCACCCCTGTCCCTAGCCCTCCAGAGATCATCAACCAATGGGACCAATGCCATATCCCGGCCTGAAGCCTGACTGGAACAAATCTAGATAGACAGCTTCATCCAGGTACTGGGGGAGCTGCTGCGCCACCACACTCTCAACAACCTTTGCCACAAAGCGAAGGTTGGAGACTGGATGATAGTTTGCTAATACAACCAGGTCCAGAGAAGATTTCTTGAGGAGGGGCCTCACCACCGCCTCTTTCAGGGTGGAGAGGAAGAGACCCTCACTCAAAGAAGCATTAAGAATCATCTGGAGCCAGCCTCGTGTAACCGTCCGAGAGGCCAGCACCAACCAGGAGGGACATGGGTCCAATAAATATGCGGCAGAGCTCAACCTACCCAGAATCCTGTCCACGTCCTTGGGAGTCACAAAGTCAAATTCCTCCCAGATAACACTCTCAAGACCCACCTCCATCACCCCATCTAAACCCACCCAATCAGATTCCAGACCTTCCCGAATCTGAGCAATTTTGTCATGCAGGAATTGCACAAAATCCTCAGCCCTATCCTGCAAGGGGTCTTCCCACGCTCCCATATGGAGAAGGGAGCTGATCATCCTAAACAGGGCAGCTGGGCGGTTCTCTGCAGAGGCAATAAGAGCGGAAAAATAATTTGTTTTTGCCATTCTTATTGCCACTAGGTAGGTCTTAATGTGAGACCTCATCAGTGTTCAGTCAGATTCAGAATGGCTGGCCCTCCAGTTACTCTCCAGGCATCTTTTCCAGCACTTCATCTCCCTCAGCTCCTCTGAAAATCAGGGAGCCAACTGAGATTGGCACCGGGTTAGAGGCCGCAAAGGCACAATGCAATCCAAAGGTCTAGCAGCCGCCCTTTCCCAGGCGGCCACCAGTTCTTCAGTCGAGTTGTGTGCCAGAGCCTCAGGGAATGGCCCAAGCTCCATCAGGACCTATCTGGATCCATCAGGTGCCTGGGACAGAACCACCTAGTCGGTTCTGTCTCCCTGCAGTGGAGGAAAGCGGCTTGAAAGTATAATTGAAGGAATGAATGATCTGACCATGACAAGGGTTTGATAACTAAATCCCCTAATTCTAGATCATTCAACCACTGACCAGAGACAAAAATCAAGTCCAGAGTGTGACACCCCCCCATGTGAGTAGGGCCTTGAACTAACTGGGTCAGGTCCATGGCTGCCATGGAAGCCATGAACTCCCGAGCTGTCTCCGACATTTCACCAGCGGATGGCAGGCAGACCTGACATTGCACATATATGTTTCCCTCCTTCTTTCCCCTCTTTCTTAGTTTCTAACAATTCCCTTAATCAATATTTTATATTTGCCTTCTACCAATAACACATACAGTATATATCGATCACTTTAGTTCATTCACCACAGTTCCAGTTAATTAATTAACAATCATTTCTTTTTTTCTCCCCTTCCAAATCCAGTCAATACATTAATTAACTGTTTTTCTTTTCAAATAAATTCTCTATAATTTTTGTAAAGTACCAAGTAATACAAATATACCAATCCCTTTAGTTCTTTCAACACAAATCCAATCCATTCTTTTACACTTCATTAATTTTTAACAACCATTCCTATTTTCCCCCTTTTCAAAACCAATCAACAATTTAATTGCTTTCTTTCAGTTACACTTTCTATTATTGTTTTAAATTCCAACCGTCTTCTCTTTTTTTAAAAAAAAAGCTTTTCTATTATTTTTCTCTCAAGTCCTTATTGCATCAGATTCCTTCTCTCACACAGTACAAGCTTAGTCACCTTCTATTCCACCTTCTTAAATTAAGGGAAGAAACCATAACATACAAAGGTAAAGAAATCATAATCTTAAAACAAATTCCACAAAGAATTCAGACTCAAAGACAACAGTACCAGTTCCTTACATCTCAACTCATTAAATACAAAGTGATGTTCAGATGGATTATCCCAGAGGGCATCCTTATCACTTGGCAAGAAAGGAAATATAAGGTGGATTCGATAGAAAAGGCACAGGAATTCTATAAAAATTATCTCCTACAAGAAGAAGAACAAAAAAGTAAAGACGAATCTGAGAGCAAAAGTCAGGAAGACGACCAACAAGAAGAAATAGAAAAGGAGAGATAACTAAGAAAATCCAAGAAAAAGAGTGAGAAAAAAAAGAAGGAGCAAGAGGGGGAGTAAAAAGAGAGACAAGAAACACCAAGAAACAACTGCAGTAAGAAATGGAAGAGAATTTAAATCTCTTCTCAGTGAATATTAACGGCCTAAATTCACCGGAAAAGAGAACACAAACCTTTATTAAATTAAAAAAAATTAGAGACAGACATGATCTGCCTGCAAGAGGTACATATAAAAAAAAATTCAAAAATTATTAGAAAATGAGAAATTAGGAAGATTATATGCATCATTAACACAACAGAAAAGAAAAGGAATCGTGATATATGTAAAAGAGAGAATAAACTCAAAACTAGTCTATACAGATGAAAAAGGTAGAACTTTGATGATAGAGTTAGAGACAGAACAGAAACAAATTCTATTAGTAGTGATATATGCCCCAAATAAAAATCAACATGAATATTTCAAGAAATGACACAACAAAATAATAGAACAAGGCCATGACAATCTATGCATAGTAGGTGACCATAATGCCATAGCAGACAGTAAAAAAGATTATATTAGTAACAAGAAAAATAAAAAAAGAAGGAAATATTACCTAAAGAATTCTTCAATATGATAACAGAACCAAAGTTAAGAGACATATGGAGAGAAATAAATAAAGAAAAGAAACAATATAAGTTCTATTCCTACCCTCATCAATCATGATCTAGGATCGATATGGCCTGGATGACAGCACAATTACAACTAGGTTTAGATAAAAAAGAAATAGGAATAAAAGAATGGGCAGACCACAGCCCAATAATCATAATTGGAAAGGACAAAAAAAATTACAAAAGACACGTTAATTCAAAAATACAAAAGACATGTTAAAGGCATATATTAGAAGAGTGACAATAGCCTATATGGCAAGGAAAAAGAAAGGAAAAAAGTCCCAACAAGCAAAATTTCAGGAAGAACTTAAAAAATTAGAAGAAAACTTAGGAAAGACCCCCAAAATAAAAAAATAAAAGAGGATTGGACAATAATTAAACATAAATTAAATTTAATAACCCAAAAAGAAGTAGCATTGAAAATAAAGATGTCAAAGCAAAATTATTTTGAACATGCAAATAAAGTGAACAGATGGTTACAAATTAACAAAGGAACCTACAAATTAAAAAAAGAGAGAGACAAAAGAATGATACATCAATTGAAAGATGATAAAGGAACAATTAAACATAAAGAGAAGATAAGAAGCAAATTATACATTCGTTCTTTTCTAAATTATATACACTGGAAGAAATATCAGAAGCAAAGATTAAAAATTACTTAGCGGTAAAATTATGGAGGAACAATAAGAAATACTAAACCGACCAATATCAGAAACAGAATTTGGAATTGCAATGAAAAGGCAAAAAAATAACAAAATGCCAGGCCCAGATGAATTATCAGTGGAGTTGTATAGAATCATACAAGAACAGATAGGAGGATTAATGCTGGAAATATTCAACGAAGCTTTAGAACAAACAAATATACCAAAAACATGGACAGAAGCTCTAATTATGCTCATACATAAGGAAAATTCAGACCAGCAATTAATACAAAATTACAGGCCAATTTCTCTATTAAACACTGATTATAAATTATTCATGTTAATTATAGCTGAGAGGACAAAAACAGTTTTAAATAAACATATACATTCAGACCAAAATGGTTTCCTACCAGGCCGACAAATTAAAAATAACACACGGATGATAATAAACATACTAGAGTTTTACAAAGCTCACCCTGAAAAACAAGTCTTACTGTTTTTCCTTGATGCCCAAAAAGCTTTTGATAATTTGGATTGGAAATTTATGGTACAACAATTGAAAAGTATGGAATTCAGGACTAAATTTGAAAAAATGATAAAGAAAATATATTCAAAATAAACTGCAAGAGTAATTATGAATCAAAATATGACTGACAAATTTGAGATAACAAAAGGCGTGAGACAAGGATGCCCACTTTCCCCACTTCTCTTCATACTATCATTGGAACTGCTTTTAAACAAAATTAAAGACCGAGAGATAAAAGGATTGAAGATAAAAAATGAAGAGTATAAATTGCAAGCTTTTGCTGATGACTTGATCTTCATTGTGGAAGAACCCCTAAAATCAGGCCCAAAATTAATTGATAAAAATAGAGGAATTTGGCACAGTGGCTGGACTAAAAATAAATAAAAGTAAATCCAAATTATGAACTAAAAACCTCACAAAAAAACAAGAGGAAGAATTAGAAGGTAATATGAAGATTCAAACAACTAAAAGAATAAAATATCTAGGGATCTGCTCGCTGCAAGAGGTTCCTCAATTAAACAAGATAATTATGATAAATTAATACAGCAAATTAATAAAGATTTGGATAATTGAAAGAACTTACAAATTTCATTCATGGGAAGAGTTGCAGCAATTAAAATGAATATCTTGCCCAAAATTTTATTCCTCTTCCAGGTTATATTGATAAAATTAGACAAAATATTTTTTGATTCATTAAATAAATTGATCTCAAAATTTATATTGCAAGGGAAAAAATCCAGAATTAGATTAAAAATTCTGCAAAATACCAGAGAAAGAGGAGGAGTAGCACTCCCAGAATGGGAGATATACTATCAATAGCATAACACTGTTGAAAGAATAGATGGAGCTGAGAAGTAAAAGAACATTAATAATTGAAGGGCATGATCTATAGGTAGGATGGCATGCATTCCTGTGGGATGAGAAATATAAAATACACGGATACTTCAGAAGGCACATTTTCAGGAATGCACTGCTATCAATTTAGAAATGAAATAAAAAAAACAACATTATACGAAGATACCACTCTGGACCTCTCCTACTGAAACACTAACACATCCAAATTTAATAGATTGGATTAAGATAATCAGATAAAGGGATATTCTAAATGATTTGGGAAAACTAAAAGCAAAGCAAGAATTGGAACAGGATTTGAACAAGGAAATTGAATGTATTACATATGAATGGTGGACATACTTACAAATTTGGCCTGGATTACAAATGGTTTCTCTGGACCTGGATATTTCAACACAGGTTTGAGCGAAAACAGTCTTTACAGTTTCTCAAATGCTGCTTGGCAGTCCACAGTCCACTTCAGTGGTTGGCTATGTTTCACTTTATCTACCCCCTACCCAGTGCGTGGCCCCGTTGCGAACTGGTAGTAAAGGTTAGTAGAACCCACCTCTGCTCCAATCCTCCCCCCTCCCTGCCAGCATCCCAGTAGAAATACAGTGGGACAAAAAAGTATTTAGTCAGCCACCAGTTATGCAAGTTCTCCCACTTAAAAAGATGAGAGAGGCTTGTAATTGTCATCATACGTAGACCTCAACTATGAGAGCCAAAATGAGAAAACAAATCCAGACAATCACGTTGTCTGATTTGGAAATAATTTATTTGCAAATTATGGTGGAAAGTAAGTATTTAGTCACCTACAAAGAAGCAAGATTTCTGGCTCTCACAGACCTGTAACTTCTTCTTTAAGAGGCTCTTCTGTCCTCCATTCATTACCTATATTAATGGCACCTGTTTGAACTTGTTATCAGTATAAAAGACGCCTGTCCACAACCTCAAACAGTCACACTCCAAACTCCACTATAGTGAAGACCAAAAAGCTATCGAAGGACACCAGAAACAAAATTGTAGACCTGCACCAGGCTGGGAAGACTGAATCTGCAGTAGGCAAGCAGCTTGGTGTGAAGAAATCAACTGTGGGAGCAATAATTAGAAAATGGAAGACATACAAGACCACTGATAATACCCCTCGATCTGGAGCTCCACGCAAGATCTCACCCCCTGGGGTCAAAACAATCACAAGAACGGTGAGCAAAAATCTCAGAACCACACAGGGGGACCTAGTGAATGACTGGCAGAGAGCTGGGACCAACGTAACAAAGACTACCATCAGTAACACTATGCCACCAGGGACTCAGTTCCTGCAGTGCCAGACATGTCCCCCTGCTTAAGCCAGTACATGTCCGGGCCTGTCTGAAGTTTGCTAGAGAGCATTTGGATGATCCAGAAGAGGATTGGGAGAATGCCATATGGTCAGATGAAACCAAAGTAGAACTGTTTGGTAGAAACACAACTTGTCGTGTTTGGAAGAGAGAGAATGCTGAGTTGCATCCAAAGAACACCATACTTACTGTGAAGCATGGGAGTGGCAACATCATGCTTTGGGGCTGTTTCTCTGCAAAGAAACCAGGACGACTGATCAGTGTACAGGAAAGAATGAATGGGGCCATGTATCGTGAGATTTTGAGTGCAAACCTCCTTCCATCAGCAAGGGCATTGAAGATGAAACATGGCTAGGTCCCAAACACAGCACCCGGGCAACAAAGGAGTGGCTTCAAAAGAAGCATTTCAAGGTCCTGGCATGGCCTAGCTAGTCTCCAGATCTCAACCCCATAGAAAACCTTTGGAGGGAGTTGAAAGTCTGTGTTGCCCAGCGACAGCCCCAAAACATTACTGCTCTAGAGGAGATCTGCATGGAGGGATGGGCCAACATACCAGCAACAGTATGTGCCAACTCTGTGAAGACTTACAGAAAATGTTTGACCTCTGTCATTGCCAACAAAGGATATGTAACAAAGTATTGAGATGAACTTTTGATATTGACCAAATACTTATTTTCCACCATAATTTGCAAATAAATTCTTTCCAAATCAGACAATGTGATTGTCTGGATTTGTTTTCTCATTTTGTCTCTCATAGTTGAGGTCTACCTATGATGTCAATTACAGGACTCTCTCATCTTTTCAAGTGAGAGACCTTGAACAACTGGTGGTTGACTAAATACTTTTTTGCCCCACTGTATATGGGACCTGTCAGACATACTATTTCAACCACCTGTGTTAAAGCCAGCATTTTACAATGAAGACATTGTCTCGTTCCTTCATGTGGATTCTTTTATTAATAGGGCAGCAATTTCTGTGGATAACATTTCCACAAAATGGATAACATTTCCATTTTTACAGCATTCAGTTATCGGTATCAATTCTAATTACATATTTTCCATTTACGACCTTTTGTATTATACATTTATTTAATTTCTGTATTTATACATCTAAATACATGAAACTTTTTACTATATTATACAGTTATTCACCTTTAATATACATTTTATAAATTTCTTATATCTTAACTATACTTATTAACATTTTTTTCTCATATTCATAAATTTATACGGTTTTCCTTTAACATGGTTTCTATAAATATTCTATACATTAATTTTATATCTAGTTTCTAGCTATTTATACCACTGTCTTGTGTCCGCTCGCACCGCTAAATCGCTGCTTTTCCACCATCTAGAAGACTCACTCAACAGCTGATATAATCCGTATTACACCAAATCAGACAGACTTTCCAGTATCAATCTCCTTTTCACGCTGTTTTACCTCTTTTCTCTTCCTACTCCATTCGAACAGTCTGGTCATCACGCCTCCAGATCTGCCATAAAGGCTGATTTCTTTCACGTTTTATCTGAGGGCATCCTCTTGTTTTTGCAGGAGATCATCCCTCTCTCTGCCAACTCCGAGGATTCCCCTCTACACTATTTTCACCCTCCGAGATCCAACTTCGCCCTGGGGGCCTCAAAAACACAAAAAATCGGACTCTAAATGGATCCCCATTTAGTTTGCTCTGCACCAGCGCAACATCACTGCCAGAAGTCCTGACATCATATTTTTAAGGGTATACATATGGCAACATTGCCCCAAAAAATCAAAGCATAGAAAAATCCATTAGAAAAATCATAAGAAAATAATTACTGCAATATTTACAATTATATGCTTTAAATATGTATTACATATGATCTTATTGTTTTATTAAAAATACACAAAACATAAATTCAATGAATTCAAATTTGAATCAAATGGAAGATGTTACCATTTTTGAGAAGTAGTGAGAACTAGTAAGGCATAGTCACCCAGAGTCATTCCATTTATTTTGTCAAGCATATATAAGATAACAGGTAAACGTATAAACATAATTTGAATACATGAAAAGAGTAAGAGTAAAAAGGAACATTAGGACAGGGATAGTAGGCATGTTGGTGCACTTGGGGTGAGGTCAACAGTAGACAATTTAAGGTTAAAGTTTTGGGGGTTTGGGGAAGACACTGCAGAGTCAGGTAGTTCATTCCAGGCATTGATCACTCTGTTACTGAAGTCATATTTTCTGCAAGTTAGTATCTATTATTTGCTTGTGTATTGTTGTGGTTGAAGCTGATGTAGTCATTGACAGGTAGGACATTGTGGTAGATAATTTTATGTACTATGCTTAGGTTAGACGGAAGGCAGGGTAGTTCTAAGTTGTCTAAGATTTCAAGTCTGGTGGCATAAGGTATTTTATAGCAGGTAGTGGAATGGAGGACTCTTCATGTGAAATATCTCTAGACTCTCTCAATTGAATTAATGTCCAATATGCAATGCAGGTTCCAGACAGATAAGCTGTATTTGAGAATTGGTCTAGCAAATGTTTTGTATGCTCTAGTTAGTAGTACAATATTACCAGAGAAGAAGCTACTCAAGATTAGGTTAACAACTCTTAATGCCTTTTTGGCAATGTTGTTACAGTGGGCTCTGGCACTTAGATCTTTAGAAATTAGTACTCCAAGGTCCTTGACAGGGTGAGGGTCATCTACAAGGTCATGTCCATCTAATTTGTATTTTATGTTTTGTTTTGTTTTGTTTTGTTTTGTTTTGTTTTGTTTTGTTTTGTTTTGTTTTGTTTTGTTTTGTTTTGTTTTGTTTTGTTTTGTTTTGTTTTGTTTTGTTTTTATTTTATTTTATTTTATTATTTATTTTATTTTATTTTATTTTATTTTATTTTATTTTTTTATTTTATTTTATTTATTTTATTTTATTTTTTATTTTATTTTATTTATTTTATTTTATTTTATTTTATTATTTATTTTTATTTTATTTTATTTTATTTTATTTTATTATTTTATTTTATTTTATTTTATTTTATATTTTATTTTATTTTATTTTATTTTATTTTATTATTTTATTTTATTTATTTTTATTTTATTTTATTTTATTTATTTTATTTTATTTTATTTTATTTTATTTTATTTTATTTTATTTTATTTTATTTTATTTTATTTTATTTTATTTTATTTTATTTTATTATTTTATTTTATTTTATTTTATTTTATTTTATTTTATTTTATTTTATTTTATTTTGCCAATGTGGAAGACAGAGCATTTGTTGGTTGAGATTTGAAGTTACCACTTCTTAGACAATCTGACATATAGTCAAGATCTTTTTGAAGGATAGTTGCATTGTCGGTGGTGTTGAATAGTTTAACATCATCAGCGGAGAGAATTTAATATGATCACAAAGGTCATTTATGTAAAGTATGAAGAGTGTTGGATCTAAAACACTGCCTTGGGGAACATGTTAACAGGTACAGGATTTGATAGAGCACTTCTCATTTTGACCACTTGTTGTCTGTTTAGCAGGAAAGCAGCTATCCTTTTCTGTAGGAGTCCAGAAATGCCATAGGATTTTAGTTTTAGGAGTAATTATTTATTTATTTAGCATATAGCTGGTCACACACAATATTAAAACACTTCATTTTTACAGATTAAAAACAATAAAAACAATAAAAAAGCAGTAAGAAAACCTAAAAGAAAAACAGAAATAACATTTCAAAGTTTAATGTCGAGTTTGGAGATCCAGTCAGTAGCTGCCGTTGTTATGCAGAGGAAGTCCCTAGAGTCTCCTGGATATCATCTGTTAGGGCATTCCCTCACTATATGCTGTATAGTCTGTCGAGGGGCCCCGCAATCACATTGTGCTGAAGGTGTCTTTCCCCATTTATACAAGGAGTCAGCACACACCCCATGGGTTGTTTTAATTCTATTATATATCACCCATATGTGGTGGGGTAGGCTAAATCCTGGAGGTATACTACTAGGACTGATATGCTCGGAGATATCTTGGGGAGAACAGCTACTCCACGCCTCCATCCACTTTTGTGTGGTGTTCTGATGATCGGCCATCAACTTACGCGCTGTCAAGATTGGTGGACTTCTTGACTTTAATCGACATCTTAGGAGATCAAGAATGTATCCATGTATGGGTAGAGAGGAATTTAACAGGATCTTACTATACTCCTGAATTAGAGCTTCTTGTTGTCGTAAGTGCGGGGGGAGTATGTGACTAAGAACTGGAAACCAGTAACTAGGTGTAGATTTTATGCACCCAGTAATTAGCCTCATTGTATGGTTAAGTTGAACATCAATAAGTCCTGTATGTGAGCTGTTTATCCATACAGGTGCACAGTATTCCGCTGCAGAGTAGCAAAGCCCGAGGGCTGCACATCGGAGAGTTGGGGCTGAAGCTCCCCAAGTTGTTCCACATAGTTTTTGTAGGATGTTATTTCTGCTGTTAACCTTGGCAGCCATATTCTGAATATGTTACTTAAAGGACAGGGTCCTGTCTAAGGTAACCCCCAAGTATTTTGGTGTTGCCTCGTATGGGAGCAGTTTGTTATTTAGGTATACATTGAGTTCTCTTTTTGCCAATTTGTTGTTGAGGTGAAAACATGATGTAACTGTTTTACTTACACTTGGGATTAACCTCCATTGGTGGAAGTATGTGCTCAAAGTTGTAAGATCGGCTGTAAGTATGCCTTTTGTAGCTTCAATGTCCTTGTTGCTATATGCTAATGCCAGGTCATCAGCATAAGATAATTTTTTTGATAGCGTGGATGGTATATCAGAAATGTATAGATTAAACAGAGATGGAGCCAGAACAGAGCCCTGAGGGAGTCCGTTATTCAGGTGTCTTTGCTTACTGATTTTGTCACCCATGATGACTTGAAAGGTCCTTGCTGAAAGCATGTTATTTATTAGGCAGCCATAGTCCTACAGGGGACAGCGTGGAGGAATTTCTTTAATAGGCCCTCCCTCCATACTGTGTCGTATGCTGCTGTGAGATCCACAAATACAACAGATGTTTTCAATTTATTCTGATAGCTGCTTTCAATATGGCTTGTAAGACTAAGGACCTGATCAACACAGCTCCAATAAGATCTAAACCCAGCCTGTTCAATTGGTATTTGTTCATTAATTTTCTGTCCGATTCTGTTAAGTATCAATCTTTCAAGTAGTTTATAACAGACACTTAACAGAGCAATGGGGCGATGGTTTTCTGGCTTATTGCTTTCTTTGCTGGGTTTTAATATGCCAATTACCTTGGTTCTTTTAAATTCTGGAGGGAGCCTATTGGAAGTTAGGATATCTGTATAGAATTTTGCCAGCCATTCTCTTGTGCGAGGTCCAGAATGGATGATAAATTCTGGCATTACTCCATCAAAACCAGGAGATTTTCCAGCTTTGACATTCTTCAGGGCAGTGTCTATTTCAGCTGCTTGGAAGGGTCGAGCGTATTCCTGGTTAGGCAATCCCAGAGTTTTAGATGCTTTAGTTCTCTTTTCACTAGTTTAGTATGTTTCTTATCATGGGGTACTCTAGTTAAGTTGACAATGAGAGTTGCTACTTGATCTGGAGTAACCTCTTGTTGTTTACGTTGAGCTGGTTGGTCTCCTCCCAGTTTTCTCAGTAGGCTCCATGCCTTCCTGCTTGAGTGTTTAAAATCTAATCCAGACGTAGTTTGCTCCCATTTTTGCCTGCACACCAGGTCAAGATTATGAAGAAGTTCATCAGCTATCTCAGCATCATCATCCTCTAAACGTTTTTGGTACAGGTTTTCACAAGTTTCATTCCATCCTGGGATATATTCCTTGCAGAAGCCACAAGTGGGATGTATTTTTTAGCCGATGACATAATTGCTCCAACAAAGCGATAGTAGCTATTACTTATTGCTGGAATACGTCCTATTGTATTCTCAAGATCCATCATGTACTTTTCCCAGTTAGCCTTCTTCAAGTTCCACCTTGGTCGAGGTATAGATCTAATAATATTCCTATTTTAATGATGACAGGTCTATGTTGGCTATGGGGGAACATTGGTAGCACTTGTCGGGAGGCAAGTATAGGTTTGGTATTATCTTGTGTAAAAAAAAACATAGGTCTGGGTTGTACTCTTTCTTCCATGCAGCTGATTTAAAAGTGTCTCGATCTTTAGCATCAAAAACTAAGTATAGATTGTTCTGCTCTGCCCATTCGCAGAGGGTCTCACCGTTAGTATCGTTGAGCATATATCTCCATTGATTGTGGTGGCTATTAAAATCTCCTATGTAGATGCCTGGATGTGGAATCCTTGGGAGAACTGTGTTAGGCCAGGAGATAGTAGGGGGCTTATAGATGTTCATGACTTGGGTATCTCCAATCTTAGTTGTGATAGTGTAGATGTTATCCTCACTGCTTGTTTCTAATAGATATGCATTTTCAATGTTATTACACACATACGTTATCAGGCCATAAATTTGATGAAAAATAGGGCCTAAGATGTCATATCCAGGTATTCTTCCTCTGCTTTTAAGCTGCTGTTCATTCTCAATGCGTGTTTCCTGGATCACAGCCAAATCAACAGTTTTCAAGTAGTGGTTTAGAGAAATGTTCACATTTTGCTCTACTGCCTTCGATGTTAAGTTGGCATATGCATATTGAACTTCCAATATTCCGAGTCATTTTAGCATTGGCATTTGTTATTTCTGTTATTTCTGCTGTTTCTGCTATTTTTTTTGGAACTTAAAAGGTCCTTAAAAGGACCGTGGGATTGTGTGTGAAGCCAGGAGATCCTCGCGGATGACTGGCTACCAGTCTGTCTGTTGCTCATTTAGCACCACCCAGGAGGCACGTGTGACTTAAAGATTGCCACGGACGCGAGTAACTTTGCCTCCCTTAGGAGTAATTTGTTGTGTACCACTGAATCAAAAGCTTTACAGAAGTCTATGTAAATTGCATCTATTGCTTTGCCCTGATTGAGATGTGTAATCCATATGTTTTTGCAATGTACTAGTTATAGATTACAGGATAATTTTTTTTCTGAAACCAAATTGTTGGAGAGTAAGTTGTTTGTCTCTAGGTGGAAGGTAATAGATTGGTTAATGATTGATTCCATGACTTTGCAGGTGACGCAACCTAAAGAGATTGGTCTGTAATTTTCAAATAGGCTAGGGTCTCCCTTTTTGAAGATAGGGATGACCATGGCTTGTGACCATTGGTAGGGCAAGGAGCTGATACTGAAAATTATGCTTAGAGATTCCGCAATTGCAGTGGAAAGCTTTTTTAAGAAGTATGCACATAGTCCATCAGGTCCAATAAATAAAGAATGTTTTAGATTGCATAGTGTAGTGCCTTTTCAATGTTATCTTCTCTAAAATCAATATGTATAAGATCACAATAATCATTGTAATATTCTGTAATACAACTGGGAATTATTGGATATGTGTTGTTGCTGTTTACAAAGACTGAGCCGAAGAACATGTTAAAGAGAATGGCTTTAACAGTTTTGTCAATACAGTCTTCCTTGTTTGGTCCTTTTAGGGGTGAGATGGATCTCAAGTCTTTAAGTTTGTTGTTTACAAAATTATAGAAGGCACAGGTAGATTTTGTGCATAGAAGGTTTTCCTCTTGCTTGATATGATAATTAGTGCATTCAGTCTTTTATTTGTTGACATAAATTTTTGTAGCTTTTTTTGAAGTTAGCTATGTAGTTAGTTTTGGGTTTTTTGCCAAAGAGGGTTTTTTCCCTGGATTGTAGCTTCCTTATTGTTACTGGTTTGTTTTTTCTGGTTTTGGGGGGTATTAGTGGTACATAAAAGTTTAATGATTCTTTTGACTTTGTGCAAGAAAATGTAAAGGTCATCAGCAGTATTACAGCCAGTGAATAGAATTTGCCAATCAAGAGATGAGAGTTCATTGTCTGTGAGATCGTAGTTGGCTTTTTTAAAATTATAACTGGGGATCCCATCATTATGATGATTTTTGTGAGGACGTAAGTTGAGACAAAAGTCAATCATGCTGCGGTCACTGTTGGAGAACGGTTCTTTTATTTGTAGTCTATAAATTGAGTTTAAACTGTTACAAAAGATGAAATCAAGGCAGTTGTTGACTCTAGTGTTGTTAGTTACTAGTTGATCAAGTCCCAGATTAGTTACAGTATTATACAGGATTGAATGCATAGGTTCAGTTGTACATTCGTTTAGGGTCCAATTAATAAGTGGTAAATTAAGGTCACCAAGAAAGATTATTGAGTGTGGGTAGGAGGCTGCCCATGTTAGTAGTGAAGTTACCTTGTTCACATGTATGAGGTCATAATCAGGGACTCTGTAACATAGTAAAAACTGAAATGTGGTATTTAAGGAGAGATCGCAGACAATGGTCTCAGGAAGAGCAAGCTCCTGTGTAATTTGAATATTTTTTAGA
The DNA here is from genome assembly GCA_030761175.1 of Masticophis lateralis. Taxonomy (NCBI): domain Eukaryota; kingdom Metazoa; phylum Chordata; class Lepidosauria; order Squamata; family Colubridae; genus Masticophis; species Masticophis lateralis. Next base: position 75,193,421 of record JAUDYJ010000004.1, on the reverse strand, counting down.
TATAGGGACTTTTTATAGAAGATAGGAACACCATCTCTACAGATTTCACGATCAGACCGGTAAACATGATAGTCTCTTACAGTGGTAATGGAGTCAGGGAGGGATATATTCAGCCACGTTTCACAGACAAATATAATGTCGAATATAGCCATATTTAGTAAGAGGAGGAATTCAGGTATTTTATTTATGAGGCTTCTTGCATTAAATAACTTGCATTTAAGGTCAGTAGTAGTTGTTATAGAGGAAGTTAGGGGCTTGTAGGCCTAGTTTTGGATGTTGGGGGGTTAGATGGAGGAGGATTGAGAGTTAGGATGTGGATTGTGGGACTTTCTTTTGATACAGTCGGCATGGTAGTCGATGTATAAGTCAGTATCTCCTTGGTCTTGACATCTTTTAAGTTTTGATCGGAGTTAACAGAAGTGGATTCTTTGCAATATGGTTTAGTCAGGATGTGAGCAAGTTTGTTATGGTTGATGTTGGTTTTGGTGATGGAATTTATTGTACGGATGAATATGTGTATGATGGACTCATTTTTGCAAACAACTCTGCAAAATCGTGGAGCTACCGAGTACTTGAACTCAGGGCCATCTCTTGAAATTTTGATGATGTCATCAAGGAAGATGATTGGTTTATGGGAGTTTCTTATAATGTTGCACACCTTAGGATATCATCAGATTCGTTGTTGTCATCCAGGCCAAATAAAATAGCATTTGGACGTTTCTGTTCATGTTCAATGGCATCTTTGATAAGTAAGAATATATTATTTGGTGGATTGGTATTATTTGCTGAGTTGATTTCAGACCGCTCAACAGTCCTGGTCACCCAATGAATGACACTGCAGTCAGGTATGCTCCGTAGCAGGATCAAAGTTTATTTCGTGCTCCAGGCTGTCGCAGACATCGCTGAGTTCAACCAAGATAACATAAAGCCGGCGTCGGTGGTTCCTGCTTCCCACCCCCTTTTTAAAGTAACGCGCCGCAGCGTCTTCCTATTAGCAATGCTTCCGGGTTTGCTCCTGGCATTTCTTATATATATGACGTTACCCGCCAATGTCTAGACTCCGCCCTATCCCGGCTGCAGTGTGACCGTCTACCTAAACCCTGCCTAACACCCCCACCACCGTGAGTATCCCTTCCTTCCATAGCAGCATCTTCGTTTCTTGCTGGTTGCCCCCTTTCAGCTCGTAACATGCTTCTATGCTTTTTCCCCCTGTTCTGGTATACAGCCGTTTTTCCCCCTGAAGTATCGAGCCGGGTGGATCTCGACAGGCGGCTCCCCCTACCAGGCCTCTTCCTAGAAGAGAGAAAGACACGGTTATACCTAGACATAGAGCTTTTCCACAACGTTATACTTTCCCATTCCCCCCTGGCTTCTGAGGATGTTTTCTATGGAATCTGCACCATAGCCGCTCGGCGTTCATGTTGGTAACTGGTACCCAGGATGCCTCTTCTAGTGGATATCCCTTCCATTGGACAAGATAGTGTAGTGTCCTTCGGCGTACCTTTGAATCCAATATTTTCTCCACTTCATAGGAGTGTCCGTGTATTGGTCCGGGATATGTCAAGGGGTCTCGTAGCACCTCCACTGGTTTGAGAAGGCTACTGTGGAATACGGGATGGAGTTTGCCTAACAAAGGGGGGAGTTTTAACTCAACGGTTACGGGGTTTATTACCTTTGTGATCTCAAAGGGACCAAGATATTTCGGTCCCAATTTTTTGCTAGGTATCTTGAGCTTTATGTATTTTGTTGATACATATACCCGATCGCCCACCTGGAAAGGTTTCTGTCCCACTCTTTTCCTATTAGCGTATGTTTTGTATTCTTCAGAGGCCTTGTGTAAGGCATCTCTGATCCTGGGCCATGTCTGCCCGATCCGAATGCCCCATTCTCTGGGCATTACCTGGTCCTGCTGGACAACATCCAGTTCAGGGATGGCTGTAAACTCTTGTCCTGACACTACCTGAAAAGGGGTAAGTCCTGTACTGCGGTGCACTGTGTTGTTATATGCTACTTCTGTGAATGGTAAAAGGGTTGGCCAGTCGGTTTGCTGATATGAAACGTAACACCGTAAGTACCGTTCTACCATTGCGTTAACCCTTTCAGCTGTGCCATTAGTGCTTGGATGATACGCTGAACTCAACCCTTGTGAGGACCCAATTAAGGTGGTAAAGTCCCACCAAAACCGTGCAGTAAATTGTACTCCTCTGTCGGAGATGATTCATTTAGGCACTCCATGTAGACGGTAAATATGTTGTATAAATAAATGTGCTAACTTCTGTGCAGACGGTAACCCTTTACAAGCAACAAAATGCGCTTGTTTTGAGAATAGATCTACTACTGTCCATATCACTGTGTACCCCTTATTCTCGGGAAGGTCAACAATAAAATCCATCCCAATTTCTTCCCATGGTCTACTGGGCTCTGCTACTGTTTGTAACAGTAATGGTGGCTTCCCGGTTCTTGCTTTTGCTGTCATGCATACTTTACAACTTTTTACATATTGTTCCACCTCCTTACGTAAACGAGGCCACCAAAACTGCCTACGTACTAGATGCAAAGTCTTCAGGAACCCAAAGTGACCGGCTGTCTTTGCATCATGACACCGGGCCAGGACCGCTCCCCGCAGGGGTTGCGGGATGTACAACTTTGACCCCATCCATGCTAAGCCATCTCTCATAGTTACTGTTGTTCGGTGTTCAGGAATCCATGGATCTCGACTGACCTCTTCTCTCACAGCTTCTTTCCAGGTAGAGGCCGAGGTCTTGGTGGCGTACACGCAGGCTAAGTGTTGGGGTTTTGGTATGATGGCCTGGATTACGTTGTCTCATTTACTATTAAACTGAGGCATCCGTGACAATGCATCTGCTAGAAAGTTCCTCCCCTCTGGCACATACTTTAATCGGAAATTAAAGCGCTGGAAGTATTGTGCCCAGCGGATCTGCTTTGGTGATAGCTTTTGAGGGGTTTGGAGAGCCTCTAGATTCTTGTGGTCTGTCCACACTTCAAATGCGTTTGGGCTCCCTTCCAACAGATGACGCCACGTGACCAATGCCCATCAAACGGCAAATGCCTCTTTTTCCCACACCGCCCAACCCCGCTCTGTGGGATTTAATTTACGAGAGGTGTATGCACAGGGATGTAACTGGCCATCCTGGTCTCGTTGCAATAACACCGCCCCAACCGCGACATCACTAGCGTCTGCCTGCACAATAAACGGTAGTGTTGGGTCTGGGTGTTTGAGCACCGGTTCCCGAGCAAACAATGACTTTAACAGCTCAAATGCTTGTTGGCATTCGGGGGTCCATTCCAACGGCTGACCGGGGCGTATTTTCCCTACCACATGTTTTGTTTTTAACAACTCCATTAACGGGAGGGTCGCCTGGGCAAATGCAGGGATGAATTGATGGTAAAAGTTAGCAAAGCCAAGAAAACTTTGCAGTTGCTTTCTGGTTTTCGGTGCTTGCCATTCCATGACGGCAGCAACCTTCTTTGGATCCATCTCCACCCCATCGCCCGATATGCGGTACTCTAGATAATCCAGGCGAGTTCGATGGAACTCGCATTTTGACAATTTCACGAACAATTTGGTGTGTAACAACTTCGTCAAAACCGTTCGTACCAACTGTATATGTTCGTCTAGCGTCTGCGAATAAATGAGGATGTCGTCCAAATAAACGAGCACCCCTCGATATAGATGCTCATGTAAGACTTCATTTATGACCTGCATAAAGACAGCGGGTGCACCTTGCAGCCCGAACGGCATGACACGGAACTTAAAGCTACCCAGAGGGCAGTTAAAGGTTGTTTTCCACTCATCTCCTGCACGAATACGTACTCTGTAATATGCCTCCCATAAATCTAACTTCGTGAATATTCTACCAGTGGACAATGTGGCCAACAAGTCTTTCATCAATGGTAGCGGGTACAAATGTTCTACGCATACGGCGTTCAAGCCCCTGAAATCGACACACAAACAAAGCCCGCCATCCCGGAAAAGAACGGGTGCAGCTATGCGCACTCGACTAGGTTGGATAAAGCCTCTGGCCAGGTTTTTATCGATATAGCGTCTAAGCTCTTCCAATTCGGGTTTTATCATCGCATACATGCATGGTTTTGGATGTTTCGCCCCCGGTATAATTCTATCGCGCAATCGGTCGCTCGATGCAGGGGTAACACATCACATTCTCCCTCAGCAAATACCGCTTCTAGATCCTTATACACCGCTGGATATTGCAACTGTGGGGAATCATGCTTACTGTCTTGACCCCCTGCACAGGACTGTTCCTCCGGGTTGGATTCTTCGTTCTCTGGCCCTGGTTCGGGGCCAATTTTCAGTCGCACTTTACAGAATCCACTCTCCCACCAGATTACAGGCTGCCGTTTATCTAACCACGCTAACCCAAAAATCAGGGGCTCAACCATACGATTAACTATGATAAAGCGAATCTGTTCCGTATGCTGTCCTATTTCCAACGACAGCAGTTCTGTAACCTGTGTGGCTGGCGATCCTCCCAATAACGACCCATTCATCTGTTCAAAGTGGATAGGTGTTCACAAAACTTAGAGATGCAGACCCAGTTTCCCCACCACATCTCTGCGAGCTAAACACCGAGTACAACCCGAGTCCAACAATGCCCCATAACAGGCTTGAGCCCCTGTGCGTATGTTTCGCAGAGCGACAGGGATGATAAAAGGGTGTATGGGATCGCTTACCATGGGGTCCTCTGGAGCGCTTTCCTCGCTGCCCTAGGACCGCGGCTCGCTCCGATCTCCAGGACTCTGGTCCGATGGTTCTAGGCCTGCTGGCGGTTATGGCCATGGCTTGTTTAACCCGTTTGGTTGCACTTTCTCCCGTGCCTTGGCCCCTGGTGACTGGCCTTTCGTAGGGATTTTTGGAGTTGCGGGCATCGGGCATTTAGCAGTTCTATGCCCCAGTTGACTGCAACAGAAACAACGGAAGGGGGCCCCCGCCCCCCAACCGGTGTCTGCCTACCACTAAATGGCCCTCCTTGGGCTGGTTCCTTCACGCCTATCGGCCGCGACCCCTCCCCCCGCTGTGGTGGGGTGCTTCGTAGGCGGAATTCCCTTAAGCCCACCTCTAACTCTACTGCTGCCCTATACCATTTGGCTAGGCAGGGTGGCAAGCCCCGATAAACACATGCCTGCCTCACTTCTCTGTCCAGCCCCACACGAAATTGATGAACCAGCAACCGCTCCGGCCAGGAACGGAACCTTCCCGCAAGCGTGTGGAACTCTTTGATATAATCTTTCATGGGACGGCCCCTCTGCTTTAAGGCTAATAGTTCAATTTCAGCCACCTGCACTCGTGTGCTATCTTCGAAGCACACACGTAAGGCCTCCAAAAACAGGCCCACATCCGCTAGCTCCCTGGCATGTTCATTATGTAAATCTGCGACCCAATTGGCCGCCTCTCCACGTAGCACTGCCATTATGGCAATAACCACAGCCCACTGTGACGGATATAGCTGCCCGTATAAATCCATGTGGCTCAATATTTGACTTAAGAAAATGGACACCCTATCTGGGCTACCATCAAATGAAGCCTGTATGGGAGGAGGTCCCCACAGCTGCTGTTGTTGGTGAAGGCCCCCCCCCTGGCGGCCATAGGGGCCCTAACCCCACGGTGCACTCTGCCACCAACGCACGCCCCTGCACTCTGCGTGCCTCTTGACGCCCGGTGGGATTAGTCTCAAGGGGAACTGCCGGGCGTGGGGGGTCCTGCGCTTCCCATCTGGGAGGGGCCCTGGGGGACCTGCGTAGTTCTGGAGCGCTGCTCTCCTGGGCTCCCCCCCCCGTGCGAGCCCCGCTCCCCACTCGCAATTTAGGGCTCACCAGCTGGAAACGTGTATTGGAGCTGGACTTCCCTTTCCACAAGCTGCTAGTTTCTCCCTCCTCCATCCAGGGTTGCCACGATGTGGCGTCTCGGAAGCTGGCTTCGCCAAAACGCTCCTGTAACACCTCCAAGGTTGACGCCCCCAGTCCTCCAGTTGAGTATGACCACTCCCCGTCTTCGTCCTCCACCCACTTTCGCTCCCTCCAGCCCTGGAACGAGCCTTCTGAGGGATACAGCGTCGGGAGCTGCCTCGTCCCAGTGAGGGTGGGGCTGGTCCACCAGCCTCCCGACGAACTCTTCTCTAGGCTTCCCCCCTCTGGGCTCTGCTCCTCTGCTCTGCTTTCCGCTGCTGGTGGAAGACACAGTTCCTTCGGGCGAACCACCAATTCCTCCCCGGTGCCTGGTTCCTCCGCAAAGGCTGTATTGGCGGGCGCCTCCTCTGCCCCCCCGGCTTCTGGCAACTCCTCAAGCATTAAATTATTAAATTAAATTAAATTAATTAAATTAAATTAAATTAAATATTAAATTAAATTAAATTAAATTAAATTAAATTAAATTAAATTAAATTAAATTAAATTATTAAATTAAATTAAATTAAATTAATTAAATTAAATTAAATTAAATTAAATTAAATTAAATTATTAAATTAATTAAATTAAATTAAATTAAATTAAATAATTAAATTAAATTAAATTAAATTAAATTAAAAAATTAAATTAAATTAAATTAAATTAATTAAATTAAATTAAGTGATCGTCCACTAGGACTCCAAGGCTGTTTTTGAGCCAGATTTTCTCTAATCTATACTTATACCTTTGGTTTTTCCTGTCCAGATGTAAAACTTTGCTTTTCTCCACATTAAATTTCATTTTGTTGGATATGACCCATTGTTCAAGTCTGTCAATATCTTTTTGGATCCTGAGCTTGTGTTCTGGGATGTTGGATATTCCTGCCAGTTTAATGTCATCTGCAAATTTGATGAGTTCCCCTTCTATTTCCTCATTTCAGTCATTTATGAAGATATTGAAGAGTACTGGGCCTAAGATGGAACCTTGTGATAATCCACTGCTTCCTTCCTTCCAGGAAGATGTAGTACCATTAAGGACTATTTGTTGAGTAGTGTTGGTAAGCCAGTTACATATCCATCTGGTGGTGATGCTGTTCATTCCACATTTTTCTAGCTTACCAAGAAGTAGATTCTGATTTACTTTGTCAAATGGCTTGCTGAAGTCTAAATATAGTATGTCCACAACATTTTGCTGGTCTATTAATTTGGTCACTTTATGAAAGAATGAAATAAGATTGGTTTGGCATGAATCTGTTTTTAACATACTGGTTATAAACTATTTTGATTTTGCTATTCCTATCATTCTGGGCCTAAAATTTTTCTAACTATAATATGTAACTTTTCAAACATAACATTCACAACATATTACATTTTCAGATTGGTTGTGGATATTGAATTGGAGCAAGATCAGTGGCTCATCTGTACTTCCTAATTGTCCCATCATATTGTGCAGGCAACTGTTTTTGCCTGAACAATATGCAGGCAAAAGAAATAGATGACATGGCCTTGTATTAAGCCCACATTTGCTTTCAACATCAGAATTGCTCTACTTGTGTAGTACACTTCTCCAACATGTTGCTTTGAATGTTCACATTTGCTTGAACCAGAGGACTTTAGTTTGTTGCAGACTAGTTTCAGCAAATTAGCTATTTTACAGGCTATTTTTCCTAACTCTTCAACTGAGCCAGTGCTTATTATACATTCTACTCCTTTCTGTATCTTCCTTTACAAGCATAGGTAAAAGCACACAAAAGTTAAAATATTTGCTTAGCAAAGAGAAAGTAGCCAGTTCAAAATTTAACAATAAATCTAGCAGTTGATTTAGGAGCTGAGTTAAAGATCATAGTATCTCAGTTAACTGGTAAAATGGTAAAACCTGTAGACTAATTTTAAAAACAGAGCTATCTACTAAAGGAAAGAAAAAAAATGTAATACCAAAAAAGCAAATATATTTCAAAATCACACTGGCAGTAATTAATATTAATGGGGCACAGTCAGATTAAGCAGATTGACTTATATATAAACTACTCAGTGGTGAAATCCAATTTTTTTTACTACCTTTTCTGTGGGCATGGCTTGGTGGGCATGGTGTGGCTTGGTGGGTGTGGCAGTGGAAGGATACTGCAAAATCTCCATTCCCACCCCACTCCAGGGGAAGGGTACTGCAAAATCCTCATTCCCTCCCCATTCCTAGGAGAAGGATATTGCAAAATCTCCATTCCCATCTCACTCTGGGGCCAGCCAGGGGTGGTATTTGCCAGTTCTCTGAACTACTCAAAATTTCCACTACCGGTTCTCCAAACTGCTCAAAATTTCTGCTACCGGTTCTCCAGAACCTGTTGGATTTCACCCCTGAAACCACTTAGTCCTCTTGGAGTGGAGCTACGTATAAGCCCCAGAGGGAAAAAGTAAAATAAATATATTGTCCTATTAATTTAAGATCAAGATTAAAAAAAGATTAAATTGCTAACAAGTCTAATGTGGAATCTTTTAAAAAAGTATACTATTGTGATGGATACAAAAACTTTATGTGCTGTATTCAAAGAGATAACTAGGAATTTACATCATGCCATTAGTTATCTTTTTTATACTTTCCAGTCTCCCTTTCTCATTGAGGCTATTTACACAATCAAGATAAATATTGGAAATTAGCTATAGCTATGTTATTAATCTTTTGCTGTTCTTAGAACCAGCATAGGCAGCTGGTGAGTCACACTCTATGCTAAACAGCCAGCCATTTTCCTCATCATTTGATTTAACCCATAACCACAGACCTGTGGTCATAGTGACCGCAACAGTTTTCCAAAATGTTTGGAACACCCCTATTTTTAGAAATGGACCATTTCGGTTGCGAATAGCTTTTGTTTTCCCACTAATAAGAGTGTATGCAGCATTGTGCTTGCCTCAGTTATTTGGTGTTTTCTGTAGCAGCATTTGAATTTGAGTTTCGGTCATTTTGACCACAGATCTTTGTTAACATATTTTTTTTTATATTGTCTGGGCCAAGTTTTCCACCAAAAAGAGTGTGATTTGGTGATCCACACTTCGAAGAAACTGTTCTAAAATGGTATAGAGAAGCAGAGAGTGATCTGAGTGAAGTGGAATCAGATTGTGAAGAAAATTTTGTAATGGATGATGAGGAACCTGCCACCACCATTTCTAACATCAGCAATGATGAAGCTCCCAATGAAATTCATGACCAGGTACAATCTACATTGTGCAATAACTAATATGGCAAGAAGAAATTCAAGTGGTCTTCTGTACCTTTTGGAAGCAATAGATCCAGAATTTATTTATTTATTTATTCATTTATTTATTTCAATTTATATACCACCCTTCTCCCCAGGAGGGGGACTCAGGGCGGTGAACAGCCAAATTAAAACACATATAATACAAATATTTAAAAATTTAAAATTAGATTAAATCGTTGGCGTTCCAAAATAAAAGTCTCAAACCCCGTTAAAATACCCAATTTAAAACCCCAGAAATTAATACTACCAAAAATTTTAAAACCCCATTAAAATCAATCAAGCAAGGCCGGCTTGTTGGAATAAATAAGTCTTAAGGGCCTTTCGGAAAGCGCAGATCTGGGATCAAACGAATTTCAGGAGGCAGCTCGTTCCATAGGGCGGGTGCCCCCACAGAGAAGGCTCTCCCCTTGGAGGCTGCCAGCCGACATTGCTTGGCTGATGGCAACGTGAGAAGGCCCTCTCTGTGTGAGCGTACTGCCGGTGGGAGGTTATCGGTAGCAGCAGGCGGTCCTGCAAATACCCCGGTCCTATGCCATGGAGCGCTTTAAAGGTCAAAACTAATACCTTGAAGCGCACCCAGAAGACCACCGGAAGCCAGTGCAGCTCACGTAGGAGAGGTGTCACGTGGGAGCACCCCGTCGCTCCCATATTCACCTGTGCGGCCGCATTCTGGACCAGTTGAAGCCTCTGGGTGCACCCCAAGGGGAGCCCCATGTAGAGAGTGTTACAGTAGTCCAGGTGAGACGTGACGAGTGCATGAGTGACCGTGCACATGGAGTCCCGATCCAGAAAGGGGCGCAACTGGCACATCAGGCGAACCTGATAAAAGGCCCCCCTGTCCACAGCCGCCATATGCCCTTCTAAGGACAGCCATGAATCCAAGAGCACACCCAAGTTGCGAGCCCCCTCTGTGGGGGCCAATGACTCACCCCCAATAGCCAGCGATGGCACCAGCTGGCTATACCGGGATGCCGGCATCCACAGCCACTCGGTCTTGGAAGGGTTGAGACGAAGCCTGTTCCTCCCCATCCAGACCCGCATGGCTTCAAGGCACTGGGACATTACTTCGAGGGCATCATTGGGATGGTCAGGGGTGGAGATGTACAGCTGAGTATCATTAGCGTACAGTTGGCAACTCACCCCAAAACCATGGATGATCTCACCCAGCGGCTTCACATAAATGTTGAACAGGAGTGGTGAGAGGACCGACCCTTGTGGCACCCCGCAAACGAGGCACCTCGAGGTCGACCTCTGCCCCCCTGCCAACACAGACTGCGATTGGTCGGAGAGATAGGAGGAGAACCACCGCAGAACGGTGCCTCCCACCCCCAAACCCCCCAACCGACGCAGCATGATACCATGGTCGATGGTATCAAAAGCCGCCGAGAGATCTAACAGGACCAGGACAGAGGAACAATCCCTGTCCCGAGCCCTCCAGAAATCATCCACCAATGCGACCAATGCCGTCTCCGTGCTGTACCCAGGTCTGAAACTGGACTGGCACGGATCTAGATAGACGGTTTCATCCAGGTACTGTGGGAGCTGTCGCACAACCACACTCTCAACAACCTTCGCAATAAAGCGAAGGTTGGAGACAGGATGAAAATTTGCCAAAACAGCCGGGTCCAGAGAAGGCTTCTTGAGGAGGGGCCTCACCACCGCCTCTTTCAAGGCAGCAGGCAAGAAACCCTCGCTCAAAGAAGCATTTATAATCCCCTAGAGCCAGCCTCGTGTAACTTCCCGAGTGGCCAGTACCAGCCAGGAAGGACACGGGTTCAATAAACGTGTGGTTGCGTTTAGTCTCCTCAAAGTCCTGTCCACATCCTCAGAAGTCACAGGATCGAACTCATCCCAGATAACGTTCATAAGACCAGCCTCAGTCACCCCGCCGGAATCTACCCAGTCAGAGTCCAAGCCTTCCCAAATCTGAGCGACTTTATCGTGCAGATACTGTGCAAAATCCTCAGCCCGCCCTTGCAAGAGGTCCTCCCGCGCTCCCTGATGTAGGAGGGAGCGGGTCACTCTAAACAAGATGGCTGGGCGATTATCTGCTGATGCAATAAGAGCAGAAAAGTAGTTATGCTTTGCCGCTTTTATCGCCACCAAATAGGTCCTAACATGGGACCTAGCTAGTGTTTGGTCGGATTCAGATCGACTCGCCCTCCAACCACTCTCTAGGCATCTTTTCCGGCGCTTCATCTCCCTCAACTCCTCAGAAAACCAAGGAGCCGGGAAGATTTGGTGCCGGGTCAGAGGCCGCAAAGGCACGACTCGGTCCAGGGCGCCGGCGGCCACCCTATCCCAGGCGGCCACCAGGTCCTCGGCCGAATCGATTGTTGTGCAATTACCTGGACTACGGCCAGCAGCTAGAAATCTTGGAAATTCAACTACTCCGCTAGAGATTTGGAAATTATTTTTCTAAAGAAATTATTAGCACCATCATTCAGTGGACCAAAATAAAAATTAGAGAAGAAAGATTGACATTCGAGGATGGAGAAACAAAACGTGACCTGAGTGATGTGGATTTGATAGAGATCAATACATTTTTTGGTTTACTGCTTTATACAGTACATCAATTTTTAGATCCAACCATGAAGACATCGAATTTCTTTTTGCTACTGAGGTTATTATGACCTCATATCTGTAATAGCATAGCCGAAATAGTATGTGGTTAAAAGTTAAAGTATAGCTCTGTGAAGAACATTTTTCAGAATTCTAGCAATAACATGATGAAAAATATGATAGCAAACCTGCATTCGAAGATGCACTGCAATCTCTGTAAAAGATAAAGAAATGCATTCTCAAACATGGAGAAAGTGTGAGAAAACAGAGAGCCAATATTTCCTGACGATCTAGAAATCTCGACTGGTTTTTTAAAAAAAATAATATAAATAAATACATATAAATGAAAGAAAAAGAGAAACCTGACATCAAAACAGTTACATATTCTTCTCTCCTTCCCTCCCTCTCCCTCCTCTCCTAAAAGGTTCTGTGGGTGGATACTAAATTGACAAATTCTTGGGATTGTAAAGTTCAGGTGGAAATAATTGCCATTTTAGTATTAGAATCATAGGGCTGGAAGGGATCTTGGAAAATTTTGCATCAAATTTTATGTACAATTATAAACCAAGAGAGATTGGGTTCCAAGGCCAGATTTTAGTGCCTGTTGCATCTGCTGTCTTTGCTATAAAATATATTTCAAAAGCAGTGTTTCCCCCAGTTTTTAGCTGCTCTAGTTCCCCATAACATGGCAGAAGTACCCAAGAACATGTGCACAGTTTAAGAGTTCCAGAGGAGTTTATGTGGAATTAGATATTTTTATGTTATAATATTATAATATAATAACACAAAGTGAGCACAGTTCTCTTTACCCTGTTTGCTGGCCAGGCAAACTAGGGTGAAGGTGTTTTCTTTTTCATTGCTTAAGCTTTTTCAGAATTCTTGTCTTTTTGGATTATACATACATATATATATATATATATATATATATATATATATATATATATATATATATATTTCCCTTTCTTTTTAAAGTTCTTTAATTTAGCCAAATTGGTTTTCCAGCTTCTTCCCTGAGCAAAGCCCACATTTTACACAATTTCCTTGCTCACATCTTCTTACCAGCCAGGATGGGCGGTCGCCTCTTGTCCAATGCCATGAGCAAATCTCCTGGGGGAGTTCTTGTCACAATCCTCGAGCTACAGCTTCCCATATTCCCATAACCCTTCCAATATGAGGCTCACTTTGGCTTAGCCGGGTCACCGCCATCAGTTTTCAGACCTTCAGGGATCTGGGAGAACCTGCTGCTTTTCCTAAGCAGTTGGTTATGGGCATCTCCTAACACAGGGCTTTGCTCAGTGACTTCCCAACTGGTTGCCAAAGTTCAACTCTCTCATTCACTTTTCTATTTCATTTTCACACAGCCTCACCCTTTTTCCTAACAAAAGATTGTGGCCAAACCCCCATACTTTCCAGGCTCTGTTGATAGAACAGATCTTTCTGCAGTTAGGAAAGGCACAGAGGGAGCAGGATCCAGCTGTGATTGGGAGAAGGGCCCTCTCACTTACACACACAGGCACACAAACATTTATCTTACTTTCCTAGGCTTTAAAAGTTAAAGGTAGTCACCTTCTTTCCAAGCAACCTTTGAACTCAAAACTCCCTTTACTACCCTTGCTCCAAATGGCCAAGGTCCAGGGGAACCCACCCACAGACACAAGGGGTTTGCTGCTGGCAAGGTGGAGGCTTACCCAGGCCAGGCGCCAAATTGTTGGAAGGAAAATCCATCTGGTTCAGTTCCAAGCTGGGAGAAAGAAGCTGGAAACAACATGGAGGCTGATTGGAAAGTTGGTTTATTGAACAGAACCACAAAGACACTGTGAAGTACTAGGTCAGCTGAACAACAATGAAGCAAGCTAATTAATTTACATTTGATGGCTTCTCTATTGTAATTTACATTACAATATTTAATATCCACATGCTTGCTTCTATTCTTTACTCTGTCACCTGTTGCCATTTTTATGCAAGCAGCATTACCCTCAAACACGGTTACAGCTTCATTTACTTTTACGTTTGAATCTGTAAAAGATTTAAGCTGTATATACAAAGTTACCTCTGAACAAAGTTCACATAGAGTAATAAATTCTCCCTCTGCCATAGAAATGGCTACAGTAAAGGATGGGATCCGGTGCAGCGATCAGGGCGAAAGAGCGGTGCAGCGTGTGCTCCGCTGGGCTTAGCGATTTTTTCGGATCTCCGCAGTTTGTTGGCTGCCGTCCCCAGCCCCGGAGAGGCTGAGGGAACAGAGGAGCTTCTTTCAGAGACGCGGTGAGGGTGTGCGACCCCCCCGCGTCGCATCGAAGAGATAGCTTCGAGGAGCCGGAGATCAAGAAGAGGGCCGCGGGTAGCGGCCCCGAAGCCCATGACGCGGCAGATTTTAACCGGTACGAGGAGACAGGACGGAGAAAACAGACTAGAAGGGAAAAAAGAAGGAAAGAAAGGACTTTGAATTTGAGATGTGAATGACGGGAATTTGGCGACCGATTGAAGAAATTAGCGGAAGTCCAAATCAGAGGTGAAGGAAGTGTTTCTAAAAGACTGGAGATCTCGCTGTGGCGTAGCTAGAGGTGAAGTGTGCTTTATCTGTGATAAGACTTAAACTCTAGTGGACTAAAACTTTACCACAGTGATTTATTAATAAGTGAAATAAGAGATGATCAGGGGATAAAACCTCTCTGGAATCCTGCTCCTCCCAAGATGATAGCGTAATTTAAGCCCCTTCCTGTTGCGAATAAGTATGAGATGGACTGAAAAGAAATTGGAAAGTACCACCCCTGTGTGAAGTCAAGTAATAACAAACAAATGATTGTATTTATACTTATTTATATATTGATATTTATTTAATCTATTATATATATTTAACTATATATGAGCACAAATTTAATGAATTTTATAATGTAAGGAAGTATAGATAATTAATTAGAGATAAGTATAATAAGATTAATTATAGTGATTTAAGTTTTAAGTTTTAGGATAACTTAATATAGCTGATCATAGGAATTGATATATATATAGGTAGAATTTATTTATTAATTTATTTGTGAAAAGATAAATGAAATTGAATTAGAATAATTTATTATTATTATTATTATTATTATTAATTATAACTGCATAAGATCTAATCAAATAAGGGATAAAAATAATAGATATATGATAATTTGGAAAAGTCTCCTTTGTTTAACGGACATGGCTACTACAACAACTTCCACCAAAGTAGTGAAGAAAACCACGGTACCTACGATGATGTCTTCACCAATAACAATATCCCCGGGACAGAAAAAATCCTCTGAAAATTTATCAACAATTGATAGACCAATAACGATGCAAGGAATGCAAGCGATGTTTCAAAATATCCAAGAACTTTTAGAGAAAAATCAGGAAGCAACATCAAAAAACTTTGAGGATTTGAAAGCTGAGGTAAGTGAACTAAGAGGAGAGATGAAACAAATAAAAGAGACATTAGGAGAAATGAAAACAACTCTAACTAACCACGAGGAGAGATTGACTGAGGTGGGGAAAAAACACTGAAAGGGTTGAAGCACAGATAGATAAATGTGAAAAGAGATGTGTTCAAGCAGTAGGGAAACTCGAAGATGAAATAGTATTTCTGGAAATGGAAAAATCAGCTTTTTTCTTGCATTTACAAAATGTAGAGGAGGAAAAAGAGGAACAATTAGAGGAAATAGTGGGAGAAGTGATAGCAGAAATAGTGGGGAAAAAGAAGGAAGAGGTTCAGGCTGGGATTGACGAAGCATATCGGGTATATACTAATTATGTGAGGCATTATAATTTACCCAGAGAAATACACGCAAGACTTACGAAAAAGGTGTTAAGAGATGAAACGTTGCACAAAGCTAGGGAACAGAAAATAACATATAAGGGGCATCAAATTTCGATCTTAAAACAGATTCCGAAAAGAGTACGTGAACAGCGGCAAAGTTATCAATTCATAACCTCGCAATTAAGAAAATATAACATGCCATATAGATGGTTGCTACCTGGAGGGCTCTTGGTAACTTGGCAAGAGTGGAAAGTTAAACTTGAAAATATCCAGGATGCTCGAGAATTTTGTGAAAACTGTTTTGGGTCTGTTGGAAAGGAAAGTGATATAGAAATAGTGAAGGAGACACAAAGAGAGGGGAAAAAAGGGTGGAAAAAGGAAAGAGGAGCACAAGCATATTATGGGAAGGGAAAAGATGAAGGGAGGAAGGAGGAGGAAGGAGGATCAACAGAATACAGTATAGAAACCCATTCAGTAACCAAAAGTAAGGAAGGTAGTAAATAGAGGATGGAGCAAGGAGTGAGAATTCTGACTATTAATGTTAATGGTCTTAATGCACCGATAAAGAGACGACATATACTAGCCAAAATTGTTAAAACAAATGTTGATATAGCATGTATCCAGGAAACGCACATTAAACTATCACAATCTAATTTACTGAAATACCCAAAAGCTGGGAAACTATTTGTAGCACATCAGAGGAAAAAAAAGAGGAGTGGCAATTTTTGTGAAAGAACAGTTATTACCGGTACAATTATTTGCGGATGAAGAGGGAAGAATATTAATTCTAGAGGTAGAAATACTGCAGAAGAAAGTTCTATTGGTAGGAATCTATGCTCCCAATACTAAACATAAATCTTTTTTTCAAAAAGTGCAAAAAGAAATATGTGATTTGGAATATGAGCAGTTATGCCTTCTGGGTGACTTTAATGCAATTACGAATAGAATACAGGATTATAAAAAAGGTGAGAACCATGAGGGGAGGGGGAAAAGTGGAAGACAAGAGAAGAAGATTCTACCAACTGGCGTGAATATAATCCAGCAAGTAAACAATTTACTTACTATTCCCATAGACATAAATCATGGTCTAGACTGGATATGAGTGTTGTGGCCCCGTCCTCTGAGCCTATCCCATTGGAGGAAGGAAGCTCTGAGCAGGAGGAAGAGGAGCCAGCCAGATCTCCCAGCCCCCCCCCCCACATTCCATGTATGTGACATGGAAGTTGAACCGGGCGAAAAACAACGACCACCGGATCTGCCGCTGGTTCAAATTCCTGGCCGTGGTGAGGTGCTCCAGGTTCCGATGGTCCGTCCGCACCTCCACCTGGTGTCGGGCCCCCTCGAGGTGATGTCGCCAAGCCTCGAACGCGGCCTTGATAGCCAGCAACTCCTTTTCCCAGATGGTGTAGTTGCGCTCGGAAGGAGTGAGTTTCCGGGAGTAGTAAGCGCAGGGAAAAAGAGTGCCGCCATCCACTGGAGCCTGTAGCAGCACCGCTCCAATCGCCACGTTGGACGCGTCTGTCTCAACCACGAACGGATGGTGTGGATCGGGGTGCCTCAGGACCGGCTCCGTGACAAAGGCCTGTTTGAGAACCTCGAAGGCCTGCTGCTGCGGGGGCCCCCACTGGAACGGAACCTTCTTCCGAAGGAGCTGGGTCAACGGCACGGTCAGGGTGGCAAAGCCCGGGATGAAGGTCCGGTAGTAGTTGGCGAATCCCAACAGACGCTGGACGTCCTTCACCCGACGCGGGGGTTCCCAACTGCGTAAGGCCGCCACCTTGTGTGGGTCCATCGCGATGCCCTCGGGGGTGATGATGTGCCCGAGGAACTCTATGGAAGTCTGGAAGAAGTAACATTTCTCCAACTTCGCATAGAGCTGGTGCTCCCGCAGGCGCTGCAGGACCTGGCAGACATGCTGGAGGTGACTCTCCGAGGTCCGGGAATAGATCAAAATATCATCCAGGTAGATCACCACGAACCGATCCAGCATGTCCCGGAACACGTCGTTCATCAAGTGCTGGAAGACCGCGGGGGCGTTGGTCAACCCGAACGGCATGACGGTATATTCAAAGTGTCCGTATCGGGTGCCAAATGCCGTCTTCCACTCGTCCCCCTCTCGCATCCGCACCAGGTTGTAGGCTCCCCGGAGGTCGAGCTTGGTGAAAATCGAGGCCTCCCGCAACCTCTCCATCAGCTCCGGGATCAGCGGCAGGGGATAGCGATTCCGTACCGTGATGGCATTCAAGCGCCGGTAGTCGCAACACAGGCGCAAGTCCCCCGTCTTCTTTTTCACGAAGAGGACTGAGGCCGAGAGCGGGGAGGTCGAAGGCCGGATGAACCCACGGGCCAGGTTCTTGTCCAGAAAGTCCCGTAAGGCGGCCAGCTCGGGCTCCGACATGGAGTACAGGCGTCCCAAGGGCAGGGGCGCGTTGGGCATCAAGTCCACCGCGCAGTCGTAGGGTCGGTGCGGGGGCAAGCGATCCGCCTCCTTCTCGCTGAACACGTCGGCGAAGGATGTCAGCTCCGGAGGCAAGGAGACGTTCGGGGCAGAGACGTCCTGGCCGGCACAGGTGTGGCGAAGGTGGTCGACACACTGCAGGCTGGGGAACGAGATGGCATTTCTCGACCACGCCACCTGAGGGTCGTGCGCCCGAAGCCAGGCCATCCCCAGGACCAAGGGGAAGTGCAGGTCCGCCGTCACATAAAACTGGATCGCCTCCTCATGGTTCCCAATGGCAAGGCGCAAGGGCTGAGTAGCGAAGTTGATGGGCCCCGCCACAAGTTCCCGCCCATCAATAGTTTCGACCCTCAACGGAGGGTCCACTGGAACCAAGGGAACCTTGTAATGGGCCACAAAGGCCTGGTCCATAAAGTTCGTGGTGGCCCCCGAGTCCACCAGCGCGTGCGCCTGGAGCCCCTCCGACCGGTTAGCCAACAACACCCGGGTGTTCAAAATCAGGTGCCGAGGGGGCTCACAGTCCACAGCCGCCGCCTCCGGCGGGGCATGGTCACCTGCCTGACCCAGAGTTTCCCCTAAGCCAGGCCTGACCCGTTTCCCGGCTGGTCACGCCGAGGCTCCGGAACAGGCTTGAGCGATCCACTCCGCTTCCGGGGACACGAGGCGGCGAAATGTCCAGCCTCGCCGCAATAGAGGCACAACCCCCCTTGGCGTCTCCGCATCCGTTCCTGGGCCGTCAGTTGAGGTCTGGCTGCTCCGAGCTCCATGGGCTCCTCAGCCGTCGCCACCAAACGCGGTACGGTCCGGGGCGCTGTTGGTACGAAACGCGGGGGTGCCGGCACTGTCGGTGGTTCCAGAAGAGCCCTACGGGGCCGTCGCCATTGTAGGCGGGCATCGATGCGTAGGCATTGGGTCACCAGCGCGTCCAGGGTCTGTGGCGCCTCCACCCGAACCAGCTCATCCTGCATCTCATCGCAGAGGCCGTCCTGGAAGGCATCCATCAGCGCCGCCTCATTCCAGGCCGAATCCTGGCCTAGCAATCGGAACTCCGCAATATAGTCCTGCAGGGGGCGCTTGCCTTGGCGGAGGTCTTTGATGCGCCTCGCTGCCGTCTGCACCCGGAGGGGGTCCTCAAACATGGTGCGCAGGTGTTGCAAAAAGCCCTGATAGTCCAGAAGCAAGGGGCTGTTTTGCAGCAACAGGGGCGTGGCCCATCGGGCGGCAGTGCCAGAGAGGGAGCTGATAATAAAAGCCACCCGAACCCGGTCATCCGGAAAATCCTCCGGCCGCATTGCCATGTACAGCTGGCACTGTCCCAAGAAGGCCGGGAACATTTCCTGCTGTCCAGAAAACTTATCTGGCATGTTCACTGGGCATCTTGGACGGGGAAGGGGAGCAGGTGGAGCTGCTACAGGAGCATTTCCCAAAGCAAGTTGTACAGTTAGCTGTGCTACTTGCTGTTGCAGAAGTTGATTGGCCTCCAGCATCTGCTGTACCTGCTGCTGCAGCTGTTGGTCCATCGTGGGTTAACGATGGAGTTTTGGGTGATGAACAAGATGATCTGTCCCCCCCCTTCAGAGACCCACAAAAACACAGCCAGCCGAGGGTTAAGAATCACTTGGCACACTCCGCAGTTCTTATCTCAACCTTGGCAGCGATATGCACACCGTCTGCCAAGGACTTTATTGGTTTACACAAACAAGAAAATCACCTACGTAGCTTTGCTGTTCATCCAGCTTCCAAGACTACGAGATTGCTCCGTTTGTTTAGCTTTGTTCGTCACGAACTTCGTGACCCACCGTACTGTCTTATATAGATATGTTTCTGGGTGTGGTCCAGTGAGTCATTGATCCTGTGACTCCAATCCAATGACTCAGGATTTCCTCATACGCCGCAGCTGCAGTACCCTTTTCTCTCGCCTTCTTTGGCGTGCGTCCAGGAATGACGTCTCTCCCTCACTCTCATCTGAGACACCTGTTTCCCCACTACTTGGCTCTCTTTCAGCTGGCACCTGAGCCGGTGCCAGAGGGGGAGGGCTGGGAGATCTGGCTGGCTCCTCTTCCTCCTGCTCAGAGCTGCCTTCCTCCAAAGGGATAGGCTCAGAG
This sequence comes from Masticophis lateralis, assembly GCA_030761175.1. Classification (NCBI taxonomy): domain Eukaryota; kingdom Metazoa; phylum Chordata; class Lepidosauria; order Squamata; family Colubridae; genus Masticophis; species Masticophis lateralis. Next base: position 75,173,346 of record JAUDYJ010000004.1, on the reverse strand, counting down.
GACGGGGCCACAACAGTTCTGTATGGATGGAAATGGACTTTGGTAAAAGGGAGAGAAGATCCTGGAGACTCAATGAGAATTTATTTAGGTATGAGAAGAATATAGATGATCTTAAAAAACATGTGAAGGAATTTTTTCAGCTGAATTTGAATAAAGGTACACCTATCGAAGTTGTTTGGGATGCAAGTAAGGCTTATATGAGAGGTGTACTGATTTATATGAATTCTAAGTACAGGTCAATACGACAAAAGACAAGAACAGAACTGGAGGTAGAAATAAAGGAAAAAGAACAATTGCATATAAAAAATCCGACTGATGAGAAACTACAGCAAACTATAAACTTCTGAAAGACCAATTTCAAACATTGATAGCTGATCAGACGGCGACTAACTTGCAATTTGCCAGACATAATACCTTTTGCAATGCTAATAAGCCGGGCAGATGGTTAGCATACACTTTAAGAAAGAAACAAAGTTCGCGTATAATAGATACTATTGAACATAAAGGCAAACAGGTCTTTCAACAGACGTCAATTCATCAAGCTTTTTTAGATTATTATTCTAACTTATATCGTACAGATAATATTCAAGAGGATCTTATTGATGAATATCTTGGAAAGACGAGAGTTACAAAAATTTCATAGGAACAGAAAGACTGAATCATTTAATAACGTCTGAAGAGATTTTGTTTGCGATTAAACAACTGAAAACAGCTAAAGCTCCTGGGACGGATGGTTTGACAGCAGTATATTATAAGAATTTACAATCAGAATTGGTAGAGCATCTTAAGGACTTATTTTGCAGTATACAGCGGGGGGGGGGTAAAATACCCCCCTCCTGGAAGACGGCTTTTATTTCACTTATACCAAAGGAAGATGGTTCTTCAAAACCAGAAAATTTTAGACCAATATCTCTCCTGAATACGGATTACAAAATTTTTGCTAAAGTTTTGGCCAACAGATTGATGCCAGTTATTCAAGAGGTGATTCATAGTGATTAAGCAGGTTTTATCGAGGGGAGATACATGAAGGATAATGTGCGGCAAGTTATAGATTTATTGGAACATCTTGAGAAGAATAAACAGATCCCTGCGGTGCTGGTATTTTTGGATGCGGAAAAAGCCTTTGATCGAGTCAATTGGGATTTTCTAGTAAAGACTTTGTATAAAATGGATTTTGGAGATCAGTTTGTACAAGCAATCGAGGCAATCTATCAAGAACAGACAGCACAAATGGTTATTAATGGAAGTTTAACCACCAATTTTCATATACAGAAAGGAACTAGACAAGGTTGCCCGCTATCTCCATTGTTGTTTATTTTAACTTTAGAAGTCTTGTTGAATTCTTTACGGGATTCGAATAAACTGAGTGGAATTGTCGTAAGGCAAAAAGATTATAGGACGAAAGCATTCGCAGATGATCTGGTTGTAACCCTAACACGACCTTTGGAATCAATCATCCAGATGAAGAATACTATTGAGGAGTATGGTTTGGTCTCAGGTTTTAGACTAAACCAGAAAAAGACTAAGATGATAGTTAAGAACATGTCGGAACCACAAAGGACTGAACTGGAAAGGGTGGCAGGCTTTGAAATAGCTACAAAGGTGAAATATCTAGGAGTCCAGGTTGCAGCGTCGAACATAAAACTTTTTCAAAATAATTATGAGGTTTTGTGGCATAAGATTCAAAAGGACCTTGAAATATGGAAGAAACTGCAACTATCTTTACTTGGAAGAATAGCAGCAGTTAAGATGAACGTTCTACCTAGATTTCTGTTTTTGTTTCAAATGATCCCAGTGCTTAAAAGTGATAAAACATTGGCCGAATGGCAGTCAGGTCTAAACAAATTCATTTGGAATGAGAAAAAGCCAAGAGTTAAGTTTAAAATTATGCAAGATGTTCGTGAAAGAGGTGGCCTTAAAGTTCCAAACCTACATTTATATTATGAAGCTGCAGTGTTGACACAAGTGGGTGACTGGTTTGGAATAACGAAAAATGACATTCTGAATTTAGAAGGCCATGATTTGGTTTTTGGTTGGCATGCATATTTGTTTTATGAAGACAAGTTGGATAATGTTTTTAAAAGTCATATATTGAGACAGGCCTTGATGAGAGTTTGGAAGAAGCACCAGTTTCAATTGGATTATAAAATACCTTTGTGGTTGGATCTTGGGCAGATTATGCCAAATATAAAGTCACTCGGGGGGATTTTATACAAAGAGATGCTTTTTAATGATAGGGGCAGATGGAACTTGAAATCCTTGAAAACTCTGTTGGAAGACGGGAAGAATTTAACTTGGTTGCAGTATTCTCAACTTCAATCGAGATGGAGAGAAGACCAGAAAATTGGACTAATGCTACATGAAGAGGATTTGGTGATACAGATGAAACAGAAAGGGCCGATGCATATTAAGAGGGTGTATAATTTATTGATAGAAAGAGATTCAGAGAGCGAATTAGTTAAGGATTGTATGATAAAATGGGCACAAAATTTTGCAGAACCAGTGATGTTAGAAACATGGGAAAAGATCTGGGTCCAGAATGTTAAATTTACACAGGCACAGAATTTGAGGGAAAACTTTTATAAGATGTTTTATAGATGGCACTTAGATCCTAAGAAATTATCATGTATGTATCCAAATGTTCAACCTAAATGTTGGAGGTGTGATTGTTTGGATGCTACATATTTTCATATTTGGTGGACTTGTAGAAAAGTGAAAGCATTTTGGATTAGACTTTGGTGGGTAATGCAGAATGTTTTAAAAAAGAAGCTTCAATTTTCTCCGCAACTGTTTTTGTTAGGTATAGTTAAGGATTGCTCACCGAGTGATACGAGATTGATTTTGTATATGATTACTGCAGCTAGGTTACTAATTGGTCAATATTGGAAAAAAGATAGTGTGCCTACCATAGGTGAATGGATGTCAAAGATGGCTAGTTTTGCGGAAATGGCAAAGATTTCTGCATACTTAAAAGACAGGATCCATGAAGTTTTTGTTAGGGAATGGAAAAAGTGGGTTGATTATGTGCAGAATAAATATCAAATTAAGAATCTTCAGTTAGTTTTTTGATAGAGGTTGAAGAAATATAGAATTATTTTTATTGTTATTACTATGTTAAATATATATATTATATTATTGTCTAGATAATTATTAACTTGATATAAACTTATATATTTTGGTTATACTGCTGTCTTGAACAAAAGAAGGGAAAATTTTTATGTTTGAATTAGGTTTAATGGGGCATTTATAATTTTTATTTGTTTAAGTTTTCCTTTTATTAGTAAAGAATTTTGTATTAATCTTACTTTTGCTAAAATATACGATATATATTGTGGATCTCACCTATATCTAATGTTTAATAATGATTGATATATAAAACTTATGTTTTGCATGTAATGGAAGTTGGGGGGGGGAAGATGGGGGGAAAGGGGGGGGAGGGTGGAAACATGGGGTTAAAATTGTATTGTAAAACTTTTTCAATAAAAAAAAAAGAGACTGAACTTATCCAAAAACTTATGATTGAGATACCCCGCTTCTTTCAAGAAAATAAAACACCAGGAATGCCATTGCAAATAATATGGGATGCGGCCAAAGCTTACATAAGGGGTCTCATTATTAAATATACGGCCATTAAACAAAAAAAGATAATCAGGAAAGGGAAGAGCTAATAAATAAACTAATAAAAGCCAAAGAACAACTACAAAATAATCCACTTTCTAAGGGGGCAAAAGAACAGGTTATTCTTTTAAAACATCAACTCAATCTGTTGGAATTAGATAAATTGGCAGATAAGATAAAGATGACAAAACAAAAACACTTTGAATCAGCCAATAAATTGGGAAGATTGCTTACATATAGACTAAAAAAAGAAAAACAGTCTAGACGAATTGAACAATTAGAGAATAAAGAAGGAAACCTAGTAAAAGAAAAAAGAGGAAAGGAAAAAATTGCGATGGATTTTTATAAAGAATTATATAAAAGAGAGATCTCAAGAGAGGCCAAAAAATATATGGAGAATTCAGATATACCTAAGATAACTAATTTAATGAAAGAGATCTTAGAAGAAGAAATTACTTTAGCTGAGGTTGAAAGAGCAGTAAAGAAACAAAAGACTCAGAAAACCGCAGGCAATGATGGAATCCCAGCGGAGTTGTATAAGATAATGATTGAAGTCATGGGAGAACAAATGAAAGACCTATTTAATGAAGTATCAGAGAAATCAGAAATTCCTCATTCATGGAGAGAGGCTAGCATTAGTTTAATTCCCAAGGAAGATTCGCTTTTAACAGACATAAAAAACTACAGACCAATTTCTCTTCTGAACTCAGACTACAAAATTTTTACTACAATTTTAGCAAACAGATTAAAAGTTTTCCTAAACGAATTCATACACATGGACCAAAATGGATTTCTACCATCATGACAATTAAAAGATAATATGAGAATTATATTAAATATATTGGAATATTATGAACAACACTCAGATAAACAGGCCGATTAGTATTTATAGACGCACAGAAGGCATTCGACGGGGTAAACTGGGAATTCATATTGCTGCAACTAGAATATATGGGATTTGGAACGAAATTTAGAAATGCAATTAATGCTATTTATTCAGATCAAACAGCTAGGATATTGATAAATGGGGATTTGTCAGAAGAATTCTATATTAGGGCACAAGACAGGGATGTCCTCTCTCCCCGCTACTTTTCATATTATCTTTGGAAGTATTATTACATAAAATAAGGAATGACAAAAAAAGGTCTTAAAACAGGACAACAGATTTTTAAAACCCAAGCCTTCGCAGATGATATGGTCTTCATTTTAGAAGAACCCTTAGAATCTTGCACATCTTTAATAGGAACAATTGAGGACTACGGGGCTGTGGCAGGTTTATTAATTAATAAAAAGAAAACAAACATACTAACTAAGAATATGACAGAAGAAAATAAGATAAATTTACAAAAAATGACTGGTTTGAAGGTAGTTAAAAAAATTAAGTACTTGGGAATTTGGCTAACCAATAGATGTTCAAGCTTACAAGAAGATAATTATAATAAATTGTTAATTCAAGTAGGAAAAGATTTAGATAAATGGGGTAAAATACAACTTTCACTTTTAGGACGAGTAGCAACTGTAAAATCGTATGTGTTACCAAAATTTAACTTTTTATTTCAAACTTACCGGGAAAATTTTGGGGGGATTTAAATCAAATAATAACAAAATTTATTTGGCAAGGGAAAAGACCACGGATCAAAAGAAAGATGATGCAAGAAATAAAAGAGAGAGGGGGTTTGGGATTGCCATGCTGGGAGTTCTTAAACTAGAAGGATTCAATATACAACAAGGCTGGCATGCGGCTCTTTGGAAAAACAACACTACACAAAGCAAATGGTTTACCCGACACTATGTAAGAAATATTTTAATATGGACATGGGAAAAATTGAGTAAAAAATACTATATTAAGGTACCATGTTGGATTTCACTTAAAGAAGCGTTAACATACCCCAAACTATATAACTTTGATAAAAAACGAACATATAAAGAACTACTGAACTCATTGGGCAAACTAAAATCGATACAGGAACTGGACTCCCAAGGAATACACATTGATTGGTGGACATATACCCAGATTAAATCTAAATACAATAAAGATAAAGAGAGGGGCATTAACAATGAACTTCAAGAATTAGATAAAATTTTAATAGGACAAGAAAAAGATATGATTTCGAAAACATATAAATTACTGATAGAATTAGAGATAGGTGAGGAAATAATCAAACATACAATGATCGCCTGGGGAAAAAATTTTGGACATCCAATTTATTTAGAAAAATGGCAAGAAATATGGTGGGACAATATGAAGTTAGTTGTGTCCTCAGCCTACAAGGAGAACATATATAAAATGGTATATAGGTGGCACCTTTCTCCAGATAGACTAGCAAAAATGTTCAAGGGACAAACAGCAGAATGTTGGAAGTGTAGGAAGGAAAGAGGTGCATGCTACCACCAATGGTGGACATGTCCGAAAGCAATGGAATTTTGGGGGAGGATAAAAGGATGGCTAAATGAAATTCTAGACACCAAAATTGAGTGGCGCCCAGAGACATGCCTGCTCGGATTTAGGCCAGAGAAAATGGGAAAGGATATATGGTATCTTGCTCTGCATGTGATTATAGCAGCGAGACTGGCATATGCACAATTCTGGAAAAACCAAAATAGCCCACCAGAAGAACTTATTATTCAGAAGATTTTAGAATGGCCAGAGGCAGATAAATTAACTAAAAAATTGAAAGACAAAGATCAAACGCCAATATGTTTATCATGGAAAAAAATTTATAGATGGATCGAGAAAAAGAAAACAATGGTAAAATAGATGAGAAAATATATATTTTATTAGGAATATAACATAGAATATGTAAAATAATATAATATATAGTATATGTATGTAATGAAGTAGAAAAGATTAGATTGACGTATGAAGAGATGTAAATTGTTCTGTCTCCTCTGGATTATAATGCCAACCAAAATGTAGGATATTTGGATAAGGGGGTATAGTGGTGTATAAGGTCATTCTTATACACATTGTTTTTTTTTTGTATTGTACTGTATTGTACGATGTTTGTCTGTCTGATCATTGTTTGTTTTTAACTGAAAATGTAAATAAAGATTATTTTTTAAAAAAAGAAAGAAAGAAATGGCTACAGTCAGGGATGAAATCCTACCAGTTTGGATCAGTTTTGGTGAACCCGTAGCGATGATTGGCATTGGTTTGCCGAACCAGGAGCAATCATCCTTGGTAGCCCTGGCCCAGTCCACCCATTTTCTCATTCAACAGACATGCTGGGGCCACCTTGCATGCCACCCTACCTCCCCACCTGGCTGCAGATGTCTACCTGCCCTCCTGGTGCACCACTGCAGCACTGCCATTCACTTTCTTCCTTCTTCTACCACGAAATAAAAACAAATGGCGGTGGTGGTGCTTCAAGAGCGATAGAACAAGGGGATATATAAAAGCCATTTATACCATTTGTTCCATATTCTATAATAATCTTCTTTTTCTTTAATTTCTTTTGTTAATCTGTCCATCTCAGCACATTCTAAAATCTTTTCTATCAATTCCTCCTTAGTTGGAGTTCTTTCCTGTTTCCAGTTTTCTGCATATACTATTCGTGCTGCTGTTAAGATGTGTAGCATCAAATATTTTATTTCCTTGGAATATGGTCTTGTAAAAATTCCTAACAGTCCTATTTACAAGAAATGATATAAAATATCCATTTTCAATTGAAAATAAAGAAAAAAAAGTGAAGCCAACTTGTTTCTTTTCATATACCTGCCTTTCTTCTATCACCCTTGTATGCCAATCAGCAATCTCTTTATGGAATAGTCTGTAGTGCTAGGTCTTGTTTCAGTTCTACATTTTCATAGTGGTCATGGGAAATAACAACAGAAACTGAACTATATCCATTGACATTAACAATTATATTAATCTGATGTGTCATTACTGTGAGACGTCCTAGACATAAGAAGTAGTACATGAAACTGAAGAACAATCATTCCATAGACTTACTGTATATGATCTTACAATGCTATCAGACAGAGCTATGGTTTTTTTTCCAGGAATATGGTCTAAAAGGTCTTTTTTTGAAAAAATGAAATATCATTAAAATAATATTTTCTATACATGCCAATCCCGAAGTTAAATAAATGTTTCATTTGTGAATTGGAATTCTGTGTGTGTGTGTGTGTGTGTGTGTGTGTGTGTGTGTGTGTGTGTGTGTGTGTTGCACAATCATTTGCCAAGTTACTCACAAATAGGTGAATTACCATTACCATTGCATATGCGAATTAAATTATAGAAATATTCTGTTATGACAAACTACTAGAGGTCTTGATTTATATAGATTATAAATAGTCAGAATATATATTATCCTGCAGAGTAAGTAACATTTTGGAATTCCTCATGATTAGCTTTTTTTCATGGTATTGGAAAGTAATATCGTGCAGATAGATATGTCTTGCTCCATCCTATAATTTTCATGCAGTCTGTTTGCTTCTCATAGTGCTGCAGTAACTCTCCAAAGAAAAAAGCTGTTTCCATGATATTACATCCTTAATTTGAAATACGCATATAAACAGGCAGGTAGAAAAACAATTGTACAATGTGCAACTGCATTTTCCCCCTCTTCAAGCTGATCTTTGGGCAGAAATAGAGGATCCTTAGAAAATTAAATGTAAGAATGACTATGTGCAGTAGTCATCATCACCTTGACTTTTGTTTCCTTCTTACATTTCTGGCTAGGTTAGATACGCTTTGGCTTATAGAAAACAAGATCATTTTAATTAATTTGACCAGCATATATATTTGCCTTTTACTTTTCAGTCAAATTAGTCCCTCCAGTTAATGCAATTTTCTTCTTTATTAAACCTAAACTCAATCCATTCCCTGTTCTGTTCTTTGTAATCTGTTATGCATATGCCATTTTCCATTTATTGCAAAGGGTGGGAGATGACTAAGTCCCAAGACATAATTGTTTGTTTCTTTCCTTTCTGCATCTTAAAATGAATGTAATAGAAAATCCCTCTCCAAACAAAAGCTGCAATTATAATGTATAAATATATTTATTTCAGCAGCTAGCAAGGAAGCAACATTCTATGGCTCATAGCCAATTAAAATCAAACTGGCCAAAGTGACCATATAATTTTTAAATCATATTCTCATTTAAATAAAGATAATCGTTATGTCAATTCTGAACAAAATGAAAAAAATCTCTCATTTTGTTTAAAGCAGTACAATAGTGTTAAGATTAGTAATAAAGATTAATAAACCTGAGGACAAGGAGAGAACTATTTGAAGCAGCAAATATTATTCATGTTCTTAACTTTATTAGCAGGGCCAAAGCCTTAATACCAGGGGCGTCAAACTCGATTTCATTGAGGGCTGCATCAAAGTTGTGTTTGACCTTAGAGGGGGCAAGGGGCACATGGCCAGGGGATGTGGCCACTCATTGAGGGTCCATTTTCAGCCTCAACAGTTTCCTGCAGCCCACTGCCAGCAAAAACAGACAGACAAATTAACAGAGTTGAAAGGGACCTTACAGGTCATCTAGTCCAACCCCCCACCAAAGCAGGAGACCCTACTCCATTTCTGACAAATGGCAGTCCAATCTCTTCTTGAAAGTCTCCAGTGATGAAGTTCATTGGTCAAATGTTTTCACTGTCAAAAAAATTCTATTTATTTCTAGGTTGAATCTCTCCTTAATCAGTTTCCATCCATTATTCCTTGTCTGGGCTTCAGGTGCCTTGGAAAATAGCTTGACCCCTTCCTCTCTGTGGCAGCCCCTCAAATATTGGAGCACTCCTGTCATGTCTCTCAACCCCCAGTTCTGGGGAAGTCTGCAAGAACCCCAGTTTATCTCTCAAAATCTTTTCCTCTCCAATGTCATAGCGCCGGACTGCAAGGGGCACATACACACACAAACATACAAGTGCACAAGTATGGGAGAAGTGAGCTGAAAACCATGCTGAAGCAATGATGGGGAAGGGGTCAAAATGGGAAGCCTCTGCTTGGAGCATCTGGCAGCTTTAAAAAAAAGAAAGGAGAGGGAAAGAGGGAGTAAAGAAGAAAGAAAAAAGATGGGAATGAGAGGGAGGGAGGGAGGAAGGAAGGATTATATTGAGAGGGAGACAGATTCTGAGGGACATCCTGCCTAGCACATGGCCACCAGCAGCCCTGCTGCCCTTTCGCCATCCCCTTGTCCCCTCCTCTTGACCTCTTCTGGTGGTCTCCCATCCTATTGTTGAGCATGCTTTGGTTACAAAGCCGGGTCTCCTTGCATGGAGAGGGAGTGGGCCTCCCTCTGACCCACACACTATAAGGACAAGCCTCTCCCCCCTTCCAAGAAAGTACGAACTCTTGAAAACTTTGTATTTCAAAAGGAACCTTTTTATTGAAAAGGGATGAAAGCAAGTCAAGATTCAAAGCAGGCTCTGAGGTCCCTCAGGGCATGTAGTCCAGGATAAAGGAAATTAGGAACCCCTCCCCACCATTCGATGTGGATTCCCACCAATCCGCCGGTGTGAAGATGATATCGTACCAGCCTCTCTGAGAAGCAGATACAAAGAGCTTCTCAGGGCCATCTTGCAATCCACACGTGTCCCCCTCCCCTCATTTCCCCAGAGGTGAGAATTCGCCAGGCACCAGGAAATTGTTATAAATCAGGTTAAAGTTTATACAAAGAGGACCAGGAAGGAAATAGGATACATAGGAAAAAGAGGGGGCATGGCCAGCATCGCAGCGACATGGCATGAAACTTCAGGGCTCCAAAGAAATTGGGGGTCCTATAAGATCATAGCCATCTCATAGGGATGGTGAAGAATGGAGGCACAGGCTGGTGTGAACAGGGAAATCGCAAATTCCCTGAAGCACCGGCAAATAGCCTCTGACTCAGCGGCTGGGAAGACAGCCAATAGGAGCTGTCACAAGCTGGGACAGTCACATGGAAAGAGAGAAGAAGAAAGTGAGGTGAAACATCTGGGTGAGATTGAATTGCTGTCTTGGAAACAAGATTCCTTTTTTAACTTTTCTCTCAGACTTTAAAAAACTTTATTTGAGAAAGAACGGCAAAAGAGGAGAGGGGAGGGAGTGGATTCAAGGCTACCTCCCCATTTCCGGTAATAGTGGTGAAAAAATGGAAGCCATTAATGAAGAAATATTGACAAAGCCTGAAAATGGATTTTTAATAAATAGAAAGCAGATTTGGCAGAGTGGGTTTTTTGTTTTTTGTTTTTATCAAAGTTTATTTTCATTTTTAAAAATACAATACTTTACATATATACATATGTTATTGCAACTAACGTACATAAATATGCACCTATACCACTAATACAATCCATTTCATTTCCCTCTCTTTTCTTTCATCCAATTATACCATGAATTCCAACATTTGTAATAATCAGAATCTTTTTGGTTCCTAAGTAATTTTGTTAACCAGTCTGCCTCTGCACATTCTGTAATTTTCCAAATCAATTTATTTTCTGTGCATATTAATTCATTTTTCCATTCTTGTGTGTATGTTATTCTAGCTGCAGTAGTGATGTGGAGGATCAAGTACCATTTTTCCTTTGTTATTTTGTCTGCTTTCATTCCTAATAAAAAGATCTCTGGTTTCAGCTCTAAGTTATATCCTGTAATTTCCACTATCCAGTTCTGAATCTTGGACCAATATTTGCCTGCTTTGGGGCACATCCACCATTGGTGGTAGTATGTCCCACTACTATTCCCACATTTCCAGCATGCCGGAGAAGCTCCCGGGAACATTCTTGCGATTCTTGCTGGGGGGATGTGCCAACGATAGACCATTTTATAAATATTTTCCTTGTAGGACGTTGACAAAGTAAGTTTCATATTCCTATTCCATATTTCATCCCATTTATCCAAATTTGCTTGGAGGTCAAGCAAATCCTGATAGGTCAATGGTATTTCCTTATTATATAGTGTCACATGTGTTATTGCCTCTAGTGGGGCAAACCAAATCGGAATCATTGAATAATGCCTGTTCCTAACCCTTTCCCAAGATTCTAATAATATTCTCCGAAGGTAGTGTCTCTTAAAGTATCCACATTTCTTGCTTCACATTTCTTCCTTCTCACTCCAAAGAAAGTGGTGCCAACCTTGACACAAATCATAACCCTCCAATGTAAGAGTCTTCTTCCTATATAAAAGCATCCAGGCTCTAATCCAAGTTAAATTAGCCACTTGATAGTAGAATTTCCATTTCGGTAGACCAAATTCCCCTCTACATGGAGCCTCTTGGAGCATTTTGAGTTTTATCCGGGGCTGCTTCTTCTGCCACACAAATTTCCTCACATAACTAGCAGTTTAAAAAAACCACTATCCAGTCTCGTGGGGGCAGTCTGAAATAAATAATTCCATTTCGGAAGTACTTGGGTTTTAATCATAGCTATTGTCAGCCTCCGCTTTTCTCTGCTTTGGCTGTCATAGTAATGGAGGGATGGGGGGTAGCTAGCTGGGCTATCTATGATGCTGGGCAGGAAATGAAACCGATTCTTAAGCTGCTATCAGGTCAACGGCTACCACATTCCTGATTGACGACACTGCCAGACGTGTGCTCCCACCTGACCTCTGGGAGATCTTTGGATTGGATGATTTACGGTGGACAATGGGAGGGGATGCTTTCTATCTGTAACTTTCATGCTTTTTGCCTCAGAATCCTGCTTTCCATGGTTGCGTTCACTTTATATCTAGTAAAAGTACCATGCTTTATTTTATAATGAAGTCTGGGTTTTTCTTTCCTGGATACTGAAGGAAGCATACCTGACAGCTATCCTACCCAGTATAGAGAGTTGCAGGTGCTCCCACTTTTCTAGGTCTGTCTTTGGGCTAACAACTTTGTGTAATTAGCTGCCATAATAGACGTATTTTTAGAAGACATCCAAATACCCAAGTTGTGAAGTTTCCAAAAGATGCCCTAATTAATTCATGAGCCATGACCCAAACTTCAAAAGAAATACAGTCATTTATTAGGAGCACCATTCCGTCAATATTCAGATGCAGTTAGAATTAATCTCACGTATATTTACGTTCCCCTATGACCCTGTCTCTCCCCTCCTCCCTGGCCATGTCATAAATCACATTATCCAGTTAACCACTTTGGCTGGCTGTGAAATTCAACACCCTCTCTCTGATTGCGGTCATGAAGAATGTATGGAATGTAACTTCAGTTAGTCAATCAGCTCTATCAGTTCTCCCTCCCTCCTGCTCATGACACCTTGAAAGCTTTGCAAGTTGACATTCAGCTCCCCTCACTTCCCGAGGGTGATCTGCACAAAGCAAAACAATTTGAGTACAGATGCAGAGTTTAGGGACGTGTCCCCCCCACCTGGCTTATTTGGATTTTCTGCATGAAATTTGGCTATAAGGCGATCAGCCTGGATGTTTCAACTCTTTATCCAATATGCCTCTGATAAGGGGTAACCCTTCCACTTGATTAAATATTGGAGTTGTCTCCTGTGCCACCTAGAATTGAGAATTTGCTGCACCTCATAATGGGTCTGGCCCCCTATGACCATGGGGTCTGGGGGCTCATGGGGTAGTGGCCTCAGGGTCAATCTGACCACGGGTTTTAAGAGGCTACTATGGAATACCGGGTGTATCTTCCCTAGCAATTGGGGCAACTTCAATTGCACTGTGACTGGGTTGATTATCTTTACTATGGGGAATGGTCCCATAAACTTTGGTCCCAATTTCTTGCTAGGAAGTTTTAACCTCAAATATTTTGTGGAGAGGTAAACTTTCTCCCCCAATTGAAATGGCCTTTGGGGAGCTCGGTGTTTGTCTGTCTGTTTCTTATAGGTTTGTGCTGCTTTAGCTAGCGCTTTCTTGACATTCTCCCAGGTTGCTTTCAGTGTCGCCATCCAATCAGTCAAGCTGACTGAGGAGGGAGGCTCCCTTGGGTACTCAGGCATTGGGACAAAGTCCATGCCACTCACTGCCTTAAACAGGGTTAGCCCCGTGCTACTGTGAACAGCATTATTATACGCAACCTCAGCGAAAGACAGGAGGTCTGCCCAATTGGACTGCTGATAGTTCACGTAGCACCTCAGGTACTGCTCTATCATGGCCTTCAGTCTCTCTGCCCCCCCGTTGGTGCTTGGATGAAAGGCTGAGCTAAGGCCCTGGGATGACCCAATGGACCGTAGGAACTCCCTCCAGAACTTAACAATGAATTGGACCCCTCTGTCAGAGATAATTCTTCTTGGTACTCCATGGAGGCAATAGATGTGTTTCAGGAACAATTTGGCCAACTGGTGGGCTGAGGGTAGTCTGCTGCAGGGTATGAAGTGTGCCTGTTTGGAAAATAAATCTATTACAGTCCAGATCACCATGTTTTCCCCACTTTTCGGCAACTCCACTATAAAGTCCATTGCAATCTCCTCCCATGGTCTTGTAGGCTCTGCTACTGATTGTAGCAGTCCGGGGGGGTTTCCTGGTCACTTCTTCATCATGGCGCAGATGGTGCAACTTTTCACATAACTGTCCTCGTCTTTCTTTATGCTGGGCCACCAGAACTGCCTCCGTGCTAAGTGTAAAGTCTTTAGGAATCTGAAGTGGCCTGCCAGTTTAACATCATGACTCCTCTGGAGGATCAGGGTGTGTAGGGATTCCAGGACATAGAGCTTTGTCCCCTTCCATGCGAGGTCATCCCTTTTTGTCAGAATGTGTTGGTTGTCTCGGAACTAGGGGTCTGCCAGCAGTTCAGTTTTGAGTTTTGCCGTTAAATCACTTGTTGGTCAGTGGCGCTGGCTGTGGCATCGTCTGGTGGTTCCTTGGTCTGCTATTTGGGGAAGGGGAACGATAGCATCCACTACCTGCTCCTCACATTTGTACTGGGGCATGTGGGAGAGGGCATTGGCTAGAAAGTTCCTCCCCCCGGAATGTGCTTTAGCACAAAGTCGAAGCGGTTGAAGTATTGAGCCCAACAGACTTGTTTGGGCGATAGTTTTTGTGGGGTCCTGAGGGCCTCCAGGTTTTTGTGGTCAGTCCAGACTTCAAACGGTTTCTGGCCCCCTTCCAGCAGTGTCGCCAGGTTATCAGTGTCCATCTCACTGCAAATGCCTCCTTTTCCCATGCTGCCCATCGTCTCTGTGTGTCTGTGAGCTTGCGGGAGGTGTAGGCGCAGGGTTGTAGATTTTCTTGACTATTTCTTTGGAGTAGCGCTGCTCGAACTGCCACATCACTGGCATCTGCTTCGATGACGAAGGACTGTTCGGGGTCAGGATGCTTCAACACCGGTTCCTTCGCAAACATTTCTTTTAGTGTTTCAAATACCTCTTGGCAGGTTAGGTCCCACTGTAGAGGTTGTCCTGGGCTCCCTGTCTTTAGGAGGTCCATCATGGGTTTGGCAATCTTCGCAAAGGAGGGGACGAATTGCCTGTAGAAGTTCACGAACCGTAGGAAGCTTTGTAGCTGTCTATGGGTGCGGGGGGGTTGCCAGCCTAGGCTTGCTTGCACTTTGGCTGGATCCATCTCTGTTCCCTCATTTGACACTCAATAACCCAGGTAGTCTAGCCGTGCGTGGTGGAATTTGCATTTTGACAACTTGACATACAGTTTGGCTGCCAGAAGTTTTTCCAGTACCTGGCAGACAAGGGGTATGTGGTCGTCCATGGTCTCAGTGTAAATAAGGATGTCATCTAGGTAGACAAGAACCTCCTTGTAGAGGTGCTCATGCAACGCCTCATTTATTAATTGCATGAACACCGCTGGGGCTCCCTGCAGTCCGAAAGGCATCACCTTGAATTGGAAGCTCCCTAGGGGACAGCTGAACGCTGTTTTCCACTCGTCTCCCTCCCTGATGTGTACTCAGTAGTATGCTTTTCTGAGGTCTAGTTTGGTGAAGACTTTTCCTTTGGCCAGGTGAGATAGCATGTCCTTCATGAGGGGGAGGGGATATAGGTTCTGTACACACACTGCATTGATACCTCGAAAGTCAACACATAATCTCATAGTCCCATCTTTTTTTTCTTTGAAGAGGACTGGCGCCGCAACCTGTGGTTTGGCTGGCTCGATGAACCCCCTTTCTAGGTTTTTGTCTATGTAGTTGCGCATTTCTTGCATTTCCCGAAGTGTCATGGCGTACAGCTTGGGTTTGGATAGTTTTGCCCCAGGGATGATTTCGATGGCGCAATCTGCCTCGCGGTGGAGAGGCAGGATGTTGCACTCGGCCTAGCTGGATACTTTTGCAAGGTCCTAATATTCCTTTGGGATCTGTTCGGTCTCTGGGGCTTTGTTGGATGTGGCTGCTAGTTGTTCTGGTGTACTCTTTTGGAGAGTTCCCTGCATAGGCGGTATTTCTGCTCGCTGGTGTGGGAGGGGTTGGGGTCCCCTTGCTATTCTATGTCCATGGGTATCCCCTTGCCACCAGATGGTTGGCCCTCACTTGTCTAGCCAGGAGAGTCCCAGTATGACTGGATCTGTCATTTTGGGGGCTATTACAAATTGAATTACTTCCCAATGATCCGCTAGCTCTAGCCTCACTGGTTCGGTCAGGTGAGTGGCATAGGCTCCCCCCATTAGGGACCCATCAACCTGTTCGAACTGGATTGGGTGGGTCAGTCTTTTTGTTCTGATCCCCAGTTTCACTGTGGTTAGGTTGATCAAGCATCTAGTGCAGCTTGAGTCTATCAGGGCTTGAAAGGAACCCTGGGTCCCTGTTTTTGGGGCTGTGAGGCATATTGGGAAAACAAAAGGGTGGACTGGTCACCTCATCCTCGACTCATTGGATCGTTTTTGCCCTCATCCTCGCTATCATAGGATTCTGGCAACTGGTTATTGTTGCCTGGTGTTTCCCCCCCCCCTTCGGCTGGGTGGGAAGGTACCTCTACAGCCTGGAGGGCCTCCGGGACCTGTTGTTAGCTCGTTTGGGGTCTTGTTCCAGCTGTGCCCTGGCCTAGGCCTTAGGGCTGGGGTTGTGCACACAGATACCATGTGGCCCTTCCCCCAACATCTGTAGCACTTCAGCAGGCTTTGAGGGAGGGCTGGTTTCAGGTCGGGTTGCCCTCTCTCTTTTGTGTCTGGTTGCTCTCTCATGTTGTTGGCGCGCAATCCACTGTCAACTTTTATTGCTACTCGGAACCACTCAGAGAGCTGATTTGGGATGTCCAAGTAAGCGGTTACCTGGGCAAATTGATTGTCCAGGCTTGTTTTGAAAAAGTGCACTAGCAACCGCTCTGGCAAAGGGGGTAGCCTCCCAATGACTCTCCTAAATTCACGAATGTGCTCTTTAATGGGATGGCCCCTCTGCTTTAGATAGCTGAGCTCATCCTCTGAATACAGGTCTTCCTCTGCCTCCTTGAATCTGGCCTCTAGCAGTTGTAGGAAGTCATCTACATCTTGAAGTTAGGGGGCTCTTCTCTTGTGGAGGGCTGCTAGCCATCCCCTTGCTTCCCCCTCTAGCCCCTCTGCGATGGTATTCACCATGGCTCTGGGGGGTGGATAGAGGTGTCCATAACATTCTAGGTGGATCTTAGCTGAGTCAAGGAATAGAGCTGAACTGGGGCAGTTTATTCAGCACTGCTTCTCTCTCCCCTGTTGGCCTCTGTATGCTTGCATTTGATGTAGCTGGCCCTATTCCTCAGCTCTAGTTTGGAGGGAGGGAGGGGTTTGTCTGCCCTGGGCAGCCTGCCTGCTGCGTGGGAATGACACTGGTTGTGGCTTCCTTCTGATGGGTGGAGAAGGGGGCTTGTGCTCCTGTCTGCTTCTCCTCACTTTAAAGCGATCCACTGCTTCTCCCCTCTCCTTTGGCCTGCATGATGGCCCCTCATCGGGAAGGGAGGTCAAATTCCTCCCTAGACTGCTCTCTGGAACTCCCCAGAAGCTTTGGGAGCCTGGCTTGTTTCCAGTCCAACCTCCACTCCACTCTTCCCAGCTCACTCAGGGGCTTCCCCTTTTTCCAGGCATTGGGGTAGGGGAACTCAACTTCAGCTGCCTTAGAGATTAACTCCCACCAATACTCATCTTTTTTTGCTTCCGCCGCTGGAGCAGGCATCTCAGCTTTGATGTCTGAGGGAGGCTGCACTCTGGCTGCAATTAGGCTCTCTTCAGATAGCCCGTCTTCGGCCATGGTTGCCTGATTTTCCCTCCCAGCACCCCAGATATCGAGGAGCGATTGGAGAGTCCAGGATTCAGGAAACCTGGTAATCTTTACAGATTTTTAAATCTGTCTGTGAAGTTTCTGAAAGATGCCCTAATTAATTCATGAGCCATGAGCCAAACTTCAAAAGAAATACAGACATTTATTAGGAGCACCATTCCGGCAATATTCGGATGCAGTTAGAACTAATCCCACATAGATTTACATTCCTCTATGACCCTTTCTCTCCCCTCCTCCCTGGCCATGTCATAAATCACATTATCCAATTAACCACTTTGGCTGGCTGTGAAATTCAACACCCTCCCTCTGATTGCAGTCATGAAGAATGTGTGGAATGTAACTTCAGTCAGTCAATCAGCTCTATCAGTTCTCCCTCCCTCCTGCTCATGGCAACTTGAAAGCTTTGCAAGTTGACACAAGTATTTTATTCTTTTAGTCACTTGAAGGCCCAATTCTCTCTCCAATTCACTCCAACGGTTTCGTGTCATATTCTTTATTATAATCTTCGTCTTGCCTTTGTTGATTCAGAGACCTGCAACTCTGCCATACTTCTCTCTCCTGAAACAAGTTTTTACCTGATTCTAATGGATCCTCTAAGATAAAAACCAAATCATCCATGAATGCCTGAATTTTACATTCTTCAGATCTCACCTTCAGCCCCTTTATTCCCTGATTCTTCCTAATTTCCTGTAGAAGAGGTTCTAATATGAATATAAATAGAATATAAATAGAAGTGGGAACAGTGGGTATCCTTGTCTTGTGCCTTTTCCAATTTCAATCCTATCCATTTCTTCCCCATTAATTAAAGCTCTAGCTATTTGAGTTGAGTAAATTGGTCTTATCGCCCATATATAATTGTCTCCAAATTCCATTTTATCTAACAAGGCAAACATAAATTTCCACCTAACCCTATTGAAGGCCTTCTGAGCATCTACAAAAGTAAATGCTACTTCCTTATCTGAGAACATCTCATAGTACTCCATTGCATCTATTATCGTCCTCACATTATTTGTCTATGTGGCAAGAACCCATTCTGGTCTCTATGTATATAGTGGTTTAAGAAATTTTTCATTCTCCCTGCTAAAATTGAAGTGAAGATCTTATAATCAGTATTCAAAAGGGATCTAGGCCTGTAATTGTGGATCAGCGATGAATCTGTTTCTGCCTTGGGAATCAAGGAAATATATGCCTCCATCCAGGAATTTGGGATCCGACCCTTCACGATGATTCCATTAAATACCTCAGTCATATATTGTCCCACTATATCAAGAGTTCCCTTATAGAATTCCATAGGAATCCCATCTGTCCCCAGAGTTTTCCCTAATTTCTGCCTCCCAATTGCCTCTTCCACCTCCTTCTCTGAAATTTCCCTGTTAAGAATTTGTCTTAACTCTTCTGGCACTTTTGGAAGATCCAACCCCTCTATATATTTCTCAATCTCTTGTTCTGACCCTTCCTCTCTCTTATATAAATCCACAAAGAACTTCTGTACAATTCTCTTCATACCTTCCCCATCAGTTACCCATCTTCCATTCACATCCTTCAAACCACCTACTTTACTTCTTTCCCTTAACTTTTTAATTCTATAGGTTAGCCATCTTCTCGGCTTGTTAGCATTTTCAAAATAACCTTGTTTGGCCCACCTGCATTTTTCAGCTACTTCTTGGTCCATTAAATTTATTTTATGGTGAATTGAATTTTTTTCCTCTAATAATGCCTGATCCATCAGTTTGTTTCGTAATCCCTTTTCCACCTGTCCTAAACCATCCATTAAATTTGATCGTTCCTTCCTTTCCAATCTTCACTTCTTTATTGTATATTTTATTACCAATCCCCTAATTAACACCTTATAAGTATCCCAATTATTTTGCAGGCTCATATCCTCTTTCTTATTCTCTTTAAAGAAATATTCTTTTTCTCTCTTAATCCAGATCACAACTTCCTCATCCTTCAGCACCCTCACATCCATCTTTCATCTTTTCCTTTTCTGTTGGCCCCTCAGTGTTACAAGCAAGGGGCTGTGATCAGCCCAATCATTAACCCCAATCTCTATCTCAGAAACTATTCCCCTAATTGTAGTGTCATCCAGGCCATGTCGATCCGCGACCATGACTTATGCCTGGGAGAGTGAAATGTATATTGTCTTGTCTCTGAGTGTCGCTCTCTCCATATATCCCGAAGGCCTAATTCTTCTCTCATTGTTAGGTTCAGCCTGTAGCTTACTCCTAACTGTTAGTCAGGCAATATATCTGTTACTTAAAGAAACAACTGAGCCAAGTAATCAGGGTTTGCTGAACCCTGTAATTAGACTACAGTGCATAAATAAGCAGGGCAGAGAAGCGTTCTTTCCTTCTTGTTCCTGATTGTTGCTTCCTGCGTCTTCCTGCTGATTGGTGTTTAACTGGATCGTTATATGGTACTGTATACCAAGAGTTACTAAAGTCTGTTTGCTTTGGTAAGGGAGGATACCTACTGGACTGATATTACTGCTTATGACCTTGGACTGTTTTACCTACACCGAGACTGCATCTTATCTTGTATATAAAGTATTTTTTCTCACACGAGCTGTACGTTTATCTCCTTCCCTGTGTCTTTTTGCTCTGCTCGTTGCACAAGCAACAAATACTTTTTACACACACCCTAACATTTGTTATGGGCCCAGAACATTCCAGGGCTCTTTAATTTGTTTTTGTGGAAGTGAGAAGTGCAGGCAGTGGGTGTAGTAGTCAAGATGATGGCTTTTGAGCAAGGTACAAGTTATTCTACCATAACCCGGTTGGATGGTACAAACTATGTTACCTGGTCCACAAAATGCTGTCTACTTTTGCGGAAAGAAGGACTGTGGGACATGGTTAATAATCCACCGGACATAACTGCATTGAATGCTGCTGACGAAGAAGATGCCAAAAAGATAGCAAAGTTTCACAGGGATAACGAGCGTGCTTTATGCATCATTGGCCTGACACTGGGAGACCAGCAACTCGTCCATTTCCGGGGCGAAGAGTCTGCTGCGAGGTGTTGGACAAAGCTAAAGAAGCTCTACGTTCGTGACTCTGTGGGTGTCCATATCTACCTGACACGGAAATTATTTCGCTTACATCTTCAGAAAGGAGGAGACATGATGGCTCACCTGGACTCCATGACAGGGCTTTTCCAGGAGCTACAGGAGAAAGACCTTGTGTTTACTGAACTGCAGCAAGTTTATATTATTCTTTCATCGTTGGATGACAGTTATGACTCTTTTGTTTCATCATTAGAAGTATTGTCTAGAGATGAACTAACATTGGCCAGTATAACTGGTAGGTTACTGAATGAGGCCAAACGTAGGCAAGAACAAGACCAGTTAAGGATGCAACAGCAACCAAAAGTGGAAGCTGTATATGAAAATGTCAATATCGTTAAATGTTGTTATGCATGTGGGGCTAAGGGGCACATTGCAAAATATTGTAAAAATAAGAAAGTGTCTGCTAGAGACTCTGCTAAACCTAGGAAAGGGTGTAATTTAGCAACCAGTTCATCTAATAATATAAAAGATGATTGGTGGGTGATTGATAGCGGTGCCTCTCAATCCATAACAAAAAACAGAAAACTGTTTCTTAACATGAAGAAAAGCACTAAAAAGGTCAAATTAGCTAATGGCTGGAATGTGACTGTAGCTGGGGAGGGACTTGTTCGATGTTCTATTAGTAAGCACCCTTTACCCATGCTTTATATCCCTAGTTTGAGATATAATCTTTTATCTGTAAAGTCATTACTACATTCTGGGTTTACAGTAACTTTTAAAAACAACAAATGTTTGCTGGAATGTGAAGACACTGTAGTTACTGCAGAATTAGACAACGACTTATTTGTCATTAGGGATAAGTCATTACTGTTAGTTCAATCAAAAGCTAAGTTTGGAAATGTAAAGCCGCATGATGAATGCGTACATTTACTACATAGAAGGCTTGGTCATCTGAATTTCAGGTTGTTGCATTCGACTGTTAAGCAGTCTAAAGGCATTAAGTTAAGGGCTTGCAGCAAATACCTGAACTGTAATACTTGTAACCAGCATAAAAGTAAGGTTACACCTGAAAACCGCTGCAATGGGTTTAAAACTACTAAACCTTTGGAGGTAGTCTTTTTAGACTTAATAGGGCCAAAGAAACCCAGTTTAGGGGGAGCATGCTATATTTTGAGTATAGTTGATCACTTTACCAGACTATGGTTTTACAGATGTGGATGTTAAAATAGACCATATTCCTGATGATAGTTCATCTGAGATGGATGATAAACCATCTATTAAGATTGAAGAACAGGAACAGGAATCAGGGTTAGGGGAGGATGAACCCAATATACCTGATGTTAGTCCTGTTATGCCTAGACGATCTTCTAGGGAACGGCGTCCACCAGATCGCTATAAAGCAACAGTGGTTTGCCAAGTAGATATTGAACCATCCAGTTATCACGATATAAAATTATATCCAGAAAAAGAGCAAAAAGCCTGGCAAGAGGCGATGGATAGAGAAATTGATTCATTAAAGAGGCTTGGTGTCTATGAAGTTGTTAGAAAACCTCAAAATGAGAAACTTATAGGCTGTAGGTGGGTCTACAAGGTAAAGAAAAGTGTAGATGGGGTAGTAACCCATAAAGCTCGGCTTGTTGCACAAGGGTTCTCACAGACAGATAGAGATTATGATGAGGTTTTTGCTCCAAGTCTACGAGCGAGCACTTTAAGAACAATGCTGGTTTGGGCAGCTAGAAATAAATGCTCTATTACTCATATAGATGTCGAGACAGCTTACTTGAACGCTCCGTTGAGGCATACAATATATATGAAGAAACCTCCTGGTTATGATACACAGGATAGCACTGAGTGTTGGAGGCTACAAAAAAGCCTATATGGATTAAGGCAATCAGGTTACGAGTGGAACCAATGTATAGTGCAGGAATTACATAACATTGGGTTCTATGAGGGTGTAGCAGATAAATGTCTGTTTAAGAAAGAACAGGATGGATGTGTTTCATTCTTGTTACTCTTTACAGACGACATTGCCATAATTACTAGAACTGACGCTGAGGCCAGAGAGATTATCGGTCAGTTGCAAACAAAATTTAAACTTAGAAATCTAGGACATATACGACATTATCTAGGGCTGGATATCCTGAAAACATCTAGAGGATTTAAAATTTCACAATCTAATAAAATCTGCAAATTGTTGAAAAAATATGGGATGGAATTATGTAAACCTGCCAAGACTCCTATGGCACAAGAATTCCAGCAGGATAGTTTGCAGAGTCCACAGTTCAGTAAAGAACTGTATCAATCATTAATAGGCAGTTTGTCGTATTTGAGCAACTGGACACGGCCTGATATAGCTTTTAGTGTTAATCAACTAGCACAATATAGTTCAGAGCCTACTGATAGGCATTGGCAAGCTGCAAAACGTGTTCTTAGATATCTTAAAAGAACGTTACATTTTGCTATGTATTTAGAACCAAATGATTCTAATGATATGGTGTTAAAGGCATATGCTGATGCCAGTTTTGCCAGAAAATCTACGTCTGGAATCGCAATCATGTTGGATAATTGCCTGATTGGATGGAGATCAATTCACCAGAAACACATCAGTTTGTCTACCATGGAAGCGGAGTTTTCTTGTCTATCACTTACATGTACTGAACTGATTTATTATAAACAGTTGATGGAGGATATTGGATTCAAAATGGACTATCCTATTACGGTTTATGAAGATAACCAGGCAGCCATTAAAATGGCAACAAATCTTGCTGTAAAGACAAGGACTAAATACACTGATATACGTTATCTGAATGTTCGGCAATGTGTTAAGGATAACATGATTATATTGGAATATTGCGCATCAGAGGACAATATTGCCGACAATTTTACCAAAGCGCAAGGTGCCATTAAACACACCTATTGTTGTGAAAGATTTGGATTGAGAATCTGAAATGTAACTGATACCACTGTACAATGTATGATTTGGATTTGTATTTTTGTTTCTGTATCTAATGTGTATATTGTCCTGCCCAATGGGGAGAATGTTAGGTTCAGCCTGTAGCTTACTCCTAACTGTTGGTCAGGCAATATATCTGTTACTTAAAGAAACAACTGAGCCAAGTAATCAGGGTTTGCTGAACCCTGTAATTAGGCTACAGTGCATAAATAAGCAGGGCAGAGAAGCGTTCTTTCCTTCTTGTTCCTGATTGTTGCTTCCTGCGTCTTCCTGCTGATTGGTGTTTAACTGGATCGTTATATGGTACTGTATACCAAGAGTTACTAAAGTCTGTTTGCTTTGGTAAGGGAGGATACCTACTGGACTGATATTACTGCTTATGACCTTGGACTGTTTTACCTACACCAAGACTGCATCTTATCTTGTATATAAAGTATTTTTTCTCACACGAGCTGTACGTTTATCTCCTTCCCTGTGTGTTTTTGCTCTGCTCGTTGCACAAGCAACAAATACTTTTTACACACACCCTAACACTCATTATGATTCCTTCCTTTGGCAACTCCCTCCTGTATATTTTTTCTCTCCCTCCAGCAGTTTAGTACCCAGTGAATAGTCAAAATTACTGTCCAATATAACATTAAAGTCCCCAATCAGGCAAACATGGTCATATTTTAATTCAATCAGTTTTTTATATATACGTTCATAAAAAGACTTCTGATTTCCATTCGGAGCATATATAGTAATGGATAGACATTTCAGTTGTCTTATTTCTAGTTCTATTAACAATAATCTTCCCTCTTCATCTTTAAAAATTTCTTTAGAATTTACGTGATCCTTCACATATACCACCCCCCATTTCCTCTTTTTTTTTATTGAAAAAGTTTTACAATACAATTTTTATCCCCCTTTCTCCCCACCAATCCCCCCACCCATCTACCACCCCCTCCCTTTCCCTCCCCACCCCCCCAGGCTTCCTTTACTAACAAAACATCAATCATGTATATCAATCAATATCAAACAGAAAAATATAGGTGAGATCCAGATAAGATATTATAAATTTAACATAGAATAATATAAAATTAATCTAAGATATATACTAAACATAAATCTCATGTCATCACTTATCAAATAATTCTAACACCCTCTTTTACCCCCTAAATCAAATATGTACTAACCATAAATCATTTGTAAAAACTTAACCAATTCTCTTAAAATTTTTCTAGACAGCAGTATAACAAATATAACAAATATATGGAAACTAATTTTGAACATCATAATTTCCCTAGATAATAATATAGTAAATATATATAACATTAAAAGTTTTTTAGATAGCAATATAATTTCAAATATTCAATCTAAATAATGTTATATAAAAAAAATATAAAATCCAGATAGTATGTCATGAATTTTAACATTAAATAAGATAAAGTTAGTCTATCAAATATATGCTCATATATAAAAACTTAACAGTTATTCTTATAGACTTATTTTTAACATTATAATTTTTCTAAGTAGTAATATAGTAAATATAAATATATAACATAATAACAATATGATTTCAAATATTTACTAAAATAGTTATAATAAAAATAATTATGAATCAAATACTAATTGAAACTTCTTGGTTTGATATTTGTTCCACACATAATCTACCCATTTCTTCCACTCCCTAACAAAAGCTTCATGGGTCCTATCTTTTAGGTATGCAGAAATCTTAGCCATTTCCGCAAAATTGGCCATCTTCGATGTCCATTCCTCTATAGTAGGTACACTATCTTTTTTCCAGTATTGACCAATCAGTAGTCTAGCTGCAGTAATCATATATAAAATGAATCTCGTTTCACTCAGTGAGCAATCCTTAACTATCCCCAACAAAAAAAGCTGCAGAGAAAATTGAAGCTTCTTTTTCAAAACATTCTGCATAACCCACCAGAGTTTAATCCAAAATGCTTTCACTTTTCTACACGTCCACCAAATATGAAAATATGTAGCATCCAAACAGTCACACCTCCAACATTTAGGTTGAACATTTGGATACATACATGATAATTTTTTTGGGATCTAAATGCCATCTATAAAACATCTTATAAAAATTTTCCCTCAAATTCTGTGCTTGTGTAAATTTAACATTCTGGACCCAGATCTTTTCCCATGTTTCCAACATTACTGGTTCTGCAAAGTTTTGTGCCCACTTTATCATACAATCTTTAACTAATTCACTCTCTGAATCTCTTTCTAGCAATAAATTGTACACCCTCTTAATATGCATCGGCCCTTTACGTTTTATCTGAATCACCAAATCTTCTTCATGTAGCATTAATCCAGTTTTCTGATCTTCTCTCCATCTCGATTGAAGTTGAAGATACTGCAACCAAGTTAAGTTCGTCCCTTCTTCCAACAGAATTTTCAAAGGTTTCAAACTCCATCTGCCCCCATCAATAAAAAGCATCTCTTTGTATAAAATCCCCCCGAGTGACTTTATATTCCGCATAATCTGCCCAAGATCCAACCACAAAGGTATTTTGTAATCCAATTTAAGCTGGTGCTTCTTCCAAACTCTTATCAAGGCATGTCTCAATATATGACTTTTAAATACATTATCCAGCTTGTCTTCATATAATAAGTATGCATGCCAACCAAAATCCAAGTCATGGCCTTCTATATTCAACCATTTCCTCTTATCTGCCGACAAATGATACATCTTCCCAAGTTTTGAACACAACAGAAGTTTCTCATGAATTTTTTTAATATGAATTTCTTGAAGGCAAGTAATATCATAATTAAGTTTCGCTAAATTATTTAGTATTTTCCTTCTTTTAGAGGGATTATTTAAACCATTAATGTTCAAAGAAATGAATCGCACCTCTTCCCCCATCACCACCTTTCTTCCTCTCCTCCTATTAGTCCAATTTTCCTAATACTTTTTTCTTGGTTTGCCAGGTTTCTCTTAACATCATCTCTCCGCCTCCCCCTCCTTTTTCCTCTAATTTCCTCTCCTTCTTCCTTTCTTCTTGGTTTCTCACACTATTTTCTTCCTGCAATTCCTCTGAACTTCTACTCTCCTCCTCCCTTTCTAATTCCAGCTCTAGCTGTGTAGATTTAAAATTGTGTTCATAAAAATCCTGAGCATCCTGGCGGTTTTCTATTTTCACTTTCCTATAGTTCCATGTAAACATGAGACCTTTCAGCAATAACCACCTATACATAATCCCATTCTTCCTCAGCTGTAGCATTAAAGGCTGGTAATTCCTCCTGATTTCCCTAACTCGTCTTGGAACTCGCCTCAGCACTGAAATCTGTTTTCCCCTAAATGCTACAGCTTAGTCCCGAGATTTCTTGTAAATCTCCTCCTGCACTGACTTCTTGTTAAATCTAATATGTACTTCTCATGGGTGGTTATATCTCTTTGCATAATTAGTAAAAACCTGAAATACCTCATCAATATCACTAAGGACCACTATTTTATCTTTTTCCAGTATTTCAGAGATAATGTCCCCTATAATCCCTTTTAAATCTTCTCCTTTTTCCTCTATTACATCTTGCAATTTTAAAATAAAGGAAGATCTTTCAAGTTCCAAAAAAATTATCCCCTCTTCTACAGCTCTATTTATTGAAATCTGTTCACATTCATAGCCATCCAGTCGGCCTTCATATCTACCTAACCTGGTTTCCACATCCTGTAATCTTCCCTCCTGCTTCACCATGTCACCTCATATTTCTTCTAACTTCTCATTAAACTCCTTAATATCCCCCCTTACCGCTCCCATTTCATCTTTAATGTCTGAAGTAAGGTCCTCAATTTTTTTCAAGTTTTTTGGAGATAGACTCATGGTTCTTTATCATAACCTCTTGCATAGCTTGGAGCATCCCCTGAAGACTTTGCAAGGTAGGAGCCTTTCCCGCAGAGGTCGAATCATCCATATTTTTCACCATCGCCGAGGTTGATGATATCAGAGATGACACAACTGGAAGCATAACAACCTTTTCCCCTGTTTTAGTCATTGTAGTTGTCGCTGTAGTTGACATGGTTGCTATTAAATCTATGTAGTACTGTGTGAGAATATCCAAGACAGTATTACCGTTTGCTTTATTGTATAAAAACAGGAAACAGAGACATGAAAGCATAGACAGATTAAATATATCTTTGCAAAGGGCCTATCCCTCTCAAATGAGGGGAAAGACAAAATGAAAGCAATTGACACGGTTTATATACAGTCTTACATCAGAAGTCATGTGAGTAATGTCCTTTGGGAATCAGTTTCAGAGCTTATTAACATATTTGTAATACAGGTTCCACCCTGGAAATTCCCAATTCTCAACAGAAATATTCTACAAAAACATCACTTGCGTACTTCCCCTTCTGGAACAGACAGACAGGCCCCAAACAACCCCATTTCAGTACTTTTCCCAGAACATCAATTTCTGTCAAAATAACTACATAATACATATTTCCCATAAGGTAATCATTTCAGAAAAGCCTTATTGTGTTCCTTTTTGTCCAGTTATATAATCAGGTTATACAAGGTAAAATAAGACACTTAAAATGGCGTAACTCAGGTTACACTTTTACAGGAATAATTCTCATATTTCTCTCATACCGGAATTTAAAAGTTCACTCCTCCAGCACCAAATCCAAGTCACTTTTAGGATTTAAGCAAGCCGTCAATAATAAATTTCCTAAAAGCATAAATTACAATACTCAGTTCTCTCCTCCACAAGGGTTCACCATCAGAAGGAGTGGGGAGGACAGATCAAGTGTTCATTCTGTATTCATCTTCTCAACACTGGTAGATTAATTACAAATACAAAAGGAATTACAAAGAGGAACTTCAGTGCTCTAATTTTTTTTAAATTACCATCTTTCAGTCTGTTCAATCCCTCTAATCAGCACCAGAAAGAAAGTTTGCCTCTCTAACTGCAGCCACTCTACATGTGGTTAAAACCACACTCACTGGCAGATCTAACACTCAAAAAAAGTAATTCCAGTTCTTCTTCTCTTTTCTTTAATCACGACAATTGTACCAAGCACTCCGCTGTTTTTAATCCCTCTTGCTGCTTGTTGCAACGTAGACTTCCCTACCAAAATGGTTTAGTCATAGTCCGGGGGTAGCCATTAATGCCCCCTCTTCCCAGTCACTAGGGTCGAAGTATCTGCTAACGACACGCGAGATGCCACCTCCTCACATATCTCAGCTCACCACACCTTCACTGACCTCCTCGCAGTCAGCACCAGCACCAAAAGCCGTTTGCCGGCTGGGAAAAAGCAACTCGAGCCAGGAGACCTCTCCTTTCCTGACTTGCTGCAAAATGACATCACCGGAAGTCCAGAGTGGGGTTTTTTTTTGTCAAGTTTAATATATGAATGAATTTTGAAATCCCGAGATTTGTATCTGAAAACCTAAAATTTAATTTACTATAATTTAAGATTATTGGGAGTAAATTGTAGTGCTATCTAGTGGTGCTAGAAAAAAATTTAACAACTAAATTGAACAAAGAAGAAGACAAGAATGGAATGACCTTGAACAATGTTTTGAGAACTCTGATAAGAAATTGTCTTGTGATTTTGTAGCAGAAAAGGAAAAGAAAGGAAAAGAAACACACAACTAATAAAAATTGAACTGCCTACTTGTTGCTTTGTGGATTTATAAATTGTGGAATTTTGGATTTTTGTATCTTGCCCTTTTTCTTTTTGATCTGATTTTTTTTCTTTTTGGAATTAAATTTTTGGAGATTTGTTTCTTTCTCCTTGAAAAATTTTTATCTCTGTTTTTTTCCCTTTCTTTTCCCTTTTCCTTTTTCCACTCTTTTTTTTGGTGATTTTTACCAGACTTTTTAAATACCTTACATTTCTTCTTCTTTTTTATATTTTTGATTTTCTTGGCTCTCTTCAGCTTTTAAATCTTTATTTTGAACTTTTTTCTCTCTATTTTTTGCTTTGTGGATTAGAGTAACAAGAACCTGAAGACTTTGATTTTGGATTGGATTTTGATTTGGAATTTGGAATCAAATTAGGAGGCAAACTTGAACCCTAATGTTGGATCGTTTGGATTACAAATTGGGTGGTTTGAACCTAAAGAACAAAATGAAGAAAACAACACAACATCTATCATCATCATCAATATCAACACCATCCAGCTCCATGGGACAAAAGACAGTTGAAACTTACAATGCAGAAAGAGAAAGCCAATACAGAATTTAAAAATATGCTACAGGCCATATATGAAGAACTTAAGGAATGAATAAACAAAGTAGATGAGAAAATTGAAAAAATGGATGGAGAATTAAAGGAAGTTAAAGAAATGATAAGGAAAAATGAACAAGGACTGAAGATAGTGGAAGAAAAAGCAGAAGCAACAGGGGAAAAGGTGGAGGAGATGGATTATAGATTTACAACAACCGATAAGAATCAGGAAAGGACAATTATATCACTGGAAATGTATAAAGCTATTATTTAAGATTTCAAAATATCGAAAGAGAGAACTTAGCAGAAAAAATTGCAGAGATATTAGCGGAAGAAATGGAAGAGAACAAAAAAAAGATATTAAGCGGATTGATGAGATATTTAGAGTGCATACAAGATATGCAATGAGAAATAACTTACCAAGAGAAATACATGTCAGATTTACCAAAAAAAAAAAACAAAAAACATTGAGAGCAGAGATACTGCAACTGATAAGAAATGTGACAAAAAAGCACAAAGGTAGAGAGATAGTGGCACTGAAACGAATTCCAAGAAGAGTTAGAGACTAAAGAAAAGAATATCAATTTCTTACAAAATGTCTAATTAAAAGAGGAGTAAATTTCAAATGGTTGGTGCCAGAAGGAATCTTGGTGAACTGGCAGGAACAAAGACACAGATTAGATACAATAGAGAAAGCAGAATTATTTTATGAACAATACATAGGATTTCAAGAGGAAGAGAGATCAAGTGAAGAAAGAGGGGTTGGACAACAGGAAGAAAAAAAGGAACAATCAAAAGAGACAACTAAAGAACAGGAAGAAAGAGCAATAAGAGAGTGAAAGAAGTTAGAGAACAAAGGGAGATAAGAATGACTAGATCTACAAAATAAGTAAACAAGTGAGAAATGGAAGAAGAAAATGATATCAATGAACATAAACGGATTAAATTCGGCAATAAAAAAAAGAATATTTAACAAATTAGAGAAGTTAAAATTAGAGATTATATGTTTGCAAGAAGTCCACATTAGAAAACAACACAAAAAACCTTTGGAGCAAGTAAAATTGGAGACATTGTATACAACGCTTGCTTGCCAAAGCAAAAGAGGAGTAGCACTTTATATTAAAAAGACAATTTAATCTAAGCAAATATTTGAGGATGAGGAAGGAAGAGTATTAATGGTAGAAATAGTAACAAATCACAAAACAATACTATTAATAGGGATATATGCTCCAAATGAAAACCAAGAAGAACTTTATGCGAAATTACACAGAAAATATTTAGAATATGAAGATGAAGATATATGCATAACAGGAGACTAATGTGATTGATAATAATGAATTAGATTACAAATCTACAAAAGTGAATAAAAAATTAAGAAGGACTCTCCCTAGAGCATTTTATACAATGACAGATGAAATAAGCTTGCAAGATGCATGGAGAAAACGAAATCTGAAAGAAAAGCGGTACACATTATACTCAAACAGGCACATGTTGTGGTCAAGAATAGATATGATGTCGATGTCAACAGAATTAAGATTTAAAATATATAAGATTATCATATTATCATATGTGGTGGTCATATATGGAAGCAAAAAACTATTGGGTTAGAATATAGGCATGGTTAGAGGAAATGTTACACCAGCGCATAGAATTAAAACCAGAAGTGTTTTAATTGAGTATATTACCGGAGAAATATAGCAAAGAAAATACTTATTTGATTATATACAGATCTGAGATACACAGATCTGAGATATTGCCCTCCTCAGAAAAATGGAAAATCTACCTAGAAAGACAAACAGTTGGGTTGCTTACCAGTAGGTCATCTTCCAGATTGCTTTCCGACTGGCTTAGGTCCTCTCAGGGTGCCACAGTTTCTTCCTCTGATTTTGAAGGGGAACGAAACTCCATGGCCTCTCTGTTTCTCAACAGTTTCTTTTCCTTGGGGTGTGGTTTTTGCAGGCTTCCCCCCTGACGGGCAATCAGGCTTTATGGCAGGGGTTTTGACCAACATTCTGCTGTGTGGTGCCCCTCCTTCCCACACTTAAAGCAACCTGGTGGCCTCAATGCCATGGCAGTTTGGTGTTTGAATGATTCTTGCTTCCCTTGGAATGGGGATCTTTTCTAGGCCCTATTTGTGTAATACTGGTTTCAGGTCATGTTGATCTCTGCCTCCTCTGCCATCAGATACCATTCATGCAGGTGGTTAGGGATGCCACAGGCCAGCCAGGCAGTGTACAGGTCATCGTTGAGTCCATCTTTGAACCAGCAGACTAGGATATCTTCTGGCCAGTCAACTCAGCTGGCCAGGTCATGGAATTCTTCGGTGTATTCAGCTACATGATGGCGGCCTTGTTTTATGACTCTAATGCAGTTGCAGGCTTTGTGATCAGCGAGGGGGGTTTCAAAATAGTGGCACAGGGCTGTCATGAATCAATCAAAATTTTGTAGCTCTGAAGCATCAGCATTATGGAGGCTCACGCAGCTGAGGGCTAGGGTGATGACTCGCACTCATGCCCCCTGAGTTGGGAAATTCTGCCTGTACTCTTGCATGTAGGTGAGGACTTGAGCCAGGAAAGAACCCAACTTTTGGAGGTCTCTGTTGAATCCTACCCCCAAGGGGGGCTTCTTTTCTAGCTGTGGGCCCCTGGGTTGGTCGAGGACTATCACCTGGGCAGAAAGTTGGATACCTGGTGCAGCTGCTGTTCCACCAGTTTGGTCGTCTGCTTGGTCAGCCACGGCTGGGTCAGGGATGATGGCTCGAGCTTCCTCAGCTGCTGGTCCACTCTCTGTCCTTCGTTCATGATCCTGTTCACCTAGAACGTTGAGATTTTCCAGGGCTTCCATCATGATACGGTTGATGTACCGCTTCAGTCGATCATCCACCAGTGGTTCCTCGGTCAGCTCTTCCTGATCGGAGAGGGTCTCCAGCTCCATTTTCCTCCCAGACTTATGGCTGCCATGGGTGAGGATCATCCCCCTGCCTCTTCCATCCCAGCTGTCTATCTTTCCTACGCCAATCGACCATTGGGGCTCCATGGAATTTTTGAGGATAACTTACATGTCCTTTTTTTTATTGAAAAAGTTTTACAAATACAAATTTTTTTCCCCTCGTTTCCCCCCCAACACCAATACCCCCCCTCACCCATCCCTCCCCTCCCTTGGCTTCCCTTATAAAAATTACTATTCATATAACTTCCCCAAATATTTAAAAAGATGAAATCCAAATCATATCATATCATACATTTCTCTCATCTACTCTAACCCCTGTCAGTACTAGAAATTTCTAGATAGCATCCAAATAGTAGTTATCTACCTAATTCATAATATCTACACATATCTATCCCCAATATTAAAAAAAATAAAATCCAAAACATAATTTCCCCCAATTACTCTACCCCCTATTTAAACTATTTCCTACTAGCATATTTTACATAACATTCTATATTAATATATCAACCTCTGTTTAATCCAAATCTAAATTAACTCCAGTTACTTTACACCCTATATACTATAATTCTCAGTACAACATAACATAATATTTTTCAACTAAATGCTAACTGATACTTCTTTGTTTGGTATTTATTCTGCACATAATCTATCCATTTCTTCCATTCCCAAAAAAAGTTTCTTGGGTCCTGTCTTTTATATACGCTGATATCTTTGCCATTTCTGCAAAGCTAGCCATCTTCAGAGTCCATTCTTCAATAGTAGGTAAAATATCTTTTTTCCAATATTGTCCAATCAATAACCTAGCTGCAGTAATCATGTATAATATCAATCTTGTTTCATTCGATGGAAAGTCCTTAACTATACCCAATAAAAACAGTTGTGGAGAGAATTGGAGCTTCTTCTTCAGCACATTTTGCATAACCCACCAGAGTTTAATCCAAAAAGCTTTCATTTTTCTGCAAGTCCACCATATATGATAATATGTAGCATCTAAACAATCTCATCTCCAACATCTTGGTTGAACATTAGGATACATACATGACAATTTCTTAGGATCTAGGTGCCACCTGTAGAACATTTTATAAAAATTTTCCCTCAAATTCTGTGACTGAGTAAATTTAACATTCTGGATCCATATCTTTTCCCAAGTTTCCATCATAATTGGTTCTGCAAAATTTTGTGCCCATTTTATCATTCAATCTTTAACCAATTCGCTTTCAGAATCTCTTTCTAGCAATATATTATAAACCCTCTTAATATGCATTGGCCCTTTCTGTTTTATCTGTATCACCAAATCTTCTTCATGCATCATTAAACCACTTTTTTGAACTTCACTCCATCTTGATTGAAGTTGACTGTACTGTAACCAAGTTATATTAATCCCTTCTCCCAACAGAGTTTTGAATGACTTCAAGTTCCAACTGCCCCCATCATTAAAAATTATCTCTTTATATAAAATCCCCCCAAGTGACTTTATATTCCGTATAATGTGCCCAAGATCCAACCACAAATGTATTTTGTAATCCAATTTAAATTGGTGCTTCTTCCAAACTCTCATCAAAGAATTTCTGAGTATGTGACTTCTAAATACATTATCGAGTTTATTTTCATAAAATAAATATGCATGCCAACCAAAATCCAAATCGTGGCCTTCTATATTCAAAATTTCAGTCCTTATCATTCCAAACCAATCACTTGCTTGTGTCAACGCTACTGCTTCATAATATAACCGTAGGTTTGGAACTTTAAGGCCACCTCTTTCCCGAACATCTTGCATAATTTTCAGTTTTACTCTTGGCTTTTTCTCATTCCAAATAAATTTATTCAGTCCTTTTTGCCATTCAATCAAGTTTTTATCACTTTTAAGCACCGGAATCATTTGAAACAAAAACAAAAATCTAGGTAGAATGTTCATCTTAACTGCTGCTATTCTACCAAGTAGAGATAGTTGCAGTTTTTTCCAAGTTTCCAAATCTTTTTGCACCTTTCGCCACAACACTTCATAATTATTTTGAAAAAGTTTTATATTCGAAGCTGCAACTTGCACTCCTAGATATTTCACCTTTAAAACTATTTCAAAGCCTGCCATCCTTTCGAGTTCCTTCTTTTGACCTTCCAACATATTTTTAACTATCACCTTGGTTTTTTTCTGATTCAATCTAAATCCTGATACCGAACCATATTCTTCTATAATATATTTCATCTGGATGATTGATTCCAATGGTTGTGTTAGGGTAACCACCAGATCGTCTGCAAATGTCCTTGTTCTGTAATCCTTTTGCCTTATAACTATTCCATTCAAAGTATTCGAGTCCCGTATTGAGTTCAACAAGACTTCTAAAGTTAATATGAACAACAGTGGGGATAGCGGACATCCTTGTCTTGTTCCTTTTTGTATATTAAAATTTGTTGTTAAACTCCCATTGATAATAATTTGTGCTGTTTGCTCTTGATAAATTGCTGAAACCGCCTGAACAAACTGGTCCCCAAAGTTCATTTTTAATAAAGTCTTTAATAGAAAATTCCAGTTAACCTGGTCGAAGGCCTTCTCTGCATCCAAAAACACCAGCACTGCAGGGATCTGTTTACTTTTCTCAAGATGTTCCAATAGATCTATAAGTTGCCTCACATTGTCCCTCACGGATCTACCTTCTATAAATCCAGCTTGATCATGATGAATCACCTCTTGCATAACTGGCATTAATCTGTTGGCTAATACTTTTGCAAAAATTTTGTAAGCCGTGTTCAAGAGGGTTTTTGGTCTAAAATTTTCTGGTTTTGTAGAACCTTTCTCTTTTAGTATCAATGAGATAAAGGCCGTCTTCCACGAAGGGGGTATTTTTTTGTATACTACAAAATAAGTCTTTAACATGTTCAATCATTTCTGTTTGTAAAGTTTTATAATACACTGCAGTCAAACCATCCGTCCCTTGAGCTTTAGCCATTTTCAATTGTTTAATTGCAAAAATAATCTGCTTCCTTCAGTATCCAGGAAAGGAGGACCCAGACTCCATTAGAGGTTAACTGGTACGTTTACTAGATATGAAATGAACGCAACCATAGAAAGCAGGATTCTGAAGCAAAACGCGCGAAAGTTACAATTAGAAAGCATCCCCCTCCCTTGTGCACCATAAATCATCCAATCCACAGGTCTTCCAGAGGTCAGGTGGGAGCAGACGTCTGGCCGTGTCAGCATCCAGGAATGCAGTGTCCGTTGGACTGATAACAGCTTAAGGAAAGGTTTCGTTTCTCAGATTTAGAAAGCCCGGGTGAGCATAAACCCCCCTCCCTCCGTTTCTATGACAACCGAAGCGGCAAAGCAAAACTAGCGAGGTTGACATTCGCCCCCCCTTCAGAAGAGACAGCTTCTAATCCTGAAACAGAGAAAAGAAGAGGTAATATCACAACAATTAATACTTATCATGTTTCAAGGTTTATCAGGGTATTTGGTGTGGAACAGCTGCACTTTTCTAGGTGCCCTAACATCACGTTTATTCACCCACTCAGCTTGTGATAACGGGAAGTGCTTCCAGGCTACGAGATACTGTACTTTCCCATGATGTTTTCTAGAGTCCAAAATCTCTTTTACTTCAAAGTGTTGTTCCCCTTCAATGAGGATGGGAACAGGAGGAGGTTCCTTGGACGGACGTAGAGAGGATGATTGTTCCAGTTTCAGTAAACTAACATGAAACACTGGATGAATTCGTCGCAAGTTCTTGGGTAAATCTAATTCAACCGTGACTGGGTTAATGATCCGAGTAACAGGGAAAGGGCCCACATACTTAGGACCAAGCTTTTTTGATTTCTGCGGAGTTTGTAAATACTTGGTAGACAGATAAACCATGTCTCCCACTTGATAAGCATGTGCAGGGCATCTCCTTTTGTCGGCTTGGGCTTTATGGGCTTGGTGAGCATCATCTAACGCTTTAAGAGTCACTGTCCAAGTCGCTCGTAGTTGATCGATCCACTCAATCAGAGAAGGGTTTTGTGGGTCATCATGAGGTAACTCTGGGATTGGCACAAACTCTTGCCCAGAAGCCACCTTGAAAGGAGTGAAACGTGTGCTGCTATGTACGGAATTATTATATGCCACTTCTGCGAATGGCAGCAATTCCACCCAGTTGTCTTGTTGGTAGTTTATATAACATCTTAAATACTGTTCTAGCACGCCATTGGTTCTTTCACAGGCCCCATTGGTCTGGGGGTGGTGGGCGGAGCTTAGTCCTTGGGCGGAGCCTATCAACATTAGGAACTCTTTCCAAAAGCTGGAGGTGAACTGCACTCCCCTGTCTGAAATTATACGTTTTGGTGCTCCATGTAGCCTATATAAATGTTGAATGAACATCTTAGCAAGGGTTTTTGCTGATGGGATCTTAGTGCATGGGATAAAATGCACCTGTTTGGAAAACAGATCAGTTACTACCCATATAACTGTGCAACCCCCACTTTCGGGAAGGTCTACAATGAAGTCCATGGATATTTCTTTCCAAGGAGCAGTGGGTTTGGCCACACTTTGGAGAAGACCAGGTGCCTTCCCGGGAGGTCTCTTAGCTGAGGCACACACTGGACAGCTCGCGACATATGCCTCTGTGTCCTTTTTGAGTGCGGGCCACCAAAACTGTCTTTTGACGAGATGTAAGGTTTTGACAAATCCAAAGTGTCCCACCACCTTGGAGTCATGGGCGTGTTGCAAAACAGTTACTCGTAAATTAGCTGGGACATACAATTTGGCTCCAACCCAAGCTAGTCCATCACGAAGTGTACATTCGTTTGAGTGGGCTTGGAACCACTCATCGGTTTTTAAAGTCTCTTTTAGTTGCTGGAGCAAATCACCCGACAGACTTGGGTCACTTTTCGACTGTGCTCGGGTAGTTACTGGTGCCGCCAGTTGGGCTGACAGGACAATTGGACAGACAACTTCCTCCCTGGTACTGTTGTATTGAGGCAATCTGGACAGAGCACCTGCCATGAAATTCTTCCCGCCAGGAAGGTAGCGCAAAGTGAAGTTAAAACGGTTGAAGTGTTGGGCCCAGCGCACTTGTTTTGGCGACAGCTTACGTGGGGTTTTCAAAGCCTCGAGATTTTTATGATCAGTCCAAACTTCAAAAGGATGTTTAGCTCCTTCGAGAAAGTGCCTCCAGGTTAGAAGTGCCCAGCGTACAGCGAAAGCCTCCTTTTCCCATATGGCCCATCTCCTTTCGGTTTCGGATAGTTTCCGGGACGTGTAGGCACAAGGCTGTAATTTTCCATCTGCATTCTTTTGCAGAAGTACGGCCCCTACTGCGACATCACTGGCATCTGCCTGTACCATGAAAGGTTCGTCCATATCCGGGTGCTTAAGGACTGGTTCAGCAGCAAATAGCCGTTTCAGTTTTTCAAATGCTGCCTGACAGTCCATAGTCCATTCAAGAGGTTTGGAGGGTTTTGGTTTTTCTTCACCCTTGGTTTTCAGGAGATTAGTTATTGGCAATGCGATTTTGGCAAACGAGGGGATGAACTGTTGATAAAAGTTAGCAAATCCCAAAAAACTCTGTAACTGCTTGCGGGTGCGTGGCGCTGTCCATTCTAACACCGCCTGAACCTTTGCAGGGTCCATTTCTATTCCCTCCGGGGAGATGCGATAGCCAAGATAGTCAATTTTGGTTTGGTGGAACTCACATTTAGAAAGCTTTGCATACAGTTCAGCAGCCCTAAGTTTTTTCAGGACGGTGCGTACTAATCTCACATGGTCGGCCATGTTGTCAGAGTAGATAAGAATGTCATCCAAATAAACGAGCACCCCCTTATACAAATGCTCATGCAAAATTTCATTGATTAATTGCATGAATACTGCAGGAGCCCCTTGTAGTCCAAACGGGAGCACTCGGAACTGGAAACACCCCAGCGGACAGTTAAATGCAGTTTTCCATTCATCCCCTTCCTTGATGCGCACCCTGTAATAAGCCTCCCGTAAATCCAATTTGGTAAAAATCTTCCCCTTCCCTAAGTGAGCCAACATGTCCTTCATGAGGGGTAAGGGGTAGACGTTTTCCACGTAAATCACGTTTAGGTTCCTATAGTCAACTACCAAACGAAAGGAACCATCTTTCTTTTCTCTGAATAAAACTGGTGCAGCCACTCATGGTCTGGCTGGTTGGATGAAGCCCCGTTCTAGGTTTTTGTCAATAAAATTTCGTAGTTCCCCCAGTTCACGCGGGGTCATAGGGTAAATCTTTGGCTTAGGGAGCTTCACTCCCGGGAGTATCTCAATAGCACAGTCTGTAGCCCTGTGGGGGGGCAGCACATCCGAGGCCTTCTCGCTAAAAACTTCACGGAGATCCCAATACTCTTTTGGAATTTTCTCCTCCCCCTCTATGTGGTCTATTGCCATCTCCGCTTCTTCAGGGCCCCCTCTGTCTTCAAGGGGGGGCTCCTTCCCTTCAGGAGGTGGCTTACTAGCATGAATGCGCAGAACCCCCGTTTTCCAGTTAATTCGTGGGTTCCATTTCCGTAGCCAGGGCAGGCCGAGAATGAGGGGTCGTTCCATACTACGGGCCACCACAAAACTGAGAGTCTCTACGTGGTCCCCTAATTTCATTTCAATGGGTTCCGTTATGAAACTAGTTGGGGCCCCGCCTGCCATCGACCCATCTAGCTGGCAGAATGCAATAGGCCTTTTCAGTTCCCTCAATCCCAGGCCCATCTTTTCTACTACTTTCGGGCTGATGATGCACCTGGTGCACCCAGAGTCTAATAAGGCTGGCATCTGTGCATGAGCCCCTGTGGAGGGTACTTTAAGTTCTATGGGGATGAGTAAGGGCCCTCAGTGTGACTCACCAGATCATCGGAGTCGGAGTCGGTCTCGCTGTCGTCCGCATTGGTCAGAGTTCCCAACTCCCCCTTGGTCCGGGGAGCGAACTCTACAACTTCCCCCTCCAGCGCGGCTTCACGAACTTTTGCGGGTGTTCTGTCCATCTTCTTTGGCGCTCTGCTGGCAGGTTTTGGCACTGGCCTGGAGGAGCACTCAGCGGCCCGGTGTCCTTCCATGCCGCACTTAAAACAAGTGAAAGGCTTCGGCTTGGGTTTGGTCTCCGCCCTTCCCCCAGCCATCTTTGGGGCTTCCTTGCGGTGGTAGGAGAATGAGGGTTTCCCGGCACGCCCCCTTCGTAGTCAGCTACGGCTTATCTCAATTTCTGCATCCTCAGCTGCTATGTACCAACTGTCCAGATCTTCGGGAAACCCCCGTGCTCTACAGTCGTGGTAGATTTCATCATTCAGCCCATCTTTGAACCCTTCCAGCAGGGCTATCTCTGACCACCCGAAATTCTTGGGTGTATTCCGCCACCAATCTCCGGCCTTGCTGGATACTTTTCATACGGAGCCTCGCCTTCCGCTCAGCTAGGTGGTCCTCGAAACGCCTCCTAAGGGCCGCCATAAACTGGTTGTAATTCCGCAGCAGGGGGGAATTGTTATTGTGGAGTACCACCATCCACTCGGCTGCCACCCCCTCTAAAGCACTGGTGACACATCTCACTCGGGCTGCATCTGACGAATAGTCCTCGCCCCAGTCTTGCATGTGATTCCACACTTGGGTTAAGAAAAATCCCAAAGTTTTTGGGTTCCCATCATACTTCCCAGGAAGGGGGGGAATTTTAGGTTTTTTTCACCTGTGGGGTGGGGCCTGTAAGGCTGGGGCCCCCTGGACTGCTGCATCCCTCATTTGACCACCCAACGCCTGGGATGTATCTTCGTCAGCTCTCTCTTCCTCTCCCCCACAAACTCCTTCCTCAGGATCTATTCTAGAGTCTTCTTCTTCCCCCCCCCCCCAGGGTATGCATAAGACTCACAGGCTTTTCGGCTTTCTTCAGCCTCACGAATGAGCTGAAGGGCTTGCTCCATTTTGAGGCATTCCTTCTGCTCCTGCAGCCACACGCCTTCTCCTTTTCGGGGTCTGGAGGTTGTTACTCCACGGGGGGTCTTTCTCAGGTCCGGCAACCTTCCGACCCCTGTCGACCATCGGGCTGGCTCTTCCCTCAGTTCCTTCAGCTGTAAATTCTCCATCCACACCGCAGTCTCTTCGGGTGGCTGGTATGAAGACATTGCCGAGCCATATGCCCCCATCTGTCAGCGAGGCGTCTGAGTTGGCTCAGGAGTTCATGGCTTCCATGACGGCCATGGACCTGACCCAATTAATTCATGAACCCACTCACACGGGAGGACATGATTTTTGTCTCTGGTCAGTGGATAAATGATCTTGAATTAGGGGAGATAGTGATTGAGCCCTTGTCATGGTCAGATCATTCCCTTCTTAGGCTTGACTTTCTAACCGCCACACCCCGCTGCAGGGAGGCGGAACAGATTAGATGGTTCCGCCCCAGGCGCCTGATGGACCCGGAGAGGTTCCAGACGGAGCTTGGGCCATTTCCTGAGGATGGATAGGGCGGCCGCTGATGCTTTAGACCGAGTCGTGCCTTTGCGGCCTCTGACCCGTCGCCGAGCTTACCTGGCTCCTTGGTTCTCTGAGGAGCTTGGGGAGATGAAGCGCCGGAAAAGACGCCTAGAGAGCAGTTGGAGGTCCAGCCGTTCCGAGTCCGACTGAACACTGGTAAGAGCTCATATTAAGACTTACCTAGTGGCGATAAAAGCGGCAAAACGTAACCATTTTTCCGCTCTTATTGCATCGGCAGATAACCGCCCAGCCGCCCTGTTCAGGGTGACCCGCTCCCTCCTTCATCCGGGAGCGCGGGAGGACCCTTTGCAGGGTCGTGCTGAGGATTTTGTTCAGTTTCTGCACGATAAAATCACTCAGATTCGGGATGGTCTGGTCTCCAACTGGGTAGATACGGGTGGGATGACGGAGGCCGGTCTTGAGGATGTCATCTGGGAGGAGTTCGATCCTGTTGCTCCCGAGGACGTGGACAGAATACTGAGGCGGCTGAACGCGACCACATGTTTATTGGACCCGTGTCCCTCCTGGTTGGTGCTGGCCTCCCAAGAGGTTACACGAGGCTGGCTCCAGAGGATTATTAATGCTTCTTTGAGTGAGGGTGTCTTGCCAGTTGCCTTGAAAGAGGCGGTGGTGAGGCCTCTCCTCAAGAAGCCTTCTCTGGACCCAGCTATTTTGGCTAATTATCGTCCAGTCTCCAACCTTCCCTTCTTGGCGAAGGTTGTTGAGAGTGTGGTGGCGCATCAACTTCCTGGGTATCTGGATGAAGCTGTCTATCTGGATCCACTCCAGTCCGGCTTCAGGCCCAGGTACAGCACGGAAACGGCATTGGTCGCGTTGGTGGATGATCTCTGGAGGGCTCGGGATAGGGGTTGCTCCTCTATCCTGGTCCTGTTAGATCTCTCAGCGGCTTTTGATACCATCGACCATGGTATCATGCTGCGCCGGCTGGAGGGGTTGGGAGTGGGGGGCACCGTTTTGCGGTGGTTCTCCTCCTATCTCTCCGACCGGTCGCAGATGGTGTTGGCAGGGGGGCAGAGGTCGACCCCGAGGCGCCTCTCTTGTGGAGTGCCACAAGGGTCGGTCCTTTCGCCCCTTCTGTTCAACATCTATGTGAAGCCGCTGGGCGAGATCATCCGTGGCTTTGGGGTGAAGTTCCATCAGTACGCTGATGATACTCAGCTGTACTTCTCCACCCCAGGCCACCTCAACGATGCTGTGGAAGTGATGTCCCGATGCCTGGAGGCCGTGCGGATTTGGATGGGGGGCAACAGGCTCCAACTCAACCCCTCCAAGACCGAGTGGCTGTGGCTTCCGGCATCCCGATATGGCCAGTTGACTCCATCACTGACCATTGGGGGCGAGTCATTGGCCCCCACGGATAGGGCTCGCAACTTGGGCGTCCTCCTGGATGCACGGCTGTCTTTGGAGGAGCATGTGACGGCCGTGGCCAGGGGGGCTTTTTATCAGGCTCGCCTGATACGCCAGTTGCGTCCCTATCTAGATCGGGACTCCGTACGCACAGTCACTCAGGCACTCGTCATTTCCCGCCTGGACTACTGCAATGCTCTCTACATGGGGCTCCCCTTGAGGTGCACCCGGAGGCTCCAACTGGTGCAGAATGCGGCCGCGCGGGGGATTATGGGAGCAAGGGGGCGCTCCCATGTGACACCTCTCCTGCGTGAGCTGCATTGGCTTCCGGTGGTCTTCCGGGTGCGCTTCAAGGTGTTAGTGACCACCTTTAAAGCGCTCCATGGCATAGGGCCTGGGTACTTGCGGGACCGCCTTCTGCCACCGATAGCCTCCCACCGGCCAGTTCGCTCCCACAGAGAGGGACTCCTCAGGGTGCCATCGGCCAGACAATGTGGGCTGGCGACACCCAGGGGGAGAGCCTTCTCTGTGGCAGCACCAGCCCTCTGGAACG
This sequence comes from Masticophis lateralis, assembly GCA_030761175.1. NCBI lineage: Eukaryota > Metazoa > Chordata > Lepidosauria > Squamata > Colubridae > Masticophis > Masticophis lateralis. The sequence goes on along the minus strand of JAUDYJ010000004.1, from coordinate 75,130,235 downwards.
ATTTGCCCCCAGAGATCCGTACAATACCCCATCTCCGGGCTTTCCGCCGAGCCCTAAAAACTTTTTTATTTTGTCAAGCTGGGCTGGCGTAAACCCCCCCCTCTCTTTTTTAAGCTTAAAGTTTTATGGGTTTTAAATTTTAATTGCCTATTGGGTTTTTAAATTTATTGGGCCAAAATTATTTAATTCTTTTATTAATATTTTAAATTTTGTATTGGAGTGCTTTTTATTCTTGGCTGTACACCGCCCTGAGTCCACTAGGAGAAGGGCGGTATATAAATTTAAATAAATAAATAAATAATAAATAAATAAATAAATAAATAAATAAATAAATAAATTAATTAATAAATAATAAATTAATAAATAAATAATAAATAAATAATAAATAAATAAATCAATCAATCAATCAATCAATCAATCAATCAATCTGTATCACTTCCCTGATCAGACATTCTGTAGTTTTTCAGCCCCCTCGGTGTGATCCGGGATGGCTGTGATGTGAATCCTGCTTATTGTCAGGTATGCTTCCTTCAGTATCCAGGAAAGGAGGACCCAGACTCCATTAGAGGTTAACTCGTACTTTTACTAGATATGAAATGAACGCAACCATAGAAAGCAGGATTCTGAAGCAAAACACGTGAAAGTTACAATTAGAAAGCATCCCCCTCCCTTGTGCACCATAAATCATCCAATCCACAGGTCTTCCAGAGGTCAGGTGGGAGCAGACGTCTGGCCATGTCGGCATCCAGGAATGCAGTGTCCGTTGGACTGATAACAGCTTAAGGAAAGGTTTCGTTTCTCAGATTTAGAAAGCCCGGGTGAGCATAAACTCCCCTCCCTCCGTTTCTATGACAACCGAAGCGGCAAAGCAAAACTAGCGAGGTTGACACCTTGGATGTTATTCCTTGACTCATTCTTTCCTTTTGCTCTCTGGAGATTTTTGTAATTCTAGTTCTTTCAAGATATTCATCTATAAATTCATTCTTTATATTGTCTTTGGCATATAATTTAGAATAATAATCTAAAAAGGCTTGTTTTATTAAGTTTTGTTGAAAAACTTCCTTCCCTCCATAATCAATAGTATCAATAATTCGGGAACTCTGCTGTTTTCTCAGTGTATAAGCCAACCATCTGCCCGGTTTATTGGCATTACAAAATGTATTAAGTTTTGCAAATTGTAAATTAGTTGCCGTTTGTTCCGCTATAAGCATTTGAAATTGGTCTTTCAGAAGTTTTATGGTTTCTTGTAATTTTTTATCTGATGGGTTTTTAATATGTAATTGTTCTTTTTTCTTTATTTCTACTTCCAATTCTATTCTTTTCTTTTGTTGATTTGACTTGTGTTTAGAGTTCATATAAATCAGTGCTCCACGCATATATGCCTTGCTTGCGTCCCAAACAATTTCAATGGGTGTGCCCTTGTTCAGATTCATTTGAAAAAATTCCTTCACATGTTTTTTGAGTTCAATTATATTCTTTTCATATCTAAACAAATTCTCATTCAGTCTCCAGGATCTTCTCTTCTTCTTCCCCATTTCTATTTCTATCCATATTGGGCTATGATCCGTTAAAGTCCTAGGAAATATTTTCATCTTTCTTGTTTTAGTAAGTAAGTCAGCTGTAACCAAAATAAAATCAATCCTAGAAAAAATTCTATGTCGGTCTGAAAAAAATGTAAAGTCCAGTTCTTTCGGATTCTGCACTCTCCATACATCTTTCAGTTCCCAATCCTCTTTCATGACAAAAAAAGTCTGTGGCAATTTGACCCCTGATTTTGCCAAGCTCTTTTTATCAATTTTAGTATCAATCACTCCATTTCAATCTCCCATAATCAAAATAGATCTGTAATTCCATTGCAATATTTTGGCATATAATAATTTATAAAAAATTTCCTGCTGTTGGTTGGCAGCGTAGATTCCAATCACCAAAAGTGGGTCATTCTGTATATTTAATTCAATTGCAATATATCTTCCACAGTCATCAGTTTCTATAACTTTAGCTGGTAATCTTTTGTTTATATACAACACAACACCATTCTTTTTTTCTGGGCTTGAAGATATAAATTGTACACCTAATTTGGAATTTGTCAAATATTTTTGATCCTGGATTCTAATATGAGTTTCTTGCAAACAAATAACATCATTGTTAAATTGTCTTAAATAGTGAAATATTTTTCTTCTTTTCTGTGGAGAGTTCAGACCATTCACATTCCAAGATAAAAATTTAACTATCATTTGTGGTTTCACGAAGCGAATCAAGCATTTGCCAAAATTTCTGTTCCAAGGCAGTAGTCTTCAGTCTTGTTCCTCCCATGGCTTCAGATTTCTGCGATTTACCATTGGCCCCCTTCTTCTCTTGTGGTGTAATGGACCTCTGCTGCTGTTGTTTCTCTAACATTTGCTTCTGAGCTGCACGAGTTATACGTTTATCTTTAGGTTCCTGCATCAACAGTTCAAGGTCCAGTGCCACCTCTCTTGTACTTCTGAATGGCCCTTTTCTAGGCTCTGAAAAATCCAACAATAAATCATCTGAAAAGCCACCTACTGCTCCTTGAGTTTCCTCTATTGCTCGTTGAGATTCTATTGCCTCCAATTCCGTCTGCTTCCGCTGTTCCTCAGTCTCTCTTTCAAATTCCTTATCTTTATCACCTTCCTCTATAGTTAGCACTGTGGATGAACGTGGAGATGTTGCACCCCGTTTAAAAACATGGTAGTAGAAATGTTCCGCTTTTTCAATGGTGTTTAAACGATATCTCTCACCTTCATATCACAAAATTATGCCAACTGGGGCATCCCATCTAAATGGGATCTGAGATCTCTTCAGTTCAGTCACCAAAAATCCAAAGTCCTTTCTGTCTCTTAACATCTTGGGCGGTAATTCTTTGTAAACACCAATCTGATTTCCTGAATAGTAGCAAGAAAGGACTTCTGCAAAATATCATTCCTCATTCTTCTATCAGTGAAATAGACAACCACATATCTAGGCAGGTTCCTTTGCCTCGCCACCCGAGAATTCACTCTGTAGGCCTTGTCAATCCTACTAAAAATTTCTTCAGGTTTTACCTTTAGCATCACTGCAAGTGCATCAGACGAACTACTCTTAGATCTTCTCTATTATTTTCCTTTAATCCTCTTAGTCTTAAAGCAAACTCCATAGATCTGAATTGTATCATTGTCACTTCATTTTCAATCCTTTGAGTCTTGGTATCCACATTAAAAAAAATTTCTTCCGTTACTCTCATTTTGGATTCAGCTTCTGAGCTAAATTTACCCACCTTTTTCTCAATCTCAACCACCGCACCTGAAAGACCAGAAACTACTTTAATTATATCTTGATTCAACTTATCATATTTTTCTTGAACCAGCTCCTTAATTTCCTGTTGGGATTTTTCCATAGTTTCAGCTTGATTTCCTAAAGCCTTGGCTATAAACTCTTTCAGATCCTTAAATCCTGCTTCTTGTTCATAGCTCTGAGATTGTATCTCTGGCTTTTCTGGCTTTTCTTTTGTTTGATGAGTGGGGGAGCCCCCCCCGGCTTAGTTTGTTTTGAAGCCATACCTCTGCACAGTCTTAGCCTTTCCAAAAAAGAGGCGTCTCCGCCATTGTGAGACGGTTGCCGTCTCCGCCATTGTGAGATGGTCTTTTTAAGACCGCCAGCTCCGCTGCCTGTTAGAGCCGCCTCAACAGCTGAGAGGCAGCTTGGAAAGCTCGATCTTCGGCAAGAAGTACGGGTAGAGCCAGCGAGATGAAGTAGAGCCCCCTGAGAAACCCCCAGGTTCTTTATTTCGTCCCTGGGGAGGACTCAGGGTGAGGCTCCCTTTCCAGCTCGCCGAGGCTCCAAACAGCGGGGAATCTCTGTGCAAACAAAGCCAGACAGCGAGAGCAATGCCAGCGAAAAACAACAGAAGCTTCTAAGTTAAACAGGGTGAAATCCGGACTCTACAAAGCGCAAGTATTTTGGCTAGCCCTGTTAATAATTTTTATAAGAAAGAAGGACTGAAACTGGAGAAAGTAATTTGAAGTAACTTAAAATGGTGACTGGTTTTAACGGAAGAAGGAAAAGTTAAAAGTGAAAGTACTAGCGTTTGCCTGCTTCGAAGCAACTAAATTGCTTAAAGTAACATTGTAATATACAAGAAAAGAGAAAAGTTCTTTATTCAACTTTTTTTTATAAAGCTGAGGAGAAAAGCTGGAAAAGGAGGGAAATCCTCTTTTTTGGAAAGACTTACATGTCCTTGATGAGACCTGTGGAGCGGGGGTCTGGCTGGGTAGTTGTCAAGGTTTCTCCCCAGTATTCGGCTCCCCCTTGCTCGCTGCTTTGTTCAGACATTGTTGTAGGGTCCCCTCGGTAGAGTGGAAATTAAGGAGGGGAATTTCCTCTCCGGGTTGACCACTATTTCAGCGTCTGCTTTATGTAAAGAACCAGCCTCTCCCCCTTCCAAGAAAGTATGAACTCTTGAAAACTTTGTATTTCAAAAGGAACCTTTTTATTGAAAAGGGATCAAAGCGACTTCCGGTTGGCGATCTCCTCGTCGCTGGGCGGCTTGATCTTTCGGCCGCCGCCCCCGCCGCCTGTAGAGCCGCTTTTTTGCCTAAAAAGCGGCTCGGAAAGCTCCCCTTTTGAAATAAGGGGGAGCTAGACTGGGCAGTGAAAGGTTGAGCCCCAGAAGTGCAGCCAGGGAGGTCTTTTGTGCCCTGGCAAGCGCTTCGTGTTTGGGCTCCCTCTTCAAGCTGCTGGATCTCCGAGCGGCGCGGGACTTCTGCAAGCCAGAACAAGACGGGGAGGAAACTCCAACGAACGAAGCTTATCTTTAAATGATTATCAACTAGCTTGGTGAGATTTGGAATTCTTTTTGACAAGCATAATATCTTTAAATGGACTTTTTTTTAACTTTAAAAAAGCAAGCTGTCTCAGTGTAAAAGTGTTTGAAAATGGCGGTTGATTAAAGCTGAGTCAGTGAAAGCGGAAAGAAGAAAGCGCAGCAAGAAAGTGAAAGTGTGCCTGCCTGTAATTGCATTGTGTTTATTTACAAGTTTTACAAGTTTTTTTTATTGCAAAAGTTAATGGATTTTACTCCTTTTCTGTAAAACTGGGGAGGACAGGAAAAGGAGGAAGATTTTTTTCTTTTTTTCAAAGATTTAAATCCTGCTCAGCCTGGATTTAAATCTTTGAAAAAAAGATTTAATGTGATTCCCCCACACATCCTTTGTCTGATGTGTGGGGGAATCACATCAGACATTTGTCTGATGTGATTCCCCCACACATCAGACAAAGGAAAAGTCAGTGTCAGTTTCAAAACAGCCAAAACAGTCACAGGATAGCGAGACAGAAGATTTGAAAGCCTTTATACACAAATATTTGGGAGAGCTTTCTGGCCAAATGAGTAAATTGGAGGAAAGGATGGGTAAAAATTCAAAGGAAATGAAAATGGTGGTGGGGGAAGTGAAGGAGTTGGTGGAGGAAAAAACTGAAGGATTACATCAGAGTGTAGCCAAAGTAGCTACAGTTCTCACTGATGCCCTACTGGTGGTTGAGAAAAAAGTGGAGGATTTAAATCTTGAAGTGGAAGCTAACAAAAAAGAAGTAAAGGAACAGATGTTTAAAGTGGGGGTGCAGAACCAGAGGCTTGAAGAGGAGATTACGATGCTACAATTTCGGAATATGGAGTATGCCATAAGATTAAGAGGCTTAAGGGAGAATAATAGAGAAAATTTGAGGGCAACCTGTGTGGAGGTGTTGGCGAAGATTTTGAAAGTTGAACCAGATGTGATTGATAATAGAATTGACAAGCTGTATAGAGCCAATTCACGTATAGCGAAACAGAGGAATTTGCCAAGAGATGTGGTGATTTACTTTACTGAGAGGAAACTGAGAAATGACATTTTGCAGAGTTCTTTTCATACTATGGTTCAACATGATGGTAACCAAATAGGTGTTTACAAAGAGTTACCACCAAAGATGCTAAGGGATCGGAAAGATTTCGGTTTTCTTGTAAATGAGTTGAAAAAGCGTCAGATCCCATTTAGGTGGGATGTTCCTGTTGGTATCATTTTACGACATGAGGATGTAAGATATCGTATTAATTCTGTGGAGAAGGCGGAACAGTTCTACCATAATGTCTTGAAAAAAATTTTAATATCACCTCGTTCTTCTACACTTTTACCTATTGAAGATATTTCAGTTGAGAAGGCACCTGAAGAGGGGATTCAAGGAGTGACCTTGTTAAAAGAAGGACAGGCTAATCAAGAAGTTCCAAGGGAGGAAATTTTAGGTGCGGAAGGAGGTTTTTCAGAGGATTCGTTAATAGAATTTCTTGAGGTTAAACCAAAGCAATCTAGAGCTACAAGAGAGGTGGAGCCAGATTTGGATTTATTGATGCAAGAACCTAAGGATCAACGTATAACTCGAGCCGCAGGAAAGCAAAGATTGGAGACACATCAGGGGAAGATACCACAGGAAGAGAATGGTACAAAGGGGAAAAAATTATACTCTGAAGCTGTGGGAGGGGCAAGACCGAAGACGTCGGCGTTTGGCGAGAGTCTTCGTCAAATGCTTAAAGGGCTTCATCCACTTTCAGAATGACACTCAGAATTTTATCATGGAACGTGAATGGTCTGAACTCACCACAGAAAAGAAGAAAAATATTTCACTATTTGAAGCAATATAATAATGATGTTGTTTGTTTGCAGGAAACCCATATTAGAACCCATGACCAGAAATTCCTAATTTCAAAAATCAGATCACACTTTATATCTTCTAGTTTGGTTAAAAGGAATGGACTTGTTTTTTATATTTCTAAAAGAATACCAGCTAAACTTATAGAAGCGGATGATGAGGGGAGATATATTGCAGTTGAAATAAATGTACAGAATGTTACGATGCTTTTAATTGGCATTTGCGCCCCGAACCAGCAGCAGGAAAGTTTTTATAAAATGTTGAACGATAAAATATTGCAGTGGAATTATAAGTCTTTCTTGATTATGGGTGACTGGAACGGGGTGATTGATGCAACGCTTGATAAAAAGACGCCTGCCAAGAAAGGGAATAAGTTACCATTGACTTTTTTTCATTGAAAGAAGAATTAGAGCTGAAGGATGTTTGGAGAATTCATCATCCCAAGGAATTGGATTTTACTTTTTTTTCTGATAGACATAAATCTTTTTCGAGAATTGATTTCATGCTGGCTACTATTGACTTACTTACTATAGTGACTAAGACAAAAATATTTCCCAGAACTTTAACGGACCATAGTCCGGTGTGGATGGAGATAAATTTGGGCAAGAGAGAAAGGAGATCTTGGCGTATGAATGAAAATTTATTTAGACATGAAAAGCATATTATGGACCTTAAGAAACATGTTAAAGAATTTTTTGACACCAATCTGAATAAAGGCACTCCTATTGAGATAGTATGGGATGCATGCAAGGCTTATATGAGGGGTGTATTGATTTATATGAATTCTAGATACAGATCAATACGTCAGAAGTCAAGAATAGATCTGGAGACAGAGATAAAGGAGAAAGAGCAATTGCTTATTAAGAATCCGACTGATGAAAAGGTGCAATTAACGATAAAACTCCTGAAAGATCAATTTCAAATATTGATGGCGGATCAAACAGCAACTAATCTGCAATTTGCTAAACATAATACTTTTTGCAACGCTAACAAACCTGGCAGATGGTTGGCTTATACTCTGAGGAAACAACAAAATTCTCGTATGATAAACACTATTGAGTACAAAGGGAAACGAGTGCATCAGCAAAATTTAGTACATCAAGCTTTCTTAGCTTATTATTCTAAATTGTACCAAGCAGATAAAATTAAAGTGGACTTTATCGATGAATACCTGCAGAAGAAGAGAGTTACAAAAATCTCTAGTACACAAAGTGATAGATTGGATTGACCAATAACATCGGAAGAGATCTTATATGCAATAAAACAATTGAAATTATCTAAAGCTCCTGGGACAGATGGTTTGACGGCAGTATATTATAAGACTTTGCAAGAGGAACTGGTTGAGCATCTTAAGGACTTGTTTTGTAATATTCAGCAGGGGGATAAAATACCCCCCTCGTGGAAGACGGCCTTTATTTCACTGATACCTAAAGAAGAAGAATCTGTTAAACCTGAAAATTTTAGACCAATATCTCTCCTGAACATGGATTATAAAATTTATGCTAAAGTATTAGCCAACAGATTGATGCCAGTTATTCAAGATGTGATTCATGAAGACCAAGCAGGTTTTATAGAAGGTAGACATATGAAGGACAATGTCAGGCAACTCATAGATTTGTTGGAATATCTTGAGGAAAAGAAACAGATCTCTGCGGTGCTGGTGTTTCTGGATGCGGAGAAAGCCTTTGATCGAGTCAACTGGGACTTTCTAAAAAAGATTTTGCACAAAATGGATTTTGGTGCACAGTTTATACAAGCAATTTCGGCAATTTATCAAGAACAGACGGCACAAATTATTATTAATGGCAGTTTGACTACCAATTTTAATATACAGAAAGGAACAAGACAAGGCTGTCCATTATCTCCATTACTGTTTATTTTGACTTTGGAAGTGCTGTTGAATGCTCTACGGAACTCGGACAAATTGAAGGGAATAGTTGTAAGGCAAAGAGATTACAGAACAAAGGCATTTTCAGATGATCTGGTTGTTACCCTAACACGACCTTTGGAATCAATCATCCAGATGAAAAACATTATAGAGGAATATGGTCTGGTTTCAGGTTTTAGCCTGAACCAGAAAAAGACTAAGATGATAGTTAAAAATATGTTGGAACCACAAAGGAATGAACTTGAAAGGGTGGCAGGCTTTGAAATAGCTACAAAGGTGAAATATCTAGGGGTCCAAGTTGCAGCATCCAATATAAAACTTTTTCAAAATAATTATGAAGAACTTTGGCATAAGATTCAAAAGGATCTTGATATATGGAAGAAGCTGCAACTATCTTTGCTTGGTAGAATAGCAGCTGTTAAGATGAACGTTCTACCTAGATTTCTGTTTTTGTTTCAAATGATTCCGGTGCTTAAAAATGACAAGTTTTTGATGGAATGGCAAGCAGGTTTAAATAAATTTATTTGGAATGGGAAAAAACCAAGAGTTAAACTTAAGATTATGCAAGATGCTCGTGAAAGAGGTGGCCTTAAAGTTCCAAATCTACGTTTATATTATGAAGCTGCAGTGTTGACACAAGTTGGAGATTGGATTGGAACAACTAAAAGAGAAATTCTGAACGTAGAAGGCCATGATTTGCAATTTGGATGGCATGCATATTTACTTCATGAAGATAAGAGAGACAGTGTATTTAATAGGCATATTTTAAGACATGCTTTGATGAGAGTTTGGAAGAAGCACCAGCTTCAATTGGATTACAAAATACCTTTGTGGTTGGATCTTGGGCATATTATGCCAAATATAAAGTCACTCGGGGGGTTGTTGTACAAAGAGATACTTCTTAATGATGGGGTCAGATGGCGTTTGAAATCTTTGAATACCCTGTTGGAAGAAGGAGTGAACCTAACCTGGTTGCAGTATTTTCAACTTCAAGCAAGATGGAGAGAAGATCAGAAAATTGGATTAATGTTACATGAAGAAGATTTGGTGACTCAGATAAAATGTAAAGGGCCGATGCATATTAAACGAGTGTATAATTTACTGTTAGAAAGAGATTCGGAGGGTGAATTAGTTAAAGACTGTATGATAAAATGGGCACAGAATTTCACAGAACCAGTAATGTTGGAAACTTGGGAAAAGATCTGGGTCCAGAATGTTAAATTTACACAAGCACAGAACTTGAGGGAAAATTTTTATAAGATGTTTTACAGATGGCACTTGGATCCCAAAAAGTTATCATGTATGTATCCAAACGTTCAACCTAAATGTTGGAGGTGCGATTGTTTGGATGCAACATATTTTCATATTTGGTGGACATGCAGAAAACTGAAACCATTTTGGATTAAACTTTGGTGGGTAATGCAGAATATTTTGAAGAAGAAGCTGGAGTTTTCTCCTCAGTTTTTTCTGTTGGGAATAGTTAAGGGCTGTTCAGTAACTGATACTAGATTAATTTTACATATGATTACTGCAGCTAGATTATTGATAGGTCAATATTGGAAGAAAGATAATGTGCCTACTATAGAGGAATGGATATTGAAGATGTCTAATTTGGTAGAGATGGCTAAAATTTCTGCATATCTAAAAGAAAGGACCCATGAAGTTTTTGCTAAGGAGTGGAAGAAATGGGTAGAATACATGAAGAATAAATATCAAAGTAAGAAGTTTCAATTAGTGCTTAACTGAATTTATATTTTGCATATTTAATTAATTTTAAAGAAATTTATTGAATTTGATAATTTCGGATTTTTATCATATTTTATGTAAGTGAATTTATAATTTTAATATTTAGACTTATTTCTAGAGAGAAATGTATTATGAAATGTATTGAATTTGATAATTTTAGATTTTTATCATATTTTATGTAATTGAATTTATAAGTTTAATATTTAGACTAAATTTTAAAGAGAAATGTACTATGTATTGTTTGATTTTGATTTTGATATATGGAATATTGGGAATTATAGTTAATGTTATATATTATATTACTTATATGATAATTCAATTTAAATCTTATGATGCTCAAATTATTTTACTAGGTTTTTTTTTTAAACAGATTGTTAAGAAGTGTTTTTTTTACATTTGATTGTTGTCATATATTGGTTTAAAAGAAAAACTTTTTTATTACTCAAGCTTAAAAAGGGTTTTAAAACAAGGTTATGGTTTTTTTTTAGAGGGATCTCACCTTCAAAAAATGTTAAATATGTTAATGTTGATGTTTGTTTAATAGCGGAAGTCATGGGGGGGATTGGGGAGGGATAGGGGGGATAGGGTGGGGTTGGTAGGGGGTGGGATGGGGAAGGGGTTTTAAAAATAAAATGTAATGTAAAACTTTTTCAATAAAAAAAAAAAGAAAGAAAAGGGATCAAAGCAAGTCAAGATTCAAAGCAGGCTCTGAGGTCCCTCAGGGCATGCAGTCCAGAATAAAGAGCCAAGGTGGTTCAGTGATTAGAGTGCTGTACTGCAGCTACTTCATCTGACCGCTAGTTCAGCAGATCAGCAGATCAAATCTCACCAGCTAAAGGTTGACGCAGCCTTCCATCCTTCCAAGGTAGGTAAAATGAGGACCCAGATTGTTGGGGGCAATATGCTATTTAGTATACTGTTGATTGTTATAAGCCACCCAGAGTCCTTGGAGAGTAGGCAGCGTAGAAATATGAATAATAATAATAATAATAATAATAATAATAATAATAATAATAACAACAACAACAACAACAACAACAATAACAATAATAAAGGAAATTAAGAACCTCTCCCCACCGTCTTATGTGGATTCCTACCAATCCGCCGGTGTGAATTTATTGTACTGGCCTCTCTGAGAAGCAGATACGAAGAGCTTCTCAGAGTCATTTTGCACTCCACATGTCCCCACCCACCCCCCATTTCCCCAGAAGTGAGAATTCTCCAGGCATTTCTGGCACCAGGCAACGGTTATAAATCAGGTTAAAGTTTATACAAAGAAGACCAGGCAGGAAATATAATACTTAGAATACATAGGAAAGAGAACTAAATATGACCAAATTCCCCCTACTTCCAAATTCCCCCTTCTTCCACAAAGAATGGCAGATACACAGATCTGAAACACACTTTGCCCTCCTGCATACACCATGAGCAACGTGCCCAGGGAGAGCGAGTACAGCAGCAGCAGCCTTGAGGAGAAGGTAAGCGCAGCCAGGCACCTCCTCAGGGAAATGGGGCTGGGCTGTGGGGTCCCAGTGCCCTGGGAGTTCAAGAGCCAGGCTGGGCACTTGCCCTCCACTACCCAGGGCACTAGGCAGCCTGCAGTGCTGTCCGGGAGTCCTTTGTGTGGCCTGAGAGGGACTGTGAGGCTCCTCTGGAGGTCAAGGGTTTGGCACTCACCTTGGTCTCGCCTTCCTCTGCTGGAGACAATGGATCCCCCAGACCTGCCTGGGCCGCCACAGGCACCCCTCAACATTTATATAATTATTTATTATTGCAATTTATATGCCGCCATTCTCCTGAGGGACTCAGGGTGGCTTACAAAAATGACAATTTCCAATACAAATCATAATGTAATTAAAATCAACAATTTAAACAATTTAAAATTATGACAATGTACACCCATAACAGATCAGTTAAGTTGAAGGAAGAGTCACACCTTCAGCTCGCGACAGAAGAAAAGGAAGTCAGGGGCTATCCTGAGCTCGGTGGGCAAACCATTCCAGAGGGTCAGGGCTCCCACAGAGAACGCTCTCCTCCTGGGGGCCGTAAGCCAAAATTGTTTGGCTGACAGCACCCTGAGGAGGCCCACTCTGTGAGAGCGCATGGGACAATGGGAGAGTGGTAGGAGGTGGTCCTGCAAGTACCCTGGGCCTAAGCCATGAAGGGCTTTATAGTTAAACACCAGCACCTTGAAACAAATCCAGAATACCACCGGCAGCCAGTGCAGCTCACACAGGAGAGGTGTTACATGGGAGTATCGAGAGGTCCCCGTAATTACCTGCGCAGTCACATTCTGGACTAGCTGGAGCCTCCGGATGCATCCCAAGGGCAGCCCCATGTAGAGGGTGTTACAGTAATCCAACCTAGAGGTAACGAGGGCGTGAGTGACCGTGGCGAGGGCATCTCGGTCTAGAAAAGGGTGCAACTGGAGCACAAGATGCACCTGTGCAAAGGCCCCCCTGGTTACAGCTGTCAGATGGTCATCCAAGGACAGCCGAGAATCCAGAAGGACACCCAGATTGTGGACCTTATCGGAGGGAGTAAGAGTCTCCCACCCCCCACCCCCCGATCACTAAAGATGGAACTTCCAGATCCTGAGATGCCGGCATCCACAGCCACTCTGTCTTGGAAGGGTTGAGCCTGATTCTGTTCCTTCCCATCCAAACCTGCACCGCTTCCAGGCAGTGGGACATCACGGAAAGGGCATCAGTAGGGTAGTCAGGGATGGAGATGTAAAGCTGGGTATCATTGGCATATTGATGATACCTCACCCCAAAACCACAAATGATCTCACCCAGCAGTTTCATGTAGATGTTAAAGAGCAGGGGGGAGAGAACCGATCCCTGAGGCACCCCACAAGTGAGGGGCCTCTGGGAGGATCCCTGATCCCCCGCCAAACAGACTGCAAGTGTCCAGAGAGGTAGAAGGAGAACCACCATAAAACAGTGCCTCCTATCCCTATCCCCCTGAGCCGCTGCAGCAGGATACCATGGTCGATGGTATCAAAAGCCGCTGAGAGGTCAAGAAGGACCAGGATGGAGGAATAACACCCTCATCCCTGGCCCTCCAGAGATCATTTACTAGAGCGACCAATGCCGTTTCCATGCTGTGACCACGCCTGAAACCAGATTGGTAAGGAACAAGGTAGTCTGTTTCCTCCAGGAATTGAGGGAATTGCTGTGCCACCACGGACTCAACAACCTTCACTAAAAAGCAAAGGTTGGAGACTGGATGATAGTTGTTAAGAACATCAGGATCCAGGCTAGGCTTCTTAAGGAGGGGCCGAACCACCGCCTTTTCAAGTGCAGCAGGGAAGACCCCTTCCCTTAACGAAGCATTGGCAACAGCCTGGATCCAGTCTCCAGTCACTTCTTTGGCTGCAGAAACAAGCCAGGAGGGACAAGGGTCCAATAAACAAGTGGAGGACCCCAGATGACTCATAATTCTGTCTACGTCATCCAGCGAAACAGGCTCAAACTCAACCCAGATGTTCCCATCAAGACTAGCCCTAGTCTCCCCAGCGGACTCTGTCCAGTCAGAGTCCAGCCCAGTCTGGATCTGAGCGATTTTATCTTGCAGGAACTGTGCAAAGTCCTCAGCTTGGCCCTGCAAGGGGTCCTCCCTCGCTCCGTGATTAAGGAGAGAGCGGGTCACTCTAAACAGGGCTGCTGGGTGGTTTTCTGCAGATACAATGAGAGTGGCGAAATAATTATGTTTTGCCACTTCCATCGCCACAAGATAAGATCTAATATAGGTTCTTAGTTGTGTTCAGTCAGATTCCGATCGGGATAACCTACAACCATGGAGCCACCCAGGATCTGCATCGGATCAGAGGCCACAAAGGCACGATTCGATCCAGGGCCCCCACTGCAGCATGTTCCCAGGCTGCCACAAGGGCCTCGGATGAATCTTGGGCTAAGGAGGCGGGAAATGACCCAAGGTCCCTCAGGAACCTTTTGGGTTCCATCAGATGCCTGGAGCAGAGCCATTTTACAGGGGGATGGCAATGGGAAAGTCCAGCCTGAGGAGGGAATGATCGGTCCACGACAGAGGGTCGATGGATAAAGTCCCCTTCCCATGATCATTTATCCACTGTCCAGAGAGAAAAAACAGGTCAAGTGTGTGTCCTCCAATATGGGTTAGGCTCTGTACAATCTGAGTTAGGTCCATGGCCGTCATGGAGGCCATGAACTCCCACACCAACTCAGATGTCTCACAAGCCGACGGCAGGTTGAAATCTCCCACAACCAGAAGGTTGGGGAGTTCCACTGCCAATTCAGCCAAGACATCTAGTAGTGCAAACAGGGCTGAGGCCAGGCAGCTGGGGGAGAGGTACGTGACCAACAGTCCTGACTGAACTCCAGGGTCCCATTTCAAAAGAAGGGATTCACACCTCTCTATCTGAGGAACAGTGACCTCCCTAGGACTAAGACTTTCCTTAATAACTACCGCCACTCCTCTGCCCCTCCCCTGGAGTTGCAGCTGGTATAGTATCCGGAAACCTGGGGGACATAAATCTGAGAGAGGGACACCACCCTCCAGCCCCAACCAGGTCTCAGTGATACAAGCCAGGTCCATGTCCTCCTCATCAATAAGATCTCGCACGAGGAGGGCCTTGTTCCCTATGCACCTGGCATTCAAGTACACCAGCCAGAGTCTAGGGCTCCGCACTCCGTCACTGATGGAGCAGGATGAACCGAGGGGGCAGGAGAGCACCACTGCTTGAACAAAGCGGGGGCGCTCTCCAAGCCCCCCTCTCACCTCCCCTGCCTTTCCCAACCATCACAAGGATTGGAAGACCCTCTCTCCACTGACCCTCTTCATTCCCTCCCCCTCCCCCCACAACCCTCTGACGGGCCCAATTGCTGAACTGTAAGAACCGTATGAACCCTGGCTCATCCCTCAACCGTATGAACCCTGGCTCATCCCTCACCACCGGCCTCCTGGGTCCCCTTAAAATTTGATTAAAAGCCTTAATTAAAAAACCCCTCAGACTGCGTTTAGCAGCATGCCACCATTCAGGGTTCCAAAACCCGTCCTTGAGGTAGGGCTTCGGTAAATCCGAAGGCCACGTCTGCAAGAGGGGGGCATCTCACAGAGTGAGGGGAGTCACCAAAGTGTAAGCCAGAGTAAATATGTGAGGTAGATGAAAGACAGCGATAGGGGACCAAGATGGTAAACAAGAGGGAAAATACAATAACAGGCTAGGAGTAAACCAGTACCGGAATGTCCACCACTCTGTCACAGCGGTGGGGGAGTCAAAAAGCTGCAGCGGATGGATCCAACGGAATCAGATGCAATCACCCTCTCATGGTGGCTAGGCGGGGAACAACAGCCAGCAGAGTCATGGAACAGTTCCTAGGAGCATGATGCAGTAGCAATCCACCAGAACTCACAGCTCTTCAGCCTGTGGCTCATTGTCTCTGTCCAACCCGCCAAGTCCAATGGAGCTAGTAATAGGGGGTAAAAGGATGAGATGTGAACACATCGCGATGGAAGAAAAACCAGGATCAGATAGCGGATCAATAAGGAGATGACAAGGGCCCCAACAAACAACTGGAGATGGCCAAACTAGGCGGGGCCAAACCAAGCCAGGCAGTAGTCGGGGAGGGGGCATCAAAAGTGGGGGGGAGAGACCCCAGGAAAGAACAAGTTGGAAAGTTTCCACTTCCCCTCCGGTCAACTCCCAGCCCCCCTCCCCAGATCTTCTCCAGGTCTACTCACCCTGCAGTCATAGCCTGTCCTCGCTGGGCCATTACAGCCCAGAGCTTCCCGGCCTCACGTCCTTCAGGGGCTATGAGATGGAATCCCAGCAGAATGATCTGCTGGGCCATAGTCCCATCACCTTTGGTGTGGCACTATCCACCATTGACAAGGCCTCAATAATGCCTGAAACACCGCTGTCATAGTCCCAGCAAATCCTCCAGGGGGGCTGACAATCTAACAGCCGACACAGCGCCCGCACGTCCCCCGGTCCTGGATCACCGAGTGCAGATCCAACAGTGTCTGGGTAGTACTGATCCGGCTGATGAAGCTTTAGTGGTCACGGCTCTGTTGCAGAGGCCGACGCTGCCCTCCCAGCGGCGCCCAGCTGATGCAATCTTCTCACTCATTTAAACCACCGGAGGCTCAGCATATCGGGCAGGGGGCCAAAAAATGGAAAAAGGGCCTCCCCGGTTTCCCATTGCTTGTCTTTACATCCCCCGATCTCAGCCGACACTTCGGGGAACCACCATCTTGTGCATGCGCAGGTCCTTATTGTGCATGCACAAGATGAATGATGTCAAGCTGGCCCTGCAACACCACCCTGCCGACGCCCACCCTGGCCCCTGATGTGAAGCACAACCCTGATGCGGCCCTCAATGAAATTGAGTTTGACATCCCTGCTATAGATGAATATAAAAATTATGCTTAGTAGGCAATATCATCAAACTTCCTTCTCAGATTGCGACCAGAAGAATCTGAAACTGAACACACTCAAAACCGTAGAAATGGTGGTAGACTTTAGGAGAAACCCTTCCATACTTCCACCTCTCACAATACTAGACAACACAGTATCAACAGTAGAGGCCCTCAAATTTCTACCATATCACAAGATCTAAAATGGACAGCTAACATCAAAAATGTTATCAAAAAAGCACAACAAAGAATGTTCGTTCTGCGCCAACTCAGAAAGCTCAAACTGCCCAAGGAGCTGCTGATACAGTTCTACAGCAGGGGTGAAATGCTCCCGGGTCTGACGGGATTGCCCAATCCGGTAGCAATGGCGGCGGGTTGTTCGGAGAACTGGTAGCAAAAATCCCTGCCCCCTCCATGCCCAGCTGAGCTGTGTGATCATCAGAGGTTTTTTTTAACTTTTAAAAGCAAGAGGTTATAGAAAAAAATGCCTTAAAATGCCTCTGACAATTCCAGCTGAGTTTCCTGATCATCAGAGGCTTTTAAAAGCATTTTTTTCTGCAACCTCTTAAGGTTGTAGAAAAAATGCTTTTAAAAGTAAAAAAAAAAGTTGGCCACACCTACCCAGTCACATTACCCCCACCACCAAGCCACACCCACAGAACTGGTGGTAACAAATTTTACATTTCACCACTGTTCTACAGAGGATTTTTTTTTTCGATTTTTTAAAACACATAAACATACAACAATCTTTTCAGAATGAGTGATTGATCCAGTCAAAAGTAGGTACAATTACTAATTCCTCTTTAACAAAAGCCTTTCCAAAATTCCCACTAATTACCTTCTTTTTTAAAAAAAAGCAAAAAAAGTGATTATCTAATTTATATCATTTTACATATATCAATTACCTTCTATTATTTCACCACAAATCTTAATTTTCAAAAAACACAATATTCTCTAACATTGTTGCCATAAATTCTATTAAAACCATTAAACCCATTACATTAATCTTAAAATCCTTAATTCAATATCATTTCAATTTCTTTCCCTTTTAATATGGATGGATATTATCTTGAAAATACAAATCATCAGTTTTTACACAGTCACCACATGATCATTTCGTTGTTAGTATTAATTCCAGTATGGTCATACTGGAACTTTTATTTTATTTTTATTTTATTTCTAAAAGTTTATCCCAGTATATAACCTTCATCTTAATCCTCCTCTTTTGGCTGTTAATCACAGCATAAACTTCTTAAGTTTTACTGTTATGCCCAGTATAATCATCGTTTTTACTGTCAATACCAGCATAATTATTTTTATCTTTGCTATTATACCCAGTATAATCCCCTTGTTTTGCTGTCAAACCCAGCATAATTGTCTTTATTCCAGACATATCTTTCTCAAGGCTGCCTCCCAGGGTTACCCACAGTGGTCAGAGGGGAGTGGTCTCTACAACCCATGAAATTGCTCCGTTGGTGAATGTGATTGATGACATACCCTGGGGGGAGCAGGGAACAGGGTCATGATTAGGGCCATAAATTACATGGGGTCAGAGTTGGCTTCTGACCCCAAGTAATTTGGGAATGTGCCAACATGGAGCTCCTAATAAACAATTGGATTTCTTTTGAAGCTTGGCTCAAGGCTCATGATTTAATTAGGGCATCTGTCGGAACCCTGACACACTACACAAGAAAATATTGGAATATCAAAATATTTGTCTCATAGGAGACTTTAATGCAATTATGGATGAGAAACTAGACTATAAAAACACTAAAATAGGGGGAAAGGGAAGAAAGAGACTACCTAAGAGGTTTTTTAAAATGACAGAACATATTTGTATACAGGATGTCTGGAAAGAAATGTTTTTCCAGTACCTGGCGGACTAGAGTATGTGGTCATTCATGGTCTCAGTGTAAATAAGGATATTGATCAGGTAGATGAGGACCCCCTTATAGAGGTGCTTGTGCAGCATTCACTTATTAACTGCATGAACACCACTAGGGCCCCCTGCAGTCCGAAAGGCATCACTTTGAATTAGAAATCTCTAGGGGGCAGTTGAATGCTGTTTTCCATTCATCTCCCTCCCTGATGGATACTCAGTAGTATGCTTCTCTTGATGCGGGAAAGCCTGCTTCCCAAAATCAGGAGACAGGACCACGGAAGATGGAGAAAACAGGTTTATTGCTAGCAATTGACTCAGAGTAATAACTTGACAAAGTCTGAGCCCCGGGCATCGCCCAGGGTCTATCTTTTATAGGTTTTGCAATTTCAGCTTCATTTCCATTACATGTATCAAGATACAGTACATCAAAACAGGATACAGAAAGAAAAGTTATCTTATGGCACATATTCCATATACAGCTAGGACTGGCATATCTTACACCATCTGTTAGTTTTGGGAACTTCTCATGTGTCTTACCCTTATGTTACAGAATAACATGATACATAGGTCAGTAAGCATACAAGTACATTTGGCAAGAAATTTAGTACTTTCCCAATCTTGCAACAGAGCTAGAAACAAGTAAAGGTCAATCTACTTATAAACCGATACAAAATAAGACCCTAGGGGTGTCCAAATAAGACCCCGGGGGCAGCCCGTCTCATTCCCCCCTTTGGAACTCCACCAAAATTCCCAATTACTGTGGAGTTTCATATAAGGGCTGACATTCTTCCAATTCCCTAAGTTTCTCATATTCCCACCATGCCATGGGTTTAGCAGTCGCCTTCTTATCCATTAACAGGGAGAGAGAATTGGAGATAGTACAGACAAAGATGGGGAGAATACTGAGCAGGATGACACACCCTGCAGCAATGAGACCGATGAGGGCCACAATTGCTTGCAAACCTGGGAGTTTAGGGAAGCATCCTGAGAATGCATCTGCCAAATTGAAACCTTTCCAAGTTTGGACTGGGACATGGGCAATTTTGACCATTTTATCAGTGATTTCCTTAATGACTCTGCCACTATCATCGATCTTGATACAGTAATTGGACAAATTAAATTTAGCACACACACCTCCTTCTTTGGCTAGGAGGTAATCTAAGGCTAAGCGATTCTGCATAATATATGTGCGAGACTTTACGCTTTCTTCAGCTAGCTTGGTCAAGCCTTTAACTGTCTCATTGGTAATGATCTCAACTACAGCCTGTAGCTGTAAGTCTATCGAATAAGTCTATTGAGGATGTAAATAGCAGTGTGGTAGCCCCACATATCATCTTCGGCCCAAGTAGCAGGTCCGTAATATTGGATGATCCTTTCAGGGGGCCATTCATCGTTCTTCAATGGCCAATCTTAACTTTTTCTATTAGGGAAGTGTCCACGTGCCTCCAGTCTCTAATATTCCCAACTTCGTCATACACCGGCACTCCCAGTACCTGCCTCTGACAGAGTGGCAACAAAAAGAAACAGACACATGCACCGCACCATCCAGTGGGGAACTGACTATAAGCAAATTTTCCACAAATCCAATACATGCCATCAGGGGCCAACCATACCAGGGAAGTATTATGGGGTCGGTTGATGAAGGGCTTAAGGAGATCAACTGCTTTGAGGGCATGATCATGTTCTGAAGACTCCTTCCCGTCGCCCGCCCACCAGAGGCCATTGTTCCATGTGGAGCGGCACCTTATTGAGCCCACCTGCTGGCACCCTTCAGAGTAATTCCGGGCATAACAGACTGACCCTACAAGGTTAGAGGTCAGAGCCCAGTTGCTCTCCTTCCTAGGGGTAGCGGTGAGATTACCTCGACGCTCCATATCCAGCACCACAGAGTAATTTAACTCCTGGGCTTCCCATGGCCATTTCTCTCCCAGGTTGGTTCCCCCATATACAAAACAATTTGACATATTTAGCGTGGTGGCTATGTCTTCAGCTAAGCGAACAAAGGTGTTAACAGCAGTAGCAGGTATTTCAAAAATGTTAAATTTGTCTATTTCCTCATAAAAAGACCAAAATAGGGATTTGGGATGGACCTTTACATTTTTGGTGACAAAGTCAAGGAATACCTGGGTCTCCAGGTCTCTGCCTTTAGCATCAATCCCAATTCCAAACCCGTAGTTGTAATCCTGCCAAGTGATTTTTTTTCTCTTCCCATTTATCCAGGTAAATTGCTGCTGGAGCCAGCTGACATCAGTGATGGTTAGGTTAACTAGATTAGAATTGTTCTTCCCACACATGCGCACATCAGTAGGGACCTTAACAAATTTGATTTTTGAATACTCCTTCCCATCCCCTGCTGGTTTCCAGTTCCCCGTGTACTACTTTGCACAATCCCAATAGCTGCAGGATGAGTGAGTGCCAGAACACACCGGGGGGGGGGGGGGGGCAAAAGTACTTATGCTCAGATGCATAGGATTGAATCCAATTTATGTCACCACATGAGTGTGGTCGGCCATAGAAATTTGCCGCTTGGCACACGTCAAAAGTTACCGTGAACTCTGCCTTCAATGAATGTTGCCATTCCGACATTCCCAACAGCAGCCTTTCTCCAGAGCCTGAGGCCGAAGTGTGTGTCCTAACCCGCAGGGCCCATCTGATGGGATTGGCAGTAGGGTTATAGCATTGGACACCATTGGCATCTTTACATCTTTTATAGATGGTTCCATTGATTATGCATGTGGCCAGGTCAGGCTGCTGACAAGATTGAGTGGTACACCAGGGTTTAACCTATCACACTTCCAGTTTATGTGGTATGGATACATTCAGAGCATGGTTGGTTCTTTCTTTTGGGTTTAGGGTCAGAGGCTATCTTATAACAGGTAGGTTGACCATTCTCAATGTAGATTGTATATTGGTCATTCTCCTGTTTACATAAGGCGCCCGGTCGGCACATGTTAGTTATAATGGGGTTATAAAGAAAGTGATTATCCTTAACACATGGGGCACAATTATGGCTTTGGCTATAGTCTTGGTAGCATAGGATTCCCTCTGTCCCATTGCATCTTTTGTATGTACTTTGACCGTGAACACAGATGGTTAGGTCAAATTGAGTACAAGTGGCGGACATTCCATATTCATGAGGAGTTTTCCTTCTGAAGACCGGCACAAATCGCAGGGACTTTTCCCTACCTGGGTCTGACAGGGGACCCTCTGGTTATGGGAGCTATCATGGCTGACAAGTCAGAAGGGGCTTATAAGGCGGCATTGTTGTAAAGGTTCATCATCGCATCGCAGAAAGCATTGCCCTTTATGACCACAAGTGGGAAGGTAGCCAGAGGAGCAATTAGGGCCACTTATAAGGGTAAAAGCAAAGTGTATTCCAATGGGAAGGGGCAAATAGCAGTCTGTTCATGGGGGAAGTTCCTCCTCTCCCATGGGTGTTTGAGGGCTCCAGCTAGACTTCACCAATGACTCGTAAAAGGCAGCAGGGGCCGGGGTGGAGGCCTGGGAGTCTTGGAACCAGGTCCAGATGTCATCATCTGTTGGTGTCATGCTACCTGCTTTCAAGGGATTCACTGGACCCTCCACATTCCCCCCTTTTCCAAGCAAGACATGATATAGGTAAAGGGAGTTAATGACAATACTGATGAGAAGGAGAATCACAATCACCCCCATCGTAGGCATAAGGCCCTTGCGAATGCAAGCAGTTTCCCTTAGTCTTTGTCTAGCCTCCATCCTGTACACACATACCCTTTTTCTCCCAGGTTAGACAGTATAGAGAGACAGAAATAAACTATGAGTCAGGTTGCTGGTGTGAACGCAGCTTCCAGGAAACAGCGTTGCCCGTGTGATGGGTGTTGGCTTCCGGAGCAACACTTGCAGGGGGTGAAGCATCTTCGTCTCCCGTTCGTAGAGGGACAGCTTCTGGGGTGTCACCAGAAGGGGAGACCTTTGATTTGGCTTTGTGGAGAGTAAGCCTTAGGGGTTGGTCAAGGTCACTTTCCACTTGCCAGGTTGAGGGTGCTGCCAGTTTAAAATGGGACCAATGGATCCATGCTTAATTTCGGCCACCTTAACGGCAAAGGGAGAGCACATAACAACAGTATACGGTCCTTTCCACTTTGGACCCAGCAGCTCCCGTTTCCAATCCTTTACGCAAACCTCTTGACCAGGAGAAATATTATGAGTAGGGGTAACCAAGACCTGAGGTTGAGAGGCTAAAACATAGTTTTGCAATTTATGGACTACCGCATTAAGTGCCTGCAGCTGTTTAATTTGATGGTGTCACCCACTTGACCTGTGTTGTGGAGATTAGGACGAACTAGGTTGGGGACCCTTCCAAAAAGCAATTCAAAGGGAGATACTAACAGACCTTTGCGTGGAGTGCACCTCACAGCAAGTTGGGCCATTGCAAGAGCATCAGGCCATTTGAGGTGCATTACCTGACAGATTTTAGCCAATTTGTCCTTAATAGTGTGATTAACTCTTTCTACAAAAGATCCTGAAGAGGGGTGAAATGCATAGTAAAGGTGCCAGGAGACTCCAAGCATTGTAGCAATTTTTGGGTAGCTTTGTGGATAAATTCAGGACCGTTATCAGAAGATACTTTGGATGGTAAGCCATAGCGAGGAATAATAAGTTGGAGCAAAGCTTTGGTAACTTTGGTGGCCTTCTTGGTTTGAGTCGGAATACACTCAGGCCAACCAGTGTAAGTGCAGATGATGACTAACATAGGATTGTATGAGCCGAAGTGAGGCATATCAGCAAAGTCAATCATAAGAGAATCAAATAGGTAATCTCCTCTGGTTGGTGTCCTTGGGGCGGTTGGGGTCCGGTATGGGAGTTATTAGCAGCGCAGGTATGGCATCTGGAACAAACATTGGCGGCGATGCTGTGTATTTTGTTTATGTAGACCTTGCACAGCAGGGCATCTGCCAGAGCAGTCTTCCCTAGATGCAACTGCTGGTGGACTTGTTCTACAGCATCCCAGGCCAGATATGCAGGAACAAAGACTCTGCAGTCAGGAAGAACCCACCAACCCTCTTGTAGGATTGCCTCAAGTTCATTGGCCTATTTCCTGCTGGGAATACTTGGGATGTACAGTGTCAGATGGGACCCATAAGGTAAGGCAATGGGCCTGTACCTTTAAAGGCTTTTTGCAGTTGCAAAACAAAATGGCAGCTCGTAGCTGAAACTCTGAGGCTAAGAGGGAGATGTTTTGGCATTTTCAAGAGTGTGGGGGTCAATTAACCATCCAGAGACCCCCCTCCCAGCAAGCTGAGGCAATTTTGGCTCAATAGAGCCGTGGATGGAGCCCAAGGACAAAAGCCGAGCCGAGCCTGAATATCAGCTGTTCATCTGAGATAAGGATGAGGGCAGTGTGGTGGTTGTCTAAATTAAGGCCAGACTGTCACGTTCGAGGTGGCTGGAGCCCAATGAAAAAACACATGTATCAGCTGTTCGTCGGAGTTGGGGCTGAGGGCAACCCCGAGATCATCAATAACGTAGCCAAGCTATCACGATTGGGATGGCTGACGAAATGGCTGGAAATACGATGGCAGCAGCGATGCAATGGAGATGGTGCTGACAGGGATACCAGGGCTGATGGGCATTGCAGGTGGCAACATGACAGCGAAGATGTCTGTGGCAAGGGGGTTATCACAATGGTGAGGATAATGGCACTAATTGACAGCGACGGCGATGGCAACACCAAGAGGCTGCAAGAAAGCCCTCGTTATTAGCAGAGAAGAGGGCAATGCTACAAAGGCTACAAATGGTAGGATCCCTTCAACCTCTAGGGATCTGGACACTCCCCTTTCTGAAACACTGGGGCTTATTCATCTAATGAACTAAATAGCCTGAGCAAGGGGGTGGGATAGGGACCTGGAATTACAATCTGGGAATGATGACTTCTCTCCCCCCTCAACTATCCCTCTCCCCTTTATTAGATCTAGTTCTATTATGACCACTCTGCATTACCTTGCAATCTTAGACCGATCTGCAGCTTCATTTAACCACCTATCCCCCAAGATTATCCTGTATATTCAATCCTAGGTACTTGTCCAGTGGCTCCACCTTATTATTATTTCTAATCTAATCCTTGGCCATCGCTGATATCAGGGCTGGAGGAGATACATACATCGAGAGTCTTGGATTATGGAGAGATAAACCACCTTCTCTTTGTCAACTGATTTAGTCGCTGTGAGAGGGCAACCCTTTGAGACCTCTACCCACCTCCTTTGGATGGTCTTACTACAATCACAAGACTTCCCATCATCGTGAGAGGATGATGTTGTTCCCGATGTATTGACTTTTGTAACATACTGGTCTTCCTTTAAAAGCTATTCCCTCCCTATCTATATTACCTGTCTTAACCATAGCTTACACTCTTAGAAGAAAATGGTTCTTCATCTCCTTCAACTCACCCCTAACTTCGATGTATTCAACTGCGGAGCTCCTTGCACTGCGAGATTCCCCCCTCTCGCATGTATGGCCCTCACAATTATCGAGGGCCGCCCTTGAGGACGGGTTTTGGAACCCCGAGAGGTGGTTTGCAAAAAACCGACGGCTTTGGGGTTTTTTAGATAAAATTTTAAATTCTAATTTAAGGGGTCCTGGGAGGGATTGTGGGAATGGATCTGGGGGGATCCATAAATCCACTGAATGGGGTAATGGGTCTGATGATCACGGCGGGGAGGACAGGGACAGAGATCTGACTAGGATGCAGGGGGATGAAACGATGGGCATTAGTATAGTAAGTGGGAGGGGCAGATATGACGGCAGCAGGGGGCCATATTATGTCTCAGGAGTGCGCACTCGATGTTTATGTGCGATTGCGCACTCCGACCCCCAATGCATCGCTCGTTTATCAGGTTGTTCAGAGCCTCAGTCCCTGAGTCTACGGCTGATGTTGTATAATGCCAGGTCAGTGGTAAATAAGGCTCCCCTCATTCACGATCTTATTGCGGAGAGGGGTACTGACCTGGCAGGGATCACAGAGACCTGGCTAGGCTAAGAGGGAGTAGTTCCCCTGGTGGAAATGTGCCCACCAGGTTTCCATGCATTTCATCAGCCAAGGCCTCAGGGAAGGGGTGGGGGAGTGGCAGCAATTATTAGAGAAAGTCTTTGCCCGAGGGAGGCCACTGTTCCTCAGATAGCTGGATGTGAGTCCCTCCTTGTGAAGTGGGGTCAGGGGATACAGATGGGCCTACTGATTACGTACCTGGCTCCCTGCCTGAGCTGTAACAGTGGCCCTGCCTGAGCTGCTCGATGTTATAGCCGGGGTGGCGGTGGAAACCCCGAGACTTATTGTTATGGGGGATTTTAACCTTCCATCTGCTGGTGAAATGTCGGAGTCAGCTCGGGAGTTCATGGCTTCCATGGTGGCCATGGACCTGACCCAGGTAGTTAAAGGCCCCACTCACTTGGGGAATCACACTCTGGACTTGATTTTTGTCTCGGACCAGTGGCTGAATGATCTTAAATTAGGAGATATAGACATCAAGCCCTTGTCATGGTCTGATCATTCTCTCCTTCACATGGACTTTCAAGTCACTTCTACACACTGCAGGGAGACGGAACCGACCAAATGGTTCCGTCCCAGGCACCTGATAGACCCCGAGAGGTTCCTGATGGAGCTTGGGCCATTTCCTGAGACTCTGGCTCATGACTCGACTGAGGACCTAGTGGTTGCCTGGGTCAGGGCAGCTACTGGGGCCTTGGACCGCGTCGTGCCTTTGCGGCCTCTGACCCGATGCCGATTTCGACTAGCTCCTTGGTTTTCTGAGGAGCTGAGAGAGATGAAGCGTCGGAAAAGATGCCTGGAGAGTGATTGGAGGACAAGCCGATCTGAATCTGACCGAACACAGGTGAGATCCTATATTAAGACCTACCTAGTGGCGATAAAAGCGGCGAAGTCTAACTACTTCTCTGCTCTTATTGAATCTGCAGAGAACCGCCCAGCTGCACTGTTTAGGGTGACCCGCTCCCTACTTCAGGTGGGGACGCGGGAAGATCCCTTACAGGGATGAGCTGAGGATTTTGTGCAATTCTTGCATGATAACGTTGCTCAGATTCAGGATAGCCTGGACTCCAATTGGGTAGATCCAGGGGAGGAGACGGGGGTCTTGAGAGCATTATCTGGGAGGAGTTTGACTCTGTAGCTCCTGAGGACATGGACAGGATTCCGGGAAAGCTTAACGCTGCCACATGTTTATTGAACCCGTGTCCCTCCTGGTTGGTACTGGCCTCCCGGGAGGTTATACAAGGCTGGCTCCAGGGGATTATAAATGCTTCTCTGAGTGAGGGTTTCTTTCCCGCTGCCTTGAAAGAGGCGATTGTGAAGCCCCTCCTCAAGAGGCCTTCCCTGGATCCGGCTTTATTATCAAACTATCGTCCAGTCTCCAATCTTCGCTTCATTGCGAAGGTTGTTGAGAGTGTGGTGGCGCAACAACTACCCCGATACCTGGATGAAGATGTCTATATGGATCTGTTCCAGTCAGGCTTCAGGTCACGATACAGCACAGAAACGACATTGGTCACGTTGGTTGATGATCTCTGGAGGGCCCGGGACAGAGGTTGCTCCTCTATCCTGGTCCTATTAGATCTCTCAGCGGCTTTTGATACCATCGACCATGGTATCCTACTGCACCAGCTGGAGAGGTTAGGAATAGGGGGCACCGTGCTTCGGTGGTTGTCCTCCTTTCTCTCTGACCGTTCGCAGTTTTGTGTTGGCAGGGGGGCAGAGGTCGACCTCGAGGCACCTTATTTGTGGGGTGCCGCAAGGGTCGGTCCTCTCACCCCTTCTGTTCAACATTTATGTAAAACCGCTAGGCGAGATCATCCGTGGTTTCGGGGTGAATGTTCATCAGTATGCTGATGACACTCAGCTATACATCTCCACTCCAGACCACCCCAACGATGCCCTTGCTGTGATGTCCCATTGCCTGGAGGCCGTACAGATCTGGATGGGGAGGAACAAACTCAGACTCAATCCCTCCAAGACTGAGTGGCTGTGGCTTCCAGCATCCCGGTATAGTCAGCTGGTACCATCACTGACAATTGGGGATGAGACCTTGCTTCCCACAGAGAGGGCCCGCAATTTGGGTGTCCTCCTGGACTCACGGCTATCTTTAGAAGACCATTTGACGGCTGTGGCCAGGGGGGCCTTTTATCAGGTTCGCCTGATCCACCAGTTGCGTCCCTTTCTGGATCAGGATGCCTTGCGCACAGTCACTCATGCCCTAGTCACCTCCCGTATGGACTACTGCAATACTCTCTACATGGGGCTCCCCTTGAAAAGCACCCGAAGGCTCCAACTGGTCCAGAATGTAGCCGCGCGGGTGATTATGGGCGCATCTCGTTGTGCCCATGTAACACCTCTCTTACGCGAGCTGCACTGGCTCCCGGTGGTCTTCCGGGTGCGATTCAAGGTGTTAGTTATCATCTTTAAAGCACTCCATGGCTTAGGGCCTGGGTACTTACGAGACCGTCTTTTGCTAGCAATAGCCTCCCACCGACCAGTTCATTCTCACAGGGAGGGACTACTCAGGGTACTGTCAGTCAAATTGTGCTGACTGGTGACTCTCAGGGGGAGGGCCTTCTCTGTAAGGGCTCCAACCCTTTGGAATGAACTGCCCCCTGATATACGAAACATCGCTAATCTCCATGCTTTCCGCTGTGCCCTCAAGACCCTGATGTTCAATCAGGCAGGGCTAAGCACATTAACTGGGAATGATTAAAATATTATATAATTCTGGGTTTTATTTATTTGGGCTAAACTATGCTATAATTTTAATTATCAATTTTATGATGTTTATGTATCTTTTATTTTTTCTTGACTGTACACCGCCTTGAGTCCTGCGGGAGAAAGGCGGTATAGAAATATAATAAATAAATAAATAAATAAAAGCTGCTCAGCGGGCTTCCTGATGAGGGCATACTTGGAGTCTGTGTAAAATGTTGACACGCTTGTCTTTGGCCAATTCTAAAGCTGGAATTAATGCATGTAGCTCGGCCAGTTGAGCACTAGTGCCGGGAGGAAGGGGCTCTGCTTCCCAGATGCCTGTCAATGTTACAACAGCATTTACTCTCATGGAGAGTAAATGAAAATCTGTTTAGATACGAAAAGAATGTAAACGAATTTAAAAAACAAATGAAAGAATTTTTTGAAATGAATCTGAATAAGGGTACCCCTATTGAAATTGTTTGGGATGCGAGTAAGGCCTATATGCGGGGGTTACTAATTCATGTGAACTCTAAACACAAACTGAATCAGCAAAGGAAAAGATTAGAAATGGAAGGAGAGATAAAGAAAAAGGAACAACTACTTATAAATAATCCGACAGACAAAAAATTACAAGAAATTATAAAACTTTTGAAAGACCAATTTCAAATGCTTATAGCGGAACAAACAGCAACTAACCTACAATTTGCAAAACATAACACATTTTGTAATGCTAACAAACTGGGCAGGTGGTTGGCTTACACACTGAGGAAACAGCAGAGTTCTCGAATTATTGGTAGAATCGAGTATGGAGGGAAGGAAGTTTTTCAACAAAGTCTAATTAAAGAAGCTTTTTTAGATTACTATACAAAACTATATGCCAAAGATGATATACAGAGTGAACTTATAGATAAATACCTAGAAGAAGGGAGAGTTACGAAAATTGCCAAGGAGCAAAAGGAAATAATGAATCAGCTAATAACAGCCGAGGAGATTATTATTGCAATTAAACAACTGAAAACAGCTAAAGCTCCAGGGACGGATGGTTTAACAGCGATGTACTATAAAACTTTATAAGCAGAAATGATTGAACACCTTAAAGATCTATTTTGTAGCATACAAAAAGGGGGTAAAATACCCCCTTCATGGAAAGCAGCCTTTGTGTCATTGATACCAAAAAAGGAAACAGGTTCTACAAAACCAGAAAATTTTAGACTAATATCTCTCCTTTTATAATTATAATCTCCTTTTATAATTAGAATTATAAAATTTTTGCAAAAGTATTAGCCAACAGGTTAATGCCAGTTGTGCAAGAGGTGATTCATCATGATCAAGCAGGATTTATAGAAGGCAGATATATGAAGGATAATGTGAGGCAAATTATAGATTTACTGGAATATCTTGAGAAGAGTAAACAGATCCCTGCAATGCTGGTGTTTTTGGATGCGGAGAAGGCCTTTGATCAAGTTAATTGGAACTTTCTATTAAAGACTTTAACAAAGATGGGTTTTGGGGATCAGTTTGTGCAAGCGGTTACAGCAATCTATCAAGATCAAACAGCACAGATTAATGGAAGTCTAACTACAAACTTTAGTATAGAAAAAGGGACAAGACAAGGTTGCCCACTATCCCCACTGTTGTTTATCTTAACTCTAGAAGTCTTGTTGAACAAAATACGGGACTCAAGTATTTTGAATGGAATAGTTATAAGGCAAGAGGATTACAGAACAAGGGCATTTGCAGATGATCTGGTTGTTACCCTAACACGGCCTATGCAATCAGTAATCCAGATGAAAGACATTATAGAAGAATATGGCATGGTATCAGGGTTCAGACTGAATCAGAAAAAACCAAGATGATAGTTTAAAATGTGACAGAAGCTCAAAAAAAGGAAATTGAAAGGAAGGCAGGCTTTGAAATAGTAGCAAAGGTGAAATATCTAGGAGTTCAAGTTGCAGCTTCAAATACAAAACTTTTCAAAAATAATTATGAGGTGTTGTGGCAAAAGGTACAAAGAGACATGGAAACTTGGAAAAAAACTGCAACTAACTTTACTTGGAAGAATAGCAGCAGTTAAGATGAACGTTCTACCTAGATTCTTATTTTTGTTTCAAATGATTCCAGTGCTTAAAAATGACAAACATCTGATGGAATGGCAAAAAGGAGTGAACAAGTTTGTTTGGAATGAGAAAAAGCCAAGAGTTAAACTGAAAATTATGCAAGATGTTCGTGAAAGGGGTGGCCTTAACGTTCCAAACCTATGACTGTACTATGAAGCAGCAGCGTTGACGTAAGCGATCAACTGGTTTGGAATGACAAAGACTGGAATATTGAACATAGGAGACCATGACTTAAAATATGGTTGGCATGCATATCTATTTTATGAAAGTAAAGTTGATAAAGTATTTAAGAGCCATATATTTAGAAATTCTTTGATGAGAGTATGGAAGAAGGACCAGTTTAAATTGGATTACAAAATACCGTTGTGGTTGGATCTTGGTCATTTTACAAGGAATATAAATATAAAGTCACTCGGGGGGATTTTATATAAAGAGGTACTTTTCAATGATGGGGGTAGATTACAATTAAAGACATTAAATACTCTGTTGGAAGATGGGATATTTTTAACTTGGTTACAGTATAATCAACTTCAATTGAGATGGAGGGAAGATCAAAAAACTGGTTTAATGTTGCATGAAGAAAATTTGGTAAGACAGATAAAAGATAAAGGCCCAATGCATATTAAGAGGATTTATAATGTTTTGTTAGAAAGAGATTCTGAAAATGAATTGGTTAAAGACTGCATGATAAAGCGGGCGCAAAATTTTGCAGAACCAGTTATGATGGAAATATGGGAAAAAATATGGGTTCAAAATGTTAAATTTACGCAGTCACAGAACTTGAGGGAAAATTTTTATAAAATGTTTTATAGGTGGCATCTAGATCCCAAGAAATTATCGTGTATGTATCCTAATGTCCAGGCAAAATGTTGGAGATGTGAATGCTTAGATGTTACATATTATCATATATGGTGGACATGCAAGAAAGTGAAGGCTTTTTGGATTAAAATATGGTGGGTTATGCAAAATGTTTTGAAGAAAAAACTGCAATTTTCTCCTCAATTGTTTTTACTGGGTATAGTTAAGGATTCCTCAATGACTCAAACAAAAATGATATACATGGTCACAGCAGCTAGATTATTGATTGGCCAATATTGGAAAAAAGACTTTATGCCTACCATAGAAGAATGGACTTTGAAGGTGGCCAGTTTTGCAGAAATGGCAAAGATATCAGCATACTTAAAAGACCGGACTCAAGAAACCTATATGTGGGAATGGAAGAAATGGATAGATTACGTGCAGAACAAATATCAAACAAGGAAGTATCAGATAGCTTTCAGTTGAATGTTATGTAGAAATGTATAGTGTAGACAGGGATTTGAGTTGTAGGAGGGTACTATATGATATGGTATGATTTGGATTTCACCTTGGGAAGTCATGGGGGGGAGGGGAGGGTTAGAGGGGGGGAAAGTGGGGGGGGGAATTTGTGTTTGTAAAACTTTTTCAATAAAAAATGTTACATTTTTTTAACATTCTTGCGGATCCCTTCCTGGAGAAAGCTAGTACTATCAGTAAAAAGAATGAAATCAGGATTTTTAAGTGGGACATCAGTCAAGTCTGGGCAGCTAGCATAAGTTTCCTCAATGGTCTGAATGCAGTCGTGTGTGGCATGGAGATCAGGTTCTGGTAGGGGAGTGGCTGGATTCAGGGTAGTAGATTGCTTCAAAGTAATCATAGGGTTGTGAGTAATGAGGCCTTGATATTTAAGCATGCGAGGGTTGGTTAACCACAGGTGGCCCTTTGTTTCCAATACAGCTTTAAGAGCATGTGGCGTGTGGATTTCCAATTCCTGACCAAAAGTAAGCTTGCTGGTTTCCTGAGTTAGCAATGTGGTGCCTGCCAAAGCTTTAAGACAGCCATGCCAACCGTGGGCCACCGGGTCAAGCTGCTTTGAAAGATAAGCAACTGGGCGATGCCAAGCACTCGATCTCTGAGTTAAAACACCCATAGCCACATTTTGCTGTGTACCTACAAACAATTGAAATGGCTTTTCTAAGTCAGGCAAGCCGAGGCTTGGGGCTTGCATTAAAGCATGCTTTAAAGTTGTGAAACTTTTCTCTTCCTCTTTTTGTCAGTCCAGTGATTCTTTATCACTTCCTCCTGTAGCTTCATATAGGGGCTTAGCAATCAAACTGAAATTGGGAATCCAATTCCCAATTTCCATATTTGGGAATCCAATTCCCAATTTCCATATTTGGGAATCCAATTCCTGTATTTGGGACTCCAAATACAACAGAAATCTGCAGCCCCCCAAAATCCTCTCAAATCCTTTCTAGTGCGCGGTCTAGGGAGTTGGCAAATAGCTTCCTTTCTCTCATGTCCCAAAGTCCTCTTCCCTGGCTCAATATCATAACCCAGATATCGAACCTTCTGCAAAACAAGTTGGGCCTTTTTCCTAGATGCCTTGTATCCCAGATCTTGCAGTAGGTGGAGTAAATCATAGGTGTTCTGCCAACAATCATCCCTAGTTTGTCCTGTTACTAGTAAATCGTCCACATATTGCAGTAGGACGTCTGGCTCCGGTATTTCCAAAACCTCTAAGTCCCTTGCTAGGGCAGTGCCAAAGAGAGTTGGGGAGTTTTTGAACCCCTGGGACAATCTGGTTCACATATACTGTTGCTTCTGTCCAGTTGCCGGGTTCTCCCACTCAAAAGCAAAGAGATGGACTGCAATAGTAAAAAAAACATCCTTTAAATAAATGACCAATGACAGGTGGCAGTCTGGGGGATAACATAAGGGTTGGGCATGATCGGATGGATAATGACCATCACTAAATTTACGGGGCACAGGTCTTGAACAGGTCTGAAGTGCCCTTTGGAATGGGCAAAATAGGGATGTTCCATGGAGATTCAGTAGGGACTAGAATATGATGAGCCAAGTACAGATCAATTACTTCCAGAATGGCTTGTACAATGTGCCTGAGATATGCCCGTTCACGGATCCTGACGGGTGTCTTTGACGGAATCTCTTCCA
This sequence comes from Masticophis lateralis, assembly GCA_030761175.1. Classification (NCBI taxonomy): domain Eukaryota; kingdom Metazoa; phylum Chordata; class Lepidosauria; order Squamata; family Colubridae; genus Masticophis; species Masticophis lateralis. Next base: position 75,096,831 of record JAUDYJ010000004.1, on the reverse strand, counting down.
CAACGATGGGGGGTTGGTGACTAGCGAAGCCGGGGGGGGTTGTCCTCTGCCCACAGGTACGGCACATCAAAATCCTCCCACATCCAGTATTCTTTTCCACTTCCTGTACTAACATCATTCTCCAGGATTCCTCTTGAGGGACATCCATTGAGACCTTGCCGTAAGACATAGCCATTGTACCATCTTCCTCAAAGGAGATTTGTGCCCTTAATTTACACAGCAAGTCACGTCCCAACAAGGGGAGTGGGCAATTGGGCATGTACACAAATTGGTGAGTGACAGTCTATCCTCCCATGTGGCAAATCAGGGGGTTTAAAAAGGGGCGCTGGATTGTTTTGCCAGTCTCTCCTTGAAAGTTAATGGCGTATGGGGTGGGTCGAGCTAAGGGCTTCGTTAGAATGGAATGGGTGGCCCCTGTGTCCATTAAGAAGGGTATGGGTTTGCCTCCGATCATCAGACTGACCATAGGTTCTGGGAGGCAGGCCGAACCCGGTATGTCTCAGTCCCAATCTTCAGCTTCAGCCAGACCAATGAGGGGGGTGTTGGATGACCCTTGTCCCCTCCCTCTCAGGGTTCTTCCTCGGCCGCCTCGATTGTTCCTGACAAACTCTCCACACTTCCCTTCAGGGACTGCTTCCTTATCCTTTTCTGGGCACTCACCCTTCCAGTGGCCTTCCTTTTTACATATGGCACACTGGTTCCATCCAAGGGGTCTTGCAGACCCTTGGCCCCTGCCGCCTCTGCCTCTTCCCCTTCCTCTTGGAACCCCTATCAGTGCCACGGCCAACAGTTCTGCTTTCTTTTGCATTTTTTGCTCCTGCTTCCTTTCTTCTACTCTATCTCGATTTGCAAAGGTTCTTCTAGCGGCCTCCATCAATTCACTCATGGATTTTCCTAGGGCTCCCTCCAATTTTTCCAATTTCCTGCTAATGTCAAGGGCACTTTGTGAGATAAAGGCCATGGTTAATATCCGGGCATTTTCCAGTTGAGTAGGAGTATACATTTGGTAAGCATCAAGCAGCTGGGTGTAAAAAGCTTCGGGACTCTCTGTGGGTCCCTGCATGACTAGGAAGGTTTGGACATGTTAGTGGTAGGCATTCCTGCATCTTGGATCGCTCGCACGACCAGTTGTTGATAGTCCTGAAGTGACTTTATATTGGTAGAGTCATAGGGGTCCCACTTCTGATCCATGGAGGGATGCCTCCACCCATCATTCTAATGTACAGCCTTGGGCAGGCATAGTAGCCTTTAGGTTTTTCATTATTGCATTCCTAATCTTCTCCCTCTTCTCAGGATTAAACAAGGTCCCCATCAACTGCTGGAGGTCTCGCCAGGTCGGGATGTGGGTATCCACAATTGTTTTAACCAAGTTGGCGACCTCTGTGGGCTTCTCACTAAAGGGACCATAATGTAATTTCCAGTTGAGGAGATCGGAGGTACTAAAAGGGACATGCTGGAACAACTGAACAGTCATCGGGGCCCCATCCTTGGCTATTAATTGATCCACTCTTCTAAGGGGAGCAATTAGGGTTGGGTTCTCTGTTTTTGCTCATGTACAATCTGCAATGGGGGCTTCCTTTTCCTCTATGCCTCCAACAGCCCCCAGCAGGTCCTCTCCGGTCAGGGTTACCTGCTCCTCCTTCTTGGCCTTGGGGCTAGCTGACAAGTGGCTCATCTGAATGGACTGGTCTACTGATGTGGGTGGGGGGTCCCCTTCGGTAAGCTTATCCAAATCTTCCAGGAGAGATTGAACTCTGGCCTGCCGCCAAGAATCCCCTAGGGGAAGACCCATTTGCACCTCCCCCTAGGGAGGAGGTGTGAGGAGTCCTCGAGATGGATGAAGGGTGGCTAGTTGATGGAGAGACATAGGGGGGTGGTTGAGGCAATTCCTCTGGGCAGCTGGGAAGGACCGGGATGTGTTTTTTTCTTTTCCACCTGGTAATGTTCCAGGAGTCGGCACTGAGTTACTTTGCACTTTTGAATCCAGACAGGGGGATTTTGGACAAGATTGAGCCACACGTCAATGTAGGGGGCCTGATCTGGGTGGCCTTCTGTGGGATGGAATACCCTCTGGTGTACTCTAATAGCTATGGAGGGATCAAACGTGGCTGGCCAGGAGAGTTTAAAGTCTGGCCAATCCACCTCACAGAAAACATTCAATTTCTGCCTGCTCCACTTAATGCCATAGTCCTGACTAATATAAGCAATCTTAAAATGTCTTAACATACACTCGGAATGAGGGGCACACTTCCTCCTCCTCCCATGTTCCTCCCAGGGCACCAGACAAGACAAGTGAGGAAAGGGGCTGGGAAGAAGGTAAGAGGTCCTTTGTTCTCGGGGTAACACAGAGGAGCTCCACACACACGCAAGTCTGACCCAAGGCGCTGGTCACTCTACGGTCACCGTTGGGAACTGCAGACTCCATATGCTTTTCCCTGGCCCAAGGCACCGGACACTCATGGTCACTGTTGGGAACCACAGGAGATGTGCACATCAACCACACTTGATAACCTTCCCACCTTTACCTTTAGAGAGAGGGTGATCAGGACTCCCCCACCGTGCCTGTTTACAGGGACGGATTATTCCTTTTTCCCCAATACTTGCCTGCAGGCTTGTTCTCCCTTCTTCCAGCTGGCTGGAACTGGGCCTGGTTTCCTCTCCTCCCACAAGTGGTTCTTGAAGACGTCAGCTGACGCTGCGGGGGATCCTGTGTCACTGGGAAGTCCCTTGGAATGAAGAGTGTCCGAAGGCGCCTGGGAGGTTCCCCTCAACTCACAGAATCCCTGATAGCGGGATGACCCCCTAGAGGGGTCTCTGGACCCCCTGTCCCCTGGCTGGCTTGCCAGAAATGATGCGGGAAAGCCCACTTCCCAAAATCAGGAAACAGGACCACGGAAGATGGAGAAAACAGGTTTATTGCTAGCAATTGACTCAGAGTAATAACTTGACAAAGTCTGAGCCCTGGGCAACGCCCAGGGTCTATTTTTTATAGGTTTTGCAATTTCAGCTTCATTTCCATTACATGTATCAAGATACAGTACATCAAAACAGGATACAGAAAGAAAAGTTATCTTATGGTACATATTCCATATACGGCTAGGACTGGCATATCTTACGCCATTTGTTAGTTTTGGGAACTTCTCATGTGTCTTACCCTTATGTTACAGAGTAACATGATACAAGTACAAGTAAGCATACAAGTACATTTGGCAAGAAATTTAGTACTTTCCCAATCTTGCGACAGAGCTAGAAACAAGTAAAGGTCAATCTACTTATAAACCGATACAAAATAAGACCCTAGGGGTGTCCGAATAAGACCCCAGGGGCAGCCTGTCTCAATCTAAAGTCTAATTTGGTATGAATTTTTCCCTTCTCTACATAGGGCTCCCCTTGAAGAGCACTCGGAGGCTGGTCCAGAATGCGGCTGCATGGGTGATTATGGGTGCAACTAAGCACACCCATGTGACACCTCTCCTGCGCAAGCTGCACTGGCTCCCAGTGGTCTTCCGGGTGCAGTTCAAGGTGTTGGTTACCACCTTTAAAGTGCTCCATGGCTTAGAACCAGGATACTTATGGGACCGCCTCCTGCCACCAGTAGTCTCCCACCGACCAACACGCTTCCACATAGAGGGGCTCCTCAGGGTGCCATCAGCGAAACAATATAGGCTGGTGACCCCCAGGGGGAGAGCCTTTTCTGTGGGGGCACCCACCATCTGGAATGAAGTACCCCCTGGGATACGTACAATCCCCAACCTCCGTATCTTCCGCAGGGCCCTGAAGACCCTGCTTTTCCAACAGTCTGGCCTGGCTGAATAGGAACTTGGATGGGTTTTAAATTGAGAGGGTTTTTAAAATGGCCAAATTATTTAATTCTTTTAATTGGTTTTAATTTTTGTATGACTTGTGTTTTATTATGGCTATGCACCACCCTGAGTCCTTCGGGAGAAGGGTGGTATATAAATCCAATAAACCTTAACCTAATCTAGCCCTTGACTACGTGAGATAGCATGTCCTTCATGAGAGGGAGTGGGTATAGGTTGTGTACACACATGCAGTTTATTGCTTAAAATCCACATACAATCTCATAGTTCCATCTTTTTTTTTTCTTTGAATAGAACTGGGGCTGTGACTCATGGCTTGCCTGACTCGATGAACCCCCTTGCTAGGTTTTTGTCTATGTATTTGCACATTTCTTGCATTTCCCGGGGCGTCATGACATACAGTTTGGGTTTAGGTAGTTTTGCCCCAGGGATGATTTTGATGGCACAGTCATGGTGGGGAGGTAGGACATCGCACTCAATCTCACTGAATACTTCCACGAGGTTCTGATATTCTCTCGGGATCTGTTCAGCCTCTGGGGTTTTGTCAGAAGTGGCTGCCAGTTGTTCTGGTGGGTTCCCTGTGTGGGCAGTGCTTCTATTTGCTGGTCTGGATGGGGTTGGGGTCCCCTTGCTATTCTTAGTCAGCTGCCCCCTTGCCACCAGATGGTTGGGCCCCACTTGTCTAGCCAGGAGAGTCCCGGTATGACTGCATCTGTCATTTTGGAAGCTATTACAAATTGAATTGCTTCCCAGTGATTTGCTAGCTCTAGCTTCACTGGTTCAGTCAGGTGGTTGGCATAGGCTCTCCCCCAATAGGGACCCATTGATCTGTTCAAACCTGATTGGGTGGGACATCTTTTTTGCTTTAATCCCCAGTTTCAGGACTGTAGTTAGGTTGATCAAGCATCTAGTGCAACCTGAGTCTATTAGGGCTTGAAAAATCCCCTAGATTCCTATTTTTGGGACTATGAGGCATATTTGGAAAATGAAAGGGTGGACTGGTTCACTCACCATTGGGTTATTTTCACTCTCATTCTCGCTGTCATAGGAATCCGGCGACTGGTCATTGTTGGCTGGGTTTCCACCCCCTTCAGCTGGGTGGGTAGGGACCTCTGCAGCCTGGAGGGCTTTTCAGGACATGTTGGTGGCATGCCTGGGGCCTCATTCTGATTGTGCCCTGGATGGTGGCTCTGGTTTTGGTTTCAGGGCTGGGGTTAGGCATGCTGATGCCTTCTGGCCTATCCCCTCACATTTGTAGCATTTCAGCAGATTTTGTGGGAGGGTTGGTTTTGGGGCCAGCTCTGGTGCTGTGGCTCCCTATTGGCTGGGTGGTCTCTGGTCTGGTTGACTTTTCTCTGTGGTGTCTGGTTTCTTTCTCATGTCATTGGAGCACAATCCATCATCAACTTTTATGGCTACTCAGAACCACTCAGAGAATCGGTTCGGGATGTCCTGATAGGTGGTCACCCGGGCAATTTGCTTGTCTAGGCTTGTTCCGAAAAAATGAACTAATAGCTGCTCTGGCAAAGGGGGTAGCTTTCCCGTGACTCTCCTGAACTCACAGATGTGTTCCTTAATTCGTCGCCCCCTCTGCTTTAGGTTTCTGAGCTCATCTTCCGCATATGGATCCTCTTCTGCCTCCTCAAATCTGGCCACTGGTTGTAGGAAGTTGTCTACATCTTGCAGTTGGGGGGCTCTCCTCTTGTGGAGAGCTGCTAGCCATTCCCTTGCTTCTCCCTCTAGCCCCTTAGCAATGGTATTCATCATGGCTCTTAGGGATGGGTAGAGGTGTCCATAGTCAGCCGAGTCAAGGAATAGAGCCAACTGATCTGAATCTCCATCAAATTTCCCCCTGAAGCAGGGTGGTTCATTCAGCACTGCTTCTCCCTCCTTTGTGGAGAGGGTAGGCTGTCTGCTCTGGGCAGTTTGCCTGTTGTGTGGAGGAGGCACTGGCTGCAGCCTTGAGCTTCTTCTCCTTCTGGTGGGTGGAGAAGAAGGGGGGCTGCATTTCCATCTGCTTCTCCTCACTTCAAAGGGCTCAGCTGCAACTTCCCTCTCTTTTGGGCAGCATGATGGCCCCACATTACAAAGGGTGGCCTGGTCAAATTCCTCCCTCAGCTGCTCTATAGATCTCCCCAGGGGTTCTATCAGGGGCTTTGGAGCCTACCCTGTGCCCAGTCCCACAACCAATCCACTCTTCCCAGGTAGCTCAGGGGCCTTCCCCCCTTCTGGGCATTAGACTGAGGGAACTTGACCTCAGCTGCTTTAGGGATTCTTTTCCACCAATATTCATCCCTTTTTGCTTCGGTTGCTGGGACAGGCGCCTCAGCTTTGATGGTGAGGGAGGACTGCATTCTGGTTGTGATTAGGCTGCAGGGTCCTGGAAGTCCCTGGTGGGAGGCAAGTTCTGCCTCTCTCTGGATCGCATGGAGCAGGTTCAATTCAGATAGTCCATCCTCTGCTATGGTTGCTTGAGTTTCTCTCCATGCACCCCAGATGTTGGGGAGCGACTAGAGAGCCCAGGGCCCAAGAGTCCCAGTAATTGTGATTAGTTTTGAGAGAGTTGGCTTGCTGTCAGGGTTCCAAATAAAAGAGGGAACGGGAGACAAAGGAAAGATAAAATCATTGAGGTTTGTCAGAGTACAATTGATGAAATATATGTACTAATTTAGAGGCATGCATGATGGCATGTTTTTTTGTGAAAAAACATGTCATCGTGTGAGAAGGGGAGGTATTTCCAAGCCACCAGGTACTGAGTGGTCCCGTAGAATTTCCTAGAGTCAAGAATTTCCTGAACCTCAAAATGTTTTTTTTTTCATGTTTTATTTATTTTATTTATATAACATTCAATTTCCATCAAACAGTGTGTGATCTGGGTACAGTTATTTTTAAACAATCATAATCCACATATTTGTTTTAGTATTCATCATAATAATATTAATCATGTAATTATATAATAATAACAATAATACTGAACATCATCTTCTTTAACAATTCTCCACATCTCTTTTTATATCTCCTCCTTTCTAACTTCTGTTTCTATTGTCTAGCCATTGATAGAATATGTTCCATATCAAAAAATATTCAATTTCTTCTTTATCCTTAATAGTGAGCATTAATCTATCAATTTCTGCACATTCTAATATTTTCATAATTACATTCCCCTCAGACCAAATCTCATCATTTTTTATTGCTGTGCAGATACAATTCTAGTTGTGGTTAATATATGCAAGACCAGATTTGTAACCTTTATATCGTATTTTTCTGGTAGAATGCCCAACAAGAATTCTCTGGTTTCAAGTCTATATGTTGCTTTCTCATTTTTTCCAGCCAAGTATATATTTTTGTCCAGTATTTTTTAGCTTTTGGACATGTCCACCACATGTGGTAGTATGAACCAGATGATTGATTGCACTTTCAACATTTAGCAGATCTATCTTTATATATTTTTGCCAGTCTTGCCAATGCAAAATGCCATCTATAAAATATTTTATACAGATTTTCTTTATATGCAGTTCACATAGTCAGTTTAATATTTCTATCCCATAGTTTCTGCCATTTTTCTAATTCTATTGCATATCCAAAGTTTTTAGCCCAGGTGATCATTGTCTCCTTTACCTGTTTAAGGTAAACTTTCAAGTTTAATACTTAATAAATAACAATATAATTTCTTTATCAGTTTATCATCTGTTCCACTTAATATCTGGTCTAGTTCTGTTAACTATTTATTAAAACCATACATTTTAGCATCTTTCTTGTAATGGGATTGTATCTGCATATGTGGCCACCATTCTACCAGGTTCCTGTTTAGTTTTTAGTTCCCCTTTGTCATTCAACATATCTTTATATCATACAATTTTTTTCTATATTAATAACATTAGGATGTACCAATGCCTCCATAGTGGAAAGCCAGATTGGTATTTTCAAATAGTGTTGTTCTTTTATTTTAAACCAGACTGATAGCAATGCATTCCTAACATTCCTGACTCAGCCTTCCATCATTTCTAAGGTAAGTAAATTGAGGACCCAGTTTGTGGGGGCAATAAGCTGACTTTGTATAAAAAATATACAAAAGTATGAAGATTATTGCTTAATGCCTTGTAAGCCGCCCTGCGTCTCCAGAGAAGGGCAGCATATAAATCTAATTTTTTTTAAAAAAATGTCTCTGAAAATAATTGTGTATCTTATTCTTCCCATACCATAAGAAAGATTGCCAATCTAGTTGGATGTCATGCCCTTCTAATGTTAATAATCTTTTAATAATATTTTTTATTATTATTTTTAAATTATACATTTATACTGTGTGTGAACAGAGTTGGTTCTGGGTATCATTCATATTAATCCAATTCACAATAACAATATTAATGATCTCTATCATATTTCTCAATTCTTATATTGTTCAAGCATACATATTCAAAAAATGCCTAACTCCTCATCTTTATCTTTACGTTCATCTATATCTTTCTTGTTTTAGCTAAACATTTCTCTATTATATATGAAGAAATTTATTTAAGTTTCATTTATATTGATCCAATTCACACTAATATTGTTAAGAATCTCTATCACATTTATCAAATTTATATAATCCTCATTATATTATTTATACATCTCCTATTTAGTACTTCAATTCTTACCCATTTTTTCATATTAATCCAATTCACAATAACAGTATGAACAAATTTAATTAGATATCATTCATGTTGATCCAATTCACATTATTATCTCTACCACATTAATCAGATTTATATAATCCCATTGCATTGTTTAAATATACATTAAAAATACCAAACATCTGTAAACTTCTCATCTATTATTTTTATCAATTCTATAAACAATTTATATTTTAATATTTCCCCTGTCTAATTTTAATTCTGCCTCTCTAGCTTATAATAGGCTACTTTAATATTTAAAGAACAATTTTTACCCATCATTTCTTCTCCAGTCACTACCTCTGTGACACTACAAAGATCATCTGAAGACGTGGCTACTCCGGGAAAAGCATCAACGCAAGATATTCTCCAGTCTATACAGGGAACATTGATTAAAAATCAAGATTTAACGTCAAAAACTTTGGAAGAACTGAAGAGGAATGTCGAAACGTTAACTACTGAGACAAGGTTGTTTCATGCAAAGTTTGAGGAACTGATTCAAGCTTCCGAGATAAAGACCGAGAAGGTGACATATAGGATGGAGCAGCTCAAACTCTGGCAAGCCTTGACTAATAAAAAAATCGAGGAAGAGATTATCTTCCTTGAAATGGATAGATCTGGCTACTTCTTATGGTTTCAGAATGTCCCTGAAGAGAAAGGTGAGCGCTTGGATGTACTAATGGGAGAGATCATTTCTTCTCTTTTTTTTAGTGCTTCCATTTTTATCCATTTTTTAATTCGACTCCCACATTCATTTTATCTCTATCTTCATCTCTTTTTTATTCACTCTAATCATCTCTCCCAGTAAAATCTTGTACTGCCAGTTCTCCCAATTATCTACCCATAGCCATATCCTAATCTCTTTATCAAAAGTATATTCCTGCCTCTCCAATTGTTGATTTACCTGTTTTGTTTTCTTCAGTATTTCTTCCTTTGTCAGCTGATTTGTCAGTCCCCTTTTTTGCTCCAGTCCTCGGTTTATTTGTTGATGTGGCCAATCCTTCTGTTCTTTCTGCTCCTTTTGCTTGTCCTTTATCTGATTTTCCTCTTCATCAAGCTACTGCTTTTTTCTGATCCATATTTTCCCCTATTTACTGACTTAAGTGGTCCATTTCTTCCATCTTTCTGTTGCTTCCACCAGTTCAAGTACATTTTGATCTTTGTTTCTCATTCTTTGCAAAATACGCTCCCCTTTCTGATGCATACCATCAATTAAGTTCAAAATATTTTGAAACACCAAGGCCATGTCATTAAGAAATTCTCTCGTTTCCAGAGTTGTTCCTTCAACTCCAGCCATAATGACAATAAATGTAGGGTAAACAATCACACCTCAAAGAATAATAAAGAATAAAAACTTTATTAAAGTCATTGATAAGGCAATAGGCATACAATAAGTTAAAAATAATACTGACATCACACCTCAAACGAATCCAGCATCCAGAGAGTCCAAGATCCTGGGAGTATGCTTTAATAAATAAAGACTCTCCTCTCAAGTTCCCACACTGCCTTCTTTCCAGCAGATATTTATTTCACTCAATCTCAATTTCTTTCAAAACAAAATCAGTTATCCGGATGGATCAATCCCAGCATTTACTCCCTGTAAGTTTCCAGGAGTTTATGAGTCATTTTTCTTCCATCAGTACATGGTGCTCTCAACTTACTTTTCAACATAAATCCCTATATAAAAATTAAAAAATTCTGCCGTTTGCAAAGTTATTTTTAGAGTCTCTTCTCTAGGATTTTTTCTTATTCTTGGGGTAACTTTAAAGAAAAAAGAATCATCTCACCCAGGAACACAGTCTCTGTTCACTGCTCTCTTTGCTCCTGCACTGTCTTGGGTATTCTGGATGGCCCCTGCATCATGCCAGCCATTTTTGCTGCTGCTGCACCTCATCTTCGGATGAGGGGGCTTTCCGAGTCAGGGAGGAGAGAAGCAGCTCTCCTCAACCTTCAAGATGGTCCCCCTTTACTTCACCACCCCTCCAGGGGGGCTAAGGCTCAGTTGGAGCCCTCCAATTGGGGAGAGATCAGAGCAGGATCATGGAGCCCATGTTCCTCAACTCCGACACCACAGGAAGCTCAACCAGAAGTCATGTGGGAAGGGATTATAATCTTATGTGTCGCAAACTGATCCATTCTTTCACCCATGTAAGTACCGAGGCCTGGTAGTACAATTCCCAATCTGGTAGTCCAAAACCCCCTCTTTTTTTGGTTTCCTCGACTAAAATCTTTGTCTTATCCCTGTTTATTTTCAATCCTGCTACTTCCCCATATTTTTCTGTTTTTCTAATTAGCTTCGGTCCAATTTCTAAGGGTCTTCTAATATGAAGACCAAGTCATCTGCGAATACCTGTGGTATGTATTTCTCTTTTTTAATTTCCATTCCTTTTATTTCTTCATCTTGCCAAATGTTCCTGGTTAACATTTCCAAAGTCAATATGAATAGCAGTGGAGACAGTGGATATCTCTATCTGGTGCCTTTCGTGATATCAAAGTACTTTGTCATGTCTCCATTTACTATCACCTTGGCTGATTGTTTACAATATATTGCTTTGATCATATTAATAAATCTCTCCCCAAAGTCCATATATTTTAGTTGTGCTATCATGAATTGCCAATTAATGTTTTCAAATGCTTTCTGTGCATCTAGAAACATCACCATTTGTTTTCCAGATTGTATTTCATAATATGCTAATGTATTTAGGATCATTCTTGTATTATTTTTGATCTGTCTCTTTGATAGAAATCCATTCTGATCTGGATGTATAAATTAATCCAGATATTTTTTAATCTCTCTGCTATTATTGAAGCATATATTTTATAATCCATATTCAATAAGGATTTTGGCTTTATTTAACACAATAAGGATTTGTGTTAAATCTGAGTCATCTTTTGGTATGAGGATAATATATGATAATATATGCTTCCATCTGTGAGTTTGGTATTTTTGCTTCTAGTAATTCTTCATTATAAATTTCCACCATTACTGGACTTAATAAGGTAAAAAGGTATTCTTTTCTAGCTGTTTATAGAATTCTGCTGGTAGCCCATCAGGCCCTGGTATTTTATTGCTTTTTTTTTGTCTCTTAATCGCTTCTGTCACTTCCATCATAGTTATCTGTTCATTCAACATATCCTTAACATATCTGGTACCTTGGAAGTTCAGATTGTTCCAAATGTTGTATTTTATTTTCCATAATTTCCTCCTTATCATACAATTTCTCATAATACGATACCTTTCTCATAATACGATACCTCATAATATACCTTTTTTCTCCTCATTCTGATAGTGAAAAGTCCTTTTCTCATTAGTCGAAGTATCCATTTTTTCTCTCTCTATTTTTTCAGTTTGTATGCCAACCATCTTCCAGGCTTATTTGCATTTCCAAAAAAGTTTTGTTTTGCACTTTTAATTTCATAAGCCAATTCTTTTTTTTCCAATAAGTTCATTTTATGTTTTTTTTATATCTATTCAGTTTTTCAATTCCTTTTTTTGTGGTTCTCACTGTAATTCTAATTCCAATCTTTTATATTCTTCTTCTAACATTATCTTATTTTGTTTCTTATTATTATTTTTCTTTTCTTTTCTTTTAAAATTTGATTTATATGCTGCCCTTCTCCGGAGACTCAGGGCGGCTTACAATGTGTTAAGCAATAACCATATATGTTATACCTATTCCCAGGGTATATGCTTTAACAGTATCCCATACAATTTATAGGGAGGTCTCTTCCTTCCTGTTCTCTTTGAAGAAAAAGTCCAATTCTTTTTCCATCTTTTGTATAAATTCTTTTTCTTGCAATATTGCTTGATTTAACATCCATCTCCATCTTCTTTTTCGTCCTTTCCATATAACTTTCATCAGATTATGATCTGCCCAAACATTAGGTTCTATTTCTATCTCTTGTACACATGCTTTCAGTTCTGATGTCATCCATACCATATCTATTCTGGACCAGGATTTTTGTCTATTTGAATAGAATGAATATTCATTTTTCTTAGGATGAGTTTCTCTCCATACACCTTGCATTCCTATTTCTTCCATCATTTTAAAAAAAGGTTTTGGGAGTGTTTTCCTGGCTTTTTTACCTATTTTATTGCTCATATAGTTAGATTCTGTGCCTACAATTGCATTAAAATCTCCTACCACACAAAAATTTTCATATTCCAATTCTATAATTTTCTTGTGCAGTTTTCCATAAAACTTCTCTTGTTTATTATTAGGTGGATATATTCCTCTCAAAATATGTTTTTGATTTATTGTTATATTTATTGTTATCAATATTCTTCCCTCTTCATCTGCAAAAATTTGTGTAGCCTTTATTGTTTCTTTAATATATAGAGCCACCCCTCTTTTCTTTTGCTTTGCTAATGAAAAATATAGTTTTCCAATTTTAGGGTATTCTAATAGCTTACTATCTTGTTTTTTAATGTGGACTTCTTGAAGGCAGATCAAGTTTAATTTTAATTTCTCTAATTTATTGAAGACTCTCTTTTCATTGGTGAGTTTAGTCTATATTAATTGATAGTAATTTTATTTCTTCTTTCATTGTTTACTTATAGATAAGTGTGGTTGTCTTAGTTGATCTTATTTTTCTCTGTTCTTTCTGTTTTGCTCTTCTCTTTCCTTTCTCTCTTTTTCCTCTATTTCAGTTTCTTTTTGTTATATGTTCCCCTTCTGGTGTTAATTCTAGTGTCCCAGAATTAAAACCAACAAATAAATACAAAGGAATGGTGCATTTTTTGCTCTTCGGAGTATTTCCACTCTCATTGCCTTCTTTGAAAATCTCACACGTACCTCTCTGGGAAGCTTGTTTCTTCTTGCGTAGTTTGTATATACCCTAAATATTTCTTCCATCCCATAGAGAGCTTCCTGTTTGTCTGTTTCCAATGCTTCTGCCAGTAATTCTGCCATTTTCTCCAGAAGATTTCCCCACTTTTCTTCCTCAACATTCTGGAATCTTAGGAAATATTCTGTTTTATCTATCTCCAACATAATTATGGATCATTCCAGATCATTATCTACCTTAGTTAATCTATTCTCCATCTCTTCTACTTTCTTATCTGTTTGCTCTGTCTTTTCTTCTACTTTCTGGATCCATTGTTCATTTTTAGTAATTATTTGCTGGATATTGTCTATTTTATCTTCCATTTTTGTTCCATCTTTTGCATCTTATCTGCCATATCCTCATGGTTCTTAGTCATGGTTCCTTGTAATGATTCCTGTAATGATTGAATCATATTTTTCATCTCTGACTGAAAAGCGTTTAATTTTTCATTCTGCAACATGGTGTTTATAGAACACTGACTTGCTGGGCTCGATGCTGCCGATGCTGCCACTGTTGATGGCGCAGATGATGGAGTTTTCCTCCCTGTTTTAGTTGCCTTTATGTTACTTGTCATTTTGATAGTTTGAAATAGTCAAATATTTTAGATAGTTATTATTTAACAAAACCAATCAATAATCCAAAAATCAATAATACTATAAGTCAAACACAATTGTACTTCACTATATCCAATTTATAACATATATCTGGTATAGTCCAATAATTTCCTTTCTTATTCCCAGTTCTTATTTTCAAACCTCAAATCACTTCCTGCTTTTAGATGCTACATTTCATGAGTCCAAAATGTCCATAATCCAAGTTCTCTTCAACTTACTTCTTCTTTTCTTTTTAGTAGTTTATATGTTATAATCCACAAAATTATAGGTTATAATCCACTGGGACTCACCAAATTGTAATCCACAAAGGCCCACCAAGATCCCAGAATTATATCCAACAAATTGTAAATCCCCAAGGAGAAGAGTTGGAGGCTGAGGTTTTAAAATCTTCATTTATCTTATAAACATCCTCTATTATTTCCCAGTTCCAGTTGCTCAGTTCCTAGAATATATATCCAGGCAAGGAGCTACAGTGTTTACATCTTACACTGTTTCCACTCTCTTTCTCTGTAGTTCTCTCTATAATTGGGAGACAGAGCTGGCATCACAGCGAAATGATGATTCTTCTATGGAAGTTCGCCAAATTCCCCTTGCCAGAGGGTCGTAATGGACCTAAGTAACCTTGGAGGGATGGTGAAGAAGAGAGGAGATCCCCATAAATCACAAGGAGATTGCTAACTCCTTGTTTGATCCAGGGGAAGCTCTCAATCTGGCAGGGAGGAAAAGACAGCCATTGCAAGCTGTCCAAGGCTGTGACAGCTTGAATGGAGAAGAATGAGGAAAGATTAAAGAAGAACAATGTGGTGGATGGGTGAGAATTTTCTAACTTCTGTCAAAATTGTCCCTTTTAAAACTGATTGAGTGATAGTGGGACTGAAAAAGAAGGGGGCAGTTTTGTCAATCTCCCACCCCTGGAAATAGGGGTGAATAAGCACAAAGATGAAATGCATCTGAATAAGAACTTTGAACTGTTTGGATACTTAGAAGTTATAAATACTAAGAGAGGAAAATCGGATTGGTTAACCTAAGGATTATAGCATTTGGATTTTACTGAAATAAACTTTATTTGGGACTATAAAACTTAGACTCCAGAACTTTAAGGGGGGGGGGGGATGGCATAAAACCCCATAGGGAAAGTGAGAGAAAGTGAAGAAAAGGAAGTGTGGATAATAACTTGACCTTGAGCAGCTTATTGGAAAAACATTGTTACAAGATTGTCACAAGACTTAGATAAGGTGCCTGCACCTGGGAATTGTTTATAGAGAGAACTGAACCTCAAAATGTTATTCACCCTCTACCATAATAGGGGGTGCAACAGAGGTAGTAACCAGATGAATATCAGAGGTGACTTCAGGCTTCATAAGCTACAATGGAAAATGGAGTGGATTTGCTGTAATGACTTAGAGAGTTGTAATTCCACCGTGACAGGGTTAATAATTCGAACTATGGGGAAAGGCCCAAAATATTTAGGACCCAACTTTTTAGACTGCTGCAAAGATTTTAGAAACTTTATGGAAAGGTAAACTTTGTCCCCCACTTTATAAGGTTTAGGCTCTGTTCATTTGTCTGCTTGTGCTTTATAGGCAGCCTTGACTTCATTCGAGGCTTTGTTGACCCCTGGCCAAATGGTTTGCAAATGACTGATCCACTGTTTCAAGGAGGGTATATCTGGTTCATGTGAGGGTAACTCAGGCATAGCATTAAATTCTTGCCCTGTGGCCACTCTGAAAGGGGTAAAACCTGTGCTAGCATGAACTGCATTATTATAGGCTACTTCTGCAAAAGACAGTGGTTCGGTCCAGTTGTCCTGTTGTACATTAATAAAACAGCACAGGTACTATTCCAAAACTGAGCTTGTTCATTCCATGGCCCCATTCATCTGCAGATGATGACTAGAACTAAGTCCCTGCTCAATCCCAAGTAGATTCAAAGAAGCTTTCCAGAACTTGGATGTGAATTGGAATCCAAGAGGTAAATGCAAGTGTCAGTTATGCCTCTTTTCAGTACTCAAGAAAAAAAAACCCGACTCCATTTTTGTAGAGAAAGGTACTTTTACTGACTATGAACACAATGCAACCAAAGAAAAGCAAGGTCTGAGACAATAGGTGTGAAAATCACATACAGATAGCATCTCCCAAAACCCTCCCCAACAAGGGACCAGTCAGAATTGACCAATCCATATCCCCCCAAGGTGTCATGTGGGGTGCATCTTCCGATGGCTCCATCCTTCTGGTATGCCAGGACGGCATACTGGTTATCAGTACGCCTCCCAACTGCAGAGAAAGCGCTGAGGGAAATTCACTCCCTGTTAAGAGACATCTCCACCAGCTCACTTCCCCCCCCCCCCCAACTACCAAGACAGCTCCCTCATCCCCCCATTACAATGGCAGCTGTAGCAAGCAAGCAATATAGAAGCAAAGGCTGACAAAGAGGTAAATGTGGACCCAAAACAGTTTAGCCAAGGCTTTAGCCATAGGGCTCTTTTGGCACGGGAGGAAATGAACCTGTTTCGAGAAACGATCTGTGACAACCCAGATCACTGTGTTTCCAGAACTCTTGGACAATTCAACAATGAAATCCATGGATATCTCTCTCCATGGTGCTGAAGGGTTGGCCACCAGCTTCAGTAGATGGGGAGGGGTTCCCCTGCCTGCATTTAGAGGCAGCGCAAGTGGGGCAGCTTGCTACATAATTTTCTATATCCATTTTTAAGGAGAGCCACCAGAATTGCCATTTCAGTAAATGTCATGTTTTTACAAAACCAAAGTGACCAGCTAATTTGGAGTCATGACAAGCTTGCATAGTTCTCAGCCTTTCCCAGGCTTGGACATAAGCTTATTTCCCATCCAAGCTAACCCCTCTTTTATTATGCAAGTATGTTTATTGACACTAAACCACTTATTCACTTCTAAGGCTTTTTTGAAATCTATGGTGGTGGCATTGTCTAAGGTGAAGGGGTCATTCTTCGCCTCCTGATAAATACTTCAAAGTGAAATTAAGGCACTGGCATTGGCCTGGATTACAAATGGTTTCTCTGAGTCTGGGTGCTTTAATACAGGTTCAGCCAAAAAGAGTTTTTTCAGTTTTTCAAATGCTGTGTCAAGTTCTGGATTTCTGCAGTGAAATAAGACTCCAAACCAGAAGTTATCTGTGTTTTAGCAATCTTTGTCCTTGGCTCCGGCATGAACCAACAAACACCCTTGGAGAATGAATTATTGTCAGCGCTACCATGCAATGCTTCCCATCACCTTTTAAAGCTACCTGCCAACCCCGTGACTCCATCCCATACTCTCACCCCAATGCTAGCTATATTTCATCATTGTGGGTATGGTGCAGCGGCGATAGCATTGGAGCTGCTGTGATGGTAGCTCTCTCAGTGGCAGCAGTCCTCTCCAAGGCTTCCATGTTCCAGCAGCTATGGTGGAAATGGCGAGCAGGGTGGCACGCACTCTGGACATGGCAACTGGTAAGTGGGGTTTTCCCTCCCCCCACCCACCTGAATGACAACAACGCTTTGAGGTTGACATGCAGCCCCTCTATCATGACGGGGACATCTGGAAAGTAAAACAAACAGTCAGGTATTTCAGGGGAGTGATATATTCTTCCCCCCTGGTTTGTTTGTTTGGGTGTTTATGGTGGAACTGGGTACACAACTGTTCAGCATTCATGTCATGGTCCCCAACCAATGATGCTTCAGCTAGTAGGTACCCCTTCCATAGAACGAGGTCACATTGAGACATCCTCGATGTGATCGAGAATCTAGGACCTCTTCTATCATATAATGATTTTCCCCCCTAACTTGGATGGGTGGAGGTGGAGAGGGAGGGGTACCCCATAACGGGGACATCCTGAGTGAACATAGTAGGCTGCTGTGAAATACTGGGTGGGTTTTCTTTAATAAAGGCGGTAGCCATAAGGCACTGTTACAGGATTTATCACTTGTACTATGATAAATGGTCCAATATACTTGGGTGCTAGTTTCTTGTTAGGGGTTCAAAGTTGAGGTATTTGGTCGACAAGTACACCTGTTGACTCACATGGAAGGGAGTCTGTGGCCTCCTCTTTTTGTCAGCCTGGTTTTTATACCTTCGAGCTGTCACTCGCAAAGCCTCTCTAACTCTTTCCTATACTGGTTGCATCTGGGCTATCCACTCCTGTACTCCCAATTCTTTAGTCTCGTGTTGGGGACACTCAGGTATCAGAATGAATTCCATCCCATGGTCACCTGGAACAGGGTATATCCGGTGCTACTATGGATGCCGTTGTTATAAGCAACTTCCACAAAAGGAAGCAAATTCACCCAGTCCGTCTGCTAGAGTGTAACATAGCACCATATATATTGATCCACCATTGCGTTTGCTCATTCGACGGCTCCATTGGGAGCTGACTAATACACTGAACTAAGCCCTTGTGTTGATCTGATTATGGCTAGAAATTCATGCCAAAATTTGACAGTGAACTGAACCCCCCTATCAGAGACAATTCTTTTTGGAATACCGTGTAACTGATATATATGTATAATGAATAGCTTAGCCAGTTTTTGAGCTGAGGGTAGCCCTTTACAGGCAACAAAATGTGCCTGTTTCAAAAACAGGTCAATGACCATCCAAATCACTGACTTTCCCCTGCTATTTGGTAGATCCACAATGAAATCCATGGCTATCTCCACCCACAGTTTGAGTGGAGATGCCACGGATTGAAGGAGATCAGGAGGTTTCCCCGGTTGCTTTTTAATTGTGGTACAGACAACACGACTACCATGGGCCTGAATCCTTCTCAGGAAATCTGTGCAAGCCCTCCACTGATAAGTGGGGCTCATGGGTCTGATGAGGTTCCAACCCCCTTCTCCAAACCCCATCTGAACCTGGGTCTTTGAACCCAGCCGGACCAAACATCTCCCTTAATACTTCAAGGGTCTGGCTTCCCAGGGTGGTGGAGTAACTCCACTCATCCTCAGAGATACATCTCTCCCGCAACTGAGTCCCTTAGCAGGAGTAAAGGTGGGTTGGGGTAGGGTTACCTCATAACCCCCTTGTTCCCCTGGACCCATCCACCACTCCCCAACAGTTTCAGCCCTTTGCAGCCTGGCCTGGTTGACAACCCCCACCACTTAGTCCACACATGGAAGAGTCAATCCTGGTCGTTACTTAGGTCTAACATCTGGCTCCACTGGCTTCACTGTTTGGTCTTCTGGAGTGGACATGCCAGCTGGCTCTGTTGCCTCTGCTAAGTCTGCTGTTTCTAATCCCGGCTGGGTCCCCTCTGCCATACTTCTTCATATGTATATAGGTGAAAGCGCTGACAACCTGTCAGGTTCTGGATTTCCGCAGTGAAATAAAACCCCAAACCAGAAGTTATGTGTGTTTTAGCAATCTTTATCCTCGGCTCTGGCACGAAGCAACAAACACCCATTGAGAATGAATTATTGTCAGCACTACCATGCAGTGCTTCCCATCACTTTTTAAAGCTACTTGCCAACCCCATGATTCCACCCCATACTCCCACCCCAATGCTAGCTACATTTCATCATCATGGGTATGGTACACAAAGCTCCTCCCCTCCAGATCATCGAGGCACCAAGGAATAGTCTTTAAAATTAGAAGCCCCATAGTTACTTCTGGGCCCACCTCTCAGCTGTGCAATGGCGATAGCATTGGAGCTACTGTAATGGCGGCTCTCTCAGTGGCAGCAGTCCTCTCCAAGGCTTCCACGTTCTGGCAGCTATGGTGGAAATGGCAAGCAGGGTAGAATCAGCAATGGCAAGCACTCTAGACATGACAACTGGTAAGCGGGGTTTTCCCTTCCCCTACTCACCTGAATGATAACTGCGATGCTTTGAGGTTGACACGCTGCTTGGCAGTCCATAGTCCAATTCACTGGATTGCTAAGTTTTGGTTTATCTACCCCCTTGGTTTTTAACAGATTTGTAATCGGCAATGCTATTTGGGCAAAAGAGGGAATAAATTGTCTATGAAAGTTAGCAAACCCCAGGAAGCTCTGCAATTGTTTGCAAATATGGGGACGTTCCCACTCAATGACTGCTCTGACTTTTGCGGAGTCCATTTCAACCCCCTGGTGAGAGATTCTGTACCCTAGGTAATCTATCTTATCTTATTCAGATTCAACTGAGCATGTTCAAGATGGCAATGCTAGCCGAAATTGCGGCTTGAGGGATGGCGACTTATTTACCTTCAGGGGCCTTTCTGGGGTCGTTTTAATCTTTTCCGACCCCTACCCCGGCTAGGAGAATCTGTTGCCAGCGGACTTTTTCCCTCTCAGACATCGTGGCTGGGATGAGAATACAGCGGACTTTTTCCCTCTCGGACATCGTGGCTGGGATGAGAATACAGCGTCGGGGCTGACGGCTCCCACCAACTGGGCGGTGGCGGCGCCCCCCTGAGCTGGAGCCGCTTGGAAATCAGGGCGGCGTGGTGGCATCTCTCGCTGAGGTCGCTTGCTGCATGGCAACAGTCCCAGGCCTTGGGGTTTCCTCGATGGCCATGGGTCTTGCCAGTTTCCAGGAAGACCTTGGGAGGCTGCCAGAATTTTTGTTTGGCAGCAGGGACAGCAGCGGCAACAGCGGGGGCGGCGGCTGCAATGAGGACCAGCTGGCGATGGCAGGGAGGAGAGCACCGGATGTCAGTTTGCTAACATGGTTGATGGGGATTTACGCAGCCGAGGATCATCTAGTGCCGGGATGGATTCAGATTAAGACCTGATTAAGACCTGATGTGAGGGTTGCCCATTGATGGGTCAGCTTCTCACAGACATTGGAAGGCCTCCATTTGGATAGTTTTGGGGGCTGGGGGGGGTTGGACATTAAATACCCCCCCCCCATTTGTCTCTTTTCTCCTTGGCAATATGCCCCGCTTGGACTGGCTTCGACCTTACTGGACACATTGACATCCACACTGGCTCATTTCCATCTGAGCCTGTTGCCCTAGCCGTGTGGAGGACTGTAGATAGTTGACTGGGAGCCGGTTCATAGCTCCATCTCACCAGCAGAGGGGCCTGACCATCAGACCAACCACCGTGAGAGGGTGATGTTGGTCCTGAGCCCCTCGAGCTGTGCTGACAAGTCATTTTTTGCACCTACCAGCCGAAGGGAGTGACTATCGATCCCAACCGCCATGAGAGGGCGGCTTTGGACTTATACCCTTTGTGCTGGGATGTTTATACTGATTTACTACTTCCATCTCACCAGCAGAGGGGGCCATTGGATAACCACTGTGAGAGGGTGGCTAAATTTTATATTCCCCCCCTTGTGCTGTGTTGACATGGATAGAGACTTTGGATCTCTGTTGTGAGAGGACAGTGGTCTTCGACTCCGATTTTGAGATGCTCCCATTATATCATCATTATACCATCATTATATCATCATATCACATTATACTATGATTTGTTCTCCACTGGACTTTTTAATTTGGACCCTTGAGGACATAGTCGCTTTTATCCTCTTGTGCAAGATGTATTCGGCAGCGGAGCTTATTGTTCTGCGAGATTCCCCCCTCTCGCAGGATTAGCCCTCCACACTATTGAGGGCCTACCTCGATGACAGGTTTTGAAACCCCGAGAGGTGGCATGCCGCGAAGAGGGGGCTGAGGGGATTTTTAAAATTGTCATTAGCTAAATTTTTAAGGGGTGGGGGGAAGAGGGAGGGTTATTTGGCGAGGGAGGGGTGTAGGCCAGGCCCGGCACAGGGACATGTTGTGGGAGTTGTGGAGCAGGGAGTTGAGAGGGTTAGTACTGGTAGGGAAGAGGGCGATTCCATCAGGACCGTGGCCGGGAGGGGCAGATATGGTGGGAACAGGAGGCCAGATCGTGTTGTGGGGGCATGCACCCACTGTCTTCAAGCGGTGGTGTGCCTCGGCCCCCTAAGCTCCTCTCGTTCCCTGGGTTGTCCGGAGTCTCAGAGCCCGAGCCTTAGGCTGATGCTGTGCAACGCCAGGTCCATGGTTAATAAGGCCCCCCTCCTTTGTGAGTTAATTCAGGAGGGAGGAGCGGACCTGGCGGGTATTACGGAGACCTGGTTGGGCCAGGAGGGGGGGTCCCTCTGGTAGAGTTGTGCCCACCAGGCTTCCGTGCATTTCATCAGCCGAGGGCGGAGGGGAGGGGTGGGGGGTGGCGGTCATTATAAAGGAAGGTCTTGATCCTAGGGAGACCACTATGCCTCAGATAGCCGGATGTGAGTCTCTCCTTGTGAAGTGGGGTCATGGGAAGCAGGTGGGCTTGCTGATTGCGTACCTGGCTCCCTGCTGCGTGACAGCAGCCCTGCCCGAGCTTCTCGGTGTTATAGCCAGGGTGGCGGTTGATACCCCCAACCTTTTGGTGATGGGGGATTTCAACCTGCCGTCCATCGGCGAGACGTCTGAGATGGCTCGGGAGTTCATGGCTTCCATGACAGCCATGGACCTGACTCAAGTAATTCATGGCCCTACTCACATAGGAGGACACACTCTGGACTTGGTTTTTGTCTCTGGGCAGTGGTTGAATGGACTGGTTATAGGGGATATAGCTATTGAACCCCTGTCATGGTCAGACCATTCTCTCCTGAGGCTGGACTTTCTGACTGCTACACCCCACTGCAGGGAGGCGGAACTGATCAGATGGTTCCGCCCCAGGCGCCTGATGGATCCTGATAGGTTCCAGATGGAGCTTGGGCCATTTCCTGAGTCTCTGGCTCATGACTCGACTGAAGACCTGGGGGCCGCCTGGGATAGGACAGCTGCCAGGGCTTTGGACCGAGTAGTGCCTTTGCGGCCTCTGACCCGGCACCAGATCTGCCCAGCTCCTTGGTTTTCCGAGGAGCTGAGGGAGGTGAAGCGCCGGAAAAGACACCTAGAGAGTGGTTGGAGGGCCAATCGCTCTGAATCCGACCGAACACTAGTTAGGTCTCATATTAAGACCTACTTAGTGGCGATAAAAGCGGCAAAGTGTAATTACTTTTCCGCTCTTATTGCATCGGCAGATAACCACCCAGCTGCCCTGTTTAGGGTGACCCGTTCCCTCCTCCATCTGGGAGCGCGGGATGACCCCTTGCAGGGATGGGCTGAGGATTTTCTACAGTATCTGCACAATAAAATCGCTCAGATTCGGGAAGGCTTGGACTCTGACTGGGTAGGTTCCGGCGAGGTGTCTGGGGCAGGTCTTGAGACTGTTGTATGGGATGAATTTGACCCTGTGACTCCCGAGGACGTGGACAGGTTCCTGGGGAGATTGAATGCAACCACATGTTTATTGGACCCATGTCCCTCCTGGCTAGTGCTGGCTACCCGGGAGGTTACACGAGACTGGCTCCAGAGGATTATAAATGCTTCTTTGAGCGAGGGTTTCTTGCTTCCCACCTTGAAAGAGGTGGTGGTGAGACCCCTCCTCAAGAAGCCTTCTCTGGACCCGGCTGTTTTGGGAAATTATCGTCCGGTCTCCAACCTTCCCTTCTTGGCGAAGGTTGTAGAGAGTGTGGTTGTGCGACAGCTCCCGCAGTACCTGGATGACACTGTCTATCTAGATCCGTTCCAGTCCGGCTTCAGGCCTGGGTACAGCATGGAGACGGCATTGGTCGCGTTGGTTGATGAACTCTGGAGGGCTCGGGACAGGGGTTGCTCCTCTGTTCTGGTCCTATTAGATCTCTCAGCAGCTTTTGATACCATCGACCATGGTATCTTGCTGCACCGGCTGGAGGGATTGGGGGTGGGAGGCACCGTGTTGCGGTGGTTCTCCTCCTATCTCTCCGACCGGTTGCAGTCTGTGTTGGCAGGGGGGCAGAGGTCGACCTCGAGGCACCTTGCTTGCGGGGTGCCTCAAGGGTCGGTCCTCTCGCCGCTCCTGTTCAACATTTATGTGAATCCGCTGGGTCATCCGTGGTTTCGGGGTGCAGTGTCATCTGTACGCTGATGATACACAGCTTTACATCTCCACCCTGGATCACCCCAATGATGCCCTCGAAGTGATGTCTCACTGTCTGGAGGCCGTACGGGTCTGGATGGGGAGGAACAGGCTCCGACTCAATCCTTCCAAGACCGAGTGGCTGTGGATGCCGGCGTCCCGATATAGCCAGCTGGTGCCTTCGCTGGCTATTGGGGGCGAGTCTCTGTTCCCCACAGAGAGGGTTCGTAACTTGGGCGTCCTCCTGGATCCACGGCTGTCTTTAGAAGAGCATATGACGGCTGTGGCCAGGGGGGCTTTTTATCAGGTTTGCTGATACGCCAGTTGCGTCCCTTTCTGGATCAGGACACCTTATGCACAGTCACTCATGCCCTGGTCACTTCTCGCCTGGACTACTGTAATGCTCTCTACATGGGGCTCCCCTTGAGGACCACCCGAAGGCTTCAACTGGTTCAGAATGCAGCTGCGTGGGTGATTATGGGGGCGACTTGGCGCTCCCATGTGACACCTCTCCTGCGTGAGCTGCACTGGCTCCCAGTGGTCTTCTGGGTGCGCTTCAAGGTCTTGGTTCTCATCTTTAAAGCGCTCCATGGCTTAGGACCCGGGTACTTATGAGATCACCTTCTGCCACTGATAACCTCCCACCAGTCAATACGCTCTCATAGAGAGGGCCTCCTCAGGGTGCCGTCGGTCAGGCAATGTCGACTGGTGACCCCCAGGGGGAGAGCCTTCTCTGTGGGGGCTCCTGCCCTCTGGAACGAGTTACCCCCAGGGATTCGATTAATCCCAGACCTCCGCACTTTCCGCAAGGCATTAAAGACTTTTCTATTCCAGCAAGCTGGGCTGGCTTAACTTAGATTTTAATGGGTGAATTTTACGAGGGGTTTTAAATTTGGGAAAGCCAAAATTTGATTTAATTATGTTTTTAGATTATTTTTAACTTTTATATTGCTTGTATTTTAATGTTTTAATGTTTGGCTGTTCACCGCCCTGAGTCCGTCAGGAGAAGGGTGGTATATAAATCTAATAAGCTAAACTAAACTAACTAAACTTAGTGAAAATTACATTTGGAGAGTTTGGCAAACAATTTAGCTGCCCTTAGTTTCTTCAAAACCTCCCATACCAATTTAATATGTTGAGTCTGTCAGAGTTTGTTGCAGCACACACAATCAGACACAATTAAATGAACTTCAGCAGGATTCAAATTACATAAGAAACTTCTTTATATACAATACCATTCAGGAGAATTCAGCATACAAAATCAGAACACAGAAGCAAAATTCATAGAAGCAAGTCATTACAGAGAAGAGAGATACAGAGGCAAATATATTGTACAGAGGCTCTCATTACAGAGGCCAAACCAACTCTTATATACTGTTCAATTAGTCTAAGCCACGCCCAGACTTCAAACTGTCTCTTACGGCCCCATACAAACAAATACTATGTTTCAGTTTCCAAACAGTCTCCATTGGTTGACCTGTTACCATGTCTATCCAAACAGTCACCATTGGCTGACCCAGTTGCCATGTCCTATTCCAGTTCATAAATATATTCTGACACAGTCTTAATTTAAGACTTGATGATATATTGGTAACAAACCAATATATCATCAAGATAAACCAAAACTTCCTTATACAAGTGCTCATGCAGCACGTCATTAATTAGCTGCATGAAAATGGTGAGAGCCCCTTGGAATCCAAATGGCAAAACCTTAACTGAAAACATCCTAGTGGACAATTAAACACTGTTTTCTGTTCATCCCCCTCCCGGATCCTGATCCGGTAATAAACCTCTTGCAAGTCTAGTTTAGAAAAAATTCTCCCCTTCACCAGATGGACCAGCATGTCATTCATTAAGGATAGGAGATAAAGATTTTCTTTGCAAATAGCATTTAAATTCCTATAATCCACACATACATGTAATGAGCCATCCTTCTCTCAGAACAGGATGGGGATGGCCACCTGGGTCTCACCAGTTCAATGAACCGACCCTCAAGGTTTTTGTCTATGAATTGTCAACTCCCAGGGAGTCATAGCGTAAAGTTTTGGCTTAGGTAGTTTGGCCCCCAGTAAAATCTCGATGGCACAATCTGTAGACCTATGGCAAGGGAGTTCATCTGAGGCCGCTTTGTTAAAAACATCCATCAAATCTCAGTATTCCCTGACGACAACTGGTAGTGGTCTATTCACCATAGCTGCAGTTACCTCACTCTGTGGTATTTCAGTCTGGTGGGGTTCCTTGTTCCAAATTAATTCATCATTGGAGAATTGGAGGGTCCACTCTGTCCAGCCTATCAGTTGGTTCCACTTCTTTAACCAAGTTAGCCCCAGAATTAGGGCCCAGTCCATCCCTAGTGTCACAATGAAAGCAATGGGTTCGGAGTTATTTACCATCATTAGTTCAAGTGGTTCGGTGGCAAACATGGTCAGGGCACTCCCTGCAATGGACCTATCAAGTTGGCAGAATGAGACTGGGGTTTTTAGCGGCCTTAGTTGAATGCCCAGTTCCCCAACCAGAGTCGGGCTTATTAGGTTTCTAGTGCACCCCAAATCTAGCAATGCCTTAAGTCTCAGTTTTCTTCCCATTATTGGAATTAACAGTTCTATAGGGCTTGTAAAGGGTTCAACAACTCTACTCACCAAAGGGTCTTCGTAGTCGCTCTCTGACTGACTGGGTTCTTCCACTGGAGGGGTCGCACTGTAATTGATTCTGGCAGGAACTCAGCGACCGCATCAGTCTTCAGGATGGTGTCTCTGGAACGCGGTCGTGGCTTTGATAGTTTCCCTCCAACCTGCTTCTCTCCCTTTCAGGTGGACATTCTCACATGGCACTTGTTTGCGTGGTGATCTTCCTTCCTGCAATGGAAGCAGGCGGCTGAGCACGGCAAGGCAGAGCAAGATTTGGTTTCCTCCCTTCTGGCGCAGTTCCAGGAGCAGTTCCAGGAGCGGTTTGCGCAGTACTGGTTTCAAGCTTGGTCAATTTCTGCTTCCTCAGCCAAGACACACCAACTCTGCAGGGAGACTGGGGCTCCACATGCAATGCAGGCATTGTACAGTCATTGTTTAAGCCATCTTTGAACCAACTCACAAGTATTTCCTCTGGCCAATCTATGTGGCAAGTCAGATCACGAAACTCTCAGATCTACTCAGTGACTGGACAGCGTCCCTGTCTGATGTGCCTTATGCAGTCTCTAGCTTTGTGGTCATCTAGGGAGTCCTCAAATCTCCGTTTCAGGGCTATCATGAAATGGTTGAAGTTGCAGAGCTCCGGTGAATCTGCATTATGGAGGCTCACTATCCAACATGCAGCGATCCTTCTAGAGCCAGGGTGACAACCCTGACTTTGATGTATTCTGTAGGGAGATCCTTCCCATACTCCTGCACGTAAATCAGTACATGTATGAGGAAAAATCCCAAATTACTGGGGATTCTCATCAAATTTGATGCCAAGAGTCTTCCATTCTAAGGGTGGAAGCCTCCTCTCATTGAGTCGCAAGCCTTGTTTTGCATTGTTATGTCTCCTGGGCAGATCTTCCATTGTGAAAATGGGTTCATCAGTAGCTTTCATGGTTTCAGCCAATGCCCCTAGAGTTGGGGATCCCATTCATTCATCAGTAGTTCCCTTTTGTACTTCTAACTGGCCTGCAGCACAAGCCTGGGATTCCAGGATCCGCATGCCATGGATGGCCTCCCTCATGAGGTTCATGGCTTTCCTCAGGAGTTGGTTGGGCCTGTCTAGGGCTCCTTCCAATTCATCATTGTTGTAAAGGTCTCCCATCTCCTGCTTCCAACCAGGTTGTTGGCTTGCATGGGTGAGGGTGACATCTTTAGTTCTGCCACCCCAGCCTTCCATCTTCCCAACACCAATGGACGACCTCAGCTTGGCAGCAGTGCTTGAGGCAATGTTCTCCTTGACCCAGGCATTGAGGGCCTCAATTGAGATTTTGGGGGTTGGGGTTCTCCCCCAGTCTTCAGCCTCTTTGTGGTCACTGGCATGGGCAAACATAGTATGCACGGTCCCCACAGTAGGGCTGTTACCTCTCCAGGTTGACCAGTTTTCAGTTCTTGCCTAATGTAAGGTTTTGCCTCTCCAATCTTCCCAAGAAAGCAGGACTCTTGAAACTGCAGTTGTTCCAAAATGAATTTTTATTGAAAGGCTTGTGAAAACAAGAGAGCTAGGCAAAAACTGAAGCTTCTCATTTAAAACCAGCTATTTAAAACAATGCTAACCAAACCCCTCCAACACTACATCATTGCAGGGAAACAGAAACAGAAACAGAAACTTCATAGAGAGTTTAGCACAGTAATGCAGGAAACAGAAACAAACTTCATATACAGATCATTCCATTCCTCCCACCAAAATGCCAGCATCCCTGTAGAAATATCTGGGACCTGGCAGTAACCCTCTGTTTCCTTTGGGCTCTATGCAAACAGATAAACTATGAAAGTTTTTTCCTCACTAAGGATCTATATCAGGGGTGAAATGCTCGTAGTTTGGACCATCTGGTAGCGATGGTGGCGGGTGGTTCAGAGAACTGGTAGCAAAAATCCCTGCCTCTCCCCCCATGCCTGGCTGAGCCGTGCAATCATCAGAGGCTTTTTATTATTATTATTTTTAAAAGCATTTTTTCTACAACCTCTTTGGCTGAAAAAAAATGCTTTTAAAAGTTTTTTTTTAAAGCCTCTGCTGATTGTGCGGCTCAACTGGGATCACCAGAGGCTTTTAAAAGCATTTTTTCTACAACCTCTTCAAAATGATTTTAAAAGCCTCTGATGATCCCAGCTGAGTTACCTGATCATCAGAGCATTTTTGGGACAATATCTGTCCTCCGTATAAGTGGATTAAGATATAGAAGAACCTGAAGATTTTCTATTTGTTTGAATTTTTTTTCAACCACTACACAGAAATGAGTAGAAAGGCAACAACTATTGGTTCTTCTACATCGATTCCTTCCTCTTTGCCATCTGGGGGATAACGATCAATACAATCCTGTTGCAACAGGAAAAGGAGAAGGAACGAGAGAGGGAAAAGGAAGTGACATTGCAGATGGTTTGGCAATTCAAAAAATACAATCAAGAGTAGAAAATATTGAACAAAGAATAGAACAAGTTGAACAAAGAGCAGAAAAAACAGATTAAAAAATTGAAGAAAAGGAAGAACAAAGAGACAAAAAAATCAGAGTTATTGACAGTAGATTGGATGAGGTTGAACAAGACAAGAGTGGAATATTGGGATGAGAGATGGGCAGATCAGAATTTTACCTCAGATTTCAAAATATAGAAGAAGAAAAGGGAAAAAACTTGGCAGAAAAAATGATAGAAATTTTAGCAGAAGCACTAGAAATTACTAAAGAAAAGATGATGGATGACATAGGTGAGGTATTTCGAGTCTTTACAAGATACCCAATGAAAAACAAGCTACCAAGAGAAGTCCACATAAGATTTACTAAGAAATCAATTAAAACGCAAAGACTGCAGATCACAAGAGAGAAAACATTGAAATATAAAATTAAGGATATTGTGGTTCTGAAACAAATACCGAGAAGAGTGAGGGAGATGAGAAGAGAATATCATTGTCTGACCAAAATATTACTTAAGAAAGGTGTGAATTACAGATGGCTGATAACAGAAGACCTTGCGTTTACATGGCAACAACAAAAATATAGAATAGATTCAATTGAAAAGAGCCTTGGTGGTGCAGTGGACTAAAGTACTGTTAAAGTAGCATTTAGCTGCCAGCTGCCTGCAATTACTGCAAGTTCAAATCTAACCAGGCTCAAGGTTGACTCAGCCTTCCATCCTTCCAAGGTAGGTAAAATGAGGACCCGGATTGTGGGGCAATAAATTGACTTTGTATAAAAAAGAACACTGCTTGGTGGGGCCAAAAGCCCTACTAAGCAGGTATATACAAAAGTATGAAGGCTTAACGCATTGTAAGTATGAAGGCTTAACGCATTGTAAGCCGCCCTGAGTCTCCGGAGAAGGCCGGCATATAAATCGAAACAATAAATAAATAAATTGACAAAGCAGAATTATTCTGTGCAGAATACTTTAGAGGGAAAGAAGAGGAGACAAGAAGAGAAGATACATTGATTGAATTACATGAGGAATGCCTTGCAATGATTGAA
Source organism: Masticophis lateralis (assembly GCA_030761175.1). Classification (NCBI taxonomy): domain Eukaryota; kingdom Metazoa; phylum Chordata; class Lepidosauria; order Squamata; family Colubridae; genus Masticophis; species Masticophis lateralis. The sequence continues at coordinate 75,066,908 of JAUDYJ010000004.1, read as the reverse complement.
AAAGAAGAAGGTGCAGTGGGTGGCAATGTGAAATATAGAGAACAATGTGAACCGAGATCTACTAGAGCAATAAACCCTTCTTATAAAATATAAATATGGAAGAGAAAAAATTGATTACAATAAACATAAATGGACTTAATTTAGCTATTAAAAGAAGAAAGACATTTCATAAATTAGAGAAATTAAAGTTTGATATAATCTGTTTATAAGAAGTACATATTAAAAAGCAGCATGAAGAAATGTTGATACAGTCAAAATTAAGGGAAACATTCACTTCACTGCCACAATGTAAGAAAAGAGGAGTTGTTTTATATATTAGAGAAACAATCCCAGGGAGTAAATTTATTCAAATGATGATGAAAGAATTTTGATGGTGGAAATAACACAATAATATGAAAATACTTTTAATAGCAATATACGCTCCAAATGATAACTAAGAAGAATTTTATAGAAAATTACATACGAAAATAATTGAATTGGACTATGATAATGTTTGCATAATGGGAGACTTCAGTGATATAGTAGATGATAAATTAGACTACAGTACACAGAAAACAACAAAGCAAAGTAAAAAGATTCTTCTGAAATCTTTCTTTAAAATGATAAAGGAAATAAACTTAAAAGATGCATGAAGAGAAAGAAATGCAAAAAATAGACAATATATTTTTTATTCAAATAAACACTCATCATGGTCTAGAATAGACATGATATGGACGACAATAGAATTAACTTCTAGCATAGAAGAAATTGACATAGATGCAAACACCTGGGCAGATCATAACCCAATGACAATGAAAAGGAAAGGACAAAGGAGAAGACCTAGATGGACCTTAAATAATACAGTACTAAAAGAAAAGGAATTTGCACAGAAAATGGAGAAAGAATTGGCTTTCTTTTTAAAAGAAAATAGAAAGGAGGATACATCAATGCAAAATCTTTGGGATACAATGAAGGTTTATGCTAGAGGTTTGATAATAGACTATACAAGGAAAAGAAACACTAAGAAAAGACAAGCTTATAAAACATTAGAGGATGATTACAAGAAACTTGAAAAAGAATTACAGAAATTTCCACAAAAAAAAGATATTAAAATAAAAATGAATACAATTAAACGTAAAATGGGATTAATAGAAAAAGAGGATTTAGCACAAAAATTAGAAGTGCCAAACAGAACTATTTTGAAGACGCAAATAAACCAGGTAGATGGTTAGCATACAAACTGAAAAAAGAGAGAGAATCAAGCAAAATAACACTAGTACATGATCAAGGGCAAATTAGATATGGTAATAAAGAGGGAAAAAAATTATACAAGATTATTATAGTAAACTTCATGAGCAAGAGAATATTGAGGAGGAAAGTGTTAAATAATACCTGCAGAAAGTGAATCTACCCCAGATTTCCAAAGACACTGAAATAATGTTAGAAGGAAATATAACGATGATGAAATTAACTGAAGCACTTAAAAAACAAAAAAATGGGAAGGCACCAGGCCTGGATGAACTGCCAGCGGAATATTACAAAACACTACAGGAATCGTTGAGTCTCCCATTGTTAGAAGTCATGAATGAAGTCATGTTAAAGATAAAACTACCCAAGTCATGGTCAGAAGCATATATTACACTTGTTCCAAAGGAGGATAACGACCCACAACAAATTAAGAATTATAGGCCTATATCCCTGCTAAATTCAGACTATAAAATCTTTACTTCAATACTGGCAGAAAGACTTAAAAGATATCTAAATAATTTCATACATTCTGATCAAAATGGGCTTCTGCCAAAAAGACAGATTAAAGATAATACGAGGATAATTCTGGACACTTTGGAATATTATGAGGCACATCCTGAAAAACAAATGGCTTTGATATTTCTAGATGCACAGAAAGCCTTTGATAATGTGAATTGGTGATTTATGTGATTACAGTTGGAGCAGAGAGGCTTTGGTAGAAAATTTATTCAAGCCATAGAAGCCATATATCACAAACAAACAGCTAAAGTAATGATAAATGGAGAATTGACAGACTTGATTGAAATAAAAAAAGGAACAAGACAAGGTTGTCCACTGTCACCTTTGTTGTTTGTGTTAACATTAGAAGTGCTAAACAGAAATATTATAGAAGAAAAAGATATAAAAGGAATGAAAATTCAAAAGGAAGAATACAAATTGCAAGCATTTGCAGATGACCTGGTTTTTATTCTTGAAAATCCATTAGAAACAACAATTATATTGATAGATATGATAGGAGAATATGGAAAAATAGTAGGTTTGAAAATAAATAAAGACAAAATGAAGATTTTGAAAAAAATATGTTAACAAAACAAAAAGAAGAACTGGCAGAAGTATTGAAGATACAGGTCACAAATAAGGTTAAGTACTTGGGGATATACTTGACAGCAAGATGTAGTACACTCAAAGAGAACAATTATAATAAACTCGAACAACAGATAGTGACGGACTTGGCAAAATGGGAAAATTTACAATTATCATTAATAGGGAGAATATCAACAATTAAGATGAATATACTACTTAGAATTCTATATTTGTTCCAGACAATTCCAATTAGGTTGAGGAAAAATTATTTTGAAGATTTAAATAAAATAGTGTTGAAATATATTTGGCAGGGGAAAAGAGCGAGGATAAAATTAAAATTGTTGCAAGATGCTAGAATAAGAGGAGGATTTGGCTTGCCTAATTGGGAATTATACTATCAAGTGACAAATTTGATGTGGATCAAGGAATGGATAATGTTAAGAAATAATAGATTATTGACTCTAGAAGGACTTGATTTGTTGTTGGGGTGGCACGTTTTTCTATAGTACAGGGGAACAAAAACACAGGGGTATTTTAGAAGACATTTTATATGAGAGGCTTTGCTATTAAATTGGGAGAAGATTAAAAGACAATATTATTTAAAAATTCCAGTCTGATTATCAACTATTGAAGCATTCTCATATTCAATAACATTTAGAAAGGAACAAATTGTTAGATATAGTGATTAAATTAAAAGGGTGAACTTAAATCTATGCAAAAATTAGAACAACAAGGTATAAAGATGAATTGGTTTTCTTATTTGCAAATACATTCTAGATATGATAAAGATTTTAAGACAGAAAGTTTTTATGATAATTTGACTAATTTAGATAAAATTTTAACAGGTACTGATGAAAACGTAATTTAAAAACTATATGGATATTTATTGGAAGTTAAATTGGAAGACGAACAAGTTAAAGAAACAATGATTGCGTGGGGGGAAATTGACTTAGAGAAATGGCAAAAATTGTGGTCGCAAAATTATAAAACAACAATGTCAACTGCATATAAAGAAAATTTGTATAAGATGTTTTACAGGTGGCATTTACCCCTGACGAGAATAGCCAGAATGTTCAAGAATAAATCTGAAAAATATTGGAAATGTCATCAGATACCGGGCTCATATTACCATATGTGATGGATGTGTGCAGAAGCCAAAAGATACTGGACTAAAATCCACACATGGTTGGAAAAAAATGATTAAAAAACATATAGATTTTAAACCAGAGATTTTTTTATTGGGGATTGTACCTGAAATATATAATAGAGAATTGAGATATCTGATCGTGAATGTATTAACAGCAGCTAGAATTGTGTTTCCTAAAAATTGGAAAAATAAGAAAATACCAACGTAAGATGAAGTTATTAAGAAAATAATGGAATGTGCTGAAATGAGTAAATTGACATTTGAAATTAGAGAACAAGAAGATAAACTATATTACAAGATATGGGATTTATTTTATCAATGGTTAGATAGAAAGTATGGAAATGAAATATGACAAATTTTTATAATACAAGAATTGTAGAACTATATAAAATATAAAGATGTATTATTATTGGATCGATTCAGGATGATGAAATGAATGTTATTATATAAATTAACTCAAATCTAGAATATTTTATACAAAATGAGGGAAGAATAGCTATAGTTAAATAAATGATTAATGAGGATAAAAATACATAGATACATATTAGATCAATAATATAAGAATTTAGGTAAATGTAAGCTATGAATATGGTGAAGACACACAAAAGACTTGTAACCAACCAACATACTATGTGTAATTGAAAATGTTTTTATGTTTTTATGTATGTTTGTTTAAAAAAAAAAAAATTAAAAAAAAAAGCATTTTTTTTACCTCTCTGGCCGAAAAGATTGTAGAAAAAATGTTTTAAAAGGCTCTGACAACCCCAGCTGAGTTGCCTGATCGGCAGAGGTTTTTTAAAGCATTTTTTTTACAACCTCTTCAGCAGAAGAGGTTGTAGAAAAAATGGTTTTAAAAGTTAAAAAAAAAAGTTGGCCATGCCCACCCAGTCACATTACACTGCTGCTCACCAAGCCACGCCCACAGAACCTGTAGTAACAAATTTTACATTTCACCACTGATCTATATCATAGTTCAATCCTTACATATGTTTTCGGGGTAGCATTAAATTATTCCAACATTTCTTGATATTCTGACTAGGTAATTGCCAATATCCCAGTACTAATAATACAGACACAACTATTTAAGCATGGCTCACATAGTATAATACACAATATACTTTTCTTCTATCAACTCCCTAATATCCTATTTTTCAAGCCCTAAAAGAACATAGAGGGTCAACCAAGCAAGACACCTAAATTATTTCTTTACACAGGTAGGCCTCAGCTTATGACCTTTATAAAAAATTATGATGGCACTGAATAAATTGATTTATGACCCGTGTCTGAAGTTGTGACCTGTCAGACAAAAGCAACAGAACCCTTTATGAAGAGTCTCAAACAGATGTTTTATTGCTAGACACCTAAATTCCAAGAATACCATCAGAATGACTAAATTCTTTGGCAATGGTAAGATAAGGAAGAGTTCAAGGAGGTCAGGCCTCTGACACTTTCTGCAGTGTAAAAATTCCAAACTCAACCCCCTCTTAATACTTACCTCCAGTCTACCTAGGGATCCGATCACACCATAACCAATCATGTCATCATCATTCCATCCAGCCTCAATTGCTCCAAGGATTGTGAGAATGGAGCCCATTATCACAGAGCTTTGGAAGCCTCATTCTCCAAATCATGAAAATTAGAGGTTTCCAAAGAATTGCAAGAATGGAGCACACTTGGAAAATAGCGCAAGGTGGACTCAGTAAGAAGATTTTGTTGCAGTCAGGAGTAGCCTCGGATAGGCTGCACTGGCTTTTCAGCAGTGAGAGAAAAACAGTGAAGATAAATGGCATGTGGCAGATCCTGGGGAGTACAGGACAGTGGGGGATATTGGGGCTGAATGGGAGGGTACTGGTGTGGCTGGTAACTAATGAAAACTTCAGGAGCTGTGTTAAATTGTCTCCCCTCTTCTTAAAGTAGAGACAAATATAATTTGTACAAAATGTAATATTAATCTCAAACCAGCTTCATTGCCTCAGAGTTTCATGCATTAAATGAGTTCTTTAATTATTATAATAAGTTCAATAATAATAATAATAATAATAATAATAATAATAATAATAATAATAATAATAATAATATGCAAAATTTCTGGAAATACAACGAAAAAACTAAAGCATTATAGTTCTTTTATTGAGCTGCAGTAGTGCAGTGGTTGGAGTGCAGTACTGCAAGCTACTTCTGCTGACTGCCAGCTGACTGCAATTTGGCAGTTGAAATCTCACCAGGCTCAAGGTTGTCTCAGCCTCCCATCCTTCTGAAGAGGGTAAAATGAGGACCCAGGGGTTAATGTTGCGGGCAATATAAGTGGTCTGTAAACCACTTAGAAAGGGCTGTAAAGCACTGTAAAGCGGTATAAGTCTAAGTGCTATTGCTAGTGCTTGTTGTGGCCCACCAACTGCCAGCAGAGCTGGCAGCAGACTCAAATGATGAGGAGGTTGGGGAAGAACTTGGGCCAGTTCTGGAGCCTGAGGAAGGTTCTGATGGATGCTCAGCATCGGACACAGACATAGAGCCAGGGCCATCTGCCATTTCTCAGCCACAATGCTTGCTATTCTTTCCATGATTCTTCCACTTATGACTGTATGATTGTAACTTTTTTTTTATTGAAAAGTTTTACAAACAAAGAATAATATTTTTCTCCCCATACCCCCCTTCCCACACCCCTTTACCCCCCCTCCCCTCCTCCTCCCTTCCCCCCTCCCCAACTTCCCAGAGCAGAATACAGGGTATTAGAGAAAAAAGAAAAACAATCATAAACTAAATTAACCTAACCATCCATAAACTAACAAACCTCCCCCAAAAGAAACCTTAACTCCCTTATAGATAATCTAAATTATTGTTACACTCATGCATATGCAATTTGATATCTTCTCGTCTGGTACTTATTCTGAACATAGTCTATCCATTTTTTCCACTCCGAAATATATTTCTCTTGTGTATGATCCTTCAAGTATGCTGAGATCTTTGCCATTTCAGCTAAGTTTGTTACTTTCAATGTCCATTCTTCTATAGTAGGCACAGAGTCTTTCTTCCAATATTGGGCTACCAACGGCCTAGCTGCTGATATGAAGTTTAAAATCAATTTAGTCTCTAGTACTATACGATCAGTTATTATACCCAGTAAAAACAATTGTGGAGTAAATTTCAATCTTTTTTTCGGAACATTTTGAATTGCTCACCAAACTTTTATCCAAAATGCTTTGATCTTCTTACAAGTCCACCATATATGATAATATGTTGCATCATCGCAATCACATCTCCAACATTTAGGTTGCATATTTGGGTACATACAAGACAATTTCTTGGGATCTAAATGCCATCTATAAAACATTTTATAAAAATTTTCCCTTATATTTTGCGCTTGTGTAAATTTAACATTTCTAACCCAAATCTTTTCCCATGTTTCCATCATTATTGGTTCCTGAAAATTTTGTGCCCATTTAATCATACAATCTTTAACCAGTTCTGTTTCTGAATCTATTTCCAATAAAGCATTATACAATCTTTTAATGTGCATTTGACTCTGATCTCTAATCTGTTTTACCAAATTTTCCTCACTTTGCATAAAACCAGTTTTTTGATCTTCCCTCCATCTAGCTTGAAGTTGACCATACTGAAACCAAGTATAAAATATCCCTTCATCCTTCAATACCTCTAAAGACTTCAGTTGTAGATTACCCCTTTCAACAAACAAAAGCTCCTTATAAGTAATCACCTCCATTTTTTGTTCTATACTTATATTTTCTATTGCATGTCTAGGATTTGCCCATATAGGTATCTTATAGTTTAACTTATATTGATACTTTTTCCACACTCTCAACAAAGCATTCCTTAATATATGACTTTTAAAGACCTTATCTGTAAGGATCGCTTCTCCTTCCAACCTAAGAAAGTACGAACTCTTGAAACGTAGTTGTTCAAAAGGATTCTTTTATTAAGCCGAAGTGAAAGCCATCCAGCTAAAACACAATCTGAATACCCTTAGGCAAAACAATAGGATTAAGGTGATAGAGACCCCTACCTTTTGGTCAGAATGCAGATTTTGGCCAATCCACAAGTGTGAAGGTATTTTCTTTACTATTTCTTTTGAGACCCAGAACAACCATGCATTCCCACCAGTACCCTTTAAAGTGAGACAACCCACATGGCTGTCATATAAATTCCTGCTGGTAAAGTTCCCTTTTCAGGCCCCTTGGCGCCAGGATATAGGTTATAAAATATCTGATGACATAGGCCGTGCTCCCCCTTCTCCACTTGAATGGCAGTATCACATTTTTTTGGGATCTGACATGGTACCCTCCTTAAAAAGCAAAAGGGTCCACCTGTAAAAAAAACAAATATACACAAGATTTCAAGATTTCATGATAGCATATTAACAAGGTTTGTTCGGGTGTTGGGAGTGAAATTTTCTCAGCAAGATTGGAGCCCTAACATGGTGTTTAGCGACCCATTAATTGTGTGCTGATGGTAAATGTTTCCAAGCAACTAAGTATTGGACTTTCCCTCTGTGTATCCCAGAGTCAAGGATTTCCTTGATTTCAAAGTGTTGTTCCCCTTCAATCATGATGGGCACAGGTGGTGTAGATGCAGGTGGTCTGAGGGATGAGGTTACTTCTCGTTTGAGTAAACTGATATGGAATACTGGGTGGATCTGCCTGAGTGTCTTTGGAAGGAGTAGTTCAACTGCTACTGGATTGATGATTCTAGTGATGGGGAAAGGTCCAATGAACTTTGGCCCTAGTTTCTTTGAAGGTTGTAATGATTTCAAGAATTTTGTAGATAAGTATACTCTGTCACCAATATGAAAAGGTTTGCGTTCCATCCTTTTCTTGTCAGCTTGAATCTTAAAAACTTCTCTAGCTTCCTGTAAGGCTAATCTAACCACTGGCCACGTGTTTTGCAAATTATCTATCCACTCCTTAAGTGAGGGGATGGTGGGTTCTTCATTGGGTAGTTCAGGCATGGGACTGAAATCCTGGCCTGTTGCTACTCTAAAAGGGGTAAAATCAGTGCTTGAATGTACAGCATTATTAAACGCAACTTCAGCAAAAGGCAAAAGTTCAGTCCAGTTATCCTGTTGAAAATTAATGAAACATCTTAAATATTGTTCTAGCACTGAGTTCAAAATTTCAGAATTTTGATTAGTACAAGGATGAAAAGATGTGCTCAACCCCTGGCCAATACCAAGTAAGCCCAAAAACGGCCTCCAAAAGTTGGAGGTGAATTGCGCCCCTCTGTCAGAGATAATCCTTTGTGGAGCACCATGAAGTCGATAAATGTGTATTAGGAATAATTTGGCTAAACTTTTAGCAGTTGGGATCTTTTGGCAGGGTATAAAATGTGCCTGTTTTGAAAATAGGTCTGTCACAACCCAAATAACAGTATTTCCCTCACTGTTTGGCAATTCCACAATGAAATCCATAGCGATCTCTCTCCAAGGCGCTGAAGGTTCAGCTACCTTCTGCAATAGACCTGGGGTTTTTCCCTGATGTCTTTTTGCTGCTGCACAAATGGGGCAGCTAGCTACATAGCTTTCTATGTCCTTTTTTAGTGATGGCCACCAAAATTGTCTTTTAATCAGGTTTAAAGTTTTCACAAACCCAAAATGTCCAGCCAATTTGGAGTCATGGCACCGTTGCATTAAGCATAGTCTTTGGCTTGCAGGGACATGCAACTTCCCACCCACCCAAGCCAAGTCGTCTTTCATCAGACAGCTGGATTTGTTGTTCAAAAACCATTCATCAGTGTTCAATGCTTGTTTAAAAGTTTGGGTGGTGTCATTGTCCGTCAATGTTTCTTGTTTAGCCTGGGCTCTGGTGACAACTTTAGCGGCTAGCTGATTGTTTTGTACTATAGATTTGATTACGTCTGGCTTTGCACTATTGTATTGCGGTTTCCTGGATAGCGCATCCGCCAGAAAGTCCCCCCCCGGGAGGTATTTTAGAGTAAAATCAAACCGTTTAAAGTACTGAGCCCATCGTACTTGTTTTGGGGAGAGTTTCCTTGGGGTCTTTAGGGCTTCTAGATTCTTGTGATCCGTCCAGACTTCAAAAGGGGTCTTACTGCCTTCTAGGAAATGCCACCAGTTCAACAATGCCCAATGAACTGCATAAGCTTCTTTCTCCCAAATGGCCCACCCTTGCTCAGTCTCCTTCAACTTTTTGGATGTGTAAGCGCAGGGTTGGAGTTGATCTTGCTCATTCTTCTGAAGCAGGACCGCTCCTATTGCCACATCGCTGGCATCTGCTTGTATAACAAATAGTTTCTCCGTATCTGGGTGTTTCAGAATTGGTTCTGCCGAGAACAGCTGTTTAAGTTTTTCAAATGCCGCCTTTCCACTGTATCAAATAAAAAAGCCTCTCCCTTCTTAACTTGGAATCTAATATGTTCTCAATCTCGTATCGGTTATCGGTTAGGGGTCCGGGTTGGGTGGAAGGTTCTCGGGTCTCTTCTACTACTTTAAGTAAACTACAATAAAATACCGGATGGATTTTTCCTAAGAAGGGCGGGAGTTTGAGTTTGACAGTCACTGGGTTTATTATCTTTACAATTTCGAACGGCCCCAAGAATTTGGGTCCCAATTTCTTACTGGGGCGTTTTAGTTTAATATATTTTGTTGACACATACACCTGATCCCCTACATGGAAGGGTTTATGGTCTTGTCATTTCTTATTGGCCTGTACTTTATACTCTTCAGCCGCTTTTTGTAATGCCTCCTTGATTCTTGGCCAGGTTTTCCCTATTCGTAGACGCCACTCTTTCGGGGACACAGCGGTTGTGTCGTTATCATCGAGTTCGGGGATAGCCTTGAATTCCTGACCATGAACTATCTAGACGGGTAGCGCCGGTGCTACGATGAACGGCGTTGTTATATGTGATTTCGGCAGAGGAGGCGTCATGGATCCCAGTCGAGAACGTCTCCGCTGACCGGTTGCTTCAACAGTACCATAGGAGACATCCCTTCAAGCCGGAGGGAGTGGGTAGTGGAACAAACCCGGGTTAACCTTTCACGCTTATATTTTCCAGGAGGACACCTGGTAGGGGAACCGCCTGTCGAGAGCACCTCTGCTCGACACTCCAGGGCGAGGAAAAAACCCAGAGCAGTAAAGAAATCCAACCTGGGAGGATGAAGTGAACGGAGGAATAACTACTGACCTGGGAAGAAGGAATTCACTAATGGTGGCGGGGGGGTGTAATATTTAGGTGGGCGGACACGTTGCAGGCGGACGCGTTAGGGAGTTATAATTTTCCCCAATTGAATGCGCAACCAAATGAATCAGGGTTACTTGGCCTGCAGCGCTGCTGATTGGAGGGCCATTTAGTGTGGCTATTTAAGGGGGTGGATGGGGGAAAACGCCCAAAGCTGACTTTGTGTGATCCATACCTTGAACTCAGCATTTTCCACAGCTACCAGAGAGAACGAAATAAAGCCTAACCTGAGTAATCATCTTCTTTTTTTTTTATTGAAAAGTTTATACAAGTAAAGATATTTTTAAAAAATATAAACCCCTCCACCCCTTCAACCCCCCATCCCTCCACCCCTTCAACCCCCCCTCCCCTCCCCCCGACTTCCCAGAGTAAAATACAAGGTTTATTTTTCCACAATAAAGTAAACTAATCATCAACATTAATCTATCAAATTTCTAATTTACAAACACCATCTAAATCTTAACTCCAATATAATAAAAAATACATCTCTATAATTCTTCTTCATTCATACGCAATTTGATGTCTTCTAATATGATATTTATTCCGAATGTAGTCAATCCATTTCTTCCACTCCAAGATGAATTTTTCTTGTGTATGGTCTTTCAAATATGCCGAGATTTTAGCCATCTCAGCTAAATTCATTACTTTTATAATCCATTCTTCTACAGTGGGCAAAGAGTCTTTCTTCCAATATTGCGCAACCAACAATCTGGCTGCTGTTATTAAATTTAAAATCTACTTCATCTCCAATAATGTACAATCATTTATGATACCCAATAAAAACAATTGTGGTGTAAATTTCAACCTCTTTTTCAAAATATTTTGCATTACCCACTTTATCCAAAAAGCCTTGACCTTCTTACAAGTCCACCAGATATGAAAATAGGTTGCATCTTCGCAATCACACCGCCAACATTTAGCCTGTACATTAGAATACATACATGACAACTTTTTTGGGTCTAAGTGCCATCTATAAAACATCTTGTAAAAATTTTCTCTCAAATTTTGTGCTTGAGTAAATTTAATATTTCTAACCCAAATCTTTTCCCATGTTTCCATCATTATTGGTTCTTGGAAATTTCTAGCCCATTTAATCATACAATCTTTAACCAACTCTGTTTCAGAATCTATCTCTAATAATACATTATATAATCTTTTAATATGCATAATACCCTGGTCCCTAATTTGCTTTACCAGATTTTCTTCATTTTCCATAAGGCCTATTTTTTGATCCTCCCTCCACCTTGCTTGAAGTTGACCATATTGAAACCAGGTATAAATTATCCCTTCCTTCTTCAAAACCTCTAACGGTTTAAGTTGTAATTTACCCCTTTCATTAAATAAGAGTTCTTTATATGTGATCACCTCCATCTTTTGTTCTACACTTATGTTTTCTATTGCATGTCTAGGATTTGCCCAAATAGGTATTTTATAATCCAATTTATATTGATATTTCTTCCATACTCGCAGCAAAGCATTTCTAAACATATGGTTTTTAAAAGTTTTATCTACTTTCTTTTCATACAATAAATAAGCATGCCATCCATAAAGTAAATCATATCCTTCTACATTTAAAATTCTTTCCTCGGTTAAATTGAACCAATCACTAATCTGGGCTAATACCAATGCTTCATAGTATAATCTTAAATTCGGCATTTTCAAACCACCTCTCTCCTGAGCATCCTGTATAATTTTTAATTTAACTCTAGGTTTTTTACCTGACCATATAAAAGTATTAAGACCTTTCTGCCATTCCCTCAGTTGTTCATCCTTCTTCAACACCGGTATCATTTGAAACAAAAATAAAAACTTAGGTAATACATTCATTTTAATTGCTGCTATTTTACCTAATAGAGATAATTGTAACTTTTTCCAATTCTTCATTTCTTTCTGGACTTTTCGCCATAAAACTTCATAATTATTTTTAAATAACTTTGTATTTGATCCAGCAACAATCACACCCAAATATTTAACCTTTTTAACTATTTCAAATCCCGATATTTGTTGTAATTCTTCCCTTTGACCAGAAGACATATTTTTAGTCATTATCTTAGTCTTATGTTGATTTATTTTAAATCCCGAGACTTTACCATATTGTTCTATCATTTCCAACATATATGAAACTGTATCTGTAAGTTGCGTTAATGTAACAACTAAGTCATCCGCAAACGCTCTCAATCTATAGTCTTGCTGTCGGATCACTATTCCTTTAAGTTCCTCAGATTCACGTATCTTTTTCAACAAAATTTCCAGGGATAAAACAAACAGTAAGGGAGATAATGGACAACCCTGCCGTGTTCCCTTCTCTATCTTGAAACAATCCGTTAAACTTCCATTAATAATTATTTGTGCAGTTTGTTCTCTATATATTGCTTTAATTGAACTCATAAATTGCTCCCCAAATTGCATTTTATCTATTACTTTAAACAAAAATTGCCAATTCAGTCTGTCAAAAGCTTTCTCTGCATCCAAAAAGAAAAAAGCTGCAGAAATCTGATTGTTTTTCTCCAAATATTCTACCAGATTTATTATTTGTCTCAAATTGTATTTCATATATCTCCCTTTTATAAACCCTGATTGATCATTATGAATTATTTGTTGCATAATTGGTATTAGTCTATTTGCCAATACTTTAGCACAAACCTTGTAATCAGTATTTAAAAGTGAAATAGGTCTAAAACTTTCAGGTTTAGTACAATTTTAATCTTCTTTAGGAATCAGTGATATAAAAGCTGTCCTCCATGAAGGTGGGGTTACTCCCCCAGATTGAATCTTATTAAAAAGCATCCTAAGCAGTTCCACCATTTCCATCTGCAAATTCTTATAATAAATAGCTGTCAATCCATCCGTTCCCGGTGCTTTACCTACTTTTAACTGTTTAATTGCTAACATAATCTCTTCAGAATTTATTGGCTGATTCAAACCTTCCCTTTGCTCCAGAGTTAATTCCTGAATATCAACCTCTCTAAGATATCTGTCAATATCTTTACTTTGTATCAAATCTCCTGCATATAATTTCGTGTAGTATTCTAAAAAAACTTTTTTAATCAAGTTATGTTGGTAAACTTCTTTACCTTTATATTCCATCTTACTAATAATACGTGATCTTTGCTTTTTCCTTAACACATAAGCTAACCATCTACCTGGTTTATTAGCGTTGCAAAATGTATTATGTTTAGCATATTGCAAAGTAGTAGCAACTTTATCAGCCATTAACATATTAAATTGCTGTCTTAATATACTTATTGCTTCTTTTACTCTTTTATCTCCTGGATTATCAATTAACAATTGTTCCTTCTTCTTTATTTCTTCCTCAATATCTTTCCGTTTCTTTATCTGCTTTTGTCTATGTTTGTTATTCATATATATCAACACTCCCCTCATATAAGCCTTACTTGCATCCCAAACCATTTCCATAGCGGTACCTTTATACATATTATTAACAAAAAACTCCTTCATATGTTTTTTAAGTTCATTCACATTTTCTTCGTATCTAAATAAATTTTCATTTAGTCTCCAAGACCTCCTTTCTCTTTTCTCCTGTTCTAATTCCAACCAAACTGGGCTATGGTCAGCTAAAATCCTTGGAAATATCTTGAATTTCTTCACCCTAGAAAGAAAATCACTTGTTAGCAATATAAAATCAATCCTAGAAAAAGATTGATGTCTATCAGAAAAAAAAGTAAAATCTTTTTCATCTGGATTTTGTTCTCTCCAAACATCCCTTAATTCTAAATCATCCATAATTTCAAAAAAGGGTTTGGGTAGCTTGGCACGTGAAGCAACTTTCGACGTGGTCTTCTTATCCTTGAAAATATCAATTACCCCATTCCAATCGCCCATTAAAATAATTGATTTATAATCCGATTGAGATATTTTGGTATGTAAAAGTTTATAAAAATTTTCTTGTTGCTGGTTCAGTGCATAAATCCCAATCAAAAGCATTATTCCATTTTGAGTCCTTAATTCAATTGCTATATATCTTCCTTGGTCATCTGCCTCTATTAAGTTTGCTGTCAAATTCTTTTTTATGTATACCACTATTCCATTCCTTTTTTCCGGAGATGATGCCACAAAGTGAGTCCCTAATTTTGAGTTAATTAAGTATTTCTGGTCTGTTGATCTAATATGTGTCTCTTGTAAACATACAATGTCATTATTAAATTGTTTCAAATAATGATATATTTTCTTTCTCTTTTGTGGTGAATTCAAACCATTGACGTTCCAGGACAGAAATTTAACTGGCATTTTTGCCAGACTGAAGCCTATAGAGCATATCCTGAAGATCTTCTTTCACCTTTATCTTCGGTCTTGCCCCCCCTCCCCCAGCTTCTGATTTTGTATCCAAGTGTTGTTGTTGTTGTTTAAAAGTTGATCTTGTCACGCGTTGTTCTAGTTTTGCTTTCGGCTCCTCCAATTTTGACAGGTCAGGTGACACTCCTTCCAGTTGACTTAAAGGAAAAGGAAGTGATGCTAGTTCCAATTGATTCTGGTCATCTTGCTTCTTAGGTTCTGCAGCCTCCGGCTCAGCATATGTTAAAGTCTGTTGCTTTCCTTTTTCTGCTTTTTTGTTATCCTCAGGGGGGTGTCCCGCTTTCAATACACTGCGATAAAATTCTCTTGCTTTCCCAACGTTATTCAGTCGATATCTTTCTCCATCATAATCCACTATTACACCTGTTGGTACATCCCATCTGTACACTATTTGCTGTCTTCTCAGCTCATCCACTAGGAAACCAAAATTCTTTCTATCTCTCAGCATCTTGGGAGGAATCTCTTTCAACACCTTGATTTCCTGTCCAGACACCTGTACTTCGTTGTTATAAGAAGCTTGCAATACATCATTTCTAATTCTTCTGTCAGTAAAATAGATCACAACATCTTTTGGCAAGTTTTTATTTCTTGCAATCCATGAGTTAACTCTATAGACTTTATCCATCTGGCCAATTATTTCATCCTTCTTCAACCCAACCACTGAGGCAATCACTTCACCACATTTCTCTCTTAAGTTCTCCCGGCCATTCTCTTTCAGCCCTCTCAATCTCAAAGCAAACTCCATTGATCTGTATTGCATCATAATGACATCAGTCTCCAACCTCTCAGATTTGGTCTGGAGTTCTCCCATTTTAACCTCCAAATCTTGGGTAACCTCACTGATTTCTTCCACTCTTTCATCAAGCTGCACAAGATGTTTGGACAAACCAGAAACAGCCAGCAAAATATCTTCTCTTATTTCATCATGCTTCTTTTCAACAATCTCTCTAATTTCTTTTACATCTTTTAAATCCTCCTCAAATTTCCCCATTCTCTCTTCTATTTTAGCTGTTTGGGCACTCACAATTTGCTTTATAAACTCTTTAAGTTCTTTCATAGAATCCTCTTTACTTGGTATCTCCACCGGAAGTTGAGCCTTTTGTGTCACAATGGAAACTATAGGAGAAGCTCCTCCTGTTTTAGCTGCTGCTGGCTTGGTCTGTTTAGAAGCCATTTTAATTTCCAAACAACTTTTCTCCTCTTCACCCCACTTTGCAATTACTTAGTCTTAAATATCACCAAATCCAGTCCAAATTATTTTAAACTGCTGCTCTCAATGTCCTTCCCAAGTTATTTCCTTCTGGCAGTTTGCTTTCTCTTTAAAAGTAGAAAAAAAATCCTTTTCAGTACTCACTTACCCTTCTCAGCACAGTCCGGATACTCTTAATTGGGCACTTCCTCTTTCAATTAAGCTCATTCAATGCAAGGTACACAGGAGTTAAGCTCTGTAATTTTGTTGCAAGCTCTCCTGTTTTCACTTCGTCTGCTGCATAAATCATTCAAACTATCAGTTTGCTTGCAGAGCTGGTCGCGACATCTAATGCTGCTTTCGCAGCAGCGCTTCGAGTCCGGAGATTGTTTCCCTGGGGAGCCCACCTTTCAAGCCCCTGGTTTTAATCCCAGGGGCTTTTTTGGCGGCTCTACCTGCCAGAAGCTTCTCTGCCCCCCTTCTTTTCCTGAAGAGGGGTCTGCAAAACCGCCGGACAGCT
The DNA here is from genome assembly GCA_030761175.1 of Masticophis lateralis. Lineage (NCBI taxonomy): Eukaryota > Metazoa > Chordata > Lepidosauria > Squamata > Colubridae > Masticophis > Masticophis lateralis. Next base: position 75,050,219 of record JAUDYJ010000004.1, on the reverse strand, counting down.
GTTTTTCGCTGTCGGAGGTGGTTTTATGGAAAATGAAGCCGGCAACCTAAGAGGAGCTCATCAGTGATGTCCGCGGCGCCAGCGGAAGTCCTCCCTAAGTAATCATCTTCTGACTGCAGCGAGGTTTATTTGGACTTCCTGGGAGCGTTGCAAGGTCTGAGACCGCCTGGCATTCCATAGTCCAGTTCAATGGTTGCTTTGGTTTAGGGTTGTCCTCCCCCTTTGGTTTTAAGAGCTTGGTGATGGGGAGGGCAATCTGAGCAAATGCAGGGATAAACTGGTGGTAAACATTGGCAAACCCCAAGAAGCTTTGTAACTGTTTATGTGTGCGTGAAGGGTCCCAATCAAGTACAGCCTGCACTTTCAGAGGATCCATCTCTACTCCCTGGTGTGAAATGCGGTATCCCAAATAGTCAATCTTCTCTTGGTGGAATTCACATTTGGAAAGTTTGGCATAAAGTTTGACAGCACGGAGTTTGTTTAAAACCGCCCTGACTAGTTTCACATGTTCTGCTTTGGTCTCGGTATAGATTAAAATGTCGTGCAAATAGACCAGAACCCGCTTATATAAATGCTGATGCAGCACTTCATTTATTAACTGCATAAACACTGCATGAGCTCCTTGCAACCCAAAGGGGAGCATCTTGAATTGGTAGCAGCCGAAGGGGGTGTTAAATGCTGTTTTCCACTCATCCCCCTCCTTAATTCTGACACGGTAGTAAGCCTCCCTTAAGTCCAGCTTTGAAAAAATTTTCCCTTTAGCGAGGTGTGCTAACATATTTTTCATAAGGGGGAGAGGATACATGTTCTGCACACTGATAGCATTCAGAGTCCGAAAATCAACACACAGCCATTTTGAACTGTCTTTTTTCTCTCTAAAGAGTACAGGAGCTGCAATTTTTGGTCGAGCTGGCTTGATGAAACCCCTTGCTAGGTTTTTCTCAATGAACGTTCTCAGTTCTTCCAGATCCCTCGGTGACATGCTGTACATCTTGGGTTTAGGGAGCTTTGCGCCGGGTAAGATTTCTATTGCACAGTCAGTGGCGCGGTGGGGAGGGGAGCTCATCTGAGGCTTTTTCGCTAAAAACCTCAGCTAAATCCTTGTATTCTATGGGTATGCTCTCAATTGGTGTGGTGTGACCAGGCATGGCTGTTTCTCGATTCTCTGCTCCCTCAATTCCTTTATTTGGGTACTCAGCAAGAGTCACCTTCTTCTGAAATTTTATGATGCCTTGTTCCCAATTGATTTGTGGGTTCCATTTTTTTAGCCATGCAAGGCCCAGAACCAACGGCCACTCCATGCCAGGTGCTACTATAAATGTAAGCTTTTCCTCATGGCTTCCGATGCCTATATGTAGAGGCTCAGTGGCTAGAGAAGCTGGCTCCCCTCCTGCTATTGACCCATCCAGTTGACAGAAAGCAATGGGGGTTTTCAGCTTCCTTACATTAATCCCTAACTTCCCTACTAAGGTTGGGCTGATCAAGCAACGAGTGCACCCTGAATCCACGAAGGTGGAGATGCTTATCTCCCTGTCTTGTATTGGGATGAATAGTCTTAAGGGGAGGGTAAGCGGTTTAATAGGTTTGCTTACCAGTGGTTCATCATCTGGATCACTTCCGAATGAGTGTGATTCCTCCTGTTCAGATGCCAGGATTTCCTCCCCAAAGAGGGGAGGGGACGGAACTTCTGTCTGCTTGGTCTGCCTGCTCACAGAGTAGTCTCCTTCCCACGCCGACCCAGTCTTGCAGGACCCTCCCCTGGTTGGTGGTTCCGGGCGGGTGTTTGCGAACGACACTCTGCAGCTCGGTGCCCTTCTTTTCCGCACTTGAAGCAGGCTGAAGATCTCGGAGAGAATGCGGTTTGTGGTGTGAGGGGCTCTTGTTTCCATTGGGATGAGGATTTCTTCAATGCTCGCCTCACTTGATACTAGTTTCTGGCCATATCGATCTCAGCTTCTTCAGCGGTGACATACCATTCATGTAGCTCATTCAGTGCCCCTCGGGCCACACAGGCATTGTATAGATTATCACTCAGCCAGTCCTTGAAACAGCTCACCAAAATATCTTCCGGCCAGTGCACACGGCATGTGAGGTCCCGGAATTCTTCAGCATACTCTGCTACTGGCCGTCTCCCCTGCTTCACCACCTTAATGCGGTCTCATGCTTTGCGGTCTGCCAGTGGGTCCTCAAATCGACGTCGCAAGGCCATCATGAAACAGTCAAAATTCCATAGTTCTGGTGCGTTGGCATTATGCAAGGTCACCATCCATCTGGTCGCAGCCCCCTCTAGGGCTAGGGTCACAACTCGCACTCGGGAGCCTTGGGTTTGGAAATCACACCCATACTCTTGCATGTAGGTTAGCACATGTGCCACAAAGAATCCTTATTGTTGCGGATTCCCATCAAACTTCACCCCAAGGGGGGGGAATTTCTCTTTCCAGTTGAGGAGCCCGGGTCTGGTTGGGAATGGGTGCCGGTGTGCATGCTGCCGGGGGGGAGGATTTTCTGGGTCTTCTCCCACTGCTGCTGCGCCCTCTGCTTGATAGGCAGGCTCCAGAGGGAGGGTGCATCCCGTGGCATCATCCGCAGCTGCTGCCCTTTCAGCGCCTTTTGGTTGTTGTCCTGGCTCCTTTCAGATGTTAAGATTTTCCAAAGTTTTCATCACCAATTGGGTTATATGCCTCTTCAGATAGTCCTCCCTCAGGGGTGCTTCCGTCAGTCCCCCCTGGTCAGTAAGGGTTTCTAGTTCTAGTTTCCATCCTGGTTTTAGGTTGCCACGGTTGAGGGTGACTCCTCTGGTTCTCTCATCCCAGCCATCTTTCTTCCCGATGCCAATCGACCAGTGGGGCTTTTCCAGATTCCCCAGGTTTACCTCATCCCCTCCGACGGGGTGCACAAGGCAGGCATCTGACTGTGGTGTCTCCTCCCAGCAATTGCTTATTTTACTTTTATATCTCCTGGATTATGTATTAATAATTGTTCTTTCTTTTTTATTTCCTCCTCCATCTCTTTCCGCATCTTTGTTTGCTTTAATTTATATTTCTTATTCATGTATATCAAAACTCCCCTCATATAAGCCTTGCTTGCGTCCCATACCATTTCCATAGGGGTACCCTTATCCATATTATTAATAAAAAATTCTTTCATTAGTTTTTTAAGCTCATCCACATTATCTTCATATCTAAATAAATTTTCATTCAATCTCCAGGACCTTCTTTCCCCTCTTTCCTGTTCCAATTCCAACCACACCGGACTGTGATCAGCTAAAATCCTAGGACATAACTTCGTCTTCTTTACCCTAGGGAGGAAATCATTTGTAATTAATATAAAGTCAATCCTGGAAAAAGATTGGTGTCTATCAGAAAGAAAAGTAAAATCTTTTTCGTCCACATTCCGCTCTCTCCAAATATCCCTCAGTTCTAGATCTTCCATTATATCAAAAAAGGATTTGGGTAATTTTGCGCGTATAGAAACTTTAGATGTACTCTTCTTATCCTTCAATGTATCTATCACTCCATTCCAATCACCCATTAAAATAAATGATTTATAATTCCAGTGTATTATTTTAGAATGTAAATGTTTATAAAAATTATCTTGTTGTTGGTTTGGAGCATATATCCCAATTAAAAGCATCTTGCCATTTTGAGTTAATAGTTCTATTGCTATATATCTTCCATACACATCTGCCTCAATTAGATTTGCCGTTAATCCTTTCTTTATGTAAATAACAATTCCATTCTTCTTCTCTGGAGCAGAAGCCACAAAATGAGTCCCTAATCTTGAATTTATTAGATATTTTTGATCTGATAGTTTGATGTGTGTTTCTTGTAAACAAATAACATCGTTTTTAAATTGTTTCAAATAATGAAATATTTTCTTCCTTTTTTGTGGTGAATTTAAACCATTGACATTCCAAGAGAGGAACTTAGTTGCCATCCTTGGCACCTTGAAGTGTTAAGAGCATTCACTGAAGATCTTCTTGCATCTTAGTCTTCGGCCTTGCCCCTCCCACAGCTTCTGTTTTTTGAGATTCTTGAACTTCTTGAGTTAAATCTTGAACTTGTTGAACTTGTAATTGTTGTTTTTGTTGTTGTTGTTGTAGTTGTTTAAAGGTTGCTCGCATCATGCGCTGCTCCTTTGGCTCATCTGTCTCAAACACTGGCCCTTCTATACTCTTCAATGGAAAAGGAAGATCTTCTTGCACTTTTCCTCCAGCTGCTACATCAGCATAAGTTATCCGTTTTCCATTTTTCTCCTGTTGAGGTATCTCTATTTCTTTTTTGCCCTCCTTGGGTGGGGATGAATGTCCAGCCTTCAAGACATTAAAATAGAAATCCTTGGCTTTCCAGACTGAATTCAAACGGTATCTCTTTCCACCATAGGTGACTATTAGAACTATTGGCGTGCTCCATCTATACATTAGTTGTTGCTTTCTCAGCTCCTCAACCAGAAAACCAAAGTCTTTTCTATCTCTTAACATTTTGGGAGGAATCTCTTTCAAAATCTGAATTTCTTGTCCAAACATCTGGATTTTATTTTTATAGGAAGCTTGTAAAATATCATTTCTAATTCTTCTGTCAATAAAATAAATCACCACATCTCTTGGCAATTGCCTTTGTTTTGCCACCCAAGAGTTAACTCCATAGGCTTTATCAATCTGGTTCACCACATCATCTTTTCTTTCTCCAATAATTGCTGCTGTAGCCTCTTCACATCTATCTCTTAGGAATAATGGTCTCCCGACCATTCTCCTTCAAGCCAAGTCGGTACTTATGTCCTTGAAGGAGAATGGTCAATCTCAGGGCAAACTCCAATCATAGTCATCTCATTTTCCAATCTTTCAGTTTTAGTCATCACATCACCCATTTTGGCTTCCAGGTTTAAATTAGCCTCATTGATTTCTTCCACTCTTTCATCCAACTGGATCAGATGTTTAGACAAACCAGATACTGCTAATAAAATATCATCTCTTATTTCATCATGCTTTTTTGTAACAACACCCTTAATTTTCTTTATTTCTTCCTCAAATTCCTCCAATTTCTCTTCTATTTTATTTCTATTCTCTTCTATCATTGCTGTTTGATTATTCATAGCTTCTGTTATAAATTCTTTAAGATCTTTAATAGGGGTTTCTTGACTTTTTGAGTCTACAGGAAGTTGAGCCTTCTGTGTCACAACTGACACTATAGGAGAACCCCCTCCTACTTTTGGAATTACTGGTTTAGTTTGCTTGGAAGCCATTTTTATTCCTTCTTTCTTAAGATTCTTTTTTTCCTCTTCTCCCCCCTTTGCAAGTAAAGTCTCAAAAACAATTTTCAGGGGCTTTAAAATTAATTTTAAAAAATTCTCCTATTTAAAACAGATTAGTCTCAGTATGCTTCTCTGTTTCTCTTTCCAGCAGCTTCAATAAGTCCAATACACAAAGAGAATCAGCCAAGACTTTCACTACTAAGTTTCACTTTCGTTGTTACAGCAAAGACACCATTAAGAAAACTTCCACTCACTTGAATGCCGTTAGAAACAAAGTAACTTGGAGGAGATATTGATACTTTCTTGCCTGCACGCCTGTTTCTGCTCCATCTGCTTTTTGAGTTCTTTTAATCTTCTTATTGAGTGCAGAGGCGGTCACTGCGTCTGGCTCTGCCTAAGCAGAGTCGTCCCGGCTTCGGAGCTTCGTCGGGCTGAACGGGGAGCAAATCCTTCCAGCCCCTGGAGTCACTCCAAGGGGCTTTTTGGACTGCTTTACTCCCCGCCCCCCGACTGCTCTCCTCTCCTTCTTCTCCCGAAGGAGAGATTCCAAAGCCGTCAGACAGCCGTTTTACGCTGTCAAAACAGCTTCACAAAGGCTCAGGACTGGTGGTCTAAAAATGACCATCCACAACGTGCTGCAGTGCCAGCCAGAAGTCCCTGTATGATTGTAACTTTGTTGTTTGTATCCTTAAGATTTATATTGATATTGTTTCCTGATTGTTTATTTGTACCCTATGACTATCATTAAGTGTTGTACCTTATGATTCTTGATGGACGTATTTTTTCTTTTATGTACACTGAGAGCATATGCACCAAGAAAAATTCCTTGTGTGTCCAATCACACTTGGCCAATAAAAAATTCTATTCTGTTCTATTCTATGAGCAAAGAATAGTAAATCATCAATAAAGCTATATAATTATAGCATTTATGCTAAACCACACAGAAATCTTCAAGCCAAGTCGGTACTTATGTCCTAGGTTCAAAAGCCAGTCTCTAATGTCATTGACTTTTATGAATGAATTTCACTGTTTTTTCCAGAATAGTTGAATACCATCAGCTTCTAGTTTAATAAGTCTAGTATTGTGAAAATAGCAATAAAATAATTCAACAGAGTAATTAATCCTTTGATGAATTAACAGGACATAAATATCACAACTCTAAAAACGTGTTTATCAGTTGTGCTCTTCAGTCGATCAAAGTCTTAACAATTTAATTTTAGAAAGAAAAATCTAATGGTATATGCTGGGAAATGTGAATAAGAAAAATGGCAATAAAATAGCAGTGAGTAATGGAGTTTGTAATATTTCTCCTGGTAAACTATTTCTCTTGCTTCAGATTCATGGCTCCATTAGTATTACAAAGACACTAAGAAAAATATGCTAGCTATATGAACAGAAAAGGCTGAGTTCCATGCATTTTCACTTAAAATAAGTCCTGCTTCTGCCAGTGGAGTTTATCTATGTAAGATAACAGCTAAGAATATGCCAACTAACAAAAGGCCTCTGAAAAACAGCTCAGCACTCATTATTCAGTTACCACAGAATCCTTTTGATTTGATTGCTTGCTTGATTCTACCAGGCCATGCAATTGACTCAATTTTCCATCCTTGCAAGGTCAGTAAAATGAGGACTCAGACTGTTGGGAGCAATATGCTGATTCTGTAAACCACTTAGAGACGGCTGTAAAGCACTATGAAGTGGTATATAAGTGCTATTGCTATTGCTGGGCAGTTCATCTTTACCTTTCTTGCCCTTTTATCCACCATTTTTGATATTACTACAATTTTTTTTTCATTTCAGCTTTTTTTATATACTTCTCCATCTCTTTTCTCCAAATGTGGCAGTCTTGTCACATTTTTTGGGTTAACTCACAGCCATGCCCAGACTGCACTGTTTCTTCTTTGTCAAGTGTTGGCTAGTCTCTCCATTGATGGATTGGTAGAAATGTTTGTAATTCAACTGAAATAGGAGATTCTGCCTGTGGTATGCAATTTGAGCTTCATATCTGCTAAATGTATGATACAATATCATTCATATCATATTTTCTTGATTATGGCTTTTATTTGCTGCTTTATTATTTCCAGTACTGTCTTGAACTTTGTCTCTAGGTAATATTTCTTGATCAGTTATTCTTTGATCATTTTGTTCTTTAGCTTTTTTCTTTCTTTCATCTGTTCTAGCTTGTTTGCATCTAATCTTACTCGTGCTGATCTTATTTTCCAACCTGATCTCCTGTTTTTGTTATGCACTGTTTAGCTTTTTTTCCATTTGTTGCAGTGGTGGGTTGCTCCTGGTTCACACCGGATCGCAAGAACCAGTAGTAAAAAAAATTAATAGTTCAGAGAACTGGTAATAAGATTGGCTGGCCATGCCCCCGAACCGGTTCCTGGCCGGTCACCGTTCGCTTACTCCGCCCACTCCCAATCTATTGCTGCCTCCTGAGTCCCAGCTGATGGTTAGAGGGAAAAAAAACTGTTTAAACTCTTGCCGCAGGGCTTGAAAGGGCCGCCCTACAGCTGTCAGTGTTAAAAGAAAACAAATGAGTAGATCAGTGCCTGCAAAAATCTTAATATCTTTATATTTGTTTGGGGTTGGCTTTCTTCCCTTTCATCTTTTTATTGTACAGCAATCTTTCTCCTCAAACCTACCACCTCTCTCTTTTCTTTCCTTCTTACTTTCTCTTTCCCCCCTTCTTCTCCTCCCTACTTCCTCTTCCTTTCTCCTTCTCCTCCTCTCTTCCTCCCTCTCTTACCCTCACTCCTACTCTAATTTCCCTTCCCTTCCTTCCTCCCTTCTCTTCCTTCCCTCTCTCTCCTTCCTTCATCCCTCTCTATTGCTGTATCCTTTTGTGCATATGGACTACTCAGAGGGCTGAAAAAGTTACTTTTGACTGGTCCTCGCACTTTTGACCAGTCCTCGAACTTACGACTGTCCTCACATTTTATGTTTTTGCCCTATCTTGTCACCATGGTGTAGAGAAGCAGTTGGGAAATGAGTGACACGGTTGTTAAGAATGCCACAATGGGCATAAATGATGACCAGTCATAAGTGCAAAGACCGGTCAAAAGTGTGAGGACATGTCAGAAATCACTTTTTTCAGCCCTCTTGGTAGTCTTTTTGTGCATATGGACTACTCAGAGGGCTGAAAAAGTTATTTTTGACTGGTCCTCGCAGTTTTGACCAGTCCTCAAACTTACAACTGTCCTCACATTTTATGTTTTTTGCCCTATCTTATCACCATGGTGAAAAGAAGCAGTTGTGAAATGAGTGACATGGTTGATAAGAATGCTGCAGAGGCATAAATGTGAGAATGGTCGTAAGTATGAGGACCAGTCAAAAGTGCGAGGACCTGTCAGAATGACTTTTTTCAGCCCTCTGAGTAGTCCCTATAGACATAACCATGGCCACCCGGTCACATGACCAGCTAGCCACGCCCACCCACTCACATGACCCCCCCAAGCCACGCCTACAAAATAAGCCACGCCCACAGAACTGGTAGTAAAAAAATTTAGAACCCACCCCTGACTATGATGTGACAGGTATCACTGAAACCTGGTGGGATAATACTCATATTATTTGTGGCAGGCATAGGATACAGATGACCAAAGATACAGATGATACAGATGACCTTTCCTCTTGTATGTAACCATTTATTTTTTCCATCTCCACTTCCTCTTGATTGTACAAATTTTCAAAATATACTAATGTAATCCTTTTGATCTTTTCTTCATTATTTTTTAGATTGCCTGTCTCATCTTGTAATTGATGAATTATTCTACTTTCTCTTTCTTTTTTTAATTTATATGCTAGCCACTTCCCGGGTTTATTTGCGTTTTCGAATTGGTATTGTTTCACATATTTAATATTTTTATTTTTATTGTTTTATTAAATATTTTATTTTAATTAAAAAAAGAAAAACAAAACAAAACAAACATAAATATGGCAGTACAACATACATAATGAGTAAACAAAAATCAAGTCTCACGACTTCTATTTTAACTAGCCACATCAGTAAATTTTATTCATTTATATATATTTCTACACATTTACATACATAATGATACCTTAAATTCCCTCATTGATTTACTCTTTATTCTTAATTGGTACTCAATTTTAAAAACGAATAGTAAAAAATTTCTTTCAGAATTTATATAAAAAAGAAGAAATCCAGGAAGAAGATATCAAAGAATATTTAAGCAAAACAAATATTCAAGAGTTAGAAAAGACACAGAGAGAGATATTGAACAGACAATTACTATGATCGAGTTAATAAAGGCAAGAAAAAAACAGAAAAATAATAAAACCCCAGGACCAGATGGTATACCAACAGAATTCTATAAATATGTCAACATCCAATGAACGAAATTCTACTACAGGTTTTCAACGATGCACTTTTAGAAGTGCATCAAAAAAGAGGAGTATAAACTCCAAGCTTTTGCTGATGACGTGGTATTCGTCTTAGAGCAACCAGCACAAACAGGAATGAAACTGTTGGCAAAAATAGAAGAGTACGGAAGAGTGGCCAGACTAAAAATCAATAAACAAAAAACAAAGGCATTAACGAAGAACCTCACAAACCTATAGGAAAAAGAATTAGAAGATAAATTAGGAATACAAAGAGTAAAAAAAGTAAAATATTTAGGAATTTGGTTTTCCAACAAAGGATCAACACTTAGGGAGGATAATTACAATAAATTGGCAAAACAGATAAAAAAAAGACCTAGAAATATGGAGTAAGTTACAGCTATCATTTTTAGGAAATATCGCATCCATTAAAATGAATGTATTACCTAGAATATTATATTTATTCCAAGTAATCCTGATAAGACCAGGAAAAGATTTTTTCAAAGACTTCAATAAAATGATTGCAGATTATATTTGGTAAGGGAAGAAGGCAAGAATCAAACTAAAACATCTCCAGGATATATGAGAGAAAGGCGGATTAGGACTACCAGATTGGCAAACATACTAAAAGCAACATCACTAATTTGGATAAGAGATTGGATAGAACTCAAAAACAAAAGGATGTTAACATTAGTGTTGCGGCTCCGTTGCCTGAGCCTGTGTCATGGGCAGGAGAGGACTCTGAGAGTGAGGGAGAGGAGTGGGCAAGGCCTCCTTCTCCAGGACCCTCCTCTCTGGCAATGCCTCCGGAGGACACCGAAGGGCAAAAGATAGGCCCAGAGCCAAGCACGTCCCCGCAGCCACAGGTGGATAGTGACGAAGGAGATAAGTGCTGGCTGGACCCTCGTCAGCGTCTCAGAGACAAATGTGCTCAGCAAAAGGGAAGGTGTGCTCGTGATTAGCTGACTCACTGGACCACACCCCACAGGCTATAAAAGGGGGTGAGTTAGCCATTCAGACTCTGTGATGGACAAAACTAATTCCTTGGAGTCACTTTGCATCTCGGCTTCAGATTTATTCCTGGACAATTGTTGTGGTGTGTATTTTCTTCTATGTTGATAAAAGGTCTTGGCAAGCAGCTGCTGGGATTGCTGCCAAGTATCTTATCAGACTAATTGGTTGCCTGCCAATTTATTTAACCCCTGGCTGTCTGTCTGAGTGTGTGTAGGGGGGGACGGGGACAGAACAATGAGAGGATTTTGACCTACAAAGAGACTGGCATGCATTCTTATGGGAGGGGAGAGAGAAACATCATGGATATTGTCAAAGACACATTATTAGAGGACCTTTGCTCAAAACATGGCAAGAAATTAAAAAAATGTATTGACAAAATTCCAGAATGGCTCTTAACCATGGAGGCGCAGATATATCCTAATGCCATGGATATGAATAAAATGAGAACCTATAAAGACTTGTTGAATAGTAGAGGAGAACTAAGACCACAACAAGAATTGGAAGAACAGGGTACAGAACAGGGTATTGATGGCCATATCTACAAATAGAATCTAGATATAGGACGGATTTGGTACAATTTGGATTCCAAAAAGAGCCAAATAAATTAGATAAAATTTTATTGGCAACAGATGAAAAATTGATATCCAAAATCTATAATTACCTATTATGATATAAATTAGAAGAGGAGGTTAAGGAAAATATGATTACATGGGCAAAAAATTTCGGTTATAGTATTGAATTGGATAAATGGGAAAAATTATGGAACGTAAATTGCAAACTAACAATGTCTGTACCCTATAAAGAAAACATGTATAAAATGTTTATAGGTGGCACCTCCCTCCTGCACACCTAGCGAAAATGTTCCCAAATACTTCTCCAGATTGTTGGAACTGTAAATTGCAAAAAGGAACGCATTACCACATGTGGTGGTCCTGCCAAAAAGCAAAACAGTTCTGTCAGATAATTAAGAAGCAAATAGAAGAAATTACAAATCAGAAAACAGAAATGAAACCAGAAACCTATTTACTAGGCATATTCACTAGGAATATTCATTATTCATTATGAAAAAGAAATAAAATACCTAATTACTCACATGTTAACAGCTGCACGGATAGTTTTTGCTCAGAGTTGGAAACATGGAGATACACCAACAAAAGATAAAATAATTCTTAAAATTATGGAACGTGCAGAAATGGACAGACTCACAAAAGAATTACAAAAAGAAGAAACAGACTACTACCTAGTATGGCAAAAATGGTATGACTGGTTGGAGAAAAGGAAAGGAAAATAAAAATAGGGACACAAAAAAGAAGATGAAACATATACACATTTTTAATATTTTTAATATGTTCTGTTTGTTCAATTAAATTTAGGTTATATTTAACTAATATTAATACTTCCTTAATTTGGGGGTCACCGGAGTTTAGTTGAAATTTGTTTTCTAAATACTCTAGTTCCTTCAATAGTACATTCTGCTGTTGTCTTTTTTTCTTATTCCTCATTGATGTATATGCTAATGTTATTCCTATCATAAATGCCTTTAATGTATCCCATAGATTCTGCAATGATGTATGATGTTTTTTATTTACATCGAGGAACAAAATCAACTCTTTTTTTAATCTTCATTAAATATTCCTTTTCCTGTAATATTTGCTTCTTTAGGGTCCATCTCCTAGGTTTCCTTTTTTGGCCTTTCCAAGTTATTCTTAGTGAATTATGGTCTACCCAATCATTAGGGAGAATCACTATGTTTTCAATTTCTTTTAATCATTTCTCTATTCACCCATACCATATCAATTCTTGAAAAGGAATCGTGGGTTAGAATAGAAAGTGATTTTTCCCCCTAGGATTTAATATGTATGAAGTAATAAGTATGAAGGCTATTGCTTAATGCATTGTAAGTCGCCCTGAGTCTCCGGAGAAGGGTGGCATATAAATTGAACCAATAAATAGTCTCCATACATTCTTCAGATTCAATTCTTCAGCCATATTAAAAAAAGTTTTCGGTAATACATTCCTTTTGTTTGTTTGTTTGCTTTATTACAGATATAGTCCTTTTTTATATCTATTATTCTATTACATTCATCCACTATAATGGAATAATAATATGCCTCAATAGTCATATCATGCATTTTCCTGTAAAATTCTTTCTGTTTTTTATTGGGAGCGTATATATATAAATTAATAACATTTTAGTTCCCCCTCTTATCAATTCAATCAAAAGCACTCTTCCTTTAGGATCTTCATAAATTGTTTTAGCTAATATTTCTTTTCTAATATGTACCACTACCCCCCCCCTTTTCTTTTTTTTCCAACAGTGCTGCAAACACATTTCTCAATTTGTTGTATTCCAGGTATTTCCTATTCTTGTATCTGTTCTTGTGTACTAACTGTCTCCAATTGCTCTCTACTGCTTGAACTTTCCTCCATCCCTGTCAGTTGGTCAAATAATTCTTGTGCTTTGTCTAGGTTGTCAATTTTAATTTTTTTGCCCTGCCAGATTATTATCATTCCTTCTGGAATGATCCGCCTAAATAGAATTTTCTTTGTGATCAGTAGAGATGCTAGAGATCTATAATCCCTCCTTAGTTCTCATATCCATCTAGGAATCTGCTTTACTGTTATAATTTCTGTCCCTTTATAGAATATTGGTTCCTCTCTTGACATTTTGCATATATCTTCTAGATCTTTTTACATGCAAATCTGACATGTACCTCTTTTGGGAGATGATGGCACCTTGTGTAATTAGTTTGAACTTGATAAATTTCATCAAGCTCATTCCTAATCTCTCTTTTATCCCTCTGCAAAGCTTCAGCAATCAGTTCTGTCATTATCTCCCCTAAATTCTCTTCTTTGGTTTCTACTACGTTTTGAAACCTCAAGTAGAAAGAGGCTCGGTCCATTTCAAGATCTATCAGGCAGTGTCCCAAATCTTTATTTATTTTTATCAGGTTCGTCTGATTCGCCTTTCTAGATCGGGATGCATTACACACGGTCACTCATGCCCTCGTCACCTCACGCCTGGACTACTGTAATGCTCTCTACATGGGGCTCCCCTTGAGGAGCACCCGGAGGCTCCAACTGGTCCAGAATGCGGCCGCGCAGGTGGTGATGGGAGCGACGTGGCGCTCCCATGTGACTCCCCTCCTGCGTGAGCTGCACTGGCTTCCAGTGGTCTTCCGGGTGCGGTTTAAGGTTTTGGTTACCATCTTCAAAGCGCTCCATGGCTTAGGACCAGGGTATCTTCGGGACCGCCTTCTGCCACAAACAGCCTCTCACCGACCAGTCCGCTCCCATAGAGAGGGTCTCCTTAGGGTGCCGTCGGTCAAACAGTGTCAACTGGCGGCCCCCAGGGGGAGAGCCTTCTCTGTGGGGGCACCTACCATCTGGAACAAGCTCCCCCCCGAGATAAGGAACCTACATGACCTGGGTACTTTTCGCCGCGCCTTGAAAATATTTTTATTTGAACAAGCTGGGCTAGCTTAACCTCCTTTATTTTGGGTTTTTAAATTTTATAATTATAATTGGATTTTTAAACTGTTGAGCCAAATTATTTAATTTGTTTTAATGATTTTTTAACTTTTGTATTTATTGTATCTTATTCCGGCTGTTCACCACCCTGAGTCCCGTCTGGGAGTAGGGCGGTATATAAATTTAATAAATAAATAAAAATTTAATAAATAAATAAATAAATTTATGGCCAATAATTTTTGGTCTACCTGTTCTAATTTTTTTTTCAGTTCTGTTTTCATTTCAACCGACTTAATTCTTTGTTCATTTTTTTGTATTGTCTGTTGAATTGAGTCCATTTTATTATCCAGAGTTTGTATATTCATCTTCAGGTCATCATGATTTTTAATCATAGTCTCTTGAAGTTTTATCATGGTGTCCTGTATTGTTACCAAGGTAGATTGCAACATTTGTACAGATGAGTTGGTACTCAGTTTTTCTACTAGGAGCATCATGTCAATTGTTTTCTGACTCGACGGAGAGGCCGTCACCACCATCGGGTTTGATGCCACCTTTTTCCCTGCTCTTAAAGTTGTGGTAGTAAGGCTAGTCATTTCTTTTAGGATTCTGCTTTGTTGTCCCAGAATATTATAAATTCTTGCCCAGATTACTAGCCATTGTTGTCACTGAGTTGCTTATCTATTATTTATAATTTATACTTATTTTACACTCTAGTTTCTATTTCTATTGTATTATCCTTAATTACTTAAAAATGTACAGTTATATATCAATAGCACAGTGTAGAATACAATACAATATAATTACAATCCAGTTACAAATTATTCTATATATTCACTCCTTTAATTACTTATTAATTAATTAATTAATTAATTATACTAAATTAAACTATATTAAAAATAATTGATATAATAGGTGTTTCTACTCTTGTATATTTAATTGATGAAAATTTATGAAAATTTATAAATATTTCTCTATTAAATATAATTTCTTCACTATAATCTAATTAATCAATTGTTACTGATAATACTGATAATACCTAATCTATATATTTTTAAGTATGATCTTAGCACAGGAACAATATCAAATATCAAAACAATAACAAACAAACTATTCAAAGGAAGGAAAGGGAGAACTTCTATTTCCAGGTTATTAGTCACTGTCTATAATATATCTGCCTTATTGATATTCCACACGAGACAAAGCCTCTATTATAACATTCAGTTTTTTTCCAGATGTTTCGATTCCTTTACTAATCCCACTCTCATTTCCACAGCACCACTATTCTCTTTTCCACTTAATCACTTAATATTATATTATATTCAAGTATCTTTATCCTTGCCATTCTCCTTTCTTTTTTCCAATCACTCTCTCACTGCTTTCCCTTGGCTTTTTTACTTCTGCCGGCAAAATCCAATTTAGCCTAATTATTCCCTTTTCTCTCCACTTTTTCTTGCCGAAAGTCACCGATCTGTTTTCTCAGGTGTCGCTTTCTCCAAATCTCCAAATCTTTCCGTCTGTATCACCTCTCCTTTTCCAAGTTATTCTTTTTCCATTTCTTTTCACCGTTCTCCTCTGCTCTCCTACTTTCATTTTCACAATTACAGTCTTATTCAAATTCTATTCCTTTTTGTTCTCCTCCCTCGGCAATTTCTCTTTTTTTGCCTCTTTCAGTCACTGCTAATTTTCAGTCAGAGCTTTTTAACATTTGCCAAATAATTTTTAAATTTACTTACTTTGACAGGTCCAATCACCACACATGAGAGAATTTCTCACCAGGGAAAATAGACACAGTCTGCTAACAATATTTGCTTCCAATCCTCTTTTTTTTTTAATTGAAAAGTTTTACAAACAAAAAAGAAACATTTTCTCCCTCCTACAATCCCCCCACCCCCTTCCCTCCCACCCCTTACCCCACCACCCTTCCCCCCTCCTCCCTCCCACCCCCCGACTTCCCAGAGCAAAATACAGGGTATTAGAAAAAATAAAAACAATCATAATCTAAATTAACCTAACTATCCTTAAACTAACAAATCCCCCCACTGAAACCTTAACTCCCTTATAGATAACACAATAAATCTTTGCATTATATTCATTCATACGCAGTTTGATATCTTCGCATCCAATATTTGTTTTGAATGTAGTCTATCCATTTTCTCCACTCCAAAATATATTTTTCTTGCATATGATCTTTCAAATATGCTGAGATTTTCACCATTTCAGCTAAATTTGTTACTTTTAATGTCCATTCTTCTATAGTAGGCAAAGAGTAATTTAGTCTCTGGTACTGTAGAATCAGTTATTATCCCCAATAAAAATAATTGTGGAGTAAATTTCAACCTTCTTTTCAAAATATTCTGCATTATCCACCAAATTTTTATCCAAAATGCTTTGATCTTCTTAAAAGTCCACCATATATGATAATACGTTGCATCGTCACAGTCACATCTCCAACATTTAGCTTGCACATTTGGATACATACATGATAATTTCTTAGGATCCAAATGCCATCTATAAAATATTTTGTAAAAGTTTTCTCTTAAGTTTTCTGCTTGTGTAAATTTAACATTTCTAACCCAGATCTTTTCCCACGTTTCCATCATCACTGGCTCCTGGAAATTTTGTGCCCACTTTATCATACAATCTTTAACCAATTCAGTTTCCGAGTCTATTTCCAATAATACATTATTCAACCTTTTAATATGCATTGGACTCTGATCCCTAATCTGTTTTACTAAGTTCTCCTCATTTTGCATGAAACCAGTTTTTTGGTCTTCCCTCCATCTAACTTGAAGTTGACCACACTGAAACCAAGTATAAATTATCCCTTCATCTTTCAATACCTCTAAAGATTTCAGTTGCAAATTACCCCTTTCATTAAAAAGAAGCTCCCTGTATGTAATTACCTCCATTTTTTGTTCTATACTTCTGTGTTCTATTGCATGTCTAGGATTTGCCCATATAGGTATCTTGTAGTTTAGCTTATATTGATATTTTTTTTCAAACTCTTAACAAAGCATTCCTAACTATATGATTTTTAAACATCTTATCCACTTTCTTTTCATATAATAAGTAGGCATGCCATCCATATAACAAATCATATACTTCTATATTTAATATTCTTTCTTGAGTTAAATTAAACCAATCACTAATTTGCACTAACACAGATGCTTCATAGTACAATCTTAAATTAGGCATTTTCAAACCCCCTCTCTCGCGAACATCCTACATAATTTTTAATTTTACTCTGGGTTTTTTCCCAGACCAAATAAAAGTATTAACTCCTTTCTGCCATTCCCTCAGGTTTGCATCTTTCTTGAGTACTGGTAACATTTGAAACAAAAATAAAAATTTTGGTAACACATTCATTTTTATTGCTGCTATTCTTCCCAATAAAGATAATTGCAATTTTCCATATCTCTCTGCACTTTTTGCCAGAGAACTTCATAATTATTTTTAAATAACTTCGTATTTGAGGCTGCAACATTTACTCCTAAGTATTTAACCTTTTCAACTATTTCAAACCCCGTTATTCCTCCTAACTCTTCTCTTTGAAGTACAGACATATTTTTAATTATTACCTTGGTTTTATACTGATTAACCTTAAATCCAGAAACCTTACCATATTGTTCTACTATATCTAACATATGTGGAGCTGCCTTTACAGGTTGTGTTAAAGTAACCACCAAGTCATCTGCAAACGCTCTCAATCTATAGTCCTGTTGCCTAATTACTATTCCTTTCAGTTTATCAGATTCTCGTATCCTGTTCAGTAGAACTTCTAATGATAAAATAAATAACAGTGGCAATAGGGGACAACCCTGCCTTGTTCCTTTCTCAATCCTAAAATGATCTGTTAGGCCCCCATTAACAATTATTTGTGCCGATTGTTCTTGATAAATTGATCTGATTGATTGTAAAAACTGTTCTCCAAATTGCATTTTCTCTATTATTTTAAATAAAAATTGCCAACTCAATCAATCAAATGCCTTCTCTGCATCCAGGAAGAAAAACGCTGCAGAGACTTGATTGTTTCTTTCCAAGTATTCCAATAATTCTATAACATGTCTCACATTGTATTTCATTTGCCTCCCTGTTATAAATCCTGATTGATCATTATGAATTATTTTTTGCATAACTGGCATTAATCTATTTGCCAATACGTTAGCAAAAATTTTGTAGTCAGTATTCAAGAGTGAAATTGGTCTAAAGTTTTCAGGCTTAACACAATTCTGGTCATCTTTTGGGATTAGTGAGACAAAAGCTGTTCTCCAGGAAGGTGGAATCCACCCCCCCCCCCAGTTGAATCTTACAAAACAAGGTTCTAAGTGGTTCTACGATTTTCAACTGCAAGTTCTTGTAATAAACAGCTGTCAATCCATCTGTTCCTGGCGTTTTACCTATTTTTAATTGTTTAATTGCTACGCTAATCTCTTCTGCAGTTATTGGCTGGTTCAAACCCTCCCTTTGTTCTAAAGTTAATTCATCCATATTATCTTCCTTCAAATATCTATCAATATCTAAACCTTGTATTGGGTCTCCTGCATACAGTTTTGTATAGTATGCTAGAAAATCTCTTTTAATCATATTTTGTTGATAAACTTCCTTACCTCTATATTCTATCTTCCCAATAACTCGTGATTTTTGTTTCTTCCTCAATACATAAGCTAACCATCTGCCTGGTTTATTAGCGTTACAAAATGTATTATGTTTGGCATATTGCAAAGTAGTTGCTACCTGATTAGCCATTAACATATTAAATTGCCCTCGCAGTATATTTATTATTTCCTTTATCTTTTTATCTCCTGGATTACGTATTAATAACTGTTCCTTCTTTTTTATTTCCTCCTCAATCTCATTCTGTCTCCTTATTTGCTTTAATCTATGTCTCTTGTTCATATGTATTAAAATTCCCCTCATATAGGCCTTACTAGCATCCCATACCATTTCCATAGGGGTACCCTTATGCATGTTAATAACAAAAAATTCTTTCATTTGTTTTTTGAGTTCATTCACATTTTCTTCATATCTAAATAAATTTTCATTCAATCTCCATGACCTCCTTTCCCCACTTTCCTGTTCTAATTCTAACCAAACCGGACTATGATCAGCCAAAGTCCTTGGGCAAATCATCATCTTCTTTACTCTAGAAAGAAAATCATTTGTAATTAGTATAAAATCAATCCTGGAAAAAGATTGATGTCTATCGGGAAAAAAAGTAAAATCTCTTTCATCAGCATTCCTTCTCTCCAAATGTCCCTCAATTCCAAATCTTCCATTATACCAAAAAAGGACTTGGGCAGTTTTTCACGTGTCGAAACTTTAGAGCTACTCTTCTTGTCTTTCAAAATATCTATCACTCCATTCCAATCACCCATTACTATAAGAGATTTATAATCCCACTGTATTATTTTAGAATGTAAATGTTTATAAAAATTATCTTGTTGTTGATTGGGGGCATATATTCTAATTAAAAGCATTTTTCCACTTTGAGTTGATAACTCTATTGCTATATACTTTCCATAAACATCTGCCTCAATTAGGTTAGCCATTAGTCCTTTCTTTACATAAACAACAATTCCATTCTTCTTCTCTGGAGCTGATGCCACAAAATGAGTCCCTAATTTTGAATTTATTAAATATTTTTGATCTGATGATTTAATATGTGTTTCTTGTAGGCAAATAACATCATTCTTAAATTGTTTCAATAGTGAAATACTTTCTTTCTCTTTTGTGGTGAATTTAAACCATTATCATTCCAGGGTAGAAACTTAGTTGCCATTCTTGGTGCCTCGAAGCGTCATGAGCATTTGCTGAATATCCTCCTCCATCTTGCTCTTCCCTCCCACTGCCCTTCCACTGCTTCTGTTTTTTGAGATTCTTGAGTTAAATCTTCAGCTTGTTGCACATTTGGTTGTTGTTTTTGTTGTTGCTGTTGCATTTGTTTAAAGGTTGATCGTGTTAAACGCTGTTCTTTTGGTTCCTCTGTCTTGTCTACTGTTTCAGACACTAATCCTTCTATACTCTTTAATGGAAAAGGAAGATCTTCTTGTACCTTTCCTCCAGCTGCCACTTCAGCATAAGTCTGTGTCTGTTTTCCATCTTCTTGTGGTAATATCTCTTTTTCTTTTTTGCCCCCTCCAGGTGAGAATGAATGTCCAGCCTTTAAAACATTGAAATAAAAATCTCTTGCCTTCCAGACTGTATTCAAACGATATCTTTCTCCACCATAAGTCACTATTAAACCTATTGGGGCGTCCCATCTATACAGTATTTGTTGCTTTCTCAGCTCCTCTACCAAAAAACCAAAGTCCTTTCTATCTCTTATAATTTTAGGAGGAATCTCTTTCAGGATCTGTATTTCTTGTCCAAACACCTGAACTTTGTTTTTATAGGAGGCTTGTAGAATATCATTTCTGATTCTTCTATCAATAAAGTAAATCACCATGTCTCTTGGCAGCTACCTTTGTTTTGCCACCCGTGAATTAACTCTGTAGATTTTGTCAATTTGATTTGTCATATCCTCTTTTCTTGCCCCAATTATTGCTACTATGGCTTCTGCACATCTATCTCTTAAATTTTCTCGACTATCCTCTTTTAATCCTCTCAGTCTCAAGGCAAATTCCATAGATCTGTATTGCATCATGGTCACCTCATTTTCCAGCTTCTCTGTTTTAGTCATAATGTCTCCCATTTTGCCTTCCAAATTTAAATTAGCTTCATTAATTTGTTCCACTCTCTCCTCCAGCTGAATAAGATGTTTGGACAGTCCTGAAACTGCTAACAAAATATCCTCTCTTATGTCATCATGTTTTTTTATCACAACATTCTTGACTTCCCTTATTTCTTCCTCAAATTTCTCAAATTTCTCTTCTATCATCATTGTTTGGTTGTTCATGGCTTCTTTTATAAATTCTTTTAGATCTTCAATGGGAGTCTCCTGCTTTTGTGAATCAGCCAGAAGTTGAGCCTTCTGTGTCACAACAGAAACTATTGCTTCTGATCCTCTTGTGGGCTGTTATGGCCTCGGGTCCGCCATATTGAGTAAAATGACAGGGCGTCTTCTTGCCAGGTTAAAGAGGGCTTCGCTTGCTTCAGGGGGCAAATGCGCACCGCCATGCTGATCTCTGGGATTCCCCTTTGCTTTGGGCAGCTCTTCAAGCTCCACACGCTTTCGAAGAGTCCCCAATTGCGGAAAAATCAGAGGTAAAGGACAGAGCTTGTCCTTTTCTTTCTGTGTCACTCAGACAGCACCACCAGAAGTCCATCTATTAAACTACTGAAGTTCACAGATGACACAACAGTGATGGGTCTCATTCAAGACAATGATGAATCCGCATACAGATGGGAGGTTGAACAACTTGCCTTGTGGTGTGACCAGAACAATCTGGAACTGAACACACACAAAACTGTAGAAATGGTGATGGACTTTAGGAGAAACCCTCCCATTCTACCACCTCTTAGAATACTAGACAACCCAGTATCAACAGTAGAGACCTCCACATTTCTAGATTCTATCATATCTCATGGACCTAAAATGGACACCCAAATCAAAAAATCACAACAAAGAATGTTCTTTCTGTGCCAACTCAGAAAGCTCAAACTGCCCAAGGAGCTGCTGATACAGTTCTACAGAGGAATTATTGAGTCTGTCATCTGCACCTCTATAACTGCCTAGTTTGATTCTGCAACCCAACAAGACAGACACAGACTTCAGGGGATAATTAGAATTGCAGAAAATGCAATTACTACCAACTGCCTTCCATTGAAGACCTGTATACTACACGAGTCAAAAAAAAAGCTGTGTAAATATTTACAGACCCCTCACATCCTGGACATAAACTGTTTCAACTTCTACCCTCAAAATGATGCTATAGAGCTGTGATGGCAAACCTATGGCATGCTTGCCACAGGTGGCACACAGAGCCCTTTCTGTGGGCATGCAAGCTGTCACCCCAGCCCAGTATCACCATACATGCTCGCACCTCCCATCAGCCAGCTGGTCTTCGGGTCTCTGACACGCATGCATGTAGGTCCTTCCCCGATCTCTGCAGGTTTCACCCTCTGCAGGTGCCTCTCATTGGCAGGAAGGCAGGAGTCAGCTAGGATTTGATGGGGGAGAAACTTTGGAGATCATGGAAGGCAGGAGTCAGCTAGAATTCGATGGGAGAGAAACTTTGGAGATTGTGAAAGGTAGGAGGCAGCTAGGATTCGATGGGGGAGAAACTGCAAAGATTGGAGAAGGAAGGAAGGTAGGAGAAAGTAGGATGCAATCTCCACAGTTTCTCCCTCATCGAGTCCTATATGCCTCCTGCCTTCCGTGCCTTCTCCGATCTTTGCAGTTTCTACCCCCATTGAGTCCTAGCTGCCTCTTCCCCCCCCCCCCCCCGCACCCCATTTTGGGCCTGAAAAGCCACTGAATTGCCACTCTGACATGCACCAACCTGGAAGCCAAAATGGGGGCCCAGGGCACTTATGCAGGGGGGCACATGTGTAGAGAACATGCATGCATGTGCAGGGTGCACTCACATTGCATTTTGGGGGTTGTGACACATGCATATGCATTCATGCATGTGCACGCGTGCTTTGGGCACTCAGCACCAAAAGGGTTAACCACCACTGCTATAGAGCACTGCACACCAGAACAACTAGACACAAGAACATTTTTTCCCCAAATGCCATCACTCTGCTAAACAAATAATTCCCTCAACACTGTCAAACTAGTTACTAAGTCTGCATTACTATTAATCGTCTCATCATTCCTATCACCCATCTCCTCCCACTAATGACTGTATGACTGTAGCCTTGTTGCTGGTATCCTTAAGATTTGTATTGACTGTTTCCCTATGACTATCATTATGTGTTGTACCTTATGATTCTTGACAAATATATCCTTTCTTTTACGTACACCGAGAGTGTATGCACCAAGACAAATTCCTTGTGTATCCAATCACACTTGGCCAATAAATAATTCTATTCTATTCTATAAAGCTCAGGTTTATGGACTATGAGCCAGGCTCAAAGAGCTATCGCTTTAGCTGTGGGAGCAAAAGAATAGTGATTTCCAGGTCAACTAGTTTTGCAGAGCAAAATTGGAACAGAATTGATGCCAATTTTTGGAATGATCCACTTAGTGACAGTAACTCACTTAGTGACGGTAACTCACTTAGTAACTCAGTGTTCAGGGAGGAGAAGCTGAAAAAGATATGATGCATGAATGAATGAATAAAACTTTATTATGGTCATTGACCAGCAATAGACAAACAATAAATTAAAAATAATACTGACATTAATCATGAATAATAACATCCTTGCTATGAAAATATTTAATCTCAAATTGTTTGCGGTTTGATTCTTAATCTCAAACCATAAATACTTAATTTACATGAGTGGAAAGCCGATAAATATGTGAGTAAATGTCTCGGCTTGCTTACCAAACCGGAACACTCAGACGAGAATAATGAGTCCAGAACAGGGATACAGTCCAAACCAGGTTTATTCTTCGAGTCCAGTCGGGTAGAGTCAAGCTCAAGTGTGGTTAACAAGCATGAAGTCGGCTTTGGGAGCCGCCACCTCCCAACACCTTTTAAATACCCCACAACACCCAAAACAATACAGGAGCAGCCATGCATGACCTACTGGGTTGGATGAACCCCCTTGCCAGGTTTTTGTCTATATATCATTGGAGTTTGTCCAGCTCTTTCTGCATCATGGCATACATTCGGGGTTTCGGTAGCCTGGCTTCTGGAATCAGCTCTATCGCACAATCAGTTGGTCTATGGGGAGGGGAGTAACATCTCACATTCCTCCTAATTGAAGACTTGACTAAGGTCCTTATACACTACTGGGTACCTCAAATCCCCCTCCACCTCTCCTCTAATGTGTTTAATATGCTCTTCCAGCTGGTTCTGGCCCTACAATGAGACGTAATTTCCGGAAATCCTCTTCCCACCATATATGGGGTTTCCATTTATCCAGCCACGTTAGACGTAGGATAAGGGGCACTATCATCCGATGCACCACAGTAAACCTTATAGTCTCTTTATGTTCTCCTATTGTAATTCCATCTGTTCTGTAACTAGCTTTGTCGTTCCCCGCCCCCCCAACATAGACCCATCCATTTGTTTGAACCTAATCGGTTTCTTTAATTGTATCGTATGGAGACCTAAAACATTAACAAGAACATTACACATCAAACAACGTGTGTAACCAGAATCTATCAAAGCACCTTGTTGGCAGGTCATTGACGTATGTAGATTTCACAAAAGCACAGGTACAATAAATGGTCGTATTGGGGCACTTAACATGGGGTCATTCAGATCACTATCTTCATTGTTGGTTGCTATCACTGGCACACTATCTGGCCCAACAGGGCATTTTGCATCCTGGGGTGTTGCACATGGACTTTTGCTTGGAATTGAGCTGCTTGAGCTGCCAAGTGGGTTTGCTTTGCAGTGAAGCACACCTGCTCCCTTGGTTGGCAGCCTGGCATTGTAGGTTGTGGCCCAACCGGTTGCACAAGAGGCAAAGGACATTGAAGTGCACGATGGCCCGGTTGATTACAGCAAAAGCACCTGAATGCCCCTCTCCCAACGGCCTCCAGGGAGCGAGTGGGGACAGAACTGCTTGGTCCTGGACCCCTGGCTACAGTAGACCTATCAGGAGGGCATTGTTGTTGCACGGGTTCAGTACCACACAGTCTGAACTCCCATAACCCCACATCCAGATCCACGGCTGCTTTAACCCATTCCGAAAGACGGGGGCATAATCCCCTATAGACGCATGCTTGTGTGAAATCTTTGTCCAACCGTAACCGGAAATGGTACTAACATCCGTTCTGGCCAGCTACGAAGTCTCCCAGCCAGGGTCCACAACTCCTTTATATATTCCTTTACGGGCCATCCATTCTGTTTTAGCGACACTAACTCCCACTCCACCAATTGTGTTCTGGTGTCATCTTCGAAGCGACTCCTCAACACCTCCAGAAACATCCCCACGTTTACTAATTCCTTCTCATGGTCACTATGGAGGTCTGCGACCCAGCCCACAGCCTCCCCACTCAGGACAGTGGTAATAGCAACCACCATGAACCATTGTGAAGGGTAAAACCACCCATATAAGTCCATATGGCTAATTATCTGGCTTAAGAACAGCAACACCCTGTCTGCACTCCCATCAAAGGTGACTTGTATCAGTGGGGGCCCCCAGAATTGATGCTGGGGCCATATCCCTGATGCCAATACAGGGGTGGGTCCAGGTGGAGGTCAGGTCTCCTGCGTGTCTCGCCCCTCTGCCCTGCACTGACTCCCTTGCCTCTGCAGGCAGCGCCTAACGACGTGGAGGTAGGCATGGTCACCTGGTGTTCCTGTATTCTGGCTCTACTAGCCCCCCTACCTACATGCAATTTTGGGCTAGCTAGATGAAAACGGGTGTCCACCCCTCCGTGTGACCCTCCACCTTGCCAAGCGGTGGAAGTATCCACCCCAGTCACCCAAGATTGCCACGAAGGAGCGTCCTGGAAACTGGCTTCCCCAAACCGCTCTCTCAATACATCAAGGGTGGTTGTTCCTGGCCCGGTGGAGTAACTCCACTCCCTGTTGTCGTCCTCTATCCACCGCCTCTCCGGCCAGCCCTGGAACATCACATCACCCAGTCAAGATGTTGGGGGTTTTGCTGACACGGGGCCGGTGAGTGCTGAGCTGTGTCACCACTCACCAGATGACGG
Organism: Masticophis lateralis; assembly: GCA_030761175.1. Lineage (NCBI taxonomy): Eukaryota > Metazoa > Chordata > Lepidosauria > Squamata > Colubridae > Masticophis > Masticophis lateralis. Next base: position 75,024,418 of record JAUDYJ010000004.1, on the reverse strand, counting down.
TTTCACCCCAGCGGGGAGAGAAGCGTCCCAATCTTCACTCACACACTCCCCTTGCTGAGGCTTCTTTTCCTTCGCCCACACAACAGGAGGGTCGCTGCTGGTCTGCGCGTCTGGTACCACTTCCAAGACCATATCATCACCCACCTCCTCCAGCTCCAAACCCTCAATCGCCAAACCTTCTGCCATCTCACCGTTGCACGAGCAAGCAGGAAAGGAAAAAGGGAGGAACACCGACTTTCTCTCGGCTTGCTCACCAAACCAGAATACTCAGACGAGAATAACGAGTCCAGAACAGGGTTACAGTCCAAACCAGGTTTATTCTTCGAGTTGGGTAGAGTCAAGCTCAAGTATTGGTAACAAACATGAAGTCGGCGTTGGGAGCCGCCACCTCCCAACACCCTTTAAATACCCCGCAACACCCTCACAGCCAATCGGCCATGCTTCCGGGTTTCTATATTAGGTAATGGCAGCATCATCTGCTCCCTGCCTTGCCCTTCCCATCGAGGCAAAGGGAATCCCACTGTGAACGCCTATCCCGGCTGCAGGGTGACCGACCGCCTAGCCTAACACAGCACCCCCACCACCAACGTGCAGCCCCAAACCCCCCGTCTCCAGCTGTTAACGATTTCCGTGCATCATTCCCATGGCTGTCATCTCCAACACCACTGCATTTCCATGGCTGTCGTCTCCAATGCCCCAGCGATTTCCTATCCTCAGATGTGTCAAAATGAATGAGTTCTAGAAAGCTCAGGCTCAAAGAGCTATCGCTTTAGCAGTGGGAGCAAAAGAATAGTGATTTCCAGGTCAGCTAGTTTTGCAGAGCAAAATTGGAACAGAATTGATGCCAATTTTTGGAATGATTCACTTGGTGACAGTAACTCACTTAATGACAGTAACTCACTTAGTGACAGTATCAGTGTTCAGGGAGGAGAAGTTGAAAAAGATATGAAGCATGAATGAATGAATAAAACTTTATTATGGTCATCGACCAGCAATAGACGTGCAATAAATTAAAAATAATACTGACATTAATCATGAATAATAACATCCCTGTTAAGAAAATACTTAATCTCAAATCGTTTACAGTTTGATACTTAACCTCAAACCGTAAATACTTAATTTACATGAGTGGAGAGCCAATAAATAGGTGAGTAAATGTATTTTTCCAATAATTGTTATAGATATCTCCAAAAAATTGGCACCAGTTGACATCTATAATTCTGTAACCAGTTTTTTTCTTGTGGACATTGCAGCGACACAGAATTTCACCACTGCCTGCGTGGTAGCCGGATTTGAGTCTTCGAGGAGAAAGCATACATAAAAGTCATCGGTCCTCCCTGGCAATCTCTCTAGTAAGGGGAGAATATGTATTGATCTACATACTCTGTATAACTCACAGTAAAATAAAACACGTGAGATATCTTCGACTTCTCCTTTTCCACATATGCCATTCTGCTATTGGTGTTCTCTTGTACCTACCCTGGAGAAGTGCTGAGGGGAGAATATTAAATCTGGCTCTGAAGAAAGCTATTCTTTGTTTTGGGAAGATCAGATCATTTAGATATCTTGCTGATTCCCACACACCCTGTTTGATTCTGTCCCTACTGTGGAGAGGCAACCTATTTAGTTCTTGGAATTTATTTATTTATTTATCGAATTTGTATACTGCTCTACTCCCAGGAGGGACTCAGGGCGGTGAACAGCCAAGATAAAATACAGTAAGATACAAAAGTTAAAAATTGTTTAAAATAAATTAAATAATTAGGCTAAGAAACAATTTAAAAATCCAATTTTATAAAACGTTTTAAAACCCAGTATAAAGAGGAGATTAAGCCAGACCAGCCTGTTGGTCTGGCTTAAGGAATGCCATGTCCTTCATTCTATCAATTACCACTTGCTTTGCTTTATCAAAGCCAAGGGACATTAAGAATACTGATGACAGCCCATAAGAGTCCAGCTAGTTATCTATCGCCTGTTTCCAGGGGGAAGGGAAGTTGTCAGTCAGCACTAGCGGGGACAGTCCCTCTGGAAAGAAATGAATTTTTAGCCAATAAATTATCATCATCGTTCAGGCTCTTACCTGAATTTGAGGCATACCTGTCTCAATTCTTAGCTGAGCATTTGGAGTTCCCTTGGGTGCAGCTAAGATGGCTCGCAGGAATTGGAACAGGTTAGGACATTTAGATACCTTGGGGGTGATCTTCCACTCGCAAGGGACATGGAAGGCACACCTGAAGCAGACATTGCAAGCAGCCAATAGGTCCGCAAATGCAATTAAACACTTCTTTTATACAGGTGGAGGTCAATTAGTACCTGCTGCCTTAAAACTTTTTGAGGCCAAAACATTGGCGCAAATTCTTTATGGGGCACTATCAGGTATCCCTGCAAAGAAAAACTTGCTAGAAACTATACAAACCAAATTCCTGCGAGCCATCTTTACTTGGGACAGCTGGGATAGAGTTAACCTAATAACCATCTAACTGTATTTCTGCAGAGGCCCAAGTTTCCTTTAAAAAGAGAATGTCAAATTGTGATATATAGTCAAAAAAAAGTTGGTCTTTTGATGGAACAGTCCAACCCGCTATATTTCAGGTTATGGTGGAGAGGGGATCCTCTTTTGCAGCTCATCAGGAAATTTGATTTATACAAAGGGAAGTTGTATGGTTGTTGCAATGGCTTGAGGTGACATCATGCACAAAATTGGCCTTCTGTAAAGGGAGGGATGCCCCATCTAAATTCTGTGTTGACTCCTAGTAAAATTGTTCAGGGTAAGAGGATTTACTGTAGCACCAGCTAACAAGGCTTGCCATTCCGATGCCTCTTCTCTAGGTGTAGAGCAGGGGGTTATTTGGTCATGCTCCATTCAGCTTTGAGCTGATGACACTGACGTGGGTCCTCTCTCAATTTATTTATTTTTTTTATTGAAAAAGTTTTACAATACAAAATTTTTTCATTTCCCCCCCAACCCCCCTCCCCCTCCCTCCCTCCACCCCAACCCCTTTCCCCTCCCCATCCCCCCCTTGACTTCCGCTACAGATTTTAAAAAAAGTTTAAAACAAAAAGGAAAAAATTTTAAAGTATTCAAATTTTAAAGTTGGAAAAAATTTAAAAAGAAGAAAGAAGAAGAAGGAAAAAAAACCCAGTACATATAACAAAGTAATATAACAAATAAACCTATAAATAATAAGATTTTTCTAAAGTTAACAATATTGTAATAAAAAGAACTAATAATAATAAAATTTACCTCATTAACCAACCATCAATATTCATTTATCAATCAATAAAATACTTATAATATTCAAACCCAATTAAAAAATATCATACCTTTCTGTAATCCATTAATATTAACATTACTAATCATATACCAAAGTCAATCCCCCTTATAATAAAATATAATATATCACATCAATATCCATATCAAATAATTTTATCCCAACTACACCCCTTAACTAAAAAACAAAAACATAAAACATATCTCTATTCTAATAAAATATAATATATATGATTATACATATATAATTATAATTATACAATTATGTCCAAAAAAATTTTTTCTATCTCAATAATCCATGTTTCAATCTTCTCTTTGTCTTGATTGAAGTTAAATATACTTTCTTCCAACGTAAATCCAATTCCAATAAGCTTCATCTTCCAGCTGCCCTCATCAGCAAAAAACATCTCTCCACACAAAAAAATCCCCCCGAGTGACTTTGTATAAATAATATCAACCACGAAGGTATTTTATATTCCTCTAGGTAGAACATTCAAACTAGCTTATACTGTACCACCTAAAAAAAGAGAAAAAACAAATGCAGCTCCTCCTAAATTTCAAACCTTAAAAAAAAAAAAACTACAAACCACATTCCCAGATATTCCTTTAAAGCTCTTTCAAATCCTGTCACCCTTTGCACTTCCTTCCTTCGGGTTGCGAGATGTTTTCATCTTTATTCTCTTCTTCTAGATAATGAATTCCAAAAAAAAAAAATTATAATAGGGTAACCACAGATCGCTGCTAGTATTGCAGCAATCTGTTTACCTTTCTCAGGATGTTAAGTCCAATTCAGGATAAACTTTGTAGAAAATTTTTATAATCCATTTTGATATATAAGTCTAATATCAATCCAACTCAGGATGAACTTTTGAAAATTTATAATGCATCTCCAAAGTTTTGAAACCTATCTACAAAAGCTTGGATCATTTCATAAATCTCCTTATATTGCCCATCAGTGGTTTCCAGTCGAGTTTCCTCATTAACTTCTACTTCCTGTTGATTGGCATCACCCCCCTTCTCTTGAAGAGCACTGGGCCTCTGCTGTTGCTCATCTCGAGTTATAATTTTATTTTTTGATTCTTGCTCCAACAGTTCAAGGTCCAGTACTCCCCCTCTAGGATCACTGGGATGCTCAGTTTTCTCACCTGGAAAATCCATAATAGAATCCTCTGGACAACCACCTGGTGCTCCTTTTTCTTCTAACACACTTTGAGATTCTTCCTTCTGCTTACATTTCACAGACTCTCTTTCTCGTTTTTTATTCTTAACACATTCCGGGGCTCCCTTGAAAATATTTTTATAAAAATATTCCGCTTTTTCAATAGTATTCAAGCAATGTCTCACGCCATGATATCTGAAAGTTACACCAAGTGGTAAATCCCATCTAAATGGGATATTGCTTCTCTTCAATTCCAAAAAACCAAAATCTTTTCTGTCCTTTAAAACCTTCGGTGGTAGCTCTTTAAAAATGCTAATTTGTATACCTTCTACCTGCACTCTAGCAGAGTAGGATTTTTGTAAAATATCATCTCTCAATCCTCTATCAGTAAAGTAGACAATGACATCTCTAGGCAAATTCCTTTGTTTAGCTACACGTGAGTTAACTCTGTAAACTTTCTCCATACAACCAAGAATTAGCTCATCTTCTAACTTTAATAATTTCGCCAAAGCCTGTGCACAAACTGTTCTTAAATTTTCTCTCTTATTTTCTCTTATGCCTCTTAATCTAATTGCTGATTCCATAGCTTTAATTTGAAGCATGATGACATCATTCTCTATATTCTGATTTTTAGCCTCAGCTTCCGCAAATTTTTCTTGTATTTCTTTCATCTGGGAGTCAAACTTACTGCAGATTTCAGTCACTTTCCTCCCCATTTCCACCACTGCACTTGAAAGATCCAAAACTACTTTAATAATAGTTTGATTCAATTGGTCATATTTTTCTTGAACCAAGTCCTCAAGATTCTTCTGTGAACTTTTTATCTTCTCAACAACACTCCCTAGAGACCTTGTTATGAAATCTTTTAAATCCTCATCTGCAGTTCCCTGCAAATGAGCCGTTTCTGCTTTGTCCTTTATCTGAGTTGTAAGGGAGCCCCCCCTTCCTTTTGGTTTGGGAGTCATACTTCTAAAAAAAAGGGATTTTAACTTTTCTTTTTCCAAAAAAACAAAAAAATTCTTCTTTTTCTCTTTTTTCAAAAAAACCCAAAAAAAATCTGTTTAAATCAGTCCTTATTTCTTTATTTCTTTTCCCTACTAAAATATTTCTTTTAAAATACCTCAGCGCTGGCTAGGCTCTTCTTTCCCTTTCCACTCTCCATTTTCTCCGAGCAAAGCCAGTCGCCATTTTCAAGCACTTTCACTGATCACATTCTTTTTTCCTTTTCTTTCCTTCTTCTTCTAGAAAATTAATATAAAAGCCATACTTGCTTTTTTCCTTTTTAAAAACTCCTTGTTCAACTTGCTTAGATTTTCCATCGATCGTGGTGTTGCTCACGATGTCTGGCTCCGCTAATTAAAGCGGAGATCCCTCTCGGCACGGAGCCTCTCTGGGGGTGGATAGGGAGCCATCACCCTGAGCCTTCCCCCGGACAAGGAAAAAAGTCCTGGGGCGATTCAGGGGGCTCAACCGCACCCCCAGATGCTCTGCCCGCTCTTCCAATCGAAGAGCGGGTTTTGCGAGCCGCCTGCCAGCTGTAAGGTGGCTCTTTACGCGCCGGGAGGCTGGCGGTCATAAAAGACCACCGACAACAATGGAGGCGCCACCCGGAAGTCCTCTCTCAATTTCTTGATGTGGTGCTAAACGTATCATAGGATAAACACATAAGGATGCTAACATCTCCTTCTCTACTGGGGCCTCTAATGGTCCCTGGGTGTCTTGACTTCTGTTTTCCATGTTCTCATATTCATGCAAATCCTTGCCCCCTGGGGGAGAAGTAAGAGGCTCAATTATAGGGGAAACCAGATCAATAAGCAGTTCACTGTGTCAATTATGTCCAATAAGGATTTCTTTAAATTTTCTAACTTGAATAGTATGTTATCTTTTTCTTTGCTTGGGAGAACACCAAAAGCATTAATGAGACTGGTTTCTGTGCTGTTAAGTACATCTTCGCTGGACAAGGCTGGCTTACTCCCACTTTCTTCCTCTCTCTTTTCCAAGGTTGAGAATGCAGAAGAGACAGCAACTTTGGGAGCTCGCATGTTAACAATTAAGGGTTTAACTCTAAAGTGGGAGCGTTTGGATGGCCACGTGGTAACTTTATATTCACTATATTCTAAAAGATATTGTCAGCCTTTCAAGTTGCATTTCATTCAGGGCTGACATAGTAAAGGGGGGGTTAAATTACTGCAGTAGAATGATTTAGAGAATGGCCAATAGAATAAGGGAACAAGCCAGGAAAGGGAGGGAATTTGGAGCAGAAGTCATTTCCTGGCTGCATATGAGTTCGTAAGGATGTTGTTCTAATAAATAAATGTTTTTTTTTTCCTTTATTATCAAAATGTGAGAGGCACGTTATTTCTTTCTTAGACAACTCCATCTCGGACAGATATTCTAAAAGCCACTATATTCTGAAGGCAGGAAATACCTCCAGCTGGAGAAAATACAACATCAGCATGAACTCCTTGATACTCTAAGAGACCCCCTAACTTGTCAGAAGAAAAGGGAGCATCTTAATGAAACATTGTTAAAGGTGATTAGGCCAGAGAATAGCACCTGGACGAGAAGCAAATATCAAAAGAATTTGTACTTTAGCCAGTTACAGAAGAATAATGATTGTTTGGCAAGGATGAGGTAAAACTTTAGTAATTAGGAGATGTCAATTAAAAATAACAAATGTATGTTAACCATATATGGAAAGTTGCTGTTAGCAGAATCCTTTGTTTAGAAATGTATATAATGTGTCATACAAGCATGGAGTCTTTACTCCAAGCTAAGATTGGAAACCTAGCTTGAGTCTTTGCGCAAATAAACTCTCTCTCTGACTGACCCAGGGATGTTGCTTGGTCACTTCATTCTATAACATTTCTGGCACCCTGGCAGATCAGACTAAGGAACAATAATCTACCTGACGGCTGCCCTGGTGGGATCGGCTCCTTCCCAAGCGGAACATCCATTATGCTGGCTACAAGGACTCCATTGAAGTCTAAGGAATCTTCCGGTGAGGAGATGCCGTAAACCTACCAGTGAAGCAGACCAGTCAAGGACCCACAAAGGTCAGCTAGACAGAGACCTCAACAAAAAGTTCAAAAAGAAAAGCAAGCCTGCAGGTAAGTATAAATTAGGGAATTTTAGTCTCTGTTAAAAGGTAGCCCACCAATTAAGGGTGGAGGAGGGAACTGATCACTTCCCTTGGAGAAGAGAGCATTGTCTTTTAATTCTCCTGGTTAAGGATTGTGTAGTAGAGAACTTGATAAAAGTTAAAGTACACAGAGTAAAAAGTGAGAAGTTAAAAAAATGTGTGATAAGAGAAGGGAACTGCCACAGTATTGTAGGCATTCTGATAAATCACCATTTTTAAGGGAGCTAAGAAGCTCTGACGGAAAAGAAAGGAAAGGAAATTGTTTTATTGTTCTTCCCACCCAGAGGTTTAGCAGGTAATAAAAAAGTAAAGCCTGTCTAAATGGGAAAACAATTTGAATTGATTGCTTTGATGTGATTCCTGTTGAAAATTATTTTGTTTTGTTGATGTGCATTTATAATGATAGTGTGTAGAATTGAATAAAATTGAATTAATTATGACATGTCTATTAACTGAACATCTTGACTTGGAGATGTGGGAAATAGAGAGTAGTTTGGGCCCACAATCATAATTATGATTTAACTGCTCTCTGATTTCCCCACTCCTTTAAGAATAAGCTATAGGCTGCCCAAGGAAATAAAATTAAAACAAACAACCTCCCTCCACAGATCTGGAAATGTTTAATGGTATGTATGTGTATGTATGTAATCATTTCCAAACCTGCAAAGACCAAATTGCACCAAAAACAAAAATATTTAGAAAATGGAGCTCCTTGAAATAATTGTAATGATTGGTGAGATTTCTGCATGTAAAAGTAGTGTACACAAGCAGTTTGATTGCAGCACAAATGAGAGTGTGTGTGTGAGATGTCCCAAAGCTCATAAGGAGTGATAAAGTGTAATGATTCTATGCCCTGTGAATGTCTGTGTGTTGTTGAACGGATGCTGAAAGGCAAAAGGAGATGAGAATTCTATGCAGTTTAACCATTTTTTTTCCTCTCCCTGTATTCCAGACCCCACCCCCTTTCCTTTGAGAGAAGCAGGAAAAGGGTGGGCTGCAGGCTTTTGTTCTTTTCACCATTTTTTCTCTCTCTGCTGAAACAGCCTGAGAAAGGTGGGGTAAAGGGTGATATCTGATACCTGCCTTTGTAGTTTCACTGTTTTTGACTCGGAATACAGTTTGTTTAAGGGAGTGTGGGACGCTTGCTTTTAAATTTTTTTCCTTTTCTCTTCATCTGTCTGAGAAGAGAGGGGCAAGTGGGGGATCGGCTGCAGCCTCTCTCTCTATAAACTAAACTAAACTAAACTAAACTAAACTAAACTAAACTAAACTAAACTAAACTAAACTAAACTAAACTAAACTAAACTAAACTAAAAATAAACTAAACTAAACTAAACTAAACTAAAATAAAATAAAATAAAATAAAATAAAATAAAATAAAATAAAATAAATAAAATAAAATAAAATAAAATAAAATAAAATAAAATAAAATAAAATAATAAATAAAATAAAATAAATAAAATAAAATAAAATAAAATAAAATAATAAAATAAATAAAATAAAATAAAATAAAATAAAATAAAATAAAATAAAATAAATAAAATAAAATAAAATAAAATAAAATAAAATAAATAAAATAATAAATAAATAAATAAATAAATAAATAAATAAATAAATAAATAAATAAATAAATAAAATAATAAGACCTGATTTAGAGGAACACCCCCTGGAATAAGAACAAGCAATTTTTATTATAAATGGACACACTAAAAAGAGATCCTGGAAGCAAGGGGTTTGCCTCAAAATTGGTCTGTCAAACCTGTGCACTAAATCAATCTCTATGCATCTTGGGAGGAAACATAAACAGATTCCAAGCATGCATCTGGAGTAATACATACATTTAGCAAACTATGTGTGAAATCACTGGGGAATTCAAGCTATTGTAAATGAACTTTTAAAATGCTATGGTAATATTGGAATATATCCTTTAGCAAATTATAGACAAATGTTTAATTTAAAAAAAAGGGGGCGAATAAACAAGCTGTCAGAAAACATCAGATGGGTGGAGATCCCCAGTTTTAAGATCATTTCAATGTACTCAAGTGGATTTTACAGAATTACCAAGAAGGGGGAGAGTACAATATTTATTGGTCATAGTGGACCACCTCACAAGGTGGGTTAATGCCTTCCCTGCAGTAATGCTACAGCAACAGAAGTGTCAAGAGTTTACTTAGATCTAACCTAGAAAGAATATTGGAATACCATCAGATGTATTGTTCTTTGGAGTAGCTTTCATGTCAGGAAGCATATGCATTGATTACCTGGAAACCAGAAACAAAGTATTGAAACAACATGTATATAAACTGTCCAGATATTTTGAAGTTCTTAGGAAACAAGGACTCTTAGCCCAGATGCCACTTTTGGAGTTTCCAGTCCACAACTTCCACCACGATGATTGGGTGTTGAGCCAGAGCTGGAAGGAAGTTAAACTCCAAGTGAAAGGGCCCGTGCCAGCCCCAAAGGAGTGGAAGGTGGAATCTCACCAAGGAAATCTATTGACATTGCGGATCCAAAGGAACTAATCGACTGGCGGACTGTAACCAGTGGCAATAGCATTCTTCATCACCTGGACTATGTTTGTATTTTTCTTTTTTAGGACTAAGTAGTTGCCTATGCTGTTTCCCAACTGCAGAGGACTGCAATTGATCAGATTCCATTGCGACTTCTCCCAGATGTGTTGGGTTTTGTAATAGTGCCTTTTAAGACTTTAGAAAGAAGATCTTGGATCCATTGGACGAGACTGAAACCCGCAGACCAGAGTGATCCGGTCACATACCAGGTAACAAACACTGACAAACCATTGGTGCTGACATTCAAGAATACACCTTGCTAAGTCCTACCGGCAACGGACTCACTACGCACGGTGGTGAACATCCGCCTTGCTGAACCACTCCAGAAGCTGGTTCCCTGTGCACGGCTGAAGATCAGTAAGGATGAAGACAACCTTCACATTATATAGATATATCTTATTCACTGTAATGTAATGCATTCTTACACATACTAATGTTAGAAATAGGTTGGGTGTGGGTGTGGATTCTCTGGGTAGTTTATTTATTTATTTATTTATTTCAATTTATATACCGCCCTTCTCCCCAGGAGGGGGACTCAGGGCAGTGAACAACCAAATTAAAACACATATAATACAAACATTAAAAGAATTTTAAAATTGAATTAAATCGTTGGCGTTCCAAATAAAAGTCTCAACCCCATTAAAATACCCAATTTAAAACCCCAGAAATCAATAATAGCAAAAATTTTGTTAAAACCCCATTAAAATCGATCAAGCAAGGCCGGCTTGTTGGAATAAATAGGTCTTAAGGGCCTTTCAGAAAGTGCGGAGGTCCGGGATCAAACGAATTTCTGGAAGCAGCTCGTTCCATAGGGTGGGTGCCCCCACAGAGAAGGCTCTCCCCCTGGGGGCCACCAGCCGACATTGCTTGGCTGATGGCACCCTGAGAAGGCCCTCTCTGTGTGAGCGTACTGGCCGGTGGGAGGTTATCAGTAGCAGCAGGCGGTCCCGCAAGTACCCCGGTCCCATGCCATGGAGCGCTTTAAAGGTCAAAACTAACACCTTGAAGCGCACCCGAAAGACCACCGGAAGCCAGTGCAGCTCGCGCAGGAGAGGTGTCACATGGGAGCGCCCTGTCGCTCCCATAATCACCTGCGTGGCCGCATTCTGGACCAGTTGGAGCCTCCGGGTGCACCCCAAGGGGAGCCCCATGTAGAGAGCGTTACAGTAGTCCAGGCGAGACGTGACGAGTGCATGAGTGACTGTGCACATGGAGTTGCTATCCTAGCCCTACTTTTACTCTTGTTTTACACATATAAGGAATGGTTTTGTGGTACACCTAGGATTTTTCTTGCTCCTGCTAGTTACCAATCATCACGTACCACTGACTCTATTCCTGACTAGTGAGTTTTACACCATAGGTGATTAGGATTTGTTTATGGCTTTGGACATTGTTCGCAACAGGACTCTCACATAACCATATCATGAACATTAGTAGAGACACTTTAGGTCAAGTACACTCCCGCCAAAAATGCATTGTCTATGCACAGGGTCGTTACTTTAGGCCTAAGACAACTCCACAACCTAAGGTTCCAGTATTAACATACCCTGCACAGGAGGGGATAGATAAGGAAAATGGGCCTCTACAACAATTGTATAAAGCAGACTACATATCCAGAGTCCTGGAATTAAGTCAAGAACTTGTTAATCAATATAACGCTGCCCTAGGTCAAAGATGTTGGTTATGTCTATCTGCTGACTCTGCATCTTATCATGCTATTCCTGTCAAGTCACAACTCTGGGTTAGAACAAAGGCTACAAGTATCCTTGAAGGGGATAGTAGAGATAAAGTACCTGTCACACCGATACAAGGAGATTTTTATGAGGCATTCAAAAGACTGGGTAAAAGCCGCTTTCCTATTACAGGCCCAATAGCTACAGGCATAGACCTCATAGGAACGCCTTCTCTGTGTATAAAGAGACACCAGAAACTTGGTAGGCCTGTAGGATCCCTGACAGAAGAACAATGTCAGTCAAAAATATACCTTGGCCCTAAGATGTATTTGATGAATATGAAATTAACAAAGGATATGTTTCCCTCTGCCCACCACCTATTTCAACAAAAGGTTACTTTCTCAACACCATCGGAAATGAGCTTTAAGAAAGGAAAGTGGGAAGCATGGAATATAACCTTTGAAAGCTGTCCAAAACCATTTCAGCCTCCACGGTTTCCAGTTTGGCTAAACTTTAAGATCAAATAAGGTTTATGTATCCTTTTTGAAGGACCAATTCTCAGATAAACAAAAGGACCCTTCACTAGAAGTCCCATTACAACCACTGACAGGAATGTTGGTGGCAGGGACTTTAGGGGTCTGGACTAATGAAGACCATTGTCGGAGTCATGCTTTCTCTATGAACATAGGAGTATGCATAGAGGAAAAAGGAGTGTTCTTTTTGTGTGGAAAGAGTGCATATTTATGTTTGCCAACAAACTGGACAAGAACATGTACATTAGTTCACCTTTTTCTTAAAATAGGTGTTGTCAGTGGAGAACATACTATCCCTGTTCCCCTTATAGGACATGTTCAGAAGAGGGTCCCAATATTGATCCCACTATTAGCAATCATGGGAATTGGGACTGCACTTGGAACAGGTATAGGTGGTCTGACACACTCTGTAATACAGTTTCAGCAATTGTCAGAAGAGCTTCAAGAGAGCTTGAACCAGATTGCTGGAACCTTGGTCAAAGTCCAAGATCAGATTATTATAGACAAATTATAGACAAATGTTTACTTTGTGAAAAAAGGTGAATAAACAAGCTGTTAGAAAACATCAGATGGGTGGAGATCACCAGCTTTAAGATAATTTCAATGTACTCAAGTGGATTTTACAAAATTACCAAGAAGGGGGAGAGTACAATATTTATTGGTCATAGTGGACCGCCTCACAAGGTGGGTTAATGCCTTCCCTGCAGTAATGCTACAGCAACAGAAGTGTCAAGAGTTTACTTAGATCCAACCTTTGTCAGATAAACAAAAGGACCCTTCACTAGAAGTCCATTGCAACCACTGACAAGAATGTTGGTGGCAGGGACTTTGGGGGTCTGGACTAAGGAAAACTACCGTAGGAGTCATGCTTTCTCTATAAACATAGGAGTATGTGTAAAAGGAAAAAGGAGTGTTCTTTTTGTGGAAAGGATGCATATTTATGTCTGCAAACAAACTGGACAAGAACATGTACATTAGTTCACCTTTTTCTTAAAATAGGTGTTGTCACTGGAGAATACTATCCTGTTCCTCTCATGGGATACGTTCAGAAACAGGTGCCCATCATAATCCCACTATTAGCAATCATGGGAATTGGGATTGCACTTGGAACAGGTGTAGGTGGTCTGACACACTCTGTAATACAGTTTCAGCAATTGTCAGAAGAGCTTCAAGAGAGCTTGAACCAGATTGCTGGAACCTTGGTCAAAGTCCAAGATGCGATAGATCCTTTGCAGCAGTAATTTTACAAAACTGACGTGCCTTAGACCTCCTGACAGCTGAGAAAGCAAATCAGGTGTGGTCAAGGAAGGTGCTAATGAATTGCAGGATAGGGCTTCCAAAATAAGCCACAGGTTACAGACAGCAGATATATGGTTTTCTTGGTTGCCTGGATCTGGCAGGATAAAACAAATTTTGTTAATATGTACTGAAGCAGGTCTAGTTTTTATTTCTTGTATAAATCCTTTGCTTAAACAACTATCAAAGAAAGCGGTAAAGGAACTGCAATCTGAAAAGAAGTTAGTTTTAATGAAAACTCTCATTGATCATCAGTTTAGCTCTAATGCCTTTGAAGAACATAAAGATTCTGAGACAGACCCATATGAGAAAATGGGACCTGTAGAAAGGTGGAGAGAATCTCCTCAAGAATCAAGAGAGTAAAAACAATCAAGAACTACCTATCCTTTACTTTTATTATTATATTTTGCTAGATTCTATATATGGTAGATTTGTTTATTTGAACTTTGTATACTCAGAGGTTAAAGGTGAAAGTTTATGTATTAAAAAAACAAACAAACTTTCACAGGGGGGATAAAGTGGGAGCGTTTGGATGGCCACTGGGTAACTTTATATATTCACTATATTCTAAAAGATATTCTAAAAGCCACTATATTCTGAAGGCAGGAAATACCTCCAGCTGGAGAAAATACGTCAGCATGAACTCATTGATACTCTAAGTGACCCCCTAACTTGTCAGAAGAAAAGGAAGCATCTTAATGAAACATTATTAAAGGTGATTAGGCCAGAGAATAACACCTGGACGAGAAGTAAATATCAAAAGAAGAATTTGTACTTTAGCCAGTTACAGAAGAATAATGATTGTTTGGCAAGGATGAGGTAAAACTTTAGTAATTAGGAGATGTCAATTAAAAATAACAAATGTATGTTAACCATATATGGAAAGTTGCTGTGTTAGCAGAATCCTTTGTTTAGAAAAGTATATAATGTGTCATACAAGCATGGAGTCTTTACTCCAAGCTAAGATTGGAAACCTAGCCTGAATCTTTGTGCAAATAAACTCTCTCTCTGACTGACCCAGGGATGTTGCTTGGTCACTTCATTCCATAACAACCCTTTCCTCACAGAAAACTCTGACAGGAAAGATTTGAAAGGAGGCTAAATGTGCCTTCATCTTCAATAGCATCAGTGGTATGGTCGGCTGTTTGAAAGACAGAAGTATCCATTTCCAATTTGGGGCCTCGGGAAGCCACTCTGCAGCACAGAGATCAATCTGCTCTCCACACTCTGGATTAGTTCGTTGTTAAACTTTTTAGACTTTATCTCGGTCTCCAGACAGGCTGTAGCTGGACTCGTTGTTTGTGAAAACAGCTAGCTGTCATTTTGCTCCCCTCCACCCAGAACCCCTCCCCCCAGATAGGGAAAGTCGAGTATCTGCTGTTTTCTCAAATCTCTTTGCCAGTCCCATTCTAACCTCTCCAGATCATTGGAAATAAAGGGGGGGGGATATTTTTACTTACAAATCTCTTGTCAGCAAAGTGCTCATCAATTTTTGGTTCTTTTGCATTCTTCATTGGTGGGAGAGATCCCGGGCTGGTGCCATGACACTTCTTTCTTTTCCCCATGCCTTATTAGTCCTTATCAGCCAAAACTTTGTCCGTGTTGTGGTCTACTCTGTTATCATCTCCAAAAAATATTATTTAAATAAAAAGGCTCCAATGGATATACTAACAATTGATAAAATAAAATAAAACCAAGAGGAGCTGCCGCAAAAACACTCCCGATATGAAGCAAGAGAGAGTTGAAACACAGCAGCAGTCAATGCCATGCAGGTCAGAGCGATGAAACAAGGTGATTCCACCTGACAGGTATTCTGCTAGTAAAGGTGTGTAATGTATGATATGAGCCAAGAAACTAAAAAGAAGTATTGGCATTAACTAAAATTGAGCAAGTAAAGTGGAAAAAAGCCATGGACAAAGAAATGAAATCCATGAGTGAACATAAAGTGCCACAGGGTTGCAAAGCCATAGGGTGCAAATAGATGTACAAAAGGAAGGTACTACCCAACAATGAGGTCCAGACCAGACAGAGCTTGTACAGTAAGCATTCTAAGTCACTTTACTGCTGCACCAACCCAATTGCATTGGATGGGTATAAAAAGGAATTCTTAGGTATTTGAAGGGAACTGTGAATTTGGGTATTCAAATACAGGTCTGGGAAGAATATTTGATTTTATTTCTATTCCAGTTATGAAGGGAGGACTGTCAGAATATATTCATGTACTGGAATATGGCATAGCAAAAGGTCAGTCAATGAGAGCTGTTTGGTAATTGAAACATAGTATTTGTTGTATGGGACCATAAGAGACAGTTTGAAGCCTGGGTATAGCTTTAACTGTTCTGTATATAAGCTTGAGGACAGACACTAGCTTCTCTCTCCTCCATTTTGCCTTCTCTATTTTGTGCTTCCATTATATGCTGTAAATGTGGAAAAACCTACAAGGGTATTGTATGCATTATGTGTTGTTATATATGTAAAGACTTTTTGAATCCTACTTAATAGTCTGCTTGTGTGTCTGCAACAAACTCTGACAATTTTATTGTAGGTTTATAGAGGAAATTACTACCACCTTTCTCCACAATCCCCAGACACACCAACAACAGCCAAGCCTCCTACAACTGATCCCACCCCTTTGGGCCCCCCATCTCTTGTGATTACAGAAAGTGATGTGCAAGGTCTATTTCACAGACAAAAGCAAAGAAAAGCACCAGGCCCAGACACAATAACTCCTTCTTGTTTAAAAGCTTGTGTTGACCAACTGACCCCATCTTCACCTGCATCTTTAATAAATCACTAGAGATGTGCTGTTTCTCTTCTTGCTTCAAATACTCTATGATCATCCCAGTGCCAAAGAAACCCTCCATCAAGGAACTGAATGACTTCAGACTGGTTGTTCTAACATCTGTAGTTATGAAAACCTTTGAAAGGCTAGTGCTGGCCCACCTGAAAACCATCACAGATCCCTTGCAATTTGCCTACTGAGCAAATAGATTGACAGATGATGCTGTTAAAATGGCTTTGCATTACATTCTATAACATCTTGAATCTCCAAAGACCCATGCAAGGGTCCTCTTTGTAGACTTTAGCTCGGCATTCAATACCATCATTCCAGATATTCTTCTAACTAAACTAAATCAGCTAGCTGTGCCTGACCACACTTGTAAGTGGATCATAAGCGTCCTGACAGGAAGCAGAAAGTGAAGCTAGGCAAAATCACATCAGATATCTGTACAATTAGCACAGGGGGGCGGGGGTGGGCAGGGCTCTCTGCTCTCTCTACTTCTCTCTATATACCAATAACTGAATCTCAAAAGATTCCTCTGTTAAAGTACTGAAGTTTGCAAATGATACAACAGTGATTGGTCTCATTTGAGACAACAATGAATCTGCATACAGATGGGAAGTTGAACAACTAGCCATGTGGTGCAACTGGAACAATCTTTAACAGATTGTATCTGTTGTGTCCTCGGAGATACGACGCCCGGCTACGCATGCGTGTTGCTGCCGTCTGCGATTGGCTGAGATGAGCCTGGCTGGCGAGCGGGACTGAGTGCAGTTTCCTATTGGACGTTCCATCTGACAGCTCGCTATTTAAGCAGCTATCAGGCAGGCTGTTTGATCCTGAGACAAATGTTGTGCCATAGTTGAGTTTGCATTACTTGTTAATAAAGAAGCTTAGCCTAACCGCCCGCTCACGCCTCGTTCTTAATATTTAATACTGGCGACGAAGGTGGGATCGGTGACGGCTATGACATTGTGTGAAGCGGCGGCGCCCTCAGCAGCTACTTTTAGCCATGTCAACATTTTTGCCGATGTTTTCCCCATTTGTCCCAACATCCGAGACCTGGGATACTTACATGGAGTGCTTTGAGTGCTTCCTTCAGGCGAACGCTCTGACGGATTTGTCCAGTGCTCGCAAACGGCGATACTTCCTTAGCTCTTCTGGGAGCGAAATTTTTGGCACAACTAGGGCTCTAGTCGCCCCTCAACAAGTTTTTGATGTTCCGTGGGACATGCTGGTGGAAAGACTAAAAAACCATTTTTCACCCACACCGTCCTGCATTGCGCGCCACCATGCATTTTGGCAGCGTTCGCAAACGGAGGGGGAATCCGTGAATGATTACATGGCTTCCTTGCGGTCTGCAGCTCTCCACTGTGAATTCCGCGACCTGGATAAAATGCTGTTAGACCAGTTGGTCTGCGGAATCAGAGATTTGAAGCTACAGCGGCGCCTTTTAGCCAGGTCTGAGCTGACCCTCCAGGTAGTACTCAATGAGGCAAGGGCTGCTGAAATGTCAGGCTGATCTGCCGCTGAAATTCAATGGTTCCAGACACCATCTTCCACCCTTGTTAAGCCAGTGTCCGTCCATTACAAAGAATCCAACCTGGTCAAATCCTCAGATGATGAGAGAGAAGTGAGGCGCCTCAGGGCGACCCGACGGAAGTCTGGGGCAGCCGGCAAGTCTCAGAAGCTCGCACAAAACTCTTGTCTGGGTTGCGGCGGAAACCACCGCCGAACTGACTGCCGTTTCAAGTCCGTCGTGTGCCGCCGTTGCGGAAAGAGGGGTCATCTGTTGCGGGTATGCAGAGCGCCCACCCCCATGGCCGACGCTTCTGCTGCACCACCTTTGGATCGCCGCCGTGGCCGGAAGGTGCCGTTCCGCCACGAGGAGTGCCTCGCTGTGAATGGTTATGAAGACCTGCTGGAAGTTGCTGTGAGAAATGCCGTTTTTTCCTCCTCGGCCAACAAGTTGTTCCTTTCGGTGGTTTTGGAGGGAGCTTCGTGCCGGATGGAGGTTGACATGGGCTCCTCCAAGTCCCTCGTTTCCTGGTCTACCCTCACCAAGTTGTTGCCGGGGGTGTCCCGCCGCCGGCTTAAACCATGCCCTGTCCTGTTAAGGGACTACCAAGGGAAGACCATTCCCACCTTGGGGTGTGACACCTTCCAGGTGTCGTACCAATCTTTCTCAGGCAAACTGCCTCTGATTATTGTGAAAGACAATCTGCCTAGCCTATTGGGGCTGGACTGGTTTGCTACGCTGAAATTGTCCATCTCCAGCATTCACGCAGTTTCCCCTGACATTTTGTCCATTCTGGCCCATGAGTTTGCAGATGTATTTTCTGATCAATTAGGGAGGTATACGGGTCGACCCATATCATTCAATCTGGACCCCCAGGTGATGCCAGTCTGTCTCAAACCGTGGAGGGTGCCGTTGGCCTTGCGCCCACGAGTGGATAGGGAGCTGGATAAGCTCATAGCACAGGGAATCCTAGTCCCCGTTGACCATTCTAGCTGGGAAACCCCATTGTCATTCCCTTGAAACAAGATGGGACTATCAGAATTTGCGCCGACTATAAGTGTTCCCTTAATAAGGTGCTTCAGGTCAACCCCTACCCTGTGCCAGTGGTGCAGCATCTGCTGCACTCCCTGGGTCAGGGTCGGGTATTTGCCAAGCTGGACCTGGCCCAGGCTTATCAACAGCTCCCTGTTGATGAGTCTACAGCCATGGGCCCAGACTATTGTCACCCACAGGGGTGCTTTTAAATGCATCCGGCTGCAGTTCGGAGTAAGCGTCGCCCCGGGAATCTTCCAGAGCATCATGGAACAATTGCTTCAGGGAATTCCCGGGGTGGTTCCTTATTTTGACAGTGTACTGGTCTCTGCAGGAGACCAGGCCGACCTCCTCGCCGAGCTGCGGTCCGTACTGGGGTGTTTGTGCGGCGCTGGCCTTCGACTTAAGAAATCGAAATGTGTTATGGGGTGCTCCAGGTGGAGTTCCTTGGATTCCTTATTGATGCGCGTGGGATCCACCCCACCCCCTCCAAGATCACTGCCATTAAGCACGCTCCCACACCTACCTGCAAGGCGGAGCCGCAGGCATTCCTGGGGCTTCTCAATTTTTATTCTGTGTTTTTGCCTCACAAAGCTTCCCTTGCTGAGCCATTGCACCACCTCCTGGATTCTCGGTCCCCTTGGGTGTGGAGTTGTGCTGCTGCTGCGTCATTCCAAGCTGTCAAGGACACGCTGACATCAAGGGCTGTTCTTGTCCAATACGACGAGAGCATGCCCTTGTCCTTGACTTGCGACGCCTCACCTTATGGTATAGGCACCATTTTAAGCCATATTTTCCCTACTGGTATTGAGGCCCCGACTGCTTTTTATTCTAGGATCCTTTCAGCTCCAGAGCGTAACTATAGCCAATTAGACCGCGAGGCCCTGGTGGTTGTAGCCGGGGTCAAGCGGTTTCATGACTACCTTTACGGCAGGTCCTTTACGCTTGTGACTGACCACAAGCCTTTCTTAGGATTACTGTCCGGGGACAGGCAGACTCCCACAATTATCTCGCCCCGTATGTCACGCTGGGCTGAGTTCTTGGTCACGTACTCTTACCACCTAACCTACCGGCCGGGCTCCGCTATCCGTCACACCGATGCATTGAGCCATTGCCCAATGCCGGCTCTGGTTTCTGACCCTGCCTCCGTGCCATCTGTCCTCCTCATTGAGGACTTCGACCTCCCGATTACCGCTCCCGATTATTGGACATTAGTGCCAGGTCTGCCACTGACCCCATTATCTCCCAGGTCTTGGATTGGGTCCGCAGGGGTTGGCCCAAGGGTCCCATACAGGCTGATCTGGTTCCCTACTTCCGGAGACAGGCCGAACTTTCCACAATGAAGGGTTGCCTCCTTTGGGGCCATAGAGTCTTGTTCCTCCTGGTTTAAGGCGCCCCATTCTAGCCCACCTCCATGACTCGCATCCCGGCATGGTCCGCATGAAGGGACTGGGCCATAGTTACGTTTGGTGGCCCAGCATGGATGGCGAAATCGAGCGATGGGTGGCTACTTGCCCCCAATGCCAATTGTCGTGACCGGCCCCGTCAGCGGCCCCAGTCAGGGAATGGGAGGCGGCCAGGACCCTATGGGCGCAGCTCCATTTGGATTTTGCTGGCCCTTTCCAAGGTCGCATGTTCTTGGTTATTGTAGATGCATACTCAAAATGGGTCGAGTTGACCCTCATGCACTCTACAACAACTGACGCGGTCATCAAAGTCCTGGAGGGTTTATTCGCCACGCACGGTCTGCTGGACACCATAGTCACTGATAATGGGCCCCAATTTACGTCGGCACCCTTCCTGCAGTTTGTGACTAGACTGGGCATCCGTCACACAACTACGGCCCCTTTCCATCCAGCCGCAAATGGTCAGGCGGAAAGGGCCGTACGATCAGCAAAGGAGGCCTTAAGCCGCCTAGGCCCTGCAAATTGGTCCCAAAAAATTAATCAATACCTTTTAGCTCAACATACGACCCCTTGCCCGATAACCAATACCAGCCCGGCCGAACTACTTATGGGCCAGAGGCTCAGGACTCTTTTGGACCGACTGCACCCTGCCTACGCTCCGGACATCACCAAGGAGCACTCTTCACATTATGGGGCCTTCACTGTGGGGGATCCTGTTTTTGCACAGAACTTCGGGGATGGTGTTAAATGGCTCCCGGGTCAGATTTCCAATCTAACCAGACCCTATTCTTATAGGGTACAGCTCAACGATGGTCGCGTATGGAGATACCATGTGAACCAACTGCGGAGGAGAGTCAATGCACCGACCAATACCCCATGTGACCAAGAGCTGCCACTGGAGGACACTAGGTCTCCAATTACAACTACTAACACTCCGACACAAACATCGCCAACAGCCTTGGTTCAACCCGATGCGATCTCAGTGGCAAACTCACCAGTTCGTTTGAGTTCTCCCGTGACAACTCTAGTTCCGCCTACTCCACAGCCTCGGCCCACCAGTTGCAAAGAGAACAGCATTCTGGCTCCACCTCCGCCGGAGGCTGGGCCACCACTGAGAAGATCTGGGCGGAGCCGATGTCGGCCGCTGTACTTGGATGATTATGCATGCGCAATCCGGGTAGGAAGGAGTGTTGTGTCCTCGGAGATACGCATGCGTGTTGCTGCCGTCCGCGATTGGCTGAGACGAGCCTGGCTGGTGAGTGGGACTGAGTGCAGTTTCCTATTGGACGTTCCATCTGACAGCTCGCTATTTAAGCAGCTGTCAGGCAGGCTGTTTGTTCCTGAGGCAAATGTGTCACAGTTGAGTTTGCATTACTTGTTAATAAAGAAGCTTAGCCTAACCGCCCGCTCATGCCTCGTTCTTAATATTTAATAGTATCCCTTTGTTAATGCAATTTAGGATTGCATTTGCTTTTTTAGCTGCCACTGCACACTGCTGACTCATATTTAGCTGATTGTCCACTAAGACTCCAAGATCCCTCTCACAGTCACTGCTATTAAGCCTGGTTTCCCCCAGTTTATATGTGTGCTTTTGGTTTTTCTTACCTAAGTGTAAATCTTTACTTTCCTCTACATTGAATTTTATTTTGTTAGACAGGGCCCAGTGTTCAAGTCTGTTAAATTCCATCTGGATCTTGAGCCTATCTTCTAAAGTGTTAGCTATTCCTGCCAGCTTAGTATCATCTGAAAATTTGGTGAGTTCCCCTTCTATTCCCTCATCTAAGTCATTTATGAAGATACTGAAGAGTACTGGGCCTAAGACGGAACTTTGTGGCACCCCACTGCTTACTTCTCTCCATGTAGACTTAGACCCATTAAGGACTACTCGTTGAGTACGGTTTGTCAGCCAGCTGCGAATCCATCTGGTGGTGAAGCTATCTATCCCACTTTTTTCTAGCTTACGAAGAAGTAGATTGTGGTCTACTTTGTCAAATGCCTTGCTGAAGTCTAAGTATATTATGTCAACAGTATTTCGCTGGTCTACTAATTTAGTTACTATGTTGAAGAATGAAATAAGATTGGTTTGGTATGATCTGTTTTTAACAAACCCATGCTGACTGCTAGTTATTACTTTACTCATTTCTAGGTGTTGGCAGATCTGTTTTTTTATTAACTTTTCCAGTATCTTCCCGGGTATTGATGTTAGGCTGATTGGTCTGTAATTTCCCAGATCTGTTTTTTTTTTTCCTTTTTTGAAGATGGGAACTACATCAGCTCTTTTCCAGTCCTCTGATAGTTCCCCGATATTCCAGGATTTTTGAAAGATGTGGTGCAATGTTTCTGAGATGACATCTGCCAACTCCTTTAGAACTCTGGGATGTAATCCATCAGGTCCTGGTGATTTGTCTTCATAAAGATCAGACAGGTGTTCTCTTACTATTTTTTTTGCTTATTTTAACTTTTATTTCCAGTCTATTTTTTATAGTTATGTTTTTGGTACGTTGAGCTATAGTTTCTTTTTGCATGAAGACCAATGCAAAGAATGAGTTAAGCAGCTCTGCTTTCTCTCTGTTGCCTGTTACTTCCTTGCCATCTAAAAAATGCTTTTAAAAGCCTCTGACAATCCCAGCTGAACTGTGTGATCATCAGAGCCTTTTATTTTTCTTTTAAAAACATTTTTTCAGCTGAAGAGGTTGTAGAAAAAATGCTTTTAAAAGTAAAAACAGCCTCTGATGATCACGTGGCTCAGCTGTGCGTGGGAGGGGGCACAGGGATTTTTGCTACCGGTTCTCCGAACTACCCACCGCCATCATTACTGGATCAGGCGATCCGGTCTGAACCGGGAGGATTTCACCCCTGCTCTGGTATCATTTTGTTCTACTGCTTGTGTTTGCATTATGTTGAATTCTAGTATGATATGGTCACTCTCACCCAAAGTTCCTGCAGTTTCAACTCCCTCTATCACTTCTTCTCTGTTTGTAAGTATTAAGTCCAGTATGGCTGTCCCCTTAGTTCCCTCCTTTACCTTTTGGACAACAAAGTTGTCAGTAGGTTGGTTAGGAACCTATTTGATTTTTCACTTGGTGCAGAATTAGTTTTCCAATTGATATCAGCTTAATTGAAGTCCCTCATTACTATTGTAGTGTGCTTCCTACATATGTTTGTTAGTTCGTTGGCAAAAAGGATATCTATTTTTTCTGCTTGATTGGGTGGCCTATAGTATACACCTATGGCCATGTCATTCTTTTTGTCTTTTATGTTGACCCATATGCATTCTCAGAGGTTTTTGTCTTTGGTTTCATGCAATTCTATAGCAATGTAGTGGTCCTTTACATACAGTAAAGGACCTTCCTTTACTTCCTTTTTTCACTTCCTCTTTTATGGTGTCTGGGTTTTTTTGAAGAGTTTGTATCCTTCTATCAGTATGTTCCAGTCATCCAGTCCAATCTTGAACTAAACACACTCAAAACCATAGAAATGATGATAGATTTTAGGAGAAACCCTCCTATACTACCACCTCTTATAATACTAGACAACACCATATCAATACTAGAGACCTTAAAGTTTCTAGGTTCTATCATATCTCAAGACTTAAAATGGACACCTAACATCAAAAACATAATCAAAAAAGTACAACAAAGAATGTTCTTCCTGCAGCAATTCAGAAAGCTCAGACTGCCCAAGGAGCTGCTGACACAGTTCTACAGGGGAATTATTGAGTCTGCACCTCTATATCTGTCTGGTATGGTTCTGCAACACAACAAGACAGACACAGACTTCAGACTTCCGGTTGGCACCACCAGCATTGTGGACAGTCTTGCCGGACCGCCAGCCCCGTGATTCCGTAGAAGCTGCTTTGATAGCGCAAAACAGCTGTCTGGCGGCTTGAAAACCTCTCCATCAAGAGAAGAAGGAGAGGAGAGCCGGTGAGTGTGGGTAGAGCCCCCCCAAAAGCTCTCTGGAATAATTCCAGAGGCTTGGAGGGTGAGAGCTCCCCGGTCAGCTCACTGAAGCTCCAGATCCGAGATGACTCTGTTTAACACAGAGCTAGACGTCACAACCAACTCTGCAGCCTAAATACAGATTTAATGAATACAAGAGCAGACAGAGCGGAAACAGGAGAAGAAACAGTTGCAAGTATCAGTACTTAACTCTGGGCTTATATTGCTTCTAATTGAATCTATTTGAGCGGAAGCCTGGAAGAAATGTCACCTTTGTTGTGGGTGTGAAAGTGAAAGTTAGAAACGAAAGTGCTTGTTGAGAGTTTTGTGCTTGAGAGTGGCTTAAAGCTGCTGGGAACTGAGAAGTTGGTGGAGAAAGGACTATTCTGTTTGACAAATTATAAACTACAAATCTTTGAAAATTGTTCAAGAGACTTTGTGGCTGTGAAAGGGAAAAAGATTCTTTTTAAAAAATAAGATGGCTTCTAAACAAGCTAATCCAGGAATTCCTAAAAGTGGAGGTTCACCAGTAGTGTCACTAGTGACACAGAAAGCCCAGCTTCCAGCTGAGTCACAGAGCCAGGAGGCTTCTTTTAGAGATCTTAAAGAATTTATAAAAGAAGCCATGAATGATCAAACTGCAGCTATGAATAATCAAACATGGAAGGGAAACTTTAAAAATTTGAGGATGATATAAAGGCAATTATAGATGTTGTTGAAGAAAAGCACAACAAAATAAGAGATGATATTTTATTGGCAGTTTCAGGATTGTCAAAACACCTTATTCAGCTGGATGAGAGAGTAGAAGAAATTAATGAAGCCAATCTGAATACGGAAGATAAAGTAGGAGACATTATGACTAAAACAGAGAAGGTGGAAGATGAATTGGTTATGTTACAATATAGATCTATAGAATTTGCTTTGAGACAGAAAGGGTTGAAAGAAAATAGCCGGGGAAATCTGAAGGACATCTGTGCTGAAGCAATGGCAGAGATAATTAAAAAAAGAGTAGAAGATGTGGCAAGTCGAATTAATAAAATCTACAGAGTTAATTCCTGGATGGCAAGACAAAGGCAGTTACCAAGAGATGTGGTGATCTATTTTACAGACAGGAGGATTAGAAATGATATTTTACAAGCTTCCTACAAGAACAAGGTTCAAGTGGCGGGACAAGAACTAGTGGTTCTGAAAGAGATCCCTCCCAAAATGTTAAGAAGTAGAAAGGACTTTGGCTTCCTGGTAAAAGAATTGAGAAATTAGCAAGTGCAGTACAGATGGGATGTTCCAACTGGTTTAATAGTGAATTATGGTGGAGAAAGATACCGTTTAAAGGCTGGATACCCACCTTCACCCGGGGGGGGGGGGGCAGAAAGAAAATGGAGAAGTTACAACAAGAGAAAGATGGAAAGCAGATACAAACTTATGCTGAAGTGGCAGCTGGAGGAACCATTATGGAAGAAGATCTAGTGCAATTAGGGGGCCCACCCCCAACTCTTGATCCACTTAAGAAGATAGAGGAACCAAAAGAGCAACAATCTCAAGACTCATCTCAAGAAATCAAAAAAACAGAAGCAGTGGGAGGGGCTAGGCTGAAGAGATAAGATGGAGGAGGATATTCAGCGGATACTCATGAAGCTTTGAGGGGCCAAAGATGGCAACTAAATTCCTATCTTGGAATGTCAATGGTTTAAATTCACCACAAAAAAGAAAGTATTTCACTATTTGAAACAATTTAAGAACGATGTTATTTGTCTGCAAGAAACACATATTAGATTATCAGACCAAAAATATTTGATAAATTCAAGATTAGGTACACACTTTGTGTCATCAGCACCAGAGAAGAAAAATGGACTAATTATATATGTAAAGAAAAAATTACCAGTTAATCTAATTGAGGCAGATACTCAAGGAAGATATATTGCAATTGAATTATTAACCCAGATTGGAAAAATGCTATTAATTGGAATATATGCACCTAATCAACGGCAAGATAAATTTTATAAATTTTTACATACTAAAATAATACAATGGGATTATAAATCCTTTATATTAATGGGTGATTGGAATGGAGTAATAGATACTCTGAAAGACAAAAAAAGTTTATCAAAGATTTCAACACGTGCAAAATTACCTAAATCTTTCTTTGATATGATGGAAGATATGGAACTGAGAGACATTTGGAGAGAACGGAATGCTGAGGAAAGAGATTTTACTTTTTTTTCCGATAGACATCAATCTTTTTCTAGGATTGATTTTATACTAATCACAAATGATTTTTTTCTAGGGTGAAGAAGACGAAAATATGTCCAAGAACTCTAACTGATCATAGTCCAGTTTGGGTGGAATTGGAACAAGAGAGGGGAGAAAGGAGGTCTTGAAAATGTATTCAGATATGAAGAAAATGTGAATGAGCTTAAAATACAAATGAAAGAGTTTTTTGCTATTAATATGTATAAGAGTACTTCTATGGAAATGGTATGGGATGCAAGTAAGGCATATATGAGGACTTTATGGGAACTTTAATATATATGAATAACAAACATAGATTAAAACAACAAAAGAAGCAGAAAGAGATAGAGGAGGAAATAAAAAAGAAAGAACAATTACTTATATCTAATCCAGGAAACAAGAAAGTAAAGGAAGCAATAAATATATTACGAGAACAATTTAAAATGTTAATGGCTGATAAAGTGGCAACTAGTTTACAATATGTTAAACACAATACATTTTGTAATGCTAACAAAACAGGTAGGTGGTTGGCCTATGTGTTGAGGAAAAAACAGAAATCACGAGTTATTAGTAAAATAGAATTTAGAGGTAAGGAAGTTTATCAACAGAATATGATTAAAAAAGCTTTTTTAGAATTTTATACAAAGCTGTATGCCAGTGATTCAATACAAAGTATAGATATAGATAGATATCTAAAGAAAGAGAATATTCCTGAATTAACGTTAGAACAGAGGGAAGGATTGAATCAGCCAATAACCTCTAAGGAGATTATTGCAGCAATTAAACAGTTAAAAACAGGTAAGGCTCCGGGAACAGATGGATTAACAGCTGTTTATTACAGGAATTTACAGTCTGAAATGGTAGAACCGCTTAGAGCTCTATTTTGTAAAATTCAATCAGGGGGAGGAGTCCCACTCTCTTGGAGAACAGCTTTTGTTTCACTGATCCCGAAGAAAGATCAAAATTGTACCAAACCTGAAAATTTTAGGCCAATATCACTTTTGAACACTGATTACCAAGTCTTTGCCAAAATATTAGCGAATAGATTAATGCCAGTTATGCAACAAACAGTTCATAATGACCAATCAGGGTTTATAAAAGGGAGACAAATGAAATATAATGTGAGACAAATTATAAATTTATTGGAATATTTGGAAAAAAAACAACCAAGTTCCTGCAGTGCTCATATTTTTGGATGCGGAGAAGACATTTGATTGACTGAATTGGCAATTCCTGTTTAAGATAATAGAAAAAATGCATTTTGGAGAGTATTTTATACAATCAATTAGAGCAATATATCAGGAACAAATAGCACAAATAATAGTTAATGGAGGTTTAACAGATATTTTTAAAATTGAGAAAGGAACAAGGCAGGGCTGCCCCTTGTCTCCACTGCTGTTTATTTTAACTTTAGAAGTTTTGTTGAATAAGATACGTGATTCTGATGAAATAAAAGGAATTGTAATTAGATAGCAAGATTAAAGACTAAGAGCTTTTGCAGACGACTTGGTTGTTACTTTATCTAAACCTATAGAATTGGTTTCATATATGTTGGATATAATAGGTCAATATGGTAAGGTATCTGGATTTAAAGTAAATCAACATAAGACAAAGATGATAACTAAAAATATGTCTATATCTCAAAGAGAAGACTTAGGAAGAATAACGGGGTTTGAAATAGTTAAGGTTAAATATTTAGGAGTAAATATTGCAGCCTCAAATACGAAGTTATTCAAAAACAATTATGAAGTTCTTTGGCAAAAAGTGTAGAAAGAAATGGAAAATTGGAAAAAGTTACAATTATCTCTATTGGGAAGGATAGCAGCAATAAAAATGAATGTGTTACCCAGGTTTTTATTTTTGTTTCAAGTGATATCAGTGCTTAAGAAAGATGGAAATTTGAAGGAGTGGCAGAAAGGAGTTAATACTTTTATTTGGGGTGGGAAAAAACCAAGAATAAAATTGAAAATTATACAGGATGTACAAGAGAGAGGAGGTCTTAAAATGCCTAATTTAAGATTGTATTATGAAGCATCTGTTTTATCACAAATTAGTGATTGGTTTAACTTAACTGAAGAGAGAATGTTAAATATAGAAGGTTAAGATTTGTTATATGGATGGCATGCTTCTTTGTTATATGAAAAAAAAGTAAATCAGGTATTTAAAGGTCACATACTTAGAAATGCTTTGTTGAGGGTTTGGAAAAAGTATCAATATGTTAAATTACAAGATACCTATATGGGCAAATCCCAGACATGCAATAGAAAATATAAATATAGAACAAAAACAGGAGGTGATTACTTATAAAGAGCTTCTTTTTATGGAAAGGGGCAAATTGCAATTGAAATCTTTAAATGTACTGAAAGAAGAAGGGATAATCTATACTTGGTTTCAATATGGTCAACTTCAAGCTAGATGGAGGGAAGACCAAAAAATTGGTGTTATGCAAAATGAAGAAAATTTGGTAAAACAGATTACAGATCAAAGCCAAATGCACATTAAAAGATTGTATAATGAATTATTGGAAATAGACTCAGAAACGGAATTGGTCAAGGACTGTATGATAAAATGGGCACAAAACTTTCAGGAACCAGTGATGATAGAAACATGGGAAAAGATTTGGGTTAGAAATGTTAAATTTACGCAAGCACAAAACTTAAGAGAAAATTTTTATAAAATGTTTTATAGATGGCATTTAGATCCTAAAAAATTATCATGTATGTATCCAAATTTGTAAGCTATGTTGGAGATGTGACTGTGATATGCAACTTATTATCATATATGGTGGACTTGTAAGAAAATCAAAGCATTTTGGATTAAAATTTGGTGGGTGATGCAGAATATCTTGAAAAAAAGGTTGAAATTTACTCTGCAACTGTTTTTATTGGGTATAATTACGGATTGTACAGTATTAGAGACTAAATTGATTTTAAATTTAATAACAGCAGCTAGGCTGTTGGTAGCGCAATACTGGAAGAAGGACTTTTTGCCTACTATTGAAGAGTGGACACTGAAAGTAGCAAATTTAGCGGAAATGGCGAAAATTTCAGCATATTTGAAGGACTATACACAAGAAAGATACATATCAGAATGGAGAAGATGGATTGAATATATTCAAAATAAGTATCAGACAAGAAAATATCAAATAGCTTATGAATGAATGTTAAATTTTAGAAATATTATGTTATCTATAGTGGAGTTAAGGTTTCAGGGGGGGATTTGGTAGTTTAAGGATAGATAGGTTAACTTAGCTTATGATGGCTAACTGAAATACCCTGTATTTTGCTCTGGGAAGTCTGGGGGGGAGGGAGGGGAAGGGCTGTGGGGGTGGTGGGGGGAGGGAAAAGGGTGGGGGGAATATTGGGGGGAAATTTATTTTTGTTAAACTTTTCAATAAAAAAAAAAGACAGACACAGACTTCAGAGGATAATTAGAACTGCAGAAAAAACAATTGCTACCAACCTGCCTTCCACTGAGGACTTATATACTGCACGAGTCAAAAAGAGGGCTGTGAAAATATCTACAGACCCCTCACATCCTGGACATAAAACGACATTATAGAGCACTGTTGGCAAACTTTTTTGGCACTGAGTGCTGAAACGGGAGTGTGCGCACGGGGAGGGGGGGTTGCCAGAAACTGGAAGAGCAGCTTCCCAGCATGCATATGTGTGCCGGGAAGCTGAGCTTTTGGTTTCTGGCATGCGCATGCGCAGTTTCTGGCACACGTGCAAGTGAAGACCAACTGGCTGGCATGCATGCGCGCACCGGAAACTGGAAGCTCAGCTTTGTGGCGCACACATGCATGCCGGGGAGCTGCTCTTCCAGTTTCCTGTGCTCCCACACATGTGAAGGCCAGCTGACCGGCTCACATGTGTGTGCCAGAACCTGGAAGAGCAATAAGCAATGGCTGGCATGCGCGGAGAGATGGCACCCATGCCATAGGTTCGCTATCACTGTTATAGAGCATTGCACACTAGAACAACTAGACACAAGGACACGTTTTTCCTGCATGCCATCACTCTGCTAAGCAACTAATTCCCACAACACTGTCAAACTAATTACTAAAAAACTATTTATTGTATTACTATTATTCTTCTCATCTTTCCTATTACTTATCCCCTTTTCTCCTTATGACTATAATCTTGTTACTTGTATCTTACAATTTATATTGTTTTATTTAGCTTCCTGGCATGATTTTAATTGCTTATTTTGCATCCTATGACTATCACTGTTGTATCTTATGATTTATGATGACTATGATCATGATTTATCACTTATATCTTTTATGTTCACTGAGAGCTTTTGCATCGAAGACAAATTTTTTGTGTGTCTAATCATACTTGGGCAATAAAAAATTCTAATCTAATCTAATTCTATATTCCTTTGAGCTGTTCTTTATTGGTCCTAAAGTAGTTGTTGGTTCTATATTTAGTTCTTCAATTTACTAGCTTCCACCTTTTATTTCAGTTTAATATTCTAATATAATATTTAATATAAAACTGGTGAACTCTCTGCCAAACACTTTTTTTCCAGTTTTTGTAAGATATATCTTGTGTCTTCTCAGAAATTCTTCATGAAGTAATTTTGATTATTTTCATAAAAGCCAAACCCTTCTAGATGACACTATTCCCATAGCCACTTGTTGATTCCTGTTTTTTCTTCTTGCATCATGACCCTCAACTGGACAGACTGATTAAATAATTGTGCTTCCAGTTTCTCATCTTCCTTTCTAACACTCATAATTTCCAGGATTGTTCAGGTTTCTCTTTCATTTGTGCCCACTTGCATTAAGGAAAATGGGCATTGTCTTACCTGAACGTCCCTTTTCTGGGCGCTGCGACCACTATGCATAGATGGGGTTAATTACCCAGTACTTGGCAACAACTGAGTGAAATTTGAAACTCCATTTCGGCCTCCTAGCCACCCCCCCCCCCAGTCCCATAAGTCCCCAGTCTGACACAAAGGCACAGCTAGTCTGTAAAAAATCCAACTTTATTGTCAACCAACAAACAACAACACTTCAACCAGCGAGAAAACTCCAGGACAGCAACTGAAACGGGTGGGAATGGATAGTGGTCGCAGCGGTCAGAAAAGGGACATTCAGGTAAGACAACGTCCATTTTCCTGAGCACTGCTCCCACTATCCATAGATGGGATATACCCAAGCCTAGACCCCCTGAGTGGGTGGCTGACTGTCCCCTGAGTCTACAGCGACCCCAACACTCTGTAATACCCTCCGGCCAAAGGAGGCCTCCGCTGAATCATAGGCATCGATCCTGTAGTGGCGAATGAATGGGGAGAGCAATGACCAGGTCGCCGCCCTACAAATGTCCTTCACCAATGCCTGGGTGGACCAAGCCGCAGAGGTGGCTGTACTATGAGTGGAATGTGGAAGAATCCTGCCTGGGACTGATTTAAAAGACAGTTCATACGCCAGGCCGATACAGGCCTTGATCCATCTGCCCACCGACGAGGCCGAGATCTTCATGCCCATCAACGATGGACTGTAGGAGACAAGAAGAACTTCAGTCTTTCGGAAGGAGGCTGTACGACTGATGTAACAACGGAGGGCACAACATACGTCCAGCTTGTGCCAACATCATTCCTGGTGACCCTGAGGAGAGGGGTAGAAGTCCGGCAATACGATCTCCTGTGCCCAGTGAAAGGTGGAGTTCACCTTGGGGATAAAGGCTGGGTCCAGTCTTAGCACCACTGTGTTATCCCGGAACCAACAAAGAACTGGTCTGACTGATAGAGTGGCCAGTTCAGACACCCTCCTGGCAGACGTTATAGCTAGGAGAAAGGTCACCTTGAACGAAAGGTATTTGAGAGAAATCGACCCCAGCGGTTCAAAGGGCAGAGCCATGAGCACTTGTAAGACCAACAGGAGATCCCACGTCGGATAGCGGTGAACCGTTGCCGGGTGTAGGTTCATGGCCCCCTGTAGGAACACCCGCACATGTGGATGGTGTGCCAGAAAGGCATATGGAGCGCATGTAATCACTGTGGACAAAACAGCCATCTGGTGCCTCAGTGTAGCAGGAGCCAGGCCTTTGTCCAGACCGGCTTGTAGAAATCCCAGAATGTCGTAAACTGATGCCTCAACGGGGTCCACCAGTTGGATAGAGCACCACAAGCAGAACTCCCGCCATGTGGCCTCATATATACGTGATGTGGAAGGACACCTGGCCGCCTATATAGTGGGGTTTTTTTTATTAAAAAGTTTTTTAAAAGAGTTTACATATATATCGCCTCCCTCCTTCCTCCCTCCCCAACCCTTCCCCACCACCCTTCCCCACCTGCCCTTTCCCTCCCACCTCCCACCTCCCTACTTCCCAGAACAAAATACAGGGTATAATATTCAACAATCATAATCCAACATAATCTAATTAACTATAACATCTTACATTTCTCTAGTACTTTAATTCCCCATTCATCATACTAAATTTAATTACCTAATAACATTTTTGTATTTATTCATAACCTATCTGCAATTTTTTAATCCGAAATTTGCTTTGAATATAGTCTATCCATCTTCTCCACTCCCTCACATATTTTTCGTTTGAGTGGTTCTTCAAATACGCCAAGATTTTTGCCATCTCTGCTAAGTCTGTTACTTTTAATGTCCATTCTTGAATAGTAGGCAAATCTTGCTTCTTCCAATACTACAGTCTTGCTGCAGTTATTAAGTTCAAAATCAAATTAGTCTCTATAACCGTACAGTCCATGACTACTCAACAGAAACAAATGTGGTGTAAATTTTATCCTCTTTTTAAGAATATTTTGTATAATCCACCAAATTTTTATCCAAAATGCTTTAACCTTTTTACATGTCCACCATATATGAAAGTAAGTAGCATCATCACAATCACATCTCCAACGTTTAGATTGTAAATTCGGATACATACAAGATAATTTTTTAGGATCTAAATGCCATATATAGAACATTTTATAAAAATTTTCTCTTAAATTTTGCATTTGTGTAAATTTCACATTTCTTACCCATATTTTTTCCCCACGTTTCCATCATTATTGGTTGTTCAAAATTTTGTGCCCATTTTATCATACAGTCTTTAACTAACTGTTTCGGAGTCTACTTCTATCAGTGTGTTATACAATCTTTTTAAATGCATTTGACTTTGGTCCCTAATTTGTTTTATCAGATTTTCATCACTTTGTGTGATACCGATTTTCTGATCTTTTCTCCATCTGGCTTGCAATTGCACATACTGAAACCAAGTTTGAGTTATCTTTTCCTCTTTCAATACATTCAAAGGCTTTAATTTTGATATACCTTCCTCTATATTAAGAATTTCTCTATATGTAGTTACATCCTGCCTGCTTTCTATACTTATATTCTCTATTGCGTGCCTGGGCGCTGTCCATATAGATATTTTGTCATTTAACTTATATTGATATTTCAATAAAGCATTCCTCAATATATGGTTTTAAATGTTCTATCCACCTTTTTGTCATACACTAAGTAAGCATGCCAGCCTTATACCAAATCATATCCTTCAATATTCAAAATCCTTCCATTTGTTATATTGATCCAATCACTAATTGCCGATAAGACAGCTGCTTCATAATATAATTCTAAGTTAGGCATTTTCAACCCTCCTCTTTCACGTGTATCCTGCATTATTTTTAATTTTACCCTTGGTTTCTTCCCTGCCCAAACAAATTTATTAATACCTTTCCTGCCAGTCTTCCAAATTAGCATCCTTTTTAAGTATTGGTTATCATTTGAAAAAGAAATAAGAACTTAGATAAGACATTCATTTTTACTACTGCTATTCTACCCAACAAAGACAATTATAATTTTTTCCAATTATCCATTTCTACCTGTATTTTATGCCATAACAGTTCATAATTATACTTGTATAATTTCCCATTTGAAGTTGCAATATAAACACCTAAATACTTAACCTTTTTAACTATTTCACATCCCGTTACTCTTTCTAATTCTTTTTTTATTTATTATCATATTTTTAGCTATCATCTTTGTTTTCCCAATATTTATTTTAAACCCAGATACTTGACTATATTGATTAATTATTTCCATCAAACCTGTAGCTGATTTCACTGGTTGGGTTAAGGTTACAACCAAATCATCTGTGAATGCATGTACTTTGTAATCATAATGTCTAATTTTAATTCCCTTTATCTCATCTGAATTACGTATTTTATTCAACAACAGCTCCAAAGTTAATATAAATAACAATGGTGATAAGGGACATCCCTGTCTTGTACCTTTTTCAATTTTAAAAGTTTCTGTTAAACTGCCATTAATTATTATTTGAGCTGTCTGTTCCTGATATATTGCCTTGATAGATTGTATAAAGTAATTCCCAAATTTCATCCTTTGCACTATTTTCAGTAAAAACTGCCAATTCACTCGATCAAAGGCTTTTTCAGCATCCAAAAATATAAGCACCACGGGGATTTGGTTGTTCCTTTCCAGATACTCCAGTATATTAACAATTTGTCTTACATTATTTTTCATTTGTCTCCCTTGTATAAAACCAGATTGATCACTATGGATCATTTGTTGCATTACAGACATTAACTTGTTTGCTAATATCTTAGCAAAGATCTTACAGTCTGTATTCAATAATGATATAGGTCTACAATTCTTTGGGTGTGTCAAATCTTGATCTTCTTTCGGAATTAAAGAAATAAAGGCTGTTCTCCATGATGGTGGTACCTCTCCTCCCAATTGTATTCTACTAAATAATTCCTTAAGAGATGTAACCATTTCCAGTTGTAAATATTTATAATACACAGCCGCCAATCCATCTGTACCAGGAGCCTTACCAACTTTTAACTGTTTAATTGCCAGGAGGATTTCCTCCTCTGTTATTGGTTGATTCAACCATTCTCTTTGTTCCTCTGTGACTATAGGGATATTCTCCTTATCCAAATATCTATCTATGTCTACACCTTGTATTTTATCTTCAGTATACAATCTTGTATAAAATTCTAAAAAAGCCTTTTTAATCATATTCTGTTGATAAACCTCTTTACCTTTATAATCTATTTTCTCTATGGTACGAGCTTTTTGTTTTTTCCTCAACATATATGCCAACCATCTACCTGGTTTATTTGCATTACAGAAGGTATTTTTAGCATATTGTAAATTAGTTGCCCCTTGATCTGAAATCAACATATTGAACTGCCCTCGTAATAAGGTAATTGCTTCTTTAGTTTTCTTATCCTCTGGATTATATATTAGCACCTGCTCTTTTTTCTTTATCTCTTCTTCCAATTCCCTCCTTTTTTCCCTCTGTCTACGTCTATATGTATTATTCATATTTATCAATACACCTCTCATATATGCTTTACCAGCATCCCATCCCATATCCATAGATGTTCCCTTATGCATATTTAAGACAAAAAATACCTTCATTAATTTTTTACATTCTATTACATTTTTCTCATATCTAAAAAGATTTTCATTTAAACACCAAGATCTCCTAGATCTTTCTCCATACTCCAATTCCATTCAAACCAGGCTATGATCCGTTAAAATTCTAGGACAAATCTTTGTCTCCTTCATCCTAGAAAAAAATCATTTGTAATTAGTATAAAATCAATTCTCAAGAAGGATTGATGTCTATCTGAAAAAAAATGTAAAATCTTGTTCTTTATAGTTCCGTTCACGCAAAATATCTCTCAGCTCCATATCCTCCATCATATCAAAAAAAAGATTTGGGCAATCTTGCTCGCATTTTAGTAGTTTACAAAAGCTTTTTCTTGTCCAATATGGGGTCCAATACTCCATTCCAATCACCCAGCAAAATACATGAATTGTAATCCCA
Source organism: Masticophis lateralis (assembly GCA_030761175.1). Lineage (NCBI taxonomy): Eukaryota > Metazoa > Chordata > Lepidosauria > Squamata > Colubridae > Masticophis > Masticophis lateralis. The sequence continues at coordinate 74,988,044 of JAUDYJ010000004.1, read as the reverse complement.
TTGTAATAATTTTGTATGTATCAACTTGTAAAATTTTTCTTGTTGTTGGTTGGGTGCGTATACCCCCATTATGTCACTGCGTTTTTATATTTACCAGCAGAGCTAATATTTCTGGACTATCAGACTGACCGTAGTCATACTCCTTATCAGCACCTACAGCACCTACTACGCATGTCATTGCATTCTTTTGTACTTCTTCTAGAAACTTTCCTTTGTTCTCCAGCCAGCTAAGGTCTGGAGATTCTTTGCCAACATGTAATCTGTTTTAGATAGTGAGTTGTTTTTATTTTCTTATAATAAATATGAGTTTAATTAGAAGATGTTTCTTCGGTCTTATTGATCAAAGTATGCAACAGGATAAAAGCCACGATCCAACTCAAAATGAGGGCAATTACCCCATGCAAGGTAACGGGGCTGATTGCCGCTCTGACAATGGCAGCAGGAGGATGGTTGATTTATGGCTATTCCTGGTTTGTTACTTTTGATCATGACCGTCTAGACTAATTAGACAGATAGTTGATTTAGTGACTGCGGAACACTAAACAATTAACTTCTAAGATGCCGAGAAAGAAGAAAAAAGGAAAAATGAAGGAAAAGGGCAAAATGAAGCCCTTCTTATCTTTTTCAGATAAGGATGAAATGGAAAGATCTTCCAGATTTCATCCTCTGGCATCTGCCACTCAGTTAGAAGCAGGAGAAGAACAAACGAAACTTAGAGTTCTCTCTACAAATGATTTGATCTCTTTCGATCCACTGGCACCAGTCATTCAGCTGGAAGAAAAAGAAACCGTGGGAGAAGCAGAAGACTCAGAGAAGATACTCTTAACAAAGCTTCAGGAGGAAAATAACAGAAAAGCTGCTTTTGAAGGTGAAGTACTACGACCGAGGTCAGTAACTCAACCTTCTACTTATGCATGCTCTCAAACTTCTGATTTTGAAATGCTTGGGGCCAAGCCAAAATTTCCACAAACGGCAAAGCCTTTTTCCTCCCACTCAGAGGGAGAAACATTTTATTATTCCTCTCAAACCTTCAAAGCCTCTCCTCATGAGCAAGCTATAAGAAACTATCGTGACCAGATAGAAATTTTTGAACGTGAGCTATCCGAGGCAAAAATGGCTTTATCTAGGCTTGAGCCAGATAAGAGAGAATCCCACGTTCATGAAATCTCAAAAACCGCCATTTTGCCTTCTTCTCTCTCAGAGCCAAAGACACACCCCCTGGTGGATATTGTGTCAGGCAAATCAGAACAGAGAGTTGTGTACACGTCACATGTGCCTAGTAAAGTTGTCTCTTCTCAGATTTCACATGATGTAGATAGAGAAGTAAAACTAACTGAATCAAGCCTGCAAGCTGCAATGCCACAAGTGTCTCCACAGGCTCAATTTTCAACACCCCCTGGTGGTGCTGGGGTCTTTTTAGATGGAACACAACGCTTAATGCAGCAAAGGCAAATGACTGCATCTCCAGCAGGTCATTTTAATATTGCAGCTCAGATGCCACAAGTACAAGCTCATGCACACATGCCTCCAGCTGTACAACCAGGGGCAGCCCCTGGTCCACCTCCAGCACAACAAGTGCCTTTGCCCCCACAGCCAGCACCTCAAATGCCTATTCCTCAACAGGCATACTCTGTTGCTCCACTGGCTGGTGAGTCAAAATTAAAGATGTCAGGGCAGAATTACAAGGCCTGGGTCAGTGAGGTTGGACTTTTGCTACGCAGAGAAGGCACACATCGTATGGTGTTTAACCCTCCTGCCCAACCATGGACATCTGAAATAAGAGACTTAGAGACTAAAGCCTGCACAACATTGTTGATGTCCATGGATACTGAACTGCAGGTTATTTTTCCGCCTGATGCAACAGCCCAACAAATTTGGGTCCAATTAGAAAATTGCTACAGGCCTGTCTCAATTGAGTCTTCATGTTTGCTCATGTCTGAATTCCATGGTTCGAAATTGAAACCTGGTGAACAAATTGGAGGACATTTGACCAAACTGAAAGGTATGAGAAAAGAATTGAGAGAAAGGGGCTATCTTATTGAAGATATTCAAATGATTAGTATTATCATTAACTCTTTGAACTATGAATGGAAAGATGCCATTACAAAGATTAACCAAGTGCCTATTGCTCAACGCACAGTGGACAATATATGCAGACTCTTAATTGAAGAGGAGGCACTGATGTTAGCCACACCACACTTGAGAGGACCACCCGCATCAAGAGCTCCAGCTAGGCGTCCCTTCCGAGGAAGGACCTATGCTCCAAGGATGCCAAGATGCAACATCTGCAACCGTGTGGGACATGCAACCCGGGATTGTCCCCAACGAGTTCCAGCTCCCGTCACGTACCAGCCCAGAGGAACAGACTCCAGAGGCAGAGGCAGAGGTGGTAGACAAGGTCGTCGTGGTCCAAGGCGTGATTCGCAAGCTCCACTCGCCACATTGGCTTTAACCAACGATCCACAACCTCATCCAGAGTACGACAGACGGCTTTTATGGACTTTGGACAGTGGTGCAGCTTTCCATGTTACTTACAGAAAAGAACTTTTCACAGAGATGCACGAGCCTGGACCTGAACTACGTGAACTTTATTCTTTTTCCAATCATCCTTGTCAGGTCAAAGGAAAAGGAACTGTTTATGTTGAAGAGCTCAATGCATTCATTCCTGATGTCTGCTACATACCGACAGCAACTTTTAGTTTGCTTAGTCAAGCTCACTTGTCTAGAGTTTTAAAGTTCCAGGTTCACCACCTCGAGAAAGCAAGTTACATAGTTAAAGATGGAGATATTGTTGCTGAAACCATGTTAATTGGTGGTGTTTATTACTTAAAACCAAAATCTAAACCGCAAGCACAGGCAAGTATACAAATTCCAAAAGAGGAGAGCACAGGCCCAGAGAGAGATGTCCCAGTGAGAGATCCTGTTGCTACTCCAAAGGCTCCTAAAGCCAACAAAAAGAAGATTGAGAAACAGTTTGCTCAGAGCAAGCCTGAGGTTCCTCATAAAACTGTTAATGTTGCAAATTCACTAACTGGTAAACCTTTGCATTCCAGGTGCATCCATAAGTGGCATAGAAGATTGGGACATGCCAGCTTCCGGGTTCTTAGAAAAATGCCGGAGTTCGCAAAAGGTTTGGATCTAAAGGGGTGTAAGGTGTTTCTGGATTGTGCTGTCTGCAAGAAAGCCAAATCCAAAGCAGCAGCCATTCCAAAACGCGCTACACGCCTGTCAACACGCATTTTTGATTTGGTACACACTGACATAGTTGGTCCATTTCCGCCAACAATTGGTGGTAGAAAATATTTTTTAACAATTGTTGATAATTATTCTAGATATGGATATGTATATCCAATGAGAGAAAAATCTGAGACCTTTCAGATCTTTAAAGACTTTGCAGCCCTCGTCTCTACCCAACACGGAGTAAACATCGCCAGAATCCAGAGTGATCGTGGTGCCGAGTTCATGTCTCAGCGTTTCCAGGACTGGATGCGTAAGAATGGAATTCTTCATCAGACTTCGGCTCCTTATACTCCCCCTCATAACGGAGTTGTAGAGAGAAGACAGGGGGTCCTGCAAACCATGATGCGTTGTCTTTTAGAAGACGCCAACCTCAGTAACCCATACTGGGGTGAAGCTCTTAAATATGCAAATTACATCATCAACCGTACTTGGAGTAGTGCGATAAATCAAACTCCTTTCTTCATGATGTATGGCTACAAGCCAGATCTCAAGAACCTCCGTATTTTTGGTTCATACGCCATGGTGAACATTCCCTTAGATCAAAGAAGGAAAGGAGGTCCAGCAGCAAAGAGACTGAGATTTATGGGTTTTGATGACAATTCAAAATGGAGCAAATTTATTGACTCTAATTGTAGACTAGTGACTTCCCAATCTGCTGATTTTGAGGAAGATGCTGACTGGTCCAGGATTCATTCCAATGATCCTGGAGTTTATTTTCCTAAAGATGAAGTTACTGATGCCACGCAGCCTGATGACCAAGATTCACAGGCAAATGTTCCACCCACCAGTTCTTCCCAACATGATGTTCCGTCTTCGCAAGCCGCGGATGCTGATGCTAGCGACGATGATGAAGACGAGGACGAAACGGAAGAAGAATGGACGACTGTTCCGAGGCGTTCCAAGAGAGCCACAAAGGGAATCCCTCCACAGCAATATTCGTGGCAACTGACAAAAGCACCGTTGCCTTTGATTTGTAATGTTACACTTCCTCCCGATAACTTCACACAAATCAAACATCTTCCTGATTCAGAGCAAGAGAAGTGGTATGATGCAATGCAAGCTGAAATGGACAGTCTAAAGAAACTTAAGGTGTTTACACCTGCAAAATCTCCAGCAAAGAAAAAGGTCATTGGCACTCGATGGGTCTATAGAATCAAAAAGAAGCCAAATGGTGAGTCATTGTACAAGGCCAGACTTGTAGCTCAGGGTTTCGCTCAACGTTATCCTGAGGACTACACAAATACCTACTCACCGACAGTCAGAACTGAAAGTGTAAAAATTGCTTTAGCCACTGCAACTATCCTTGGTTTAGAAGTTTTTCAGTTTGATGTTGACACCGCTTATCTACATGCTGACCTAGATGAAGAAATCTACGTGAGAGGTCCTCCAGGATTCCGACAGCAAGAAGGGGATACCTGGTTCCTGAACAAAAGTCTTTATGGTCTGAAACAGTCTGTTTTAATGTGGTACTTATGTCTTACTGACAAACTAAATTCAATGGGCTTTATTAAGTCCGAAACTGATGAGTGCGTGTTCACAAAAAGATCTAACAATGCATATGAGATAGTTCTTGTTTATGTTGATGACATTGTTTACATTGGTCCAAATAAGCAGATGAGTGAGAATTTTGCCAAAGCTTTGCAGAAATACTTCACATTGAAATCCTTAGGTCATATTAGCACTTATTTAGGTGTTCAGATTAAAAAAACACAGAAGGGGTTTAGTCTTTCACAAGAAGATAAAATTGAACAAGTTTTACATCATTGCAACATGAAGGATGCTAACACAACAAAGACACCCATGCAAACAGATTTTCACAACTTGACACATGAACCAAGTCCTGAGTTCGAGGATCAAACACTTTATCGTTCAGTTATTGGATCACTGTTATACATTAGTAGTTGGACAAGACCAGACATTGCACTCAGTGTTAATCTCTTGTCTCGACACGTAGGTAAGGCAAAACAGTTTCATTGGTCATGTATTAAGAAATTATTGAAATACCTAAAGCACACTAAACACATGAAGTTATTGTTAGAACCAACACACACTGATTATGCAGAATTAAGTTGTTATGCAGATTCTGATTGGGCAAGTGATAAGAAATCACGTAAAAGTACTTCTGGTTATATGATGTTCTTAAATGGATGTCCTGTTTATTGGCAAGTGCATAAATAGAATTTTGTTTCTTGTTCTTCTACTGAAGCTGAATATGCTTGTGTTTCAGATGCATGTAATTCTCTAACGTGGTTTGATGCTTTGGTCACAGATATCTGGACACATCCGATCCGACCAATCACAGTGATGGAAGACAATGAATCGGTGGTTTATATTTCTGAATCACATTTCACAGGTTCTAGGTCCAGACACATTGACATCCGTTATAGAAATATCAAACAATTAGTGAAACAAGGTTTTGTAAAATTGCAGTATGTATCTACACATGATCAGATTGCAGACATGCTCAACAAACCGCTTCCAGCAGCTCAACACGAGTATCTGCGTAAGAAGATGTGCCTTATCTGATGATATACCTGATGTTCGCTCAACTGGCAAAAAAAGGGGTGTCACTGCGTTTTTATATTTACCAGCAGAGCTAATATTTCTGGACTATCAGACTGACCGTAGTCATACTCCTTATCAGCACCTACAGCACCTACTACGCATGTCATTGCATTCTTTTGTACTTCTTCTAGAAACTTTCCTTTGTTCTCCAGCCAGCTAAGGTCAGGCTGGAGATTCTTTGCCAACATGTAATCTGTTTTAGATAGTGAGTTGTTTTTATTTTCTTATAATAAATATGAGTTTAATTAGAAGATGTTTCTTCGGTCTTATTGATCAAAGTATGCAACAGGATAAAAGCCACGATCCAACTCAAAATGAGGGCAATTACCCCATGCAAGGTAACGGGGCTGATTGCCGCTCTGACACATTAAAAGTGTTTTCTTTCCTTCTATTAACAACTCAATTGCTAAGTATCTTCCTTATTGATCTGCTTCAATTAATTTAGCCATCAAGTCTTTCCTCAAATACATCACTATTCCATTCTTCTTTTCTGGGGCAGACACCACAAAATGTATTCCCAATTTCACATTCATCAAATATTTTTGGTCATTTATTCTAATGTGTGTTTCTTGCAAGCAAATTATATCATTTCTAAATTGTTTCAAATAATGAAATATTTTCTTTCTTTTCTGTGGTGAATTTAAACCATTGACATTCCAGGTTAAAAACCTAGATACCATCTTTAGGCTTCCGAAGCTTTTTGAGAACCGATTGGAAATCCTCTTGGAACTTCTTCTTCGGTTTCGCTCCTCCCACAGCTTCTGTGCTTATATTTGTACTTTCTTGTGTTAGTGTCTGAGCTTGTTGCGTCTTTAGTTCTTGTTCCTTACGCTTGGTTACTGCTCTAGTTTGTCTTTGTTCTTTAACATCCTCTATTTTTTCAGATATCTCCCATGCTTCTACAGCACCTGAAAGTTGCAATAACTCTTCTTGCATACTCATAGCACTGCCTTGGGCTTGTGTTTGCATACTTTCCTTCTTCCCCTGCTGCTTCTCTTCCCTTTTTAGCTTCTGAAGATGGTGGGTATCCAGCCTTTAGTATATTGGCATAAAAATATCTTGCCTTCCAAATTGTATTAAGATGATACCATTCTCTTGCATTATTCACCACTAGTCCAGCTGGAACCTCCCATCTATATTGTATCTGGCGATTTCATCTGCCAGGAATGCATAATCCTTCTTGGATTTCAACATTTTAGGAGGAATTTCTTTAAATACTGCTACCTCCTGTCCTGCCACTTGTAACTTGTTTTTATAAGCAGCTTGTAAAATCCCATTTCTGATCCTTCTGGTAACAAAGTAAATCACAATATCTCTTGGTAATTGTTTTTGTCTGGCTATCCATGAATTAATGCAATAGATCTTGTCAATTAGCCATTCATATTTATTTATTTATTATTTATTTATTACATGTATTTATATGCCGCCCTTCTCCCGAAGGACTCAGGGCGGTGAACACAAGTTAAGAAACATGTACAATAAAATCACACTTTAAATCAAATAACTAATTAATGATAAATAATAAACCCAGAATCAGAGTCAGCCTATTTGCTTGAACAGCCAAGTCTTCAGCTCCCGATGGAAGGAGCGGAGATCAGGAGCCATCCGGAGCTCGGTAGGTAATTCATTCCAGAGGGTGGGAGCACCCACAGAGAACGCCCTACCCCTGGGCACCGTTAGATGACATTGGCTCGCCTTCCGAACCGTGAGGAGAGCGGCCCTATGTGAGCGAACAGGATGGTGGGAAACAGGCAGGAGAAAGTCCTGTAAATATCTTGGACCTAAATCATGTAGGGCCTTATAGGTGAGAACCAGCACCTTGAAGCGGACCCGGAGAACCACTGGTAACCAGTGCAGCTGACACAGGAGGGATATTATATGGGAGTAACAAGGGGCTCCCGTAACAACCCGTGTGGCTGCATTCTGGATCAGCTGGAGTCTCCGGGTGCATCTCAGGGGCAGGCCCATGTAGAGGGAATTGCAGTAATCCAAGCGGGAAGTAACCAGGGCATGAGTGACTGTGCGAAGGTCATCTCGGTCCAGGAAAGGGCACAACTGGCGCACCAGCGAACCTGTGCGAAAGCTCCCCTGGTCACAGCCATTAGATGGTCTTCTAGGGTCAGCCGAGCATCCAGGAGGACACCCAAGTTGCGAGCCCTATCAACAGGGACAGATTTTTCTCCATACATCAAAAGTGATGGGGCTTCTGAAATCCGAGATGCCGGCATCCCCAGCCACTCAGTCTTGGAGGGATTGAGTTTGAGTCTGTTTCTACCCATCCAGGCCCGTACCGCCGCCAGGCAACGGAACATCATGGAAAGGGCATCTCTGGGATGGAGATGTATAATTGGGTATCATCAGCATATTGATGGTATCTCACCCCAAAGCCACGAATGATCTCACCCAGTGGCTTCAAATAGATGTTAAAGAGTAGGGGGGAGAGAACCGACCCCTGAGGCACCCCACAATTTAGGGGCCTCAGGGTGGATCTCTGCCCTCCCGCCCATACAAACTGTAAGCGACCCGAGAGGTAGGAGGAGAACCATTGTAAGAAAGTGCCTCCCACCCCCAACCCCTCAAGTCACTGCAGTAGGATACCATGGTCAATGGTATCAAAAGCCGCTGAGAGGTCAGGTAGGACCAGGATGGAGGAACAACCACCATCCCGAGCCTGCCAGAGATCATTAACCAGAGCGACCAATGCCATTTCCATGCTGTGTCTGCGTCGGAAGCCCGATTGGTACGGGTCAAGGTATTCCGTTTTCTTCCAGGAACTGTGGGAGCTGTTGCGCCACTACAGTCTCAACAACCTTCGCGATGAAGCGAAGGTTGGAGATGGGACGATAGTTATTAAGTGAGTCTGGATCCAGGGAAGGCTTCTTGAGGAGAGGTCGAACCACCGCCTCCTTAAGACAGGAGGGGAAGTTCCCTTCTCTCAACGAAGCATTGACAATTGCCTGGATCCAGTCTCTAGTCATCTCCCTAGCAGCTGAAACCAATCAGGAGGGACAAGGGTCCAATAAGCAAGTGGAGGAACTAAGTTTGCCCATAATCCTGTCCACTTCCTTGACAGAAACAGGGTCAAACTCAATCCAGATATTATTCTCAAGAACCACCCTAGTCTCCCGATTGGATTCTGTCCAGTCAGAGTCCAATCCGATCTGGATCTGAGCAATTTTATCATGCAGAAACTGTACAAAATTCTCAGCTCTGCCCCGTAAAGGGTCTTCTCTTGCTCCCTGATTGAGGAGGGAGTGGGTCACACGAAACAGGGCCGCTGGGCGGTTTTCTGCAGATGCAATGAGGGTGGCGAATTAATCTCATTTGGTCGGTTCCATTGCCATTAGATAAGACCTAATATGGGTTCTTAACTGTGTTCGGTCAGATTCAGATCGGGAGGACCTCCAATGTTCCTCTAGATGTCTTTCCCCCTGGCGTCTCCTGTAAACCGTGCCAGGGCTTCTACAAATATCTCTTTCAGATTTTCTTGAGGATTTTCTTTCAGACCTCTCACTCTCACAGTAAATTCCATTGCTCTGTACTGTGTCATCATTATATCTGCTTCTGTCTTTTCAATCTTGGTTTGTGCCTCTTCCACTTTACTATCCAGGTTCTCATTGGCTTGATCTCTTCAGCTTTTTCTTCTAGACAATTAACATGCCCTACCAATCCCTGAAATGCATCAACAATATCCTCCCTTATTTGTTTGTTTCGAGTTTTAATTATTTTCTTAATTTCTGCCATTTTCTCAGACACCTCTTTGAATGCAAATGTAATTTCTTCTTTAATTTTCCCTTGCAGTTCTTTTAAAGCTACCTGGAGCATTTCAGGTGTTAATATTTGTGTTTGAGTTTGAGCTTGTATGTCTGCTGGGGCCAACAAGGATTGCAGCCTAGTGGTCTGGGTGGGAGAACTTCCCGCACTCCCAGTAGATTTAGTCACACCAGGTTTTGCTTGCTTCGAAGCCATTTTAAATTTACACGGTCCCACAGCCAGCTCAGTAAGCCAGAAACAAACATCAGAAAGATACTTTAAATTCTAGTCTTTAAACTTTAAATAAATCCTTTTCTTGAGTCCCAAAGTCTTAAGTTTTGCAAATAAATCCAAAGATATTAAGCGGGGCCGGTAGCTTTAGCAAGTTAACAAGTTAACAATCACTTTCTTCTTTAGCTTTCACTTTTGTCTTCTCAGTCTTAACGAGTCTTAATGAGCCAACGCCATTTTCCTTTCTCTTCAGCTTTCCCCACTCTTAAAGACTCGAAAAGAAACAATGTTCAAATGGAATTAAAGTAAAATACTTGCAATTATACAGTCTCCTGTCTTTGTTCTGCCTGCTCCAAGAATCACTTCTGTTACAAACTTGCTTGCAGGGATGGTTGCGGCGTTTTGTTCTGCCTTTAGGCAGACACGTCCCGGCTTTGGAGCTTCACCAGGTTCCTGGGGAGATGTCGCTCTTCGAGCCCCAGAAATGTTTCTAGGGCTCTTGGGGAGCTCTACCCATGCCTGGCTGCTCTCTTTCCTCTCTTCTCCCGGGAGGGAAGGTTCTTCCCTGCTAGACAGCTGATTTTTCGCTGTTCTAGTGGTTAACAAAGTTGCTGGGCTAGCGCTCCTCAAAGGAGCGTCTGCAACACCTGTGGAGCCAGCGGAAGATAGTGTTGATGATTTCATCTGACAGATTGCCCTTTCTTAGAAGAACCCGTTCAAATGCCAGACGGTCAACTGGAGCCACTGAGGGTCGGGATGACTGATGGCTCCCTGGTGCAGGATAATGCGGTGAGGAGGGATTACCCACAGTCTGTAGGGCTACAAGGTCAGCGTACCATGCCCACTGGGGCCAATTGGGGGCTACCAGAAGTAAGTCGGCCTTCTCTGCCAGAAGTTTGCAAATCAGACGTGGCAGGAGCGGAATTGGCGGGAACACGTAGAGGAGTCCCTCTGGCCATCTGCACCGAAGGGCGTCATGATCTGCTGCTTAAGGTGTCGGGTAGCGAGACACAAAATGGGGTAGCTGGGCATTGGCCTGGGTCGCGAACAGATCGATGACTGGCATCCCGAAGCGGGCAACGAGTTCCTGAAACAGAGGTGGGTGAAGCTGCCACTCCACTGGATCTATCCATTCCCGGCTGAGCCAGTCGGCTCGTATGTTTGCTGCTCCCGAGATGTGATCTGCTCTTATTGAGCGAAGGTGCTGTTCTGCCCAGTCAAATAGGGCTTCCGCTTTGAACATTAGGTCCCGAGACCATGTGCCCCTCTCCCTGTTCATTTGGGCCTTGGCCAATATGTTGTCCGTGAGGACCAGAATGTGTCGACCTTTCATCGTCACCCGGAATTGGTGAAGAGCAAGTCTGATTGCCCAGAGTTCCAGGAGGTTGATGCTGCTTTGGCTCTTGACCTCTGTCCACTGACCCTGCACTACCAGAGTGAGCAGATGTGCCCCCCAGCCATGGAGACTGGCGTCTGTGGTCAGTACCAGTCTGTCTGGTTCCAGGAAATCGCAACCCTTTAGGATTGACAGGAATGTCCATCAATTGAGGGTAAAGACAGACTTGCGGTGGTAGGCCCACCTCGCGTTTTGAGTTGGATCTGCCTGCTCGTTGAAAGAGCAACAGGAACCACTGTAGTGCATGGGAATGTCTGCGTGCCCACGGAATGATGTTGAAGCAAGACACCATTTTCCCCAGTAGGCATGAGAGGTGTAGCAGCGGAACCTTCTCTCTGGCCAATACTTGTTGAACCAACTCGCCGATGCTCTGCACTCTGTCTGGTGACAAAAACACCTGACCCCTGATCGAGTCTATCACCGTGCCTAAGTGAAGAATGCAGGCGGATGGCACGAGGTGGCTTTTCTCAAAATTGATGGTGAATCCATGATCCTGAAAGGTCTTCATGACTAAGTCCATATCTTTGACTGCCTGGCCCAGAGAAAATGAGAGGACCAAGATGTCATCCAGATAACAGAGAACTTGAACTGGTAATGCCCTGAGTGTTGCTGCTACCACCATCACCAGCTTGGTAAAAATGCGAGGTGCTGATGAGAGCCCGAAGGGCATCACCCGATACTGGAAATGCAGGCCTGCAAATTTGAATCTCAGGAATTGACGATGGTTGGGATGCACTGGAACGTGCAAGTAAGCTTTCCTCAAATCTAGTGACTGTAGAAGATCCCCTCGCCTCACACCTGCCAGGATCAAACGAAGCGAGTTCATTTTGAATCTACGGTAAAGCACCAACTGATTTAGATGTTTCAGGTTCAGTATGCCCCTCCAGCCCCCGGAAGACTTGGGGACTAGGAAGAGAACCGAGTAAAGCCCTTCCTGGTATTGTGCCTGGGATATGTCTTCTATGGCCCTGATGCTCAACAGGTGGGAAATCTCCATTTCCATTAGGAGATAAAGTTCTGGAGAGGACGGGACCTGGCAGCATACGAATCAACTGGGGGGGGGGGTCCCAGTGAACTCTATGGACAGTCCTTGTGAGATGGTGCTTTGCACCCATGAGTCCGAGGTTGAGCGGGCCCACCTTATATGAAATAGGTTGAGTCTTCTGCCTATGGCCCCAGATCCCCGAGAATCACTTGCCCCTACGGGGTGGCTTGTATCCAGCACTTTTGAATGGCCGCTTGGAAGGTTGTTGATTACTGTTACGGTCCTGGAACTGTCTTCTGTCATGATAACCACCTTCCCCCTGGAACATGGAATGCTGAGAAGAGGACCTGCCTGGTCCTGCGCTGGGCCGAAAGGGCTGCCAGTGTGAATAAGGGGTGAAACGGCGGTCTGAGTGATGAGAAGAAGACAGAAGAACTTTCCGATTGTCTTTGTTCTCAATGAAGATAGGGTCCAAGGCTGAGCCGAATAAAGCAGGGGCTTGGTATGGGGCCGCTGTCAACTTCCATTTTGCTTTGAGGTCTGCCTTCCAATGGCGGAGCCAGAACAGCTTCCTAGGCGTGACAGTGGAAGCTAGAGCTCTAGAGGCGAATTTGACAGAGTTCAAGGAGGCGTCTGCCGAATATTCAGTGGTTGCTACAATCTTGTTTATGTCCTGGTGCAATCTTGTTTCCTCGGGTGGCAATCTTTCTTGTAGCTGCCGCTGCCAGATGAGCAACGCTCAATTGAAGAAGGACGTCGCTGTTGCAGTCCTCACTGCCTGGTGCAATTTATGGAAAGCCAATTCCATCTGTTTATCTTCTGAATTGAGCCTGTCCAGCGGGTCCGTGGAGATAACTGAGTTGGAAGCCAGTGCAGCCACCGGTTGGTCTACCGTGGGTAGTGAAAGAAGTTCTTCCAGCTCAAAGGCTGAACAGTAGAGCTTTTTATCCTGACTGTGTCAGGCTTCGATGTTATCTCAAAATAAATGAATTTCCAGACGGCCGATCTTTGAGGAAATTTTTCTTTATTGAGCATAACAGTCTGTCTCTGGCTCTTTCGCAGTTAGCACTGGCCTTTGCCCCCCAAGCCCTCCCTTTCTGTTCCCCAATTCTCTGTGTCTCATTGGCCATCTTCCAAGCCAGTCTCCCCATCCCATCTCTGTCAGTACACAAGAATGTCCCCCTCCCATCCCATCTCCGAGGAGACAGTACCTTCAAGGGAATTAAGTAGATGAAAGTTCAAGCTTCTCCTCTCCTTTCGTATGTCAGTGCTAGAATGCTGACATCCGGCCCCTCTCCCTTCATTCTCTCAGTGAGGCCTGCACAAGACAAACAACACGTTTAGTATCACTTCCCCATCTGAGGGTGTGTCCCACCCTCTCCCGCCTTGTCCAGGTGATCGCCATGGAATTTAGCTATAAGGCAGTCAGCTTGGATGTCCGTGCTCTTCATCCAGGAAGCTTCTGACAAGGGGTAACCCTTCCACTTAATTAAGTATTGGAGGCACCCCTTGTGTGCCACCTCGAATCAAGGATTCACTGTACTTCATAGTGAGTGTGGCCCCCAATGATCAAGGGCCTTGGGGGGTCACGTGGCACCGGCCTTAAAGTTGACCCCACCACAGGCTTCAGGAGACTACTGTGAGAAACAGGGTGTATCCTTCTTAGTAACCGGGGCAACTGCAATTGTACTGTGACTGGGTTGATTATTTTTATTATAGGAAATGGTCCTATAAATTTCGGGCCCAGTTTCCTGGTCTGGAGTCTGAGTCTTAAATACCTGGTGGAGAGGTAGACTTTCTCTCCTACTCGAAATGGTCTTTGGGGGGGCTCGGTGTTTATCTGCTTGTTTCTTATAAGACTGTGCCGTCTTTTCTAATGCCTTCTTGATGTTCTCCCAGGTTTCTCTCAGCATCGCCATCCAATCAGTCAAGCTAACTGAGGAAGGGGGTTCCCTTGGGTGTTCTGGCATGGGGACGAAATCCATACCGCTCACTATCCCTGTGCTACTGTAGACAGCATTGTTATATGCAACCTCTGCAAACGATAGGAGGTCCACCCAGTTTGATTGTTGGTAATCAACGTAGCACCTCAGGTACTGTTCTATCGTGGCATTCAATCTCTCCGCTCCCCCATTGGTGCTTGGGTGAAATGCTGAGCTGAGGCCTTGGGATGATCCTATGGATCGAAGGAATTCCCTCCAGAATTTTGCTGTAAACTGGACACCTCGATCGGAGATGATTCTTCTGGATACTCCATGCAGGTGGTAGATGTGTTTCACGAACAGTTTAGTCAACTGGCAGGCTGAGGGTAGTCCGCTGCAAGGTATGAAATTTGCCTATTTGAAGAATAAATCTATTACAGTCCAGATTACTGTGTTTCCGCCGCTCCTCGGCAGTTCTACTATGAAGTCCATAGCAATCTCTTCCAATGGCCTTGACGGTTCAGCTACTGGCTGCAGCAGCCTGGGAGGTCTTCCTGGTCAGGTTTTCATCGTGTCACAGATGGTACAACTTTTTAATAGCTGTCTACATCTTTTCTCATATGAGGCCACCAAAACTGTCTCCGTGCTAAATGCAGAGTCTTTAGGAAACCGAAATGCCCCGCTGTTTTAACGTCATGACTCCTCTTGAGGACCAGGGTGCGTAGAGTCTCTGGGACATAAAGTGTCATCCCTTTCCATGCTAGGTCATCCCTCTTTGTCAAGAGATGTTGATTGTTTCGGAACCAGGGGTCCGCCAATGTTTCTGCTTTGAGCCTTGTCATCAGGTCATCTGCTGGTTGGCCCTGCTGGTCACAATACTGCCGTCTGGTGGTTACCTGACCCACTCCTTGGGCAGAGGGGATGATGGCATTCACCACCTGTTCCCGTTCACTGTTGTATTGGGGCATTCGGGAGAGGGCATCGTCCAGAAAGTTCTTCCCCCCTGGGATGTGCTTCAGCTCAAAGTTGAAATGATTGAAGTATTGGGCCCACTGGACTTGACTGGGTGATAACTTCTGTGGGGTCCTGAGGGCCTCCAGGTTTTTATGGTCAGTCCAAACCTCGAATGGTGTTTGCCCCACTTTTAGCAGATGTCGCCAGGTCAACAGCACCCACCTCACTGCGAACGCTTCCTTTTCCCACGCCACCCATTGTCTCTCTGTGTTAGTGAGTTTGCAGGATATGTAGGCACAGGGTTGTAGGGTTGGCTGTTCTTTTGGAGTAGGACAGCCCCTACTGCCACGTCGCTGACATCTGCTTGGATGACGAAGGGTCGTTCAGGGTCAGGATGCTTCAAGACCGGTTCTTTTGCAAACATTTCTTTTAGTGTCTCGAATGCCTGTTGGCAGGCCAGGTCCCACTGTAGAGGTTGTCCTGAGTGGGGTTTTGTTGCCGGACTCCCTATTTTTAGGAGGTCCATCAGAGGTTTGGCAATTTTTGCAAAGGAGGGGATGAGTTGCCTGTAGAAGTTTGCGAACCCCAGGAAGCTTTGCAGTTGTCTTTGGGTGTGAGGGGAACTGGTGCCTCTGGAGTAGGGTCTTCTAAGAGGTCTGGTAGTGGGCAGTGGCTGGGGGTGTCAGCATGTCCCAAACTCAGTCCCGATTGGTGGACAAGTTGGTAGCAGTAAGCTGCCAGGAAGATGGTCCACTGTGTCATGCGTTGAGACAAGGCAGCAGGTGTGGGCCAATCCCCAGCCAGAAGGCCCAAAAGTGGACAATGATCTGTGACCAATTCAAAATGTCAGCTGAATAGATATTCGTGAAATTTCTTAACCCCCGACACTGCTGCGAGGCAGTGGATGTAATTCCGTTCTGCACTGGACAGAGTTCATGAATAGTAGGCGATGGGTGCCTCTAGGCTGTTCAGCAGTCTTTGGCTCAAGATGGCTCCCACACCAAAAGGGGATGCGTCGCAGACAAGTACAAGCGGTACGCCGCATTATACTGAATCAGGAAACTGTCCGCAGATAAAGAATTTTTTCACTGCATTGAATGCGGCAGTTTTAACCTTCCCCCATACCCAAGGTGCATTTTTGGCCAGTAACCAGTGTAGTGGTTCGGCGACCATTGCCTTGTCTCTTAGGAATATGGCCTAAAAATTGAGGAGACCCAAGAAAGCCTGTAGCTCCGATTTGTTTTTTGGTGTGGGCGAGTTCTGGATGGCCATTATTTTGCTCTTGGTGGGGTGTATTCCCAATCCATCCACCTGGTACCTCAGAACTCCACAGAGGGGACTGCAATCATGCACTTATTTTGTTTCACGCGAAGTCCAGCCTCCCTGAATTTGGCCAAAACTCACCTGAGTCTGTCCCCTAGCTGTTTCTCGTCTGTTGCGCTAATGAGTACATCTTCAAAGTAGGGCACTACCCCTGGTAGTCCCTGTAACAGATGCTCTATGGTACTTTGGAAAAGTCCGGGAGCTATGCTGACTCCGAATTGAAGTCTGGTGCATTTGAATGCACCTCTGTGGGTGACTATAGTCTGTGGTTCCATGGTAGTACCATCTTCTGGTAGTTGCTGGTACACCTGCGCGAGATTGAGTTTAGCAAAGATCTTGCCAGGGCCCAGCGAATGGAGCAAATGATGCACGATTGGGATGCGGTATGTGCTCTGCAGAAGAGCCTTATTTAATGTGCATTTGTAGTCCATGCAGATGCGCACAGACTCATCCGACTTGACCAGAATCATTATTGGGGTCTCCCACTTGGCCTGGTCTACTGGAACTAACACCCCCTGCTTGATTAGTTTATCCAATTCCAAGTCAATTTTGGGCTTGAGCACGAATGGCACTCGTCTAGCCTTCAGTCTGATCGGAGCTATGCTGGGGTCTAGGTTAAAGTAAATAGGGGTCCTCACTTACTTGCCCAGCCAGTTGTCGAAGACATCCTGGAACCCCTGCATGAGGTCATCCTTCAGGGTGCTGCTGCTGGCACTGTGGATGCCGGTGAATCCCACTCCTAGGGCCTTGAACTAGTCCAGCCCTAGGAACTCGGTAGTATCTCGCTGACCACGGTGAGGGGTAGCTCTTTCCGGTACTCACCATAGGTGACCTGGAACGTGCCGATTCCTACCACAGGGATGCTGTTCCCCTGGTAGTCTCAAAGCTGAATTCGTTGAATCTGGAGCTGTCTCTTCTTGACATTGGGGAGGGCAGCCTTCAGGATAGCCCAGGACATGATTGACATGGACAACCCGGTATTGATCTCCATCTCACAGGGTTATCCTTTGATCTTGACCGTTGTGTGGACCTTCTTTTCGATGGTCATGCTGGCCTGGCCGATCCTGGGGCTGCAGGTCTCGTAGCTTTGAAATTCAGACCTTTTCCTCTTGTCGCCATCTTTACTGGTCCGCTTGTGCCACACTGGCTCTGATTGGCTGACGTTGTCCTGAGGCTTGTGGTTGACTGGCAGGCTTGCCCTGCAGACTCTTGCCAAATGTCCATTCTTCTCGCAATGCCTGCAGATGGCATCCCTGAACTTTCAGGTTTGCCTCTGGTGTGCCCCTCCTCAGCTCGAACAGCTCCCGCATCACTCTTTTGGCTCCCGTGTCTGTCTCTCAGTTTGGAAGATGTCCTCCTCCGACTCTTCCTCACTGCTGGTCTGGGTGGATTCCTGGTGTACCAGCATTGACCTCAGGATTTCCTTTGGGTTGACTGGTCATTGCAGTGTCTCCACAGCTTTGGTTGTGTCCTGGCCTCATCGAGGGTGATGGGTAGAGTTAGATTCTGCCTCGCGAGCAACCTTCTTTGTAAGCATATATCTCTCACGCCACAGATTAGTTGCTCTAGGAGCGCATCATTGAGGTCCCGGTACTCGCAGTGTGTCGCAGCCTTATGCAGGGCAGCCATGTACGCGCTGATCGGCTCTCCTTCATACTGTCCTCATTGCCAGAGCTTGTAGCACTGCACAAACTTCAAGAGTACCGGGGAGTAGTGTGCCTTGAGCGTGGCTTGTAGCACTTCCCACGAGATGGTCTGGACCAAGATCGGTTCTGAAAGTGACTCCGCCATGTCGAAGACCTCCAGTCCTCAGTGGCTCAGGAACAGGGCCTCCTTTCTGTTCCCAGGGAGGCCCTGCATGTCACTGGCTTCCAAAACTCACTCAAACTGGATCATGTACGACCCTCACTTCTCTCTGGCTGGATTCAAAGGCTTTGGTGGTACGAACGCAGACATCGTGGTCATTCTGCTGTGTACGGCTTGTCAGCCTGGCTGAGTCTGCTGTAGGTAGCTCTTCTTCGGCTTGCTTCTCAGTGTCTCAATCCCACCTTCATCGCCAATGTTGAGTTGGGCGATTGGGGAGGCAGAAGCAAGGTGGTGACAACAGCTCCTTAATGTATAATGAGATTTCAGCAAAGGTTACAAATAAACAGCTCTCCTTAAATACCCAGCCAGCCGGGGAGCTGACCAATCACAAGTGACCTATTGTGGTTTAAATCTCCCACCAAAACTATATACATAACATATATAAACAACATCTTCATTCTCCCTCAAATTCTAATTCTTCTGCTTATTCATATTTATTCTCTTTTATTTTTTAACCATTCATTCTTTATCTTAGTATATTTATATATGTTTGGAGTTGCTTTTCTTCCATTTCATCTTTTTTGTTGTACAACAATCTTTCTTCTCAATCCTGCCATCTCCCTCTCTTCTTTCCTTCTTACTTTCTTTTTCCCTCCTCTCCTGCTCCTCTCTACTTCCTCTTCCTTTCTCCTTCTCCTCCTTTCTTCCTCCCTATCTAGCCCTCTCTCCTACTCTGATTTCCCCTGTCTTACTTCCTCCCCTCTCTTCCATCCCTCTCTCTTCTCTCCTTCTCTTCCATCTCTCTACTTTCTACTCCTCTTTCATCTCTCTCTATTGCTACATTCATTTTCAATTTGATATTTTCCACCATGGTGTCCAGGCAACCCCGATCTTTCTCATTCATTAAAAATATTACTCAAAATTCCCCTCCTCTTTTTAATTATTAACAAATATTTCAACTTATTGCATTTTTTCTTTGAAACCTTTGTTAAAATAATCTTCCAATCCTTGCTTTTTTCCCTTTAATAATGTATTTCTTCCATTTTACTTTTTACAAGTCTGTTGTTTACAATGTTACATTTACTAACATTTCACTTTCATTCAATTTTACATTTTAATTTCAATTCCCATCTTAATTTCAATTAATTCTTTTGTTGCTTTTTTCTCTCCACTTAGTGCTTCCTCCTACACCAAAAACATAGTTTTTTTCCACATTTCATCTACTATTTTACATTAAAAAGTATTTTCACATATAATTTCTACAACTAACATCCTTCTCTTTATTAACATATTAATATTTTCACTGACTCTTAACCATTTTCTTTTGAACTCTCCACAATCCCATTCTTGGTGCTTTCCTCCCTCTCTCCCATTCCCTTACATTCTTCCTCTTCCTTTTCTTATATCTCCCTTTCTGCCTCTTTTCTTTAATTTTCACACTGTTAATTTTCCCATTCAATATTTCCCCATTTATTTCTCTTCTCTTCAGTTTTGAGATGTATTCTCTCTTATCCATTTTTATTCTATCACTGTTAACCCCAGTGTAATCATCTTTATCTTTATTTTTATTTATTTCCTTTTCAATATTTTCTGCTTGTTTCTCTTGCTTCTCATTCATCTTTTCTCTTTCTTTTTTCTTGCATTCTAACCAATCCTCTGCTTCCTTATTTCCCTTAAATGCTTCTCTTATTTTTTCAAACATCTCCCTTAATATCTCACATTCATCCTCCCAATTCTCCATATTGTCACTTTAATAGGCTAGAATTTTCCAATTTATTATTTTCATTTACTTATACTTCTAGTTTCAAAGTCTATACGATATCTCCTTTTTCTTTCCAGATAGTGTCCAGTTCAAATGCTCACTTGAGCCATCACAATCTCAGTCCTCATCCTCTCGTCCTCTCTGCCTCTCTTAATCTTTTCAGCTATATACTCCTATGGCTCTTTCACATGATCTCTCCTCCAGCAAATGTCTCTCTTCAATTCACAACTCTTTCAGCAACAAAACCATTTTATAACTCCACGGAAACGCCCGTTTCCTCTCTTCCAAGTTAAATCTTTTTATTGTTTAAAAAAATGTTCCTCTGTCTCCTTGTCCCTTGTCTTTTTATTTCTTTCAAAATCCAATTTTAAATCCAGGTGGAAGATTCCTTTTAGGGCTTTTGTTTTAACTTTAAAGTTCCTCTTTTTTTTCTCTCTGCTTAAATTTCCAAGTGCAAATTAGCCACTAATTGCTCTTTGGGAGTTTTTTCAAGCTTTTAAAAGTTTTTTTCTTCTTACCTGTGAGTTGGCCAATCACTCATCCAGTAACAATACTCTGTTCAATCACCATTTCTGCACTTCCTCTTTCTGATCGTGGCTGCTCCGGCTTTTGACAGCTCCATGGCTGCCTTCCTTCACCGATGGGTCGAAGACAAATGCTGGCACTTCAGGGAACTTGCTCTTTCCCTATCCATGGAAGCCTGCATCTTCTTTCTTCACTGTCCCTACAAGACAGCTATGATCCCTAGGGATCCCCAAAATCAGCTGGGATATCGATGCTCTTCTGGAGCTCCAGAATCCACACTGTATCGCCTGATGTTGGTCATGCTCTCTCCAAGATGTAAAGAAAAGTAAAATCTTACACTTTGGCAAGAAAAATGAAAGTACACATATAGATTGGGAGAAACCAGGTTTAATTCCAGTAACTATGAAAAGAATTTGGAATCTTAGTGGACAACCAGTTAAATATGAGGCAACAGTGTACAGCGGCAGCCAAAAAAGCCAATGCAATCCTAAATTGCATTAAGAGAGGGATTCAATCAAGATCATGTGAGTTATCACTCTATAAAGCTTTAGTAATACTATACCTAGAATAATGCATCCAGTTTCGGTCACCACACTATAAAAAAGATGTTGAGACTCTAGAAAGAGTGTAGAGAATAGCAACAATGATGATTAGGGGACTGGAGGCTAAAACATAGGAAGAACTATTACAGGAACTGGGCATGGCTAGTCTAGTGAAGAGAAGGACCAAGGGAGATATGATAACAGTGTTCCAATATTTGAGGGGCTATCACAGAGAGGAGGGGATCAACCTATTTTCTAAAGCACCTGAAGGCCAGACAATAAATGATGGATGGAAACTGATCAAGGAGAAATTTAACCTAGAAATAAGGATAATTTTTCTGAAAGTGAGAACAATCAATCAGTGGAACAGCTTGCCTTCAGAAGTTGTGGGTGCTTTATCACTGAAAGCTTTCAAGAAGAGACTGGACTTCCAGCTGTCAGAAATGGTATAGGGTCTCCTGCTTGGGTGAGGGGTTGGACTAGATGACCTACAAGGTCCCTTCCAACTCTGTTATTTTGTTCTGAGAAGATCTGTTGTAGAGCTCTTGCAGGTTGATTTGGTGATAATAACAAGAAGAAACAGCTCCAAACAATGGCCAAAATAGTTACTTATCATTTTATTTTTCCACAATACCTTAAAATGCCATTGCATTCAGTATTCAAAGCATCAAGGAAGCAGCAGGTGAAGCCAAGCAAAATCACATCAGATACCTGTACAATTAGCACAGGAGCCCCACAAGACTGTGTGCTCTCTCTACTTCTCTTCTCTCTATATACCAATGACTGCATCTCAAACGATCTATCTGTTAAACTACTGAAGTTTGCAGATCACACAACAGTGATCGGTCTCATTCGAGACAATGATGATGTCAGATCCCAAAAAAGGTGATACTGCCATTCAAGTGGAGAAGGGGGAGACTTGGATTCGATTTACTAGCACGGCCTGTGTCATCAGATGTTTTACAACCTATCTTCCAGGTGCCAGGAATTTATATGATAGCCATGTGGGTTGTCTTACTTTAAAGAATAGTGGTGGGAATGCATGGTTATTCAGGTTCTCAAAGGAAATGGAAAAGAAAACATCTTCACACATGTGTATTGGTTGAAACCTGCATTCTGACTTAAAGGGAGGGGTCTCTACCATTTTAATCCTACTGCTTTGCCTAAGGGTATTCAGATTGTGCTTTAGCTGGATGGCTTTCACTTCGGCTTAATAAAAGAATCCTTTTGAACAACTATGTTTCAAGAGTTCATACTTTCTTAGGTTGGAAGGAGAGGCGATCCTTACAGGAAGCACAATCTGCAAAACAGCCAACCCAGAGAAGCAATCTTCGCTCTACTGAGGGGACCTTGCAAACCATGTCTGAACGAAGCAGAGAGCTGGGAGAAACCGATTGCTGGGGAGAGACAGTAGCCGCCACCCAGTCAGATGCCTGCCTCATGCACCCCATCGAAGAGGATGAGGTAACCCTGAGGAATCTGGAAAAGCCCCGCTGGTCAATTGGCATCGGGAAGAAAGATGGCTGGGATGAGAGAACCAGAGGAGTCACCCTCAACCGTGGCAACCGAAAACCGGGGTGGAAACTGGAACTAGAAGTCTTTGCTGACCAGGGGGGACTGACCAAAGCACCCCTGAGCGGGGACTATCTGAAGAGGCATATAACCCAATTGGTGATGGAAACTTTGGAAAATCTCAACATCCGAAGGGAGCCAGGACAACAACCAAAGGACGCGGAAAGGGCAGCAGTCACAGATGATGCCATGGGAGGCACCCTCCCTCTCGAGCCTGCCTATCAAGCAGAGGGCGCAGCAGCAGGGGGAGAAGACCCAGCAAATCTTCCCTCCCAGGCAGCACGCACACCGGCACCCATTCCCAATCAGACCCGGGCTCCTCAACTGGAAAGAGAAACTCCCCCCCTTGGGGTGAAGTTTGATGGGAATCCGCAACAATTATGATTCTTTATGGCACATGTACTAACCTACATGCAAGAATATGGGCGTGATTTCCAAACCCAAGGCTCCCGAGTGTGAGTGGTGACCCTAGCCCTAGTGGGTGCCACGGCCAGGTGGCTGGTGACCCTGCATAACGCTAATGCACCAGAACTGTGGGATTTTGACCATTTCATGATGACCCTACGACGTCGATTTGAGGACCCACTGGCAGACTGCAAAGCACGCGACCACATTAAGGTGGTGAAGCAGGAGCGACGACCAGTAGCAGAGTATACTGACAAATTCCGGGACCTCGCGTGCCATGTGCCCTGGCTGGAAGATATTTTGGTGAGCTGTTTCAACGACGGGCTGAGTGATGATCTATACAATGTCTGCGTGGCCGAGGGGCACCAAATGACCTACATGAATGGAATGTCACCGCTGAAGAAGCTGAGATCGATATGGCTAGAAACCAGTATCGAGTGGGGCGAGCGTGGAAGAAATCCTCACCCCAATGGAAGCAAGAGCCCGTCAAACCACAAACTGCATTCTCTCCGAGATCTTCAGCCTGTTTCAAGTGCGGAAAAGAAGGGCACCAAGCTGCAGAGTGTCATTCGCAAACACCCGCCCAGAACCACCCACCAGGGGAGGGTCCTGCAAAACCGGGTTGGCGTAGGAAGGAGACTGCTCTGTGGAGCAGGCAGACCATAGAAGTTCCATCCCCTCCCCTCATTGGGGAGGAAATCCTGGCATCTGAACAGGAGGAATCACACTCATTCGGAAGTGATCCAGATGATTAACCTCTGGTAAGCAAACAGATTAAACCGCTTACCCTCTCCTTAAGACTATTCATCCCAATCCAAGACAGGAAGATAAGCATCTCCGCTTTAGTGGATTCAGGGTGCACCCGTTGTTTGATCAGCCCAACCTTAGTAGGGAGATTAGGGATTAACGTAAGAAAGCTGAAAACCCTCATTGCTTTCTGCCAACTAGATGGGTCAATAGCAGGAGGGGAGCCAGCTTCTCTAGCCACTGAGCCTCTACATATAGGCATCGGCAGCCAGGAGGAAAAGCTTACCTTTATAGTGGCACCTGGCATGGAATGGCCATTGGTTCTGGGCCTTGCATGGCTAAACAGCCCTCTCTACATGGGGCTCCCCTTGAGGAGCACCCGGAGACTTCAGCTGGTCCAGAATGCGGCCGCGCGAGTGGTTATGGGAGCGACTCGCCGCTCCCAGGTAACTCCCCTCTTGCGCGAGCCGCACTGGCTTCCGGTGGTCTTCCGGGTGCGTTTCAAGGTGTTAGTTACCATCTTCAAAGCGCTCCATGGTTTAGGACCGGGATATTTACAGGACCGTCTTCTGCCAATGAATACCTCCCACCGCCCGATACGCTCTCACAGAGAGGGCCTCCTCAGAGTGCCGTCTGTCAGACAATGCCGACGGGTGGCCCCCAGGGGGAGAGCATTCTCTGTGGGAGCCCCAGCCCTATGGAATGAACTACTCCCGGATATAAGAAAGATTCCTGACCTCCGTGCCTTCCGACGAGCCCTGAAGACCCTACTATTTCATCAAGTCGGTCTGACTTAAATTAGTGTTAATTTTAATAGGGGTTTTTAGGGGTTTTAAATTTTACGGCCAAATAGTTTAATTATTTTATTAGTTTTAATTTTTATACGTGATTGTTTTAATATGGCTGTAAACTGCCCTGAGTCCCCTCGGGGAGAAGGGCGGTATATAAATGCAATAAAACTCTAAACTCTAAACAAATGGAACCCACAAATCAATTGGAAACAAGGCATCATAAAATTTCAGAAGAAGGTGACTCTTGCTGAGTATCCACATAAAGGAATTGAGGGGGCAGAGAACTGAGAAACAGCCATGCCTGGTCACGCCATACCAATTGAGAAGATACCCCTTAGAATACAAGGATTTAGCTAAGGTTTTTAGCGAAAAAGCCTCAGATGAGCTCCCCCCACACTGTGCCACTGACTGTGCAATAGAAATCTTACCTGGCGTGAAACTCCCTAAACCCAAGATGTACAGCATGTCACTGAGGGAGTTGGAAGAACTGAGAACATTCAGAAAAACCTAGCAAGGGGTTTCACTGAGCCAGCCTGACCAAAAATTGCAGCCCCTGTACTCTTTAGAGAGAGAAAAGATGGTTCAAAACGGCTGTGTGTTGATTTTAGAAATTTAAATACTATCAGTGTGCAGAACATGTATCCTCTCCCTCTTATGAAAGATATGTTAGCACACCTCGCTAAAGGGAAATTTTTTTCAAAGCTGGACTTAAGGGAGGCTTACTACCGTGTCAGAATTAAGGAGGGGAATGAGTGGAAAACAGCATTTAACACCCCCCTCAGCTGCTACCAATTCAAGGTGCTCCCCTTTGGGTTGCAAGAAGCTCCTGCAGTGTTTATGCAGTTAATAAATGAAGTGCTGCATCAGCATTTATATAAGGGGGTTCTGGTCTATTTGGACAACATTTTAATCTATACCGAGACCAAAGCAGAACATGTGAAACTAGTCAGGGCAGTTTTAAACAAACTCCGTGCTGCCTAACTTTATGCCAAACTTTCCAAATGTGAATTCCATCAAGAGAAGATTGACTATTTGGGATACTACATTTCCCACCAGGAGGTTGAGATGGATCCTCTGAAAGTGCAGGCTGTACTTGATTGGGACCCTTCACGCACACATAAACAGTTACAAAGCTTCTTGGGGTTTGCCAACGTTTACCGCCAGTTTATCCCTGTGTTTGCTCAGATTGCCCTCCCCATCACCAAGCTCTTAAAAACAAAGGGGGAGCACAACCCTAAACCAAAGCAACCATTGAACTGGACTATGGAATGCCAGGTGGCATTTGAAAAACTTAAACGACTGTTCTCAGCAGAACCAATTCTAAAACACCCAGACATGGAGAAACCATTTGTCATACAAGCAGATGCCAGCAATGTGGCAATAGGAGCGGTATTACTTCAGAAGAATGAGCAAGACCAACTACAACACTGCACTTACACATCCAAAAAGTTGAATGAGACTGAGCAAAGGTGGTCTATTTGGGAGAAAGAGGCTTATGCAGTTTGTTGGGCTTTGTTGACCTGGCGGCACTTCCTAGAAGGCAGTAAGACCCCTTTTGAAGTCTGGACTGATCATAAAAACCTAGAAGCCCTAAAGCCCCAAGGAAACTCTCCCCAAAACAAGTACGATGGGCTCAGTACTTTAAACGGTTTGATTTTACTCTAAAATACCTCCCAGGAGGGAAAAACTTTCTAGTGGATGCGCTATCAGATCGTATTGCGGCAAGGCAAACTGGCCCATCCGGATCCCAAATCAAATTGACCGTATAGAGATTGAGCGGTTCCTCCTAACCAAGTCTCATGTATCGCCGGATGCAATCACCACCATTCTCGCAGCTCGTCGGGCCTCCACAGCCCGTATTTATGATTCAACATGGAAGGCCTTCCTACGTTGGTGCAACAGACACAACTTGGAAGCGTCTTCGGTTTCAGTTGTTCAACTTTTGGATTTCTTGCAGGAAGGGTTTGCTTCGGGGCTAGCCCCCAACACCCTTTGCTGACAGATAGCAGCTCTCTCCTCTGTTCTAACATGTGGATCTGTGACCCCTCTTTCCAAGGAACCTCTAATTTGGGCCTTCTTGAGAGCTGGCACCAATCTACGTCCTCCAGTTGTCCACAGGTTCCCTACGTGGGATCTTAACAAAGTTTTAACAGCCCTCACCAAGCCGCCCTTCGAACTTCACAGGGAAGTCAACTTGAAATTCCTTTCTTTCAAAGTATCCTTTTTGGTGGCTATTACTTCAGCCCAATGCATCTTGGAACTTGCTTCTCTGTCAGTCTGCTCGGACCTCTGCATCTTCCACAAGGACAGGGTGGTGCTCCGATTGGATCCCGCATTCATTCCAAAGATCAATTCCACATTTCACAGATCTCAGGAACTCATACTTCCCAATTTTTGTCCCTCTCCTCGACATTGCTTAGAGAAAGTCTGGCACACGCTGGATGTCTGCAGAGCACTAAAGATCTATCTTGCCCATACTTCATCCTTCTGGAGAACCGAGGCCCTTTTCATAACCTTCCAGCCTTCGTTCATGGGTGCTCGAATCACGGCTACCACAGTTGGTCATTGGCTGTGGGCCACTATCTCTACTGCTTACGAAGCACACTCCTTCCCTGTTCCCTGGAGTATCACGGCACACTCCACCAGAAGCACAACCACATCAGCAGCGTGGTCTACCCAGGCACCATTAGAGGAAGTTTGCTGGGCGGCCACTTGGACTTTGGTGACCCCTTTTATCCGGCATTACCATTTGGATTCTTATGTTTCAGCTGACGCTGCCTTCGGCAGGAGGGTGCTTCAATGGGTCCGACCTGATCCCTCCCTATAGGACAACTGGCTTTGGTATGTCCCATGCCTGACTGCCATGACAGCCAATAGGAGAATGGGCATTGGACTTACCTGATATGCCCTTTCTCTATCCGGCAGTCACGGCAGTCAGCCTCACCCTGGTCGGGGATTCAGGGCACAGTCGGGGAGGGTGGTCCTTTTACTTCTCTGCTTTTATCTCTATAGACACGTCAGTCTGCTGAACACCTTTGCCTCAAAACTGGAGTCATGCAGGAAGAGGCAGAGCTTAGACTTTCCAGTAGACTCAGTCCTATTGGTCAACAGCCAATGTCTCACCCATGCCTGACTGCCATGACTGCCGGATAGAGAAAGGGCGTGTCAGGTAAATCCAATGCCCAATCTACAGCAAAGCCTCTATTTAATTTGGCCCCACTAATTGCTCAACCTTGTGACAATACATTTAACCAACAATCTGCCTTTACCTCAATATTAAAAAAAGATAGTGTCACACAGGCTGACAGTGGGGTAACTGCACTGACTGATCCAGACTCTGAGAAACAGCTGAAAGAAAAAGGGCTTCATTGCACTGTGCCCCCTAAGCCAACAAACACTAAGGATATAATCCAGCTTCCATCCTCATTTGACTTAGAAATTCCCACAACATCTTCTCATAAAATGAATCCTCAGCTCCAAAAAAGCCAGAATACCTGCCCATCTGAAAAAAATGCCATTCTTGGAGCAAAGGCAAACTTGTTGTGGGTTGCAACAACAAGTTCTGCAACCGACAAGAGAAATATCAAACCTCACAATAACTGTGTTTATCTGGGAAGCATAGATGATATTGACCCGGCTCCAACATCAAGTAGACATCTGGCATTTTTACCAACCAACCAATCTAGCCAACCAACCAAGCCAGACCATCTTGCCTCCGAAAATCCCATACAAATGTTTACCTGGAATGTAGCTGGCTGGAAAGGGATGGTTGATAGTGGACTAATGAGCTTTCTTCCTGTTGAGTTGGGCGGTTGAGGAGGCAAAAGCAAGATCGTGACAACAGCTCTTTAATGTATAGTGAGACTTCAGCCAAGGTTACAGGCAAACAGCTCTCCTTAAATACCCAGCCAGCCGGGGAGCTGACCAATCACAAGTGACCTATTGTGGTTTAAATCTCCTGCCAAAATTATATACATAACACCTTTCCCCTCCCAGAAGGCACTTAGTCTATACATTTGCATACAAAATCATGCAGGTGACCAGGGTGTGTCCAGGCCCTAGTTGACCTGCACAGTTCAGTCTGAGGCATAGCATCGAGCCGGTTGGAGGGACCCTTTGTTTCTCCCAGGTCCACCAGTGGAACCTCCTGGATCTCGTCAGGGGCATTGATGTCCTCGGCTGGGAGTGGCATCTCGCTGGGGCGGCACTGGATCCTGGAGTTTGCAGCTAAGTCTTCTGACCTTCTCAGGCTTGAGCTAGCTGTTGTAGGAAAACTTGGGTAGTCAGGGCTTGGCATTTCTGAGTACACTTCTGGCTGTTCAGCCAACCTTTTTCTGAGTTGATTGATACGCCTACGCCAGATCCTTCCATCTCCCACGTCTATTATATATGATTTTGGGCCCTTGATGTCAGAAATCACCCTGGCCACCCATAGGGGTCCCTCTGAATAATTCCTTGAGAACACTGGTGTCCCTATCTGAAACCCCCGTAACTTCTGGTTGGCTCCCCTAAACCCATCCAGGGAGTAGTTGGGTGCAATTGGTCCAAGGTACATCTGAGCTTCCTACTCAGGAGGAGTTCAGCTGGACTGCGCCCCAGGGCCATACAAGGGTGGTGTGTTGGATTGCTAGAAATTTGTCTATTTGGGCCTGCCAGTCTCCCGTGTCCAGCCGTGCCAGTGCCTCTTTGGCCATTCTCACAAATCTCTCAGCCAATCCATTACTGGCCGGATGAAATGGGGTCGAGAGTGCATGCTGGATGCCTAATTCTCCCAAGTACCCCTCAAACTGGGTGGTAGTGAATTGGGGGCTGTTATCTGACACTACGGTATCGGGCAATCCGTGAGTGGCAAAGAGTTTCTGGAGAGCTTTTATGATTGCTTCGGCAGTTGTGGATTGCATGAGGATGATCTCGAGCCATTTTGAAAAGGCATCAATGATTACCATAAAGGTATGGCCGTGAATTGGCCCCACAAAATCTATGTGTATCCTTGACCAGGGGCCCTGGGGACACTCCCATTCCCTAACCAGTGCTGTGGAGGCATCTGGCCTGGATTCTTGACAGGGGTTACACTTCCCCACCCACTCAGTGATATCGTTATCCATTTGGGGCCACCGTACATAGCTTCTAGCTAGACCCTTCATGCATACAATTCCAGGGTGTCCTTCATGTAACATTTTAAAAACTTTTTCCGTTAAGCATAAGGACACAATGATGCGGTCACCCCATAACAAACAACCCCCTTGCATAGACAGTTCATTTTTTCTGTAAAGAATGCCTTGAATTCCCTTCCCTCAGTCCTTGCTGGCCAACCCCTCGTGACCCAACCCATGATAGTTCTCAGCACATGGTCTTTAGCTGAGGCTCTCGCTACTTCCATTGACGTGAGAGGCCCCGAGTCCAAAACATCAATCAGGAGAACTGGTCCCTCCAGAGTTAGGCTTTCTAAGAGGTCCAGTAGTGGGCAGTGGCTGAGTGCGTCAGCATGTCCCAAACTCAGTCCCGATCGGTGGACAAGTTGGTAGGAGTAGGCTGCCAGGAAGATAGTCCACCATGTCATGTGTGGAGACAAGGCAGCGGGTGTGGGCTGATCCCCAGCCAGGAGACCCAAAAGTGGACAATGGTCTGTGACCAATTTGAAATGCTGGCCGAATAGGTATTCCTGAAATGTCTTGATCCCCAACACTGCTGTGAGGGCTTCTCTGTCCAGTTGGCTGTAATTCCGTTCTGCATTGGACAGAGTTTGTGAGTAGTAGGCGATGGTTGCCTCTAGGCCATTTGGCTGTCTATGGCTCAAGACGGCTCCCACTCTAAAAGGGGATGCGTCACAGACAAGTACAAGCGGTAGTGTCACATTATACTGGATCAAAAAACTGTCTGCGGATAAGAGTTTTTTCACTGCATTGAATGTGGCAGCTTCAATCTTCCCCCAAGGTGCCTTTTTGGCCAGTAATCAGTGTAGTGCAGTGTAGGTGAGGATTTTTTATCAGCAGAATTATTCAAGAAATTTCCCAATTGGTGGGGCCCAGTATTGGCAGGTCTTATTATACATATAAATAACACCTGCCACATACCAGATGGGTGGAAGATGACAGTAGTTGTCCCCATATATAAAAAAGGAAATAAAAAGGATCCTAGTAATTATAGGCCTATTAGCCTGATTGACAATGCAGCAAAAATATATACTAGGTTCCTTTTGAACAGAATTGAAATCTGGGTAGAGGAAAACAATATCCTCACAGAAAAACAAGCAGGTTTTAGACAAAGCTGATTCTCTATTGATAACTGCTTTGTCTTGAACCATCTAATTGCCAAATATGCCTATAAGAGGACACTCCTGTTTACTGCTTTTATAGACCTTACAGCAGCATTTGATACGGTAAACAGAAGAGTACTATGAAGTAAACTAACATCTCGTAAAATAGAATCTAGACTGCTGGCTTTGATTAAAGCCCTTTACATATGTACCTGTTTGAGGGAGTGGTATGGGGTTAATGGGACTCTCACTAACAGGATTCACACAAATAAAGGGGTAAGGCAAGGGTATATCCTTGTCACATTATTATTTAGTTTATATATCATCCTAAATACTTACTATATATATATGATCCTAAATACTTACTGTAACAGCTTGCTTTATGCGGATGATATGATTTTATTATCATATTCACTAGTAGGATTACGTAGGCTATTAAGAAGATTCAGCTCTTATTGCCAGAATAACTCCATTAGTAAATCTAAATCGAAAATAATGGTGTTTGGAAAACAGCATCGGAGACATAGATGGCAATTAGACAATTGAATAGGTTAACACCTTGTATATTTAGGCGTAACCTTTTCCAAGATTGGATCTTGGGTTTGCCATCATCAAGGGAGTACATGTAGAGCAAACACCCATTTGAATTTACTGCTTAAACTAAAGAACCATAGTTACCTAGGGTCACCAACCCCATTAATTAAAGTATATAACACTAAGGTTATCCCTATGCTCTTGTATGGAGCAGAGGTTTCGGGTCTATATTCAACCACAGCCCCAGAACAAACACAGTCCCAGCATTTGAGACATATTTTGGGTGTAGATCCAAGAACATCTGCTGCAGAAGTTATAGCTGAACTGAGAATTCATACAATTCATGCACTATGTTGTGACCCAGGCACAAGTAGTTAGTATTAAATACAAACAGTTCAAAAACAAACAGACTTTATTAGAACAGCTGAGAATTAACTCATTCTCAGCATAGTCCAAACTAAATTAAAGCAAATTCTTCAAAACACCATTCCACAGTTTATCACTTGATCTTGGGATAATTAGGCAAATTGCCAAAGGCTTTTCTTGGCAGAAGTTCAGAAGCAGAAGACGCCAACAAGAAATGAACACAGTGAAACAAGAAACAATTCTCTCAATGTAGTTTTCCGGCAAAGAGGCCAAGAGCCGTTGCTGGTCTTTTAAGTTGCATGAATAGGCCAATCATCTCTTGGCCCTACTCCCAAGTCATCCTCTCTGCTTTATCTGCTCCTGCCTTCTGGCAGCTCTTCTCATAGGTGCACTAGGAACAGGCTCCTTCTGTTCCTCTGCCTCTCTACTGTCAGCCTCTGGAGGCTCCGGATCCACACATCACTCCCCGATGTCCCTGGCCCCATCTCTGCCTCTGATGTAGAGCCTCATCCAGGCCTTCCCCAGCCTCCAGAATTGGCACATGTTCTTCCTCAGCCTCATTGCTGTCCGACTCCGCTGCCAGGTCTGCAGGCTGCTGGTGGACCACAACACACTATCCAAAATTAGAGCATATAACTACTGATGCAAAGTCAATGAAATGGAGACTGAGAGACTCCCCAAGTTATGTCTACTAGAGCAAATAAAATTACAATCACAAATCTCCTGGATCACCAAACTAACAAATTTTGTAAGAAGCTGTGGCCTTTCTGTCTCTCGCATAACAGGAGAACAATTCCAAAAAAGAGCTGCCCAAAGAATTAAGGCTATAGAAGCACAAAAAGATATAGCTATCCCTGGTAAAATGGGTAACTTGAAATGGCTGAGCAAATTCAAACGTACTCTTCAAGTAGACAGCTATTTGAAGTTACAACTGTCAAAACATCTTAGGGAGATTTTTTTAAAAAAATTTGATTTATATGCCGCCCTTCTCCAGAGACTCAAGGCGGCTTACAGTGCGTTAAGCAATAGCCTTCATACTTTTGTATATTTATACAAAATCATCTTATTTACGCAAGCGAGTTTCGAGCAGTGTGCACAATGGTCAGATATGGGAGATTCCATTCTATACCCTACAATGAGCATCTCTGCATTTGTGGAGCAGCAGAGGTAGAAGACCTGGCTCATATCCTATTTGACTATTGCTTGTATAAGGGGGTGAGAGACAGGTACCTTGATCCATATACCAAATGAGTGACCCATTGGAATCCCCATATGAAAACAACTTACTTTATAAGTATGATCAAAACTATATATAAAGATCAATCAGCAAGGGTAATGGTCAATGGTGAAATGACAGGAAAAATAGATATTAGAAAAGGAATAAGGCAAGGATGCCCTCTATCTCCATTATTATGTATTAGAGGCCTTAAATAGAAAAGTGAGACAGGAAAAGGATATAAAAGGAATGAAAATTAAAAAAGAAGAATATAAATGTATTTATTTATCTATTTATTTATTTGGTTCGATTTATATGCCGCCCTTCTCCAGAGACTCAGGACAGCTTACAATGCGTTAAGCAATAGCCTTCATACTTTTTTATTGCAAGCATTTGTGGATGATTTGGTGTTTATTATGGAGGATCCAATAGAGACAGCACCAAAACTGCTGGAATAAATAGAAGAATATGGAAAAGGAGCAGGATTGAAAATCAATAAGGACAAGGCAACAATATTAGTTAAAAATATGAGAGAAAATAAAAAAGGGAGATAATGGAGAAACTGGACATTCAAACTGTGAAGAAAGTGAAATACCTGGGCATTCATCTGACGTCAAGATGTGCAACTCTCAAGGAAGATAATTATTATGAACTGAAAAAATAAATTTAGAAAGATTTGGAGAAATGGAGAAATCTGCAACTATCATTAATGGGAAGAGTAGCATTAATAAAGATGAACATATTACCAGAACTGTTATTTCTATTTCAACTATACCAATAAAATTGGAGAAAAAGTACTTTGAAGATTTGAAGAGAATAACATGGAAATATGTGTGGCAAGGAAAAAGGGCAAGAATCAGCATAAAAATGCTGCAAGATGCAAGATCTAGAGGTGGGTTTGGACTACTGAATTGGGAATTGTATTACCAAGTGGCAGCATTAACATGGATTAAAGAATGGATTCTATTGAGGAATATAAGACT
The DNA here is from genome assembly GCA_030761175.1 of Masticophis lateralis. Taxonomy (NCBI): domain Eukaryota; kingdom Metazoa; phylum Chordata; class Lepidosauria; order Squamata; family Colubridae; genus Masticophis; species Masticophis lateralis. The sequence continues at coordinate 74,954,170 of JAUDYJ010000004.1, read as the reverse complement.
ATTGACACTGGAAGAACATGATTTACAACTAGGTTGGCATGCTTTCCTATGGTATGGGAAACAAAGGATACACGGATATTTCCAAAGACATTATGTAAGAAATGGTTTGAAGCAGATCATAGACAATATGGTTTTAACTTGGGGAAATCAGAATATTTGATTCTGATTTCCAATCCAGATATTGATTGGAACAGATGAAAAAATGATTAAGAAATTATATAATTATTTATTGCAGATTAGATTAGAAGATGAAGAAGTAAAAGAAAAAAGGACAGCATGGGCAAAAAAAATTGGATGTATTATTGAACTGGAGAAATGGCAAAAGCTATGAGAAAGGAATTATAAATAAACAATGATAACAGCTTATAAAGAAAACCTGTATAAAATGTTTTGTATATGGCATATGCCACCAGAAAGATTAGCTAAGATGTTTAAAGATAAATCAGCCAAATGTTGGAAATGTCACCAATTGCCAGGATCATATTATCATATGTGGTGGTCATGCAAAGAAGCAAAGTACTATTGGGTTAAAATACAGAGTTAAGACCAGAAATATTTCTATTGGGAATATTACTGGAGAAATATAGTAAAGAAGATATATATTTGATTATTCATATAATAACAGTGGCCAGAATTGTATTTGCACAGAATTGGAAAGCAGATAAAATCCCGTTGGAAGGAGAAATTATAAAGAAAATTTTAGAATGTGCAGAAATGAACAGACTAACACTGAGAATAATATTTCAAGACATGGGGAAAATGTTATGATCGGTTAGAAAAGAAATATGAATAAAGGTATGGAGATAAAACAGATAGGGAAAAGATTAAAAAGAGAAAAAATAATTAGAACAATAGAAACCCAGACCTAGGTAAAGGGAAAAGGAGGAAGGGGGCAGGAGGGAAAAAGTGAGATTATTATAAAAGTGTATACAAATGATGAAACAGATGTAATTACTAAACAAATAAGAAACTAAAATGAAGATGGATGCAAATAGATAAATAGGGCAGTTCAAATACCATTCTAGATTGAATTGAAAAAGGAAACAACAAGAGAGAGGGAAAGAACTAGAGAGAGAGGAAGGAAGGAAGGAAGGAGAGAGGAAAGGAGAGGGAGAGATAGAAGAGAGGGGAAAGGAGAGGAAGAAAAGGAAGGGGAAAGAGGAGTAAGAAAGACGGTTAGAAAGGGAGGATGTCAGGTATACTTCTTTCAAAGTCCAGGAAAGAATGACCCAAATTCCATTGTATATAGAGAAAGGTACTTTTACTAGAAAATGAAGTGATCGCAACCAAGGAAAAGCAGAATCTGAGGCAAAAGCGTGAAAATTACAGATAAAAAGCATCCCCTCCCACTGTCCAATGTAAATCATCCAATCCAAAGTTCTCCCAGGGGTCAGGTGGAAGCACACATCTGGCGGTGTCATCAATCAGGAATGCCGTGGCCATTGACCAGATAGCAGCTTCAAAGATGCAGCACTATATCTTAGGTATCACTTTTGATTCACTCTCCAGTACACTTATAACTCAAAGATAGCTCCCCGCTCCCCCATTACCATAGCAGCCAAAACAGCAAAAGTTGCAGGCTGACATTCGCCCCCCCCCCCGCCCCCAACAGAGGAAGAAGAGAGGAGTGGGGGAAGGGAAGGGGAAGTAGGAAAGAGAAAGAGAGGAAGAATGAAGAAAGTAGGAAGAGATGGAGGAAGGAAGAGGAGGAGAAGAGGAAAGGTTGTGGTAAAATAAAGGAGGGTAAATGGTAAAACAAATAAACAAATAAAAGTGAAAGTTAAACAATAAGATGAATGGGAAATGATGGATAAAAGATTGTACACTCAAATATGCTTATGAGAAATAAAAATAAAAAAACTTTTTTTGGGGAAAAGAACAACTTACTTTATGTGCAGCCAGAACCTGAAAATAACATTTAACACAGCATAATACTGAAACAAAATTGTTTGGTTGAGATCTGCATAGGTGGGACCGATTGGGATAGATTGTAAGGGTGACACCGAAATATAATTTTATGTCTTTTATTCTATTTTTTATATTTATGTATTAAATTATATTGTATCTTATCCTATAACTATTGTATTTTACCCTACTCTTATTTTAAAAATGTTTGTATAAGATTTTATTGGCGATAAGCATTTGCACTTTGTGCTTTGATATGGCCTGTAGGCTAATCAAAGCTATCATTTTAAACTGTATTTTATTCCAATTTCATTTAAAATTCCATTTTAAATTGTTTTTATCAGATTTTAGTAATAATTTGTGTCTGGAACTCTGCACTTTGATATGGCCCAAGGGCTAACCAATAAAGTAAAGGCTTGTAAATGGGAAAACAACTCAAGAAGTATGGGAAACACTGAAAAAATATGATCATAAAAGTCCAGTCCTTTTGAAAAGGAAAAACAAAAGATCCAACAAGAAACTAGCATGGTTGCACAAAGATCTCTCTGATAAACTGAAAGACAAAAAGGATAAGTGCAAAAAATGGAAAGAGTTAAAAGCAGACTATCAGCAGATAGCCTGAATCTACAAAGATGGAGCAAAGCAAAGACTCAAAATGAACAATAACTTGCAACAAAAGTCAAAGATAATCTTTTAAGAAGTTTCTTTCAACATACAAATAGCAAGAAAAAAGTCAAAGAAACAGTTGAACCACTAAAGAGAGAAGATGGCAAGGAAGTAATAGACAGTAGAGAGAAAGGAGGGTTGCTTGACTCATTATTTGCATTAGTCTTAAGGGGGAGGGAAACTATAGCCCTACCAAAACATAACTGTAAAAGACAGACTAGAAATAAAAATTAAAATAAGCAAGAAAATGGTAAAAGAACAACTGTTTAACCTTGATGAATAAAAAATCACTGGGACCTGATGGATTACATCCCAGAGTTCTGAAGCAGCTGGCAAATGTTATCTCAAAACCATTGTACCATATCTTTTAAAAATCCTGGAGCATGGGGGAACTACCCGAGGACTGGAAAAGAGCTGATGTGGTTCCCATCCTCAAAAAAGGAAAAAAAAATCAGACCCAGGAAACTACAGACCAATCAGCCTAACATCAATAGCTGGGAAGATACTGGAATAAATAATCCAAAAAGAAAAAAAAAAGATCTGTGAACATCTAGAAATAAATAAAGTTATAAGTAATAACCAGCACAGGTTTGTTAAAAACAGATCATGCCAAACCAAACTTATTTAATTCTTTGCCAAAGTGTCTAAATTAGTAGACCAGTGAAATGCTGTGGACATTAATATACTTAGATTTCAGCAAGGCATTTGACAAAGTAGACCACAATCTACTTCTTGGTAAGATATAAAAATGTGGAATAGACATCACCACCAGATAGATTTGTAACTGGCTGACAAACCAAACTAAATGAGTTCTTAATGGTGCTACGTTTACATGAACGGAAGTAAGTAGTGGGGTACCATAAGGTTATGTCTTAGGACTAGTACTCTTCATAAATGACTTAGATGAGGGAATAGAAGGGGGACTTATCAAATTTGCAGATGACACTAAGCTAGCACAAATAGCCAACACCCCAGAAGACAAGCTCAGGATCCAAAAAAATCTTGACAGGCATTATCCAACAGCATGAAATTTAATGTGGAGAAAAGCAAGGTTTTACACCTAGGCAAGAAAAGCCAAAGGTACAAGTACAGAGTAGGCAAAACCAGGCTCAAAAACAATCACTGTGAGAGGGATCTCTCACAGTGGACGATGTGGACGATCACTTAAACATGAGTTATTAGCTGTATAAAAAAAGGCATAGAATCAAAATCACATGAAGTATTAGTACCATGCTATAAAGCCTTAGTAAGTCCACATCTGGAATACTGCATCCAGTTTTGGTCAAAATATATTAAGACTTTGGAAAAAGTGCAAAGAAGAGCAATTAAGATGATTAAAGGCCTGGAGGCAAACACATACAGTATGAAGAACAGTTGCAGGAACTGGGTATGGTCAGTCTAGAGAAAAGAAGGACTAGGGGGGACATGATAGCAGTATTTCAGTATTTGAGGTGCTGCCATAAAGAAAAGGGGTTCAACTTATTTTACAAAGCACCAGAAGACAAGACAAGAAACAATTGATGGAAACTAATTAAGGAGAGAAAAAAACTGGAATTAAGGAGTAACTTCCAACTGTGAGGACAATTAACCAGTGAAACAGCTTGCCTTCAGAAGTTGTAAGTGCTTCATCATTGCAAGTTTTTAAGAAAAGACTGGACAGCTATCTATCTGGAATAGAGTTTCCTGCTTGAGTATAGGGCTGGACTAGAAGAACCTTCAAGGTCCCTTCCAGCTGTGTTCTGGTTGAACCATTGACACACAAGGAATTTGTCTCAGTGTACAAATTACAAAGTGATAGGTCATAAATCATAGTTTAGAAAATGTTCAAAAACATCACATAGTAATTCTTCAACTATAGTTCTGCTATTGGAAGGAAAGAGAAGGGCAACTAGCAGGAAAGTGTATCAATTCAGGTGCATTGTTGGAAGATCTACAGCAATGCTTTTTAACCCGTGGTACGCATACCATTGGCCATACTTTGGCACCTAGCAAGTGGTACATGACATCATCCTAAACAAGTGTAGTAGGTGCTGAGCTGAAGCAGCAGCAGCACCGCACAGGCCTGGGGGAGAGTCAGCTGGAACTGCAATATTACTGGGGCCCTGATGAGGGTCCAAGATCAGCGTGTGCAGCTCCAGCTGATCAGCACTTCTGGCAGCCTCTGCTGTCACTGGGAGCAGCAGACAGGCCTTGGGATGAAAGAGTCAGTTGGAGCTGCAGAGCTGCCAGGGCTCAGCAGAGGCCCCAGGATCAGAGCACTCAGCTCCAGCTTATCAGTGCTGTGTGCAGTGGTCAGCCAGGGAGTGGGTGACCGCATGGGGGAGTGAGACTGGAGTAGCAACCAACACTGGAGCTCTCCCTGAGCCCCAGAGAATGACACACCTGGAAGAGAAAAGGAGGACAAGGGGGGAGAGAGGAGAGGATATAAAAGGAGGAGGTTTTGACAGGAGAAGGAGAGAAAAAAAGACAATGGGGAAAGAGAAAGGGACAGAGAAAGAGAGAGGGAGAAGAGGAGAGGTTTCTGTGAGGCAAACCTGAAAGAGAGAAGGGGATAGAATAGGAGAGGCTTCTGTGGAGCAAGCCTGAGAGAGAAAAAGGGATAGAATAGGATCAACAAAGAAGCAGAGGTTGTGGGAGGAGAGCCCAGCAGGCAGTGAAAGAGAGAGAGGAGAGGGAGAGAGGAAAAAAAGCCGGCCAGCCACTTGACCACCAAGATAGTGGTGCATATTAATAAATATGGATAAATTTGTCATATGTTCATGAGTGCAAAGGGAAAGTGATTCAGCAAAGGAATCGCCACCAAAAAAATTAAAGCCAGCAACAAATCAAAAATACAGTGAAGATTATTTGAAGTTTGGGTTTTATTTTGTGGAAGAAACCAATCAGCAGCTTCCTGTTTGCATTATCTGCAATGAAGTACTATCCAAGTGAGGGCGTGGACAACAACACGGTGACATGATGTGAACTTCGGGGCTCTGGAGAAGCGTTGATATCCTAACTGTTTTCGGGGTCCATAGAGGATCGTAGCCATCTCGTAGGTGTCAGGTTCCAGGCTAAGGAGGATACAAGACACAAACAAACCTAGTATGTTGCTGCCTTTTTATTTCTGGGACTCACGGACAATCCAAAAGAAACTATTGTTAGGGCTATCAGCCCATGCTTCCCACTGCCTTTTATACTTCAGTCACTGCCCACCCATCACCCAATCACACGCACAATCCCCTCCCATGTGATCCAGAAGATTTACAATATTCAATAGCCTGGCCTATCCCATGTCCCTCAGGCTGCTTGGCCATGCCTGCTGGAAAAAGGAAACCAGCCACTGCACTGGACGTCAGTCTATGATAGTCAAGGGAAGATGCAGAGTTAGAATTGCTGCCAGGAGAGTCCGAGTAAGATGCAAGGAGATTGGAGGTGTTTCCTCCTGCTTTTGCCAGTCTCCTTACTGATGTCATCACTGTGCGACTGCCTCTTAGCTGTTTGGTCACCGCCCGACTCCCTTGTGGAAAGGCAGACCTCTGGAAATAGTTCATAGCCCTCACGTTGCTCCCACAGGTACCAGGCAGTGCAGTGCCATAGTGTGCATCCCCCCTGGCTCCTCATACAACTGGGTGGTTGCTCCCCACCCCCTGACTGGCAGCTCTGGACTGGCCAGCATACCAGAGCTGACAGTAGGGATGGTGAAAAATGGAGGCACAGGCTTGAATGAACAGGAAAGCCACAAATTCCCTGAAGCACCAGTGAATAGCCTCCGACCCAACGGCTGGGAAGACAGCTTTGGGAGCTATCTCAAAGCTGGGGCAGTCACACAGAAAGAGAAGAAAGTGAGGTGGATCATCTGGGAGAGATTGAACTGTTGTCTTGAAAACAAGAGTTTACAAAAATGAATAAGAAGTTAAGAAAGACCCTTCCTACAGCATTTTTTTACAATGACAGATGAATTAAGCCTGCAGGATGCTTGGAGAAGAAGATATCCAAAAGAAAAGCAGTACATATTTTACTCAAATAGACACATGTCGTGGTCACGAATAGATATGATGTGGATGTCAATAGAATTAATATCTAAAATATGTAAGATTGACATAGAAACAAGTATATGAGCAGATCACAATCCAATAATAATGACATGAAGGGGCAGAGGAAAAGAATGAGATGGACATTGAATCAAAAAGTATTAAATGAAAAGAATTTTCAACACTATATGGAAAAAGAATTTACTTTTTTCTTTAAAGAAAATAGAAAAGAGGATACATCATTACAAAAAGTGTGGGTGTAAGGATTGCCACTCCTTCCAACTTGAGAAAGTAAGAACTCTTGAAACGTGGTTGTTCAAAGGGATTCTTTTATTAAGCAGAAGTGATAGCCACCCACTTAAAGCAAGATCTGAATACCCTTAGGCAAGACAAGTAGGATTAAAGCAATAGAGACCCCTCCCTTTAAGTCAGAATGCAGATTTTAGCCAATACACAAGTGTGAAGATGTTTTCTTTCCTAGTTTCCCTGAGAACCTGAGCAACCATACATTCACACTGTTATCCTTTAAAGTGAAACAACCCACATGGCTATCATAAAAATTCCTCCAGGTAAAGAAGATCTCAGGGCTCTTTGGCACCAGGATATAGGTTGTAAAATATCTGTTGACATAGGCAATGCTAGTAAATCGAATCCAAGTCTCCCCCTTCCTCCAATTGAATGGCAGTATCACTTTTAGGGATCTGACAGTGGGATACTAGCAAAGCATATATTAGAGGACTGACAATTACATATTTAGCAAAATGGGATAAAAAGAATAGACAAACACAAAAGAAATTGGAAGAGGAGTATAAGAAGTTAGAGATGGAATTACAGAAAAATCTACATAATAAAAAGATTAAGAACTTGATGGACTTGCAAAAACACAAATTGAATTTAATGGAAAATGAAGATTTGGCGAATAAAATAAAGTCAACAAAGCAAAAAACATTTGAAAATGCAAGTAAACAAGGATGATGGTTGGCATATAAAATGAAAAAGAGGAAAGAAAAGAAATTAATAAACCAACTATTAGACCAAGATGGGAAGAAATGCTACCAAAATGAGAAAAAGAAAAAAATAATTGAGAAATATTATAAAAGACTATATCAGCAAGAGACAGTTGCAGAGGGAAATAGAGAACAATACTTAGAAAAAGCTGAAATACCTAAGATTCCAGAAAAATTCAAAAAGGCATTAGAAGAAAGAATATCAATGATGGAATTAATGGAGGGAATTAAAAGACAAAAAAGTGGTAAAACACCAGGACAAGATGGACTACCAGAAGAGTTATATAAAATGCTACAAAATATATTAAATAATGTAATGTTTAACGTAATGTTTAATGATCTATTATTAGAAGCTAAGATTCCAGACTCGTGGATGGAGCGTATATAACTCTTATACCAAAAGAAGAGTCAGATCTACAACAAATGAAGAATTTCAGACTAATTTCTCTACTAAATATGGACTATAACATTTTTGCATCAATTATGGCTGAAAGATTGAAGAGATTGTTAAATGAATTTATACACCCAGATCAGAATGGTTTTTTACCTAAAAGGCAGATTAGAGACAATATGCGAATCATATGGAATACATTGGAATACTATGATGCACATTCAGAAAAACAAATGGTGCTGCTATTTTTAGATGCACAGAAAGCATTTGATAATGTGAATTGGCAATTCATGATAACACAATTACAAATTATGGATTTTGGGGATAGGTTTATAAATATGGTCAAAACTATTATTTTATTCATTTATTATTTATTATTTATTATTTAGACTTATATGCCTATCTCAGAAAAGACTCAGAGCAGCTCACAACAATAAAACACACAAAGTCCAATTTTTAAAAAAATACTCAATAAACTATAAAATAAACTATAAAAACCATTAAAACCCCCTCTAAAACCCCTTCAGTTCAAACTGGCCAGGCGGAATAGCCATGTTTTAAGGCCACAGTGGAAAGAGCAAAGGTCAGGGACCACCCAGAGGCCCAGGGGGAGCTGATTCCACAGGGTAGGTGTGCCCATAGAGAAGGCCCACTCCCTAGGGGTCACCAGCCAACATTGTCTCGCCAACAGCAGCCCAATGAGGCCCTCCCTGTGGAAATGCACCGGGCGATGGGGAGCAGTCACTGACCACAGATGGTCTGCCAAATACCCTGGGCCTAAGCCAAGTAGGGCTTTATAGGTGATAACCAGCACCTTGAATCTCACCCAGAGGGCAACTGGTAGCCAATGCAGGTCCCGCAGGAAGGGTGTAACATGAGAGTGTCGGGACACTCCCATCACTACCCGTGCGGCCACATTCTGCACCAGCTAAAGCCTCTGAGTGGTCTTCAGGGGCAGCCCCATGTAGGGAGCATTGCAGTAGTTGATCCGGGAGGTGACAAGTGTATGAGTGACTGTGCGTAGGGCATCACGGTCCAGGTAGTGGCGCAACTGGCACACCAGACAATATCTGGGCAAATGCCCCCCTGGTCACAGTAGTAACATGATCTTCCAGAGTCAGCCGTGAATCCAGGAGGACGCCTAAGTTGTGCACCCTATCAACAGGGGGCAACACCTCGCTCCCTATAACCAGCAAATATTCCCTTGGAACTGAGATGTCGGTATCCACAGCCACTCCAACTTGGCAGGGTTGAGTTGAAGCCTGTTCCTCCCCATCCAGAGCCTCACCGCTTCCAGGCACTGGGACATCACATCGAGGGCATCACTGGGCTGATTCAGGGTGGTTATAAAAAGTTGGGTATTGTCAGCATACTGATGATACCTCACCCCAAACCACGGATGATCTCCCCCAGCAGCTTCATATAGATGTTGAACAGAAGTGGAGAGAGGACCAACGCCTGATGGACCTCACAAGTGAGGGGCCTTGGAGCAGACCTCTGTCCCCCCACCAACACTGCTTGCAAACACCCAGAGAGGTAGGAGGAGAACCACCATAGAACAATGCCTCCCACTCACAGCCCCTCAAGGCGTCGCAGTAGGGTACCATGGTCGATGGTATCAAAAGCTGCCGAGAGATCTAATAAGACCAGGACAGAGGAATATCCCTTGTCCTGAGCCCTCCAGAGATCATCCACCAGTGCGATCAATACTGTCTCCATGCTGTACCCGGGCCTGAAACCCAACTGGTATGGGTCCAGGTATAGTGTTTCATCCAGGGCCAATGGGAGCTGATGTGCCACCATGCTCTCAACAACCTTCACAATAGGTGACTTCCAGTGGCACCGCTGGTGTTAGCGGCAACTACTTTGGAGTGCTAACCCCTGTGATATCGTAAAGCCACTATGTGAGAATCACGAAGACCTCAGTCAGGTAATAAAAAACCTTTATTGAATAAATTGCAAAAACAGAGATATAAAAATGTGTACAGAATATACTTTGCAAAGGGTCACCTCTCATTCAGATCGAGAAGATGACAAAAATCAAGAAACACTTACGTGGTTTTATACATCCATCAGAATACATCAGATTACATCAGAATAATATCCCCTGAGTATTAGTTACAGATTTTATATAATATATGTAAGACAGGTTCCACCCTGGAAAGTCCCCAACTTCCCAGCAAAGATACCCCAAACGTATCAAAATGCGCACTTCCCTTTCCTAGAACGGACAAACTTAAAAACAACCTCATTAAGACATCCCTAAATCAGCATTTTCCCAGAACACTTAAGAACATTGATTTCCGTCAAAACAACTACACAATACATAGTTCCCTTAAGATAATTAAATCAGCAAAAGGTTATTATAACTTCCTTCGCCCAGTTATATAATAAGGTTAAACAAGGTAAAAGAAAGCACTTAAAATGGCGTAACTTTGGCTCTACCTTTACAGGACTAACCATCATATTTCTCTCAATCCCCACTTTCCCTCTAGATCAATTTATTCCTGTAAATTGTGAATATCTTGTAACATAATAGAAACTTCCCTTCTACCCAAGGTATCCCTCATTTCACCAGACAGCTGCTTCTTCTTCTTCTTCTTCTTCTTCTTCTTCTTCTTCTTCTTCTTCTTCTTCTTCTTCTTCTTCTTCTTCTTCTTCTTCTTCTTCCTCTTCTTGCAGCAGCAATCCCACCAAAGCTTCCAGCAGCTACAACACGCAGGCACACATTTAATACAAAGAAACGATATAAAGCCTACAACTATAATAAGTAGAATTCCCATAAACAATTCCTTCAACCATCCAAAATTGGGTAACCAAGAGATTAATATTTCCCAAATTCCCTTAAAAGCAGTATTTTCCGATATATAACTCAAGTGAGTAGTTATATTGTGTAAAGACTTTAGCTTAGACTCAATAAATTGAGATTTATCGGATATATTGAAACAGCAAAGTCCGTCAAATTCCTCACACCCATGGCCCATCCTTAATAACATATAATCTATAGCTATTCTATTTTGTAATAAAGATTTTCTTATCTCACCCATTTCATCAGCTAAAGCAGCAATAGCGGATGAGGTCTCATTTATACTTTTAGCTAACGCACAAGCTAAATGCCCAAGTTGATATTGACTATACTGAGTAGACATCCATGGAAACATTCCCAAAAGGCCAGTTTGAACTTTATTCAACACAACTACATCATCACTACAAGTAGTATCAAATTCCCATTGGGGTATATCTCTCTTGCCTCTATAAATTCCTCGATACCCCTCATTCTCAAAATGATCATAAGATTCTATCGGTATCACAGGCCACTTAATAGGTCCCGTAGGAGCATGTATAATCAAATGAGGTTCATTTACAGGCCTATGATCTTCCCTATGCTCATGTTCATCAACTGGTTGTATGTCATCATGGGCAGTTACCTTCACAACCACCTTCGTAGGAGTCGCATGGTACAAACTAGGACTATCATCTCATAATAAAATTTAGTCTTCTGATTAATATCCTTCAAATGAGCAACAGCCATTACAGTGGTTAAACGACCAATAGTACAAGGATCACCTATAGCATGTGCTGAAATATAAGCATAAGCATACAAGTCACAAAAGAGAAACCACCCCTTAGGTAAATACAATACCTGGCCCAAAGCTTCTACTTCCTCGATTTCGGAACAATGAAAAACTTTCTCATTAGGCACAGGAACATATATTACCTTTTCCAACCGCTTCTCCGGATGCTTGTACACTATACAATCATAGGCTGGCAATATTGTTTTCAACTCAATTATCAACTTTTTCTGATTAGTCCACTTCGTTGGTTTCTGAGGACTTCCAAATAAAGTAATAAGATGTGACAAATTAAAATTATTTGGCTCTATAGTGATGCGGGCTTCCTCAAATAAAAACTTTCCAGATACAGGCACTCCCACAAAACAAGTAGCCATAATATCAGAGACAGTCGTCTCACCTTTTACACAAAAAGAAGAACTGTTCAAGGCCACTTTCATTAAATCCAAAAATATATTCCCCTCCTTATTCTTTGGTTCCAATACACTTCAGGTATATCGAAAAGGAGCTGTCACATAACCAACTGTACACCGCCCCTTCCATACAAAAGGTAACTTGGGCAGTGCAATATTTCCACAAAAAAACACCAGTTTAGAGGGAGCCTTCATCTCTAAATATGGGAAATGAAACCCTTCCTCCAAAATCCAGAACTTTTTATATGAAGGTGTATAATTACCATATTGTTCATAGCATTGCTTATATAAAAACTCCATCCTATTTGCAAGATCTATAAATTGAGGTGTTATTTCATATGTACGATTACACTTAGCATATTTTCCCAATGGTACACCATCTTCAAAAGTTGATTTAATACATATATCAGCTTCCTCAATACCATCTATTAGGATCAGTGGGGCATCTATAAGAGAATACCGATGCTCAATGTTAGTATGGAAACATAGTTGCTGCCATGTTATAGGATAACTAGGCAATACATCCAAAATTCCCAAACCTGTACGCACCAGTAAAAGAATTATCATTACCACCACAATAAACCCCATTATTCCTAATGGACTAGGCCCACCCCCAACAATACCTTTAGAATAGAAGGCTAATACTGTACCTCTAAATCTTCAATCAGTCGAGGGGAGCTTACATTCACTGGAAACCAAAACATAGATTTAACCCAAGCAACAATATCTTTTCTCAATACAATCAAGAATACAACAAAAATTAGCACTACTCCTAACCAAATAAAAATCACTTGTTCCATCCGACGATCCTCACTCGTCTATGGTTTGTCGACGAAAAGTCAATTTAAGAGGATTCGCAGGTGCCGTATCAACCGTCCATCCACTAGGTGGAGCCACCAGTCCTTTGACTCTGGAATAATGCACCCAACCACGCTCCTTGGTCCTCACAGCCGATTCAGTAGTCAACGAGACTTGGAACGGTCCTTCTCACACAGGCTGCAACTTCTTCTCCGTAAGGGCTTTAATCAGGACCCAGTCTCCACTTTTATAATCATGCACTTGGAAATTAAGAGGTGGGGTTTGCGCCAATAGTCCCTTAGACCTTAAAAAAGAAAAACACTGGGACAGTCCTTGTATATATTTTCTCAGAAAAACATCCTTCAATTCAATCCTAGGCATCCCAACCTTCCCTGTATATGGCAACCCAAACATCATTTCATACGGAGACACTCCCAAATCCTTCCTAGGACTAGTTCGTATTCTCAACAAAGCTAGAGGTAAACATTTAGTCCAGGGTAGCTGCAATGGTCCAGAATGCGGCTGCACGGGTGATTATGGGAGCGACAGGGCGCTCCCACATGACACCTCTCCTACGCGAGCTGCACTGGCTTCCGGTGGTCTTCCGGGTGCGCTTCAAGGTGTTAGTTTTGACCTTTAAAGCGCTCCATGGCATAGGACCGGGGTATTTGCAGGACCGCCTGCTGCTACCGATAACCTCCCACCGGCCAGTACGCTCACACAGAGAGGGTCTCCTCAGGGTGCCATCAGCCAAGCAATGTCAGCTGGCGGCCCCCAGGGGGAGAGCCTTCTCTGTGGGGGCACCCGCCCTGTGGAACGAGCTGCCTCCTGAAATTCGTTTGATCCCGGACCTCCGTGTTTTCCGAAAGGCCCTTAAGACTTATTTATTCCAACAAGCCGGCCTTGCTTGATTGATTTTAATGGGGTTTTTAAATTTTTGGTATTATTAATTTCTGGGGTTTAAAATTGGGTATTTTAACTGGGTTTGAGACTTTTATATTGGAACGCCGACGGTTTAATCTAATTTTAAATTTTTTAAATATTTGTATTATATGTGTTTTAATTTGGCTGTTCACCGCCCTGAGTCCCCCTCCCAGGGAGAAGGGCGGTATATAAATTGAAATAAATAAATAAATAAACTCTAACATCAATTTTTTCAAGGTTGATTTTATTGTCTGATTAGCCCTTTCACAACGTCTAGTAGAACTGGGCGTAAATGCTAAATGTAATTGCCAATCAATTCCTAATTGTTCCATAACCTTCTTAACCACCTGGGCAGTAAAATGTGTACCTCTATCACTATCAATAGATTCAATCAACCCATATCGTGGTATCAATTGTTCCAAAATAATTTTTACAGTCATCTGAGCATTTGCTTTCACACAAGGAAAAGCTTCCATCCATCCAGTTAAATGATCCACTATAACTAGTAAATATTTAAGAGTCCCAACTGCTGGCATCTCTGTATAATCCACTTGAATTCATTGGAAAGGCCAGACAGCCAAGTCCCTACCTCCCTTTGGTAGCTTCCGCATAATTTTCTTATTAATTCTCACACAATGTATACATTTCCTTACTATTTGCATAGCTATAGTATACATTCCCCTACACATATAAGTACATTTCACAAAATCAACCAAAGCTTTTATTCCCCAATGCATCCCTTCATGCACTCATTCAATCACATTCCGCATCACAGCTTTATTAAGAATTTGCACTCCATCCCGTGTCATCCATTTCCCATTCACTTTATTTACACCGTCATCTATCATTTGTTTTTCTTCTTCATCAGTGAATACTGGATTTACATCAAAATTCAAAGCAGGCACTAAAACCATAACCACTTCTTCCCCAAAAGCTGCTTCCTTAGCTGCCTTGTCCGCCAATTTATTCCCCAGTATTAATTTGGAAGTCCGTCTCTTATGTGCTTCAACATGTATAACTGCAAGTTTCGCTGGTCCCTCTGCTGCTTTCAAAACAGCTGTAATAAGATCAATTTGTTTTAACTCCTTTCCCTTACTCGAAATCAATCATCTTTCAATCCAAATTTTCCCAAACGTGTAAAATCCCATAAGCATATTTGGAATCAGTATAAATATTCCCTACCTCATTTATCAATATATGTAATGCTTGTAACAATGCAAAAACTTCACATGTCTGCGCAGACCACTCAGACGGCAATTTCCCAGCCTCCAATACCTCCGTAGTATCCCCATTCACTACAGCATAACCATTCAACCTTTTTCCATTCACTACAGGAGAAGAACCATCAATAAATAGATTTATACCACCCTCTAGTGGACTATCCTCTAAATCCTCTCGAACCTTCGTTTGGAGATCTATTACTTCAACACAATCATGCTCCACAGAATCCCATTCCTTTCTCTCCCCTGACAAAAACTCTGCCGGGTTTAGGTTCCTATCTGTAGAAAGAACTAAATTCTCCTGTGACAATAGAATCACTTCATATTTTAGAAGCCTTGAATTAGTCAACCACCTGTGCGCCTTTTGCATCAGAATAGTCCTTACCTGATGCGGATTACTCACAACCAATGCACCACCAAATGTCAGTTTCCTACTCTCTTCCACTAATAAAGCAGTAGCAGCCACAGCTTGTACACACACAGGCCAACCCCTCACCACAGGATCCATTAACTTAGACAAAAAAGCTACAGGTTTCTTTTTACCAGCCCAAGCCTGAGCCAACACTCCCTTAGCAATGCCATCTTCTACCGCTACAAATAGATGAAATGGTTTCTTCAAATCCGGCAAACTCAACACTGGAGCCTGACTTAAAGCCCTCTTCAACCCATCCAACTTAGCCTCATCACCTTTCTTCCACACAACAATCCAAGGTTCAGATTCAGCTAGTTTATCATATAAAAACTTAACCTTATCAGTATATTCATCAATCCACAATCTACAATACCCTAATAATACAAGCAGCTTCCTAACCTCTTTCTTGGTTTTTGGCAAAGGCTGTGTCAATATTCCTTCTATCCTTTCAGGATTTATCCTCTTACTACCCTGGCTTATCATATGTCCCAAATACTTAACCTCTAATTCAACATATTGTAATTTCCATTTAGACACACGTAAGCCATTTCTCTCAAGAAAATTCAATAAAGTATTGGTTCCCTCCTCAACCACATTTTTCTTCTCTCTGGATAGCAACAAATCATCCACATATTGTAACACTTGAACTCCCAAAGGGGCACTAAATTTCTCCAACACTTTCTCCAGCATTTGCCCAAACAAATTTGGATTCTCAGAAAACCCCTGCGGCAAAACACACCATCTAAACTGCTGACTTCTATTCGTATCCGGGTCCGTCCACTCAAAAGCAAAAATATCCCTCGACTCCTCCGCCCAGGGACATGTCCAAAAAGCATCCTTCAAATCTATTACACTAAAATACTTATGACTATGGGGTATACGACTTAATAACGTATATGGATTACTAACTACTGAATGTCTACAAGCAAATTAATGGACCTTAGATTGTGCACAATCCTAAGAGACCCATCAGGTTTCCTCACAGGTAAAATAGGTGTATTATACTGAGACATAGTCGGTTCAATTAACCCATCTTCCAACAACTTCCCTATAACTGGTTTCAACTCTCTCCTCAAATCTATTGGTATATTGTATTGCTTAATCTTAACAGGAACAGCTCCCTCCTTCAAAATCACTATCAACGGAGGAATATCTAGAATACCCCTATTTCCTTCAGTCTCCCAGACTATTGGATCAATCTTCCGTTCCTGTTCCTCAGTCAATACATTCACCTTTGCATCTACACCAGAAAATTTTAGCTCACATCCCAAACGTGACAATGCATCTCTCCCCAACAAATTTATACCAGCCTCTGGAACAAAAATTACATCTAAATAGATAACACGCTTGCCACAACTCAGTTTCATGTTCGGCAATAAAGGAACATCAAAAGGTATACCCTTCACACCCCATATTTTAATAGTTGCACCTGTAGGATTCACCCCCATAGGCAATTTACAAATTGAAGTTCTGGTTGCCCCAGTATCTATTTAAAATACCTGATCCTCCTCCTCTGGTCTCACTAATAAATTTATCAAGGGCTCTTGGTGGGACCCCCCTATCAAAAGCCCCTGACCCCACTAATCATCATCTTCCTCTCCCATAATAGTATATAGACGCTGAGACCGTCTCTTCTCAGGACAAGTCCTAGCAAAATGCCCTTCCTTTCCACAAGCAAAACACTTCTTGCTTTCCATTCCTCCAACACCAGGCTTCTTCCACTGAAGCAAACCTCTCCCTATTCCAGGACATTGTGGTCTCATTACCACCGGAACTGATTTCACAAAGCCTCTTCCCCAGCCACCCGACTCCTTTCTCTCTCCTGACTTATTGGCAGCCTTTAACACAGACACCATCATCTGACTTTTCTGTCTAGATTTTGCTTCATCTCTATTCACATAAACCTTTTGAGCTTCTTTCAACAGAGATGTAATATCAGAAACAGCCCAGTCCTCTAACTTCTGAATTTTTCTCTTAATGTCTGGCCATGACCTGGTCACAAACTGCATTTTCATTAAGGACTCATAAGCAGGTGTCTCCGGAGAGAGACCAGAATACTTATTCAAGTTGTCCTTAATCCTCTCCAGAAACACAGAAGGCGTTTCATCACGCAGCTGTTCTATCTCAAAGGCTTTTGACAAGTTTTTCCCTTGAGGAACAGCTGTTTTAACCCCCTGAAGAATTATGCGTTTCAAATCTTCCATCTGTCCCCGGCAAGCCGCAGTATTATTATCTCAGCCGGGGTCCACTAATGGAAACTTAGTATCAGCAGCCACAGGCTGTGCAGCCCCCACCTGGGTTTTATCCCAATGTGCCATCGCTGCCTTCCGAATTTGCACCCTCTCCTCAGGGGAAAACAAATAACCCAAAATATGTTGCAACTCCACAAACGTATACAAATTGGGTCCTAAAAACAAGTCCAATGACTCAGACAACTTAATTGGATCTGCCTGCAGGGATGCCGGCATATTACTTTTATAATTTCTCAAGTCAGTGGAAGTTAAGGGCACATTCACAAAAGTAGTGATTGGCAACCCTGCAGCTGTCGTCCCATTAGGCATCTCCCTCAATGGAAGCATTTTTTTCGTCTGTGTCTGTGAACGTGTAATTGGTGGAGAAACAGTCAGATTTTCTCTTTCCTGTCTCCCCGTCACTGGCAATTCATCTAGTTCTTTTTTTTAACTGACGATATTGCCTCTCTGCTGAAACTTCCTCTTCAGCTCCTCCAGCTGCCTCTTCAAGATTACCCACAGCCCCCGCACCATTCAGATTGTAAGGAGGAGGGGGTGGTGGGCATGTAGCATAAGCCAAAGGATCCCAGCCCTTCTCTTCCTCCTCCTTACCATACATTAACTTAGAACTCCTCGGAGGGAAAGGATCAAACCACTGCACATGAAACCAAGGTTCAACATATATCAACTGAGCTGTCAGCTTCTTTTGTTCCAGCACCTTTTTCAAAGCATTTATCCAATACGGGTCTGATTCCCCAAACTTACTCCATCTATAATTAGGCTGTATCAACACAAACATCGGCCAAACCCTTGTGCAATAATTAATCATTGTTACTTTATCTAACATCTTTGTATATGCTTTCAGCCAATCCTCTGACCACTGTGTCAGCAACTCCCCTAATGGAGATATGGGAGGGATGGAAGGTATTTCAGTCACGGCTGCTCTTTTCCCTAAGCGAAGCCCCATACTTAATACTATCACCTATTATATACACAAAGCACACAGGGCAGACACACACAAACATACACAGTACTCAATCTCAAACATACACAAATCCAGACCAAGAGAAAGAAAAACATATACTCACAGGGTACCAGTGCACTGTAGTCGTCAGAAGCTTCTCCCTCTCTGTCCATGCTTTCACGTCTCCCAGGGTATACAGAAGCAATCCCGGCTGGAAAGGAAATCACCCTCCCCACCAAAATAGTGGATAGCATGCTCTGTAGGGCTATTTCCTGACCAGATGGACGTTCAAGTCCCTGTCGGGCGCCAGTTGTGAGAATCACGAAGACCTCAGTCAGGTAATAAAAAACCTTTATTGAATAAATTGCAAAAACAGAGATATAAAAACGTGTACAGAATATACTTTGCAAAGGGTCACCTCTCATTCAGATCGAGAAGATGACAAAAATCAAGAAACACTTACGTGGTTTTATACATCCATCAGAATACATCAGATTACATCAGAATAATATCCCCTGAGAATTAGTTACAGATTTTATATAATATATGTAAGACAGGTTCCATCCTGGAAAGTCCCCAACTTCCCAGCAAAGATACCCCAAACGTATCAAAATGCGCACTTCCCTTTCCTAGAACGGACAAACTTAAAAACAACCTCATTAAGACATCCCTAAATCAGCATTTTCCCAGAACACTTAAGAACATTGATTTCCGTCAAAACAACTACACAATACATAGTTCCCTTAAGATAATTAAATCAGCAAAAGGTTATTATAACCCCCTTCGCCCAGTTATATAATAAGGTTAAACAAGGTAAAAGAAAGCACTTAAAATGGCGTAACTTTGGCTCTACCTTTACAGGACTAACCATCATATTTCTCTCACACTAGAAGAGCAAAAATCAGCTGTCTAGCAGCTTGGAAACTTTCCCCCTGGGAGAAGTGGGGAAAGTGAGCTGACAGGTGTGGGTAGAGCTCCCCAAGACCTCCAGGAACAGTCCTGGAGTGCGGAGGGTGAGAGCTCCCCAAGCACCTGACTGAGAAGCTTTGGATCCGGGACATTTCTGTTGAAAACAGAACAAGGTGCTGCGACCACCCCTGCAAGCTAAATTTTTCTACAATGATTGGATTTAAACACAGGCAGAGCAAAGACAGGAGAAATCACAATTGCAAGTACTAAACTTTAACTCTAATAGACTATTACTTCCTTCAGAGTCTGAGACGGGAGAAAGCTGAAAGAAGATGGTGCTGGTTTTCTTAAGGGCGTGAAATTGAAAGTCAAAAGAGAAAGTGCTTGTTAATGTCTGTTAACGCTTGTTAATGTTGTCAGTACTGTTTAAAAGACTTTGCTTGGGGAAATTAAGGTCTGGAAGCTAAAGAAAATAAGACTGAATTACCAATAAGCTATAATACCTACTAAAGAGTGAGATCAAGAAGATTTATTGGTTTTGCTGTGTGGTTGCTGGAAAAGAGCAATTTGGAAATGGCTGTGAAGCAAATAAAAACTGTTGTGACTGAAAGTGCTGGGTCTTCTCCAGCTCAAGACTGCATCAAAAATGCAGTCTTTATTAGCCCCACCAGAAACACAAGTATTAACATTAGAAGTTCTTGAGGGGGCTTTAAAAAAATTATCCACTGATCTGGAAGAAAAAATTACATTCCGTTTGGAGGAAAAAATCAAAGAAGTGTCTGAGGAACTGCTTGATATTAAAGATACAATTCAAACTCAAAACGTTGCAATAAGAGAAGATATTGTTGAAGCATTCAAAGGACTGTTGGGTCAAGTTACATCATTGGAAGTGACGGTGGATGAAATTGATCAGTTTAATTCGAATGTGAAGGCTAAACTGGGGGAGGCTCAAACCAAGATGGAAAAAGCAGAAGCAGAACTCATAATGACACAATACAGAGCGATGGAATGGGCAGTGAGGGTGAGAGGCTTGAAAAAAAACAACCAGGAAAATCTGAGGGAGATTTTTGCAGAAGCCTTTGCTCAGTTTACTGGAGAATCAAAAGCAGAGTGTGACTGGCAAATAGACAAAAATTTTTGTGTTAATTCATGGATTGCTAGACAGAGACAACTACCAAGAGATATTGTGATTTTCTTTGTTACAAGGAGGACAAGAAATGGAATCTTGCAAGTCTCTTATAAAAAGAAACTTCAAGTGGCTGGATAGGAGGTTGCAGTAATGAAGGAAATTCCCCCAGAAATGTTGAGATCCAGAAAGGACTATGTTTTTCTAGTTGATGAACTCAGAAACTGTCAGCTACAGTACAGATGGGAGGCTCCAGCCAGATTAGTGGTGAATTATTTAGGAGAGAGATATTGTCTCAACACAGTCTGGAAGGCAAGAGATTTTTACACTACCATACTAAAGGCTGGAAACCCTCCATCTCCAGATGTCAGAAGAAGGAAAAAAGCAGGGGAGGCCAGGAAGGGGGAAAAGGAAGTTATACAGGCACAAGCCCAAGGAGGTGTTTTGACTACTCAAGAAGAATTACTGCAACTTTCAGAGGATGTTCAACTTCTGGATTTATTTGAAAAAATGGAAGATCCCAAGGAACAAAGACAAACTCGAGCAGCAACCAAACATAAAGAACAAGAATTAAAAAAGCAACAAAGCCAGATGATAACTCAAGAAATTGTAACTACAAATACAGAAGCTGTGGGAGGGGCAAGACTGAAGAAGAAATTCCAAGACTTCCAGTCGGTGCTCCGGAAGCTTTCAGGAGCTAAAGATGGCAAATAATTTTTTGACCTGGAATGTTAATGGATTAAACTCACCAAAAAAGAGGAAGAAGATATTTCACTATTTGAAACAGTTTAAAAACGATGTAATTTGCTTGCAAGAAACACACATAAGAACAAATAACCAAAAATATCTAATAAATGCTAGATTGGGAACAAATTTTGTTGCATCAGCTCCTGAGAAGAAAAATGGTATAGTTATATACATAAGAACAGATTTAACAGCTAAATTAATTGAAGCAGATCCACAAGGAAGATATATAGCAATTGAATTATTAATAGAAGGGAAGAAAATATTTTTAATGGGAGTATATGCACCCAATCAACAAGAAGATAAATTTTACAACCTTTTGCATACAAAATTAATACAAATGGATTACAAATCATGCATAATGATGGGTGACTGGAATGGTGTATTGGATACCAAAAAGGACAAAAAGACTCTTTTACAAAATACTCAAACACGGGCTAAATTGCCCAAATCTTTTTTTGATATGTTGAATGACATGGAGTTGAGAGATACATGGTGTGAACGAAATCTTGATGAACAAGATTTTACACTTTTTTTCTGATAGGCACCAATCTTTTTCTAGAATTGATTTTATATTAATTACAAATGATTTTCTTTCCAGGGTAAAGAAAACTAAGATATGCCCAAGAACCTTAACAGACCACAATCTGGTTTGGATGGAATTGAAACCTGGAGGTCTAGGAGGTCATGGAAATTAAATGAAAACTTATTTCGATATGAGGCAAATGTGATAGAATGCAAAAAGTTAATGAAAGAATGTTTTGATCTGAATATGCATAAGGGTACACCTGTGGAAATGGTTTTGGATGCAAGTAAAGCATATATGAGAGGAGTTTTAATAAATTTGAATAATGTATATAAATGTAGACAGGGAAAAAAATGGGAGGAATTGAAGAGGAAATAAAAAAGAAAGAACAGGCGTCAATAGGTAAACCAGATGATACAAGTATAAAAGAAGCCATTACAATACTGCTAGGACAGTTTAACATGTTGATATCAGATCAAGCTGCAACAAATTTGCAATATGCTGAACGTAATACTTTTTGTAATGCAAACAAACCAGGCAGGTGGTTAACATATATGTTAAGGAAAAAACAAAAATCTCGTGCAATAGAAAAAATAGAGTATAAAGGTAAAGAGGTATATCAACAGAATATGATTAAAAAAGCTTTTTTAGATTTTTACACAAAGTTGTATGCTGGTGATAAAATACAAGGTATTGATATAGATAGATACTTGCAGAAGGAGAAGATTCCTATAATTACTGATGAGCAAAGAGAAAGACTGAATTTATCGAT
The DNA here is from genome assembly GCA_030761175.1 of Masticophis lateralis. Lineage (NCBI taxonomy): Eukaryota > Metazoa > Chordata > Lepidosauria > Squamata > Colubridae > Masticophis > Masticophis lateralis. The sequence goes on along the minus strand of JAUDYJ010000004.1, from coordinate 74,931,577 downwards.
AACTACTGAGGAAATTCTCCTGGCAATTAAACAGCTGAAAAGCGGAAAGGCTCCGGTACTGATGGATTGACAGCAGTGAATTATAAAAATCTTCAATTAGAAATGGTAGAACTGCTTAAAGAATTATTTACTAAAATACAATGTGGAGGAGAGGTACCACCATCTTGGAGAACAGCTTTTATTTCCCTGATTCCGAAAGAAGATCAAGATTATAGCCAGCCTAAAAATTATAGACCTATATCATTGCTTAATGTAGATTATAAGATTTTTGCGAAAATTTTAGCAAATAGATTAATGTCAGTTATGCAACAAGTGATTCACAATAATCAAACTGGCTTTATACAAGGGAGACAAATGAAAAGCAATGTAAGACAAATTGTTAATATACTGGAATATTTGGGGAAGAATAACCAAGTTCCTGCAGTGCTTATTTTTTTGGATGCAGAGAAAGCGTTTGATCGATTGAATTGGCAGTTTTTAGTGAAGATAGCACAGAAAATGCAGCTGGGAGAGCAGTTTATACAATCAATTAAGGCAATATATCAGAAATGAACAGCACAAATAATTGTTAATGGTAGTCTAACAGAAACTTTTAAAATTGAAAAAGGAACAAGACAAGGGTCCCTTGTCTCCACTATTGTTCATTTTAACTCTGGAAGTATTGCTGAATAAGATACGGGATTCAGACAATATACAGGGTATTAAGATTAGGCAATATGACTATAAAGTACGAGCATTCCCAGATGACCTGGTTGTGACTTTAACTCAACCAGTAAATTCAGCTACAGGTTTAATGGATATAATTAAACAATATGGTCAAATATCAGAGTTTAAAATAAATATAGGAAAAACAAAGATGATAACTCAAAATATGACTACAAATCAAAAAGAAAAATTGGAAAGAGTAACAGGATGCAAGATAGTGAAAAAGGTTAAGTATTTAGGAGTTTATATTACAACGTCAAATGGGAAATTATATAAGTATAATTTTGAATTGTTATGGCATAAAATACAGATAGAGATGGACAATTGTCTTTGCTGGGAAGAATTGCCGTAGTTAAAATGAATGTTTTGCCTAAGTTTCTATTCCTTTTTCAAACGATACCAATACTTAAAAAAGATGCAAATTTGGAGTATTGGCAGAAAGGTATTAACAACTTTGTTTGGGCAGAGAAGAAACCGAGAGTTAAATTAAAAATAATGCAGGATATACGTAAAAGAGGTGGTTTGAAATTGCCCAATTTAAAATTGTATTATGAAGCAGCTGTTCTAGCAGCAATTAGTGACTGGATCAACCTAACAGAAGAAAGAATATTGAACATTGAGGGGTATGACTTGATATATGGATGGCATGCCTATTTAGTTTATGAGAAAAAGGTGGACAGGACTTTTAAAAGCCACATATTAAGGAATGCTCTTCTGCGTGTCTGGAAAAAATATCAATACAAATTGAACGATAAGATACCCATGTGGGTAGTACCCAGACACATGATAGAGAATATAAATATAGCACAAAGGCAGGATGTAATTACTTATAAAGAACTTTTGATTACAGAAAGAAATATACTACAGTTAAAGCCTTTGAATGTATTAAGAGAGGAAAGGGTGATTCAAACCTGGTTTCAGTATGTACAGTTGCAGAATAGATGGAAAAAAGATCAGAAAATTGGTATTACACAAAGCGAAGAAAATTTGATAAAACAAATTAGAGACCAGAGTCCAATGCACATAAAAAGGTTGTATAATATATTGGTAGAAATAGATTCGGAGACAGAGTTAGTTAAAGATTGTATGATAAAATGGGCACAAAACTTTGATGAACCAATAATGATGAAAACATGGGAAATGATCTGGGTAAGATATGTAAAATTTACACAAGCTCAAAACTTGAGAGAAAACTTTTACAAAATGTTTTATAGATGGCATTTGGATCCTAAAAAATTAGCTTGTATGTAACTTACAACCTAAATGTTGGAGATGTGATTGTACTGATGCAACCTATTTTCATTTTTGGTGGACTTGTAAAAAAATTAAAGCATTTTAGATAAAAATATGGTGGATTATTCAAAATATTCTTTAAAAAAGGATAAAGTTTACTCCACAGTTGTTTTCGTTAGGTATCATAAAAGATTATATGGCTATAGAGACTAATTTGATCTTGAATTTAATAACTGCAGCAAGACTCTTGGTGGTGCAGTATTGGAAGAAGGAAGACTTACCTACTATTCAAGAATGGACATTAAAAGTAGTAAATTTAGCAGAGATGGCGAAAATTTCAGCATATTTAAAGGACCATTCAAATGAGAAATATATGTTGGAGTGGAGAAGATGGATTGATTATATTCAAGGCAAATATTGGTCTAAAAAATTTCAAATAGTTTATGAATGAACAAAGAGATGGTATAAAGTACCAAAATTTAGTTTAGTAAAAGGGGAATTAAAAGTCCAAGAGGGGGTTAGAAAGCTATGGATAGTTAGCTTATGTTAGCTTATGATTGTTAAATGTTATACCCTGTATTTTGCTCTGGGAAGTAGGGAGGGGAGGGCTGGGGAGGGGAGGGTTGGAAGGGGAGGAGGGAGGGGGAAGGGGAAATGTAAAAAATTTTTAAAAATTTTCAATAAAAAAAAAACCTTCGCAATAAAGCGAATGTTGGAGACAGGACGAAAGTTATTCAAAATAGATGGGTCCAAGGCAGGTTTCTTGAGGAGGGGTCTCACCACCGCCTCCTTCAAGGTGGCTAGGAAACTCCCCTCACCCAAGGAGGCAGTAATCACTGCCTGGATCCAGCCACGTGTAACCTCCCGAGCTGAATAAACAAGCCAGGAGGGACACGGGTCCAACAAACAGGTGGTGGTACTCAGCTTACCCATGATCCTGTCCACTTCCTCAGGAGTAACAGGATCAAACTCATCCCAAATCACCAGTCCCTCCCCCACCTCCCCGACTGACCCTGCCCAGTCGGAGTCCAGCCCATCTCGAATGCGAGCGATCTTGTCCCGCAGATGTTGACAATACTCCTCGGCCCATCCCTGCATAGGGTCATTCCACGGCTCCCTGATTCAAAAGGGAGCAGGACACCCTAAACAGGGTGGCCAGGCAATTATCTGTGGACACGATGAGGGCAGAGAAGTGAGCACGCTTCGCCGCCTCCATTGCCACCAGATAAGATCAAGTAAAAGATCTCAATTGTGTTCAGTCAGACTCAGAACGGCTGGATCTCCAATTGTTCTCCAGGTCTCTCCTCTGACACTTTATCTCCCGGAGCTCCTCAGTAAACCAAGGGACCAACTGGGATCTCCATCGGGTCAGAGGTTGCAAAGGCATGACCCTGTCAAGCGCCCCGGCAGCTGCCTTTTCCCAGGCATCCACCAGAGTCTCGACCGGGGGGTGGGAAAGAGAGAGAGGTATAGTCCCAAGCTCCATCTGGAACCGCTCAGGGTTCATCAGGTGCTTGGGGTGGAACCAGGTGGTTGGTTCTGCCTCCCAGTAGTGGGGGGGGCAGCATAATGGAAGCCCAGCCTAAGGAGATAGTGATTGGTCCATGATGGGGGTAAATAACTGGCATACCCCCACCACACTCACTCCGCCACTGCTCCAAGATAAAAACTAGATTGGGCATGTGTACCCCCAGATGAGTTGGGCCCTGTATTATCTGGGTCAGGTCCATGGCTGCCATGGAAGCCATGAACTCCCAGGCAACTCCCAATGCCTCCCCCAGGGAGGGTAGGTTAAAGTCCTCCAGCACAATGAGTTTGGGAAATTCAACCACCAGCCCCGATATGGCATCTAGCAGCCCGGGCAGCCCTGCCATTGATATGCAGCTAGGAGATAGGTACATAATCAACAGGGCCAACTGACCTTGCGGTCCCCATCTCATGAGGAGGGACTCACATCCATCTAGCTGAGGAGCAGTGACCTCCCGCAGACCATGGGCCTCCCTGATAACAACTGCCACCCCCCCCACCCCTCCCCTGGGTCCTCGGCTGGTGCAGCACCTGAAAACCTGGTGGACAAAGTTCGTTCAGAGGGACACCTCCCACCGTGCCCAGCCAGGTTTCCGTAATGCAAGCCAGATCCGCATTTTCCTTCTTGATCAGTTCATTGATGAGGGGAGCTTTGTTAACCACGGACCTGGCATTAAAATAAACCAGCCTAAGCCCAGGGGCCCTCTCTCTCAGACCCCCAGGGAGACAGGCGGAATATATACTATATATAAAGGCCAATCAGCAAGGTGGTTGTAAATGGTGAAATGACAGAAAAAGTAGATATTAGAAAAGGAACTAGACAAGGATGTCCATTATCTCCATTATTATTTATACTGGCACGAGACATCTTAAACAGAAATGTAAGATAAGATAAAGAAAAAAAGGGAATGAAAATTTAAAAAGAAGAATATAAATTGCAAGCATTTGTGGATAACTTAAGTGTTTATTATGGGAGATCCTACAGAAACAGGTCCAAAATTACTTCAGCAAATAGAAGAATATGGAGAAGTAGTGGAACTGAAAATCAATAAGGATAAGACAAAAATCTTTGTTAAAAATATGAGAAAAAAAAATTAATGGAGAAGTTAGATATTCAAATAGCAAAGAAAGTGAAATATTTGGGTATCCAATTAACCTCAAGATGTGTAACTGTCAAGGAAAATAATTACTATAAATTGAGAAATCAAATTGAAATAGACTTGGAGAAATGGAGAAATCTGTGATTATCATAAATGGGAAGGATAGTGTTAATCAAGATGAACATACTACCAAGAATCTTATTTCTTTTCCAAATGATACCAATAAAGCTTGAGAAAAAGTCCTTTGAGAATTTGAATAGAACAATGTGGAAATATGTATGGCGAGGGAAAAAAGCAAGAATTAATATAAAAATGTTACAAGACTTAAGAATTAAAGGTGGGTTTGGACTACTAAATTGGGAACTATACTACCAAGCAGCAGTGCTAACATTGATTAAAGAATGGATTTTATTGAGAAATACAAGACTATTGGCTTTTGTCAACATGATTTGCAACTAGGCTGGCACGCCTTCCTATGGTATGAGAAAAACAGGATACATGGATATTTCCAGAGACATTATGTAAGAAACAGCTTGTTAACAATATGGGAGAGACTGAAAGAAAAACATTACATGAGAATACCAATGTGGCTTTCAACAATGGAAGCTTTGACACATCCAAATATTATTAATATGAGAAATATTGTTAGATATACAGATATTTTATCAGAAAAGGGAGAATAAAACAAAAACAAGAGGTAGAAAAACAAGGCATTGAGACAGATTGGTATACACAATTGCAAATATAATCAAGATATGAAAAAGATTTGAGACAATATGGTTTTAATTTGGGAAAATCAGAATTAGATGAGATACTGATGGGAACAGATGAAAAAATGATTAAGAAACTATATAATTATTTATTGAAAATCAGATTAGAAGATGAAGATGTAAAAGAAACAATGATAGCATGGGCAAAAAACTTTGACTGTATGATTGAATTAGAGAAATGGCAACAAATATGGGAAATGAATTATAAATTAACAATGGCAAGAGCATATAAAGAAAATTTATATAAAATGTTTTATAGATGGCATATGTCACTAGAAATGTTAGCAAAAATGTTTAAGGATAAATCAGCTAAATGTTGGAAATTTTCAAATTGCATTGAAAATATATTGAATTGAAAAGAAAAACAACAATGGAGAGGGAAAGGAGAGAGGAGTAGAGGGATAGATAGGAAGAAGACGGGAGAAGAGAGGAAAGGAGAGAGAGGGACAGAAGAAAGGGAAAAGGAAGAAAGGGAGGGGAAACAAGAGTAGGAGAGAAGGTTAGAAAGGGAGGAAGAGGGGAGGAGTGGGGGAAACGAAGGGGAAGGAGGGGAGGGGAAGGAGAGGAGGGGAAGGAGAGGAGGACAGAAGAAAGTGGAAAAGAATAGAAGAAAGGGGGAAGGGAAAGAGGGGAGGAGAGGAAGGGTTGTTGTGAAATAAGGAAGATATGGAATGGTAGAAGAACAACCCCGAGTATAATTTAAAATTTTAGGAGGAAGACTGAACAAATATGAAAATCAAAAGATAATATGTATGATTAATAATGGCTAAGAGATTGTACATTTGTGTATGTTTATGAGAAATGAAAATAAAAAAACTTTCAAAAAAGAAGTACTATTCAAGCATTTCATGAAGCCTTCTTTGCTCCAGAGACATTTAACAACAAAACATAAAGAGCACACTGAAAAGCCAGGAGTGTGAGAACCAGCTTTTCCCCCACTTCCAAGAAACTACAAACTCTTGAGAACTTTGTATTTCAAAAGGAACCTTTTATTGAAAGGATGAAAGCAAGTCAAAACTCAAAGCAGGCTCTGGGGTCCCTCAGGGCATGTAGTTCAGGATAAAAGAAATTAGGAACCACCTCCCCACCTTCCGATGTGGATTCCAACCAATCTGCCAGTGTGAAGATGAATTGTACCAGCCTCTCTGAGAAACAGATACGAAGAGCTTCTCAGGGTCATTTTATAATCCACTTGTTTCCCCCCGCCCTCTTTCATTTCCCAAGGTGTGAGAATTCTCCAGGCATTCCTGGCTCCAGGCAATGGTTATAAATCAGGTTAAAGTTATACAAAGAGGACCAAGCAAGAAATTGGATACTTAGGACATGTAGGCAAAGAACTAAACTAAACTAAACTAAATCTAAATCCCCCCACTTCTTCCATGAAGAATGGCAGATACACGGATCTGACATATTGCCCTCCTCAGAAAAATGGAAAATCCACCTAGAAAGACATAAAACCTATAAAATACATTAAGATTTAGGATGGTTTGTGTGGGTCTTTCAGTGGAATTTCCTTAACAGTGTGGGGGCTTTTACATGTTTTTTGGCTACCCATTTGTTCTGAGACGATGGTAGGCGTTTCTATTCCACTAAATATTGTGTGGAGCCATGGTGAGTGCGGGAGTCAAAGATATCTTTGATTTCAAAATGTTGAAATCAAATTTCCACCATAATAGGAGTTGGAGGTGTGGGCAAAGGGGGGGGGGTCTGACTTTTGAAGTGATTTCTGGCTTGAGTAGGCTGTAGTGAAACACTGGATGAACCTGCCTAAGTGTCTTAGGAAAGAGGAGTTCTACCGTGACAGGGTTTATGATTCTAGCAATGGGGAATGGGCCAATGAATTTTGGTCCCAGGTTCTAAAATGGTTGTAAGGATTGTAGAAATTTTGTGGATAGATATATCCACAAAGGTTTGGGTGGTTTGGGTTTCTTGTCAATCCATTGGGGAACTCCATGGAAGCGATAAATGTGGACTAAAAACATTTTTGCTAATGCCTTAACAGTTGGGATCTTCTGGCAGGGTATGAAATGGACCTGTTTTGAAAAGAGGTCAATTACAACCCAAATAAATGTGTTTCCCATGCTTTCAGGCAGCTCCACTATAAAATCCATAGAAATCTCTCTCTACAGTTTGTAAGAGCCCTGGGGACTTTTCTTGTCATCTTTTTGCAGCTACACAGGTGGGGCAGCTAGCCATCTAGTTCTCAATGTCTTTTTTAAGGGATGGCCAACAGAATTGACTTTTGATTAGTATAGCATTTTCACAAATCCAAAATGTCCAGCTATCTTGGAGTCATTGGCATCGTTTCAGAAGATCGTTCCAATCTTTGGCTAGCAGGGGCGTAAAGTTTGTTTTCAATCCAGGCTAAGTCGTCTTTAAGCAAACAAATGTTTTTGTGTGCCTGGAACCAGTCATCCTTAAGTAGTGCCTCCTTAAATTTTGAGACCGTTGCATTGTCACCAAGTAGTTCTTTTTTGGCTTGTGTTTGGGTGGCTTGCTGAGGTGTTTGGTGCATAGGTTTAACAATTTCAGTCTTTTTACTGTTGTATTGGGGTTTTCTGGACAGGGCATCAATTAAGAAGTTTTTTCTTCCTGGGAGATATTTGAGAGTAAAATTAAAACATTTAAAGTATTGCACCCAACATACTTTTTGGGGGGAGAGTTTTCATGGGGTTTTCAAAGCTTCTAAGTTTTTATGATCAGTCCAGACTTCAAAGGGTATTTTGTTCCATTCTAAGAACTGTCTCCATGTGAAGAGGGCCCATTGTACTGCATAAGCCTCTTTCTCCCATATGGCCCATCTTTGCTCAGTTTCTGTCAATTTCTTGGATGTGTATGCACATGATTGCAACTGCCCCTGTTAATTGTTTTGAAGGAGGATCGCTCCTACTGCCACGTCACTGGCATCTGCTTGGTTGAAAACGGTTCTGGGTCTGAGTGTTTTAGGACTGGTTCAGCTGAGAATAGTTGTTTGAGTTTTTTTAATGCCACTTAACATTCCATGGTCCAGTTAGAGGGTTGCCTTGGTTTTGGTTCCCCCCCCCCTTTCCTCTTTAGCAAGTTTGTAATGGGGAGGGCAAAGGCTGGAATGAATTGATGGTAAAAGTTAGCAAAACCAAGGAAACTTTGCACTTGTTTATGGGTTTGGGGCGGCTCCCAATCGATGACGGCTTTTACTTTTAGTGGATCCATTTCAATTCCCTCGTGGGATATTCTATATCCCAGGTAGTCAATTCTTTCTTGGTGGAAATCACATTTAGAGAGTTTTGCATAGAGTTTGGCAGCTTGGAGTTTAGCGAGAACTGCTCAGACTAGTTTTATGTGTTCTGCTTTTGTTTCAGTGTAAATTAGAATGTCATTAAGGTAAACCAGGACCCCTTTGTATAAATGTTCATGGAACACCTCATTAATTAGTTGCATAAACACAGCAGGGGCCCCTTATAGTCCAAAAGGGAGTACTTTAAATTGGTAGCACCCCAGCGGGGTGTAAAAGGCAGTCTTCCACACATCCCCTTTCCTAATTCTGATGCGGTAATATGCCTCTCGTAAATCAAGCTTTGAAAATATTTTTCCTTTAGAAAGATGAGAGGTGAGTACATATTTTCCACATTGATCGTGTTAAGATTTCGGTAGTCAATGCAGAGGCATCTTTCTTTTCACAGACTAACACTGGGGCTGCTATTTTTGGTCGGGTAGGTTTGATGAAACCCCTTTTGAGTTTTTTGTCAATAAGCACTCTGAGTTCATCTAGTTCTCTGGGGGACACTCTGCAGTACATTTTCAGTTTTGGAAATTTAGCCTCTGGTAGGATCTCAATGGCACAATCCATGGAGCGATGGGGTGGAAGTTCATCAGGCGCCTCTTTGCTAAATACCTCAGCCAAATCCTGGTATTCTGTGGGGATGTTAGTGGGTTCAGCAGGGTGGCTGGTCATTGCCATTTCCCTGTTTTCCTTTCCTTCCTCTTTCATGTTCGTGCAAGTTACATGCCCCTGGAAGTTTACGGTTCCTCTCTTCCAGTTTATTTTAGGGTTCCAAATCTGCAGCCATGTTAGCCCTAGGACTAGTGGCCATTCCATTCCTGGGGCTACTATGAACATGAGGGTCTCGCTATAATCCCCCAGCTTCATTTGCAATGGTTCTGTGGCAAAAATAGCTGCCCCCCCCCCACTACAGTTCCATCTAGTTGGCAAAAAGCGATTGGGGTTTTCATTTTTCTTAGGTGAATTCCCAATCTTCCTCCCAGGGTTGGGCTAATTAGACATTGGCTGCACCCCGAGTCCAGTAATGCTGTTACTTTCTTCCCTTTCCCTCAGCTTAGGATAAAAATTCTTAGGGGAAGGGTGAGCAGTTTGATTGGGTTGCTTACCAGTGGGTCGTCTTCTGGATCACTTTCGGACTGGCTCAAGTCCTCTCGTGGCACCACAGTTTTTTTCTCTGATTTTGGAGGGGAACAGAACCCCATGGCCTCTCAGCTTCTCAGCATGGTTTCTTTTCCTCTGGGGGTGGTTTTTGCAGGCTTCCCCCCTGACGGGCAATCAGGTTTTATGGCGGGGGGTTTTGACCAGCATTCTGCTGCACAGAGCCCCTCCTGATGAAACTTGATGGCCTCCATGCCATGGCAGTTTGGGGTTTGAATGGCTCTTGTGATCCCTGGGATAGGGATCTTCTTCAAGCCCTGCCAGTGTGGTACTGGTTTCGTGTCATATCAATCTCTGCCTCCTCTGCCATCAGGTACCATTCATGCAGGCAGTTAGGGGATCATGGGCCAGGCACGCAGTGTACAGGTCGTTGTTGAGTCCATCTTTGAACCAGCAGACTATCTTCTGGCCAGTCGACTCATCTGGCCAGGTCCTGGAATTCTTTGGTGTATTCAGCTATAGGATCTTCGAAGCAGTGGTGCAGGGCTGTCATAAATCAATTGAAGTTTCATAGCTCTGGAGTGTCATAGTTGTGGAGGCTCACTATCCATCTGGCCACTGCCCCTTCTAGGACTATGGTAACAACTTGCACTCATGCCCCCTGGGTTGCATGTAGGTGAGGACTTGAGCCAGGAAAAATCCCAACTTTTGGGGGTCGCTGTCAAATTTTATCCCCAAGGAAGGGGCCTTCCTCCTAGCTGTGGGCCCCTGGGTTGGCCAAGGATGATTGCCTGGGCTGGGACAGTGGGAGGTTGGGTACCTGGCATGGCTACTGCTCCACTGGCTTGGTCATCTATTTGGTCAGCTGCAGCTGGGTCAGGAGTGATGGCTCAAATTTCCTCAGCTGCTGGTCCACCCACTCTCCTTTGCTGGGGACCCTGTTGGCCTTGAACATTGAGATTTTCCAGGGCTTCCATCCTGATATAATTGATGTACTGCTTCAGTCGATCGTCCACCAGTGGTTCCTCGGTCAGCTCTTCCTGATTGGAGAGAGCCTCCAGCTCCCTTTTCCACCCAAGCTTATGGTTGCCACAGGTGAGGGTCACCCCCTTGGCTCTTCTATCCCAGCTGTATTTCTTTCCTATGCCAATCAACCATCAGGGCTTCATGGAGCTTTCAAGGACAGCTTTGATGTCCTCAATGGGACATATGGATCTGGGGTTTGGCTGGGTAATTGTTGAGGTTTCTCCCCAGCACTCAGATTCCCCTTGCTCACTGCTTCATTTGACCATTGTTACAGGATCCCCTAGGTAGAGTGGAAATTAAGGGGGGTGGGTGTTTCTCTCCAGATTGACCGCTATTGCAGAGCCTGCTTTATGTAAAAACCAGCTTCTCCCCCACTTCCAAGAAAGTACAAATTCTTGACAACTTTGTATTTCAAAAGGAACCTTTTATTGAAAGGGACGAAAGCAAGTCAAAACTCAAAGCAGGCTCTGGGGTCCCTCAGGGCATGCAGTTCAGGATAAAGAAAATTAGGAACTACCTCCCCTCCTTCCGATGTGGATTCCAACCAATCCGCCGGTGTGAAGATGAATTGTACCAGTCTCCTTGAGAAACAGATATGAAGAGCTTCTAGGGTTATGTTTCAAGCCACTTGTCATTTCCCTCACACACATACACACACTCCCCTTTATTTCCCAAGATGTGAGAATTGTCCAGGCATTTCTGGTGCCAGGCAATGGCTATAAATCAGGTTAAAGTTTATACAAAGAGGACCAAGCAAGAAATTGGATACTTAGGATACATAGGAAAAGAACTTTCGTGAAGTTCACAATCATCTTGAAAAAAATGTCTGGAAGCTTTTTATGAATTGCCCTTGATAGCAGCTAAATGAAATAACAATCACACAATCATTGGAGAAGTTGTGATTCCCTCTGTCATTGCAATTGCTTCAATTCTCTTTGATGAAAAAAATGGCTGATGCTATTCATAATATTCCATGTTCTGACAATACCGTCCAAAGACAAATACAAGATATGGCCACAGACGTTACTCAACAAATGGTAAAAAATATCACAGCAGCAGAAAAAATTACATTTCAATTGGACAAAAGCACTGACATCGCTGGTGAAGCACAATTAATTGTCTTTGTGCATGTTTCTGATTTGGATGACATACTGCAACATGTATTACTTTGCCATCCACTACCTGCAGAATGACTGGGGAAGAAATATTCACAATAATCAACATTTTTTTCAGTGAACATGGAATATTATGGATTTGCTGAAGAAGCTTCTTGGATAAGAAGTGAAACATCTTCAAAGAAAAAACAGAAAGTCCAGTTGTCTCTTGAAAAAGCATCTTTGGGATTACCTGTGGATAGGCCAAATAAAGAAAGGAGATATTGCATCATTTCCCAATTTGTCAGACTTTATTGAATTAAATTCTGTTGTTGACACTGAAGACATTGAAACTGCCATCAAAAACCACTTGGAAAAATTGCATACCAAGTTTGTGTTGTGTTTTCCATTCATATCAAAATGAAGTGATATTGGAATTTGTTGCATTGCATCACCCTTCATTATGTAAATGCTGTGAACTCTGTCAGTTCCTCTCAAGAGCAAGAAGCACTTCTGGAAAAGACCGCAATTTGAAGGAATTTTTAAATGAAAAAACACTGAACAAGTTCTAGAGCCAAGTTGCAAAACTGTACCCAGAAGTGGGGGGTATCTATTTAGCATTACTGCCATTTGGTTTCATATACTTGTGGGAGAAGTCGTTTTCTTCACTGACATCTATAAAAACTAAGTAAAGGAATTGTCTTCAGCTAGTACCTGACTTAATTCTGTGAATGAGCACTCTCCAGCCACAAGTGCAGAGATTAATGTCAGAGAAACAGGCACGTTTCCCATTAAAAGTGTGGTAAGTGTGGGTGTACTTTATCCCTTTTTTCCTTTTTGGGGGGGGGGTATCAAATTTTGGACACCTTGGTAAGCCACTGGTGTGTTGGAAGGAAAATCCATCTGATTTGGTTCCAAGCTGGGAGAAAGATGCTGGAAATTGTCACTGCGTTTTTGTATTTACCAGCTGAGCTTTTATTTCTGGACTTTCAGATTTACCATAGGTTACCAAGTTCTTATCTCTAATCTACTGCGCATGTCTACATTCCTTTTCTTCTTCTCGAAAAGTTTCCTTTGTTTTCCAGCCAGGGAAGGTCAGGCTGGGAACAATTCCAAAATGTAACTAATTTAGATTAGTAAGATGTTTTATTTTCTTTACAATAAATATGAGCTTAATTAGAAAATGTATTTCAGGGTTTTTTTTTTTCAAAGTTTACAGAAGTATACAGAAGGAAAAAGCCACAATTCCACCTCTAATTGAGGGCAACTACCCCAGGCAAGGTAACGGGGCTGATTGCCACTCTGACAATGGCAGCAGAACGATGGTTGATTTATGGCTTTTCCTTGCTTGTTACTTTTGATCATGACCGTCTAGGCTAATTAGATAGATGATTGATTTAGTGATTGCGGAACACTAATTAATTAACTTCTAAAATGCTGAGAAAGAAGAAAAAGGGCAAAATGAAGAAAAAGGGCAAAATGAAGCCCAGAGTTTTATCCTCTTCAGATGAAGAGGAGATAGAAAGAAGGCTCTCAAGTTTCCAGCCCCTTGCTTCAGCCACTCGGCTAGAAGGAGGAAGAGAAGAAACAGAAAAATGCTCTTAAAGAAGCTTCAGGAGGAAGACAAGAGAAAAGCTGCTTTTGAAGGCGAAGTGCTATGACTGAGGTCAGTAACGCCCCCTTCCAATTATGCATGCTCTCAACCTGTCCTCCTAGAACCTTTTGATTTTGAAATGCTTGGTGCGAGGCCACACTTTCTACAAATGGCAGAGCATTTTTCCCCCCACGCAGAGAGAGAAACAATTTATTATCCTCCTCAAGCTTCTAATGAGCTAGCTATAAAAAGCTATCGTGACCAAATTGAAATTTTTGAACGTGAGCTATCCCAGGCAAAAATGGCTTTATCTAGGCTTGAGCCAGATAAGAGAGAGCCTCGTGCCTTTGAAATTCCTGAAAACGCCATTTTGGTTTCTCCTTCCTCGGAGCCAAAGACACACACCCTGGTGGATATTGTGACAGGCAAATCAGAACAGAGAGCTATGCACACGTCACATTTGCCACATGATCATTTCTATTCTCAAAGTACAAACCATGCCACGAATGCAGAGTTGCCTAAAACTAAAGTTGCAGCACCATCTGCTGGCGAAAGTAATTTACTAGAGAAAGCTGAAATGCATCGCAATTTGAGAGAGCAATTACAATTGTTGCAGCAGACTTTATCAGAGATGTCCTTAATTCACTCAGAGATTCAGACTGCAATGCCACAAGAGTCTCCACAGGCTCAATTTTCAGCACCCCCTGGTGGTGCTAGAATCTTTTTAGATGGAGCACAACAACGCTTAATGCAGCAAAGGCAAATGACTGCATCTCCAGCAGGTCATGTTAATATTGCAGCTCAAATGCCACAGCTCCAACCACAAATGCATGCACACGTGCCTCCAGCTGTACAACCGGGGCCAGCTCCTGGTCCACCTGCAGCACAAGAAGTGCCTTTACTTCCACAGCCAGCACCTCAAATGCATATTCCTCAACAGGCATACTCTGTTGCTCCACTGGCTGGTGAGTCAAAATTAAAGATGTCAGGGCAGAATTATAAGGCCTGGGTCAGTGAGGTTGGACTTTTGCTACGCAGAGAAGGCACCCATTATATGGTGTTTAACCCTCCTGTCCAACCATGGACGCCTGAAATAAGAGACTTAGAGACTAAAGCTTGCACAACATTATTAATGTCCATGGATATGAACTGCAGGTTATTTTTCCACCTGATGCAACAGCCCAACAAATTTGGGTGCAATTGGAAAATTGCTACAGGCCTGTTTCAATTGAGCCACATGTTTGCTCATGTCTGAATTCCATGGTTCGAGATTGAAACCTGGTGAAAAAATTGGAGGACATTTGACCAAACTGAAAGGTATGAGGAAAGAATTGAGAGAAAGAGGCTATCCTATTGAAGATATTCAAATGATCAGCATTATCATTAACTCTTTGAACTATGAATGGAAAGAAGCCATTACAAAGATTAACCAAGTGCCTATTGCTCAATGCACAGTGGACAATGTATGCAGACTTTTAATTGAAGAAAAAGCACTGATGTTAGCTACACCACATTTGAGAGGACCACCCGCATCAAGAGCTCCAGCTAGGCGTCCCTTCTGAGGAAGGACCTATGCTCCAAGGATGCCAAGATGCAACATCTGCAATCGTGTGGGACATTCAACCCGGGATTGTCCTCAATGAGTTCCAGCTCCCATCACATACTAGCCCAGAGGAACAGACTCCAGAGGCAGAGGCAGAGAACAAGGTCGTCGTGGTCCCAGGCATGATTCACAGGCTCCACTCGCTACATTGGCTTTAACCAATGATCTACAACCTCATCCAGAGTATGACAGATGACTTTTGTGGACTTTGGACAGTGGTGCAATGTTGCATGTTACTTTCAGAAAAGAATTTTTCACAGAGATGCACGAACGTGAACCTGAACTACGTGAACTTTATTCTTTTTCAAATCATCCTTGTCAGGACAAGGACCAACATGTCCTTTATGTTGAAGAGCTCAATGCATTCATCCCTGATGTTTGCTACATACCAACAGCAACTAGTGGTTTGTTTAGTCAGGCTCACTTGTCTAGAGTGCTAAAATTCCAGGTTCATCACCTCGAGAAAGCAAGTTACATAGTTAAAGATGGAGATATTGTTGCTGAAACCATGTTAATTGGTGGTGTCTATTACTTAAAACCAAAGTCTAAACCGCACGCACAGGCAAGTATACAAACTCCAAAAGAGGAGAGCACAGGCCCAGAGAGAGATGTCCCAGTGAGAGATCCTGTTGCTACTCCAAAGGCTCCTAAAGCCAACAAAAAGAAAATTGAGAAACAGGTTGCTCAGAGCAAGCCTGAGGTTCCTTATAAAACTGTTAATGTTGAAAATTCACTAAGTGGTAAACCTTTGCATTACAGGTGTATCCATAAGTGGCATAGAAAATTGGGGCATGCCAGTTTCCAGGTTCTTAGGAAAATGCCGGAGTTCACAAAAGGTTTGGATCTAAAGGGGTGTAAGGTGTTTTTGGATTGTGCTGTCTGCAAAAAAGCCAAATCCAAAGTAGCAGCCGTTCCAAAATGTGCTACACGCCTGTCAACATGCATTTTTGATTTGGGACACACTGACATATTTCGTCCATTTCCTCCAACAATTGGTGGTAGAAAATATTTTTTAACAATTGTTGATAATTACTCTAGATATGGATATGTATATCCAATGAAAGAAAAATCTGAGACCCTTCAGATCTTTAAAGACTTTGCAGCTCTTGTCTCTACCCAACACGGAGTAAGCATCACTAGAATCCAGAGTGATCATGGTGCTGAATTCATGTCTCAGCGTTTCCAGGACTGGATGCGTAAGAATGGAATTCTTCATCAGACCTCGCCTCCTTACACACCGGCTCATAACGGAGTGGTAGAAAGAAGACAAGGGGTCCTGCAAACCATGATGCATTGTCTCCTAGAAGACCCCAACCTCAGTAACCCATACTGGGGTGAAGCTCTTAAATATGCAAATTACATTGTCAACCGTACTTGGAGTAGTGTGATAAATCAGACTCCTTTCTTCATGATGTATGGCTACAAGCCTGATCTCAAGAACCTCCATATTTCTGGTTCATACGCTATGGTGAACATTCCCTTAGCTCAAAGAAGGAAAGGAGGTCCAGCAGCAAAGAGACTGAGACTTATGGGTATTGATGACAACTCAAAATGGAGCAAATTTATTGACTCTAAACATGTAATTGTGATTTCCCAATCCGCTAATTTTGAGGAAGATGCTTATTGGTCCAGAATTCATTCCAATGATCCTGGAGTTTATTTTCCTAAAGATGATGTTGCTGATGCCACACAGCCTGATGATCAAGATTCACAGGCAGATGTTCCATCCACTAGTTCTTCTCAACATGATGTTCCGTCTTCTCAAGCCACGGATGCTGATGCTAGCGACAATGATGAAGACAAGGACAAAACAGAAGAAGAATGTACAACTGTTCCGAGGCATTCCAAGAGGACCACAAAGGGAATTCTTCCACAGCAATATTCGTGGCAACTGACAAAAGCACCCTTGCCTTCGATTTGTAATGTTACACTTCCTCCTGATAACTTCACACAAATCAAACATCTTCCTGATTCAGAGCAAGAGAAGTGGTATGATGCAATGCAGGCTGAAATGGACAGCCTAAAGAAACTTAAGGTGTTTACGCCTGCAAAACCTCCAGCAAATAAAAAGGTCATTGGCACTCAATGGGTCTACAGAATCAAAAAGAAGCCAAATGGTGAGTCATTGTACAAGGCCAGACTTGTAGCTCAGGGTTTCGCTCAACATTATCCTGAGGACTACACAAATACCTACTCACTGACAATCAGAACTGAGAGTGTAAAAATTGCTTTAGCCACTGCAACTATCCTTGGTTTAGAAGTTTTTCAGTTCGATGTTGACACTGCATATCTACATGCTGACCTAGATGAAGAAATCTACGTGAGAGGTCCTCCAGGATTCCAACAGCAAGAAGGGGATACCTGATTTTTAAACAAAAGTCTTTATGGTCTGAAACAGTCTGGTTTAATGTGGTACTTATGTCTTACTGACAAACTAAATTCAATGGGTTTTATTAAGTCCAAAACTGATGAGTGCGTGTTCACAAAAAGATCTAACAATACATATGAGATAGTTCTTGTTTATGTTGATGATATTGTTTATATTGGTCCAAATAAGCAGATGAGTGAGAATTTTGCCAAAGCTTTGCAGAGATACTTCACATTGAAATCCTTAGGTCATATTAGACTTATTTAGGTGTTCAGATTGACAAAACACAAAAGGGGTTTAGTCTTTCACAAGAAGGCAAAATTGAACAAGTCTTGCATCATTGGAACATGAAGGATGCTAACACAACAAAGACACCCATGCAAACAGATTTTCACAACTTGACACATGAACCAAGTCCTGAGTTCAAGGACCAAACACTTTATCGTTCAGTTATTGTTGTACATTAGTAGTTGGACTAAACCCGACATTGCACTTAGTGTTAATCTCTTGTCTCAACATGTAGGTAAGGCAAAACAGTTTCATTGGTCATGTATTAAGAAGTTATTGAAATACCTAAAGCACACTAAACATATGAAGTTATTGCTAGAACCAACACACACTGATTATGCAGAATTAAGTTGTTATGCAGATTCTGATTGGGCAAGTGATAAGAAATCACGTAAAAGTACTTCAGGTTATATGATGTTCTTAAATGGATGTCCTGTTTACTGGCAAGTGCGAAAACAGAATTTTGTTTCTTGTTCATCTACTGAAGCTGAATATGCTTGTGTTTCAGATGCATGTAATTCTCTAACTGCAGATATCTGGACACATCCGATCCAACCAATCACAGTGATGGAAGACAATGAATTGGTGGTTTATATTTCTGAATTACATTTCACAGGTTCTAGGTCCAGACACATTGACATCCGTTATCAAAACATAAAACGATTAGTGAAACAAGGTGTCAGGAATCCGGTTTCATTCTCAAAATAAAGTGTATTTCCAGTCAGCAAATCTTTCTAGGAAATTTCTCTTTATTGAGCAATGCATGGTTCCCCACCAAACTCGAAGTCAGCAATGAACTTTCACCCCTGATACCCTCCTTTTCCTTTTCCTCATTCTCTGCTCCCCATTGGCTGTCTTCCAAATCATTCTTCCGTTACTCTGCCACCTCAGTTCACAGGAATGTCGCCCCCCCCATACATCTCCCAGGAAACCAACTCCCAGAGAGACTTAACTAGGTGAAATGTCACGTCTCTCTCTCTCTCTTAGAGAGAGAGTTTTTTAACTTTTATGTACTGTTTTTTATCTGGCTGTTAACCGCCCTGAGTCCGCAAGGAGAAGGGCGGTATATAAATCGAATAAATCAAATCAAATCAAATCAATCAATCTTCTATGTCAGCCCTGGAATGCTGACATCCGGCCCCTCTCCCTCCATTCTCACAGCGAGGTCTGTGGAAGACAAACAGCAAGGTTAGTATTGTTACCCCACCTGAGGGTGTGTCCCACCCCCTCCCGCCTTGCCTGGGTGATCTGCATGGAACTTAGCTATGAGCTGGTCAGCTTGGATGTTGGTGCTCTTCACCCAGGAAGCTTCTGACAAGGGGTAACCCTTCCACTTAACTAGGTATTGGAGGCGCCCTCTATGCCACCTCAAATCAAGGATTTTCTGCACTTCATATGAGTCTGGCCTCTAATGATCAAGGGTCCTGGGGGGTCATGAGGTACCGGCCTTAAATTCAACCCCACCCCATGCTTCAGAAGGCTACTGTGAAAAACCGGGTGTATCTTTCCTAGTAACCGGGCAACTGTAGTTGTACTGTAACCGGTTTTATTATCTTTTTTTTTTCCTTTTATAATATTTTTATTTATACGAATTGACAATACAATAAAAAAACATTTTCGGTTCCGTGATGCGTATACATAAACACAGACTTTTAACTTGCCTTACATAGACATATACTATTACTTCTTATAAGTAGATTTTGTCTTAATAACCATTACATATAATAATATCAATGATATTCAAACCCTTAAAGTGCAAGTAATATTGTTTCTTTCTTTAAATCTTCATTAATTGGCTAGTAATTAATTGCTATATACTATCTCATTTTTTATTTCTTCTCTCCATCCACTCATACCACATGTCCCACATGCCATAATATTCCAAATCTACTCTGTCATTACTTTCTAGAGATAATTTGTTCATTTCGGCGCACTCCAGTACTTTCTTTATAACAAATTCTTCAGATGATAACTGTTTTTCCTTCCAATACTGGGCAAAAGAAATTCTTGCGACTGTCACTATATGTATAATCAAATACCTTTTCTCTTACATATTCTGTTTTCAAGATTCCCAGGAGAAGTGCTTTGGGGTCAAAATCAAAATCTTCTCTTACAATTTCCGAAATCCACTTCGATATCATCTTCCAGAATTTTTGTGCCTGCTTGCAGGTCCACCAACAGTGATAGAAGGTGCCCTGTTGATGATCGCATTTCCAACAGTTTGCTCTCAAGTTGGGATATATCTTTGCTATCCTAGCGGGGGCCATGTGCCACCTATAAAACATCTTATAGTGGTTCTCCTTATAAGTCACTGCCCTAGTCATTTTGAGGTTTTTATTCCAGATTGTATCCAATTCGTCCAGATTTATATTCTGACCAATATTTTTAGCCCAGGCCAACATCGGTTCCTTAACCACCTCCTCTACAGTATCATATTCCAATAAATAATTATATAATTTGGCTAATATTTTCTCATCTGTACCCATCCAAATCTTATCGAATCCATTAATACTTGTCTCTATACCGAATTCCTCCTTGTCCTTTTTATATCGTGATGTAATTTGAACATATGGCCACCAGTCTATAACAATGCCTTGCTCCTTCAATTCTTCCCTAGTTTTAAGATTCCCTCCCCCATTCAATATCTCATTGTATCTAAACATCTTTCCTATTTCTAATACATTTGGGTATATTAAAGCCTCCATGGTGGAGAGCCATCTCAGAATTTTTATGTATTGCCTCTGTCTTATCTCTCCCCATGTTTGTATTAGGGTCTCCCTTATTTTATGTCTATGGAAGTATGTTTTGATTTTTTTCCCAGGTTCCCAGAAATATGCATGCCAGCCCTTTTGGAGGTCATGTCCTTCCAAAGTTAGGAGTCTTTTATTTTGCAGAGTAGCCCAATCTTTCAGCCATACTAAGTTTGCAGCTTTTTGATATGTCTCCCATTTGGGTAATCCAAAACCCCCTCTCTCCTTCTTATCCTGTAAGTTTCTAATTGCTATCCTTGGTTTCTTTCCCTCCCAAATGAATTTCCTAATTATTGCATTAAGCTCCAAAAAGAATTTTTTATCCAATTTGACAGGGACTGTTTGGAATAGATATAATAGTTTGGGTAATATACTCATTTTTGTTGCTGCAATTCTACCTAAAAATGATATTTGCAATCTTCCCCATTTTTCCAGATCCTGTTTTATATTCCTGATTAATGGTACATAGTTATCCTCCATGAGGGCTGAGCATTTCGCTGAAATCCATACCCGTAAATATTTTACCTTCTTAACAATTTGAATCTCCATTAATTCTTCCAACATTTTCTTTCGTGCCTCCGTCATATTTTTGGTTACTAATTTAGTTTTGGATTTGTTTAATTTAAAACCTGCTACCTCTCCGTAATTGCCTAATTCTTCCAATATTTTAATGCCTGATTCTAATGGTTCTTCCATGATTAACGCCACATCATCAGCAAATGCCTGGGCTTTATACGACTCTTTTCTAACACTCAGTCCCTTAATTTCATTATTGTTCCTAATCTTCCTCAGAAGGACTTCTAAAGCTAGGATGAATAGAAGTGGGGACAGAGGACACCCTTGTCTAACCCCTTTTCTAATTTGAAATGTTTCTGTTAATCCTCCATTCATTAAGATATTAGCACATTGTTTCTTGTATATTGTAGATATAGTGTTAGTAAAATTTAATCCGAATTCCATTTGAGTGATTTGTTGTTTCATAAACTGCCAATTCAAATTGTCGAACGCCTTTTGGGCATCAACAAAAACCAGTGCCATTTCTTTATTTGGGTGTTCCTCATAATACTCCAATACGTCTATTATTGTCCTTGTATTATTTCTGATATGCCTCCTAGGGAGAAATCCATTTTGATCGCTATGTATTAGGTTGTTCAAAATTATCTTTAGTCTTTCTGCTATGATGCTCATGTAAATTTTATAGTCCATATTGAGAAGGGAGATCGGTCTATAATTTTTTATTAATTTTGGGTCTTCTTCTTTTTGGAGAAGTGTGATATACGCCTCTCTCCATGATTCTGGTATTTTAGATTCTATTAAGGCCTCATTATAAATTTCCAGTAATTTTGGTAATAGAAATTCTTCCAAATCTACATTTTTATACAGTTTTCCTCGGAATCCATCCAGTCCTGGGGACTTGTTCTTTTTGATTTTAGATATTGCAATTCTTAGCTCTGTCATAGTTATTTCTTTATTTAGCATTTCTTTCTCCTTTTCCCCTATCTTTGGAAGGTTTTCTTTTGCCAAGTATTGAGCCACCTTTTCTGTAGGAACTTGTTCTTCTGCATACAGGGAGGCATAATATTCCCGAGCAAGCTTTAATTTGTCTTCTTCTTTATTAATAATCCGACCTTCCAGGTCTTCCAATTGATATATTATCCCTTTCTCTTTTTCTTTTTTTAATCTATAAGATAACCATCTGCCCGGCTTATTTGCATTTTTGAAGTAATATTGTTTAGTTCTTTTCATTTTGTACGCCAGCTCCTCCTGATCGATAATATTTAATTTATGTCGTACGACCATCCAATTTTCTTTGGCTTGCTTATTATCTGGATTTTGTTGCAATTCCTTCTCAGCATTCCCTAATTCATCTATCAGAGCCTTCTGCCTCTCTCTTCTTTCTTTATTCCTATGTGAGCCATATGCTATCGCCAGGCCTCTCAGTTAGGCTTTCATTGTGTCCCAAATAATTGCTTGGGAGGTTGGTTCTTTTTCATTTTCTTCGAAAAAATTTTTTAGTTCTTGTTTAACTTTCTCCATGTTTTGCTTGTCCTTTAAGAATTGGCTGTTCAATCTCCATCTTGTATTTTTCCTCTTGTAGGTGCTTTTCCATTTCACTTCTAATGGGCTGTGATCCGCCCATACATTAGGTGTAATTTCTATTGACATAATGTCCAGCCCTATATTTCTGCTTGCCCACATCATATCAATTCTAGACCATGACTTTTTGGGGTTCGAAAAATATGTATATTGCTTCTTATGTGGGTGCAGAGTGCGCCAAATATCCACTAAATTAAACTCTTCTGTCAAATCAAAAAATGATTTAGATATAGTTTTCCTTTTTTTCTTTTTACCCTTGGACCCTTTGCAATCTTTATCTGGGTTTATTACCCCATTAAAATCCCCAATTATATCGAGACTTCCGGTGGCGCCTTCCTTGTTGGCGGCGGGCTTTCCATGCCCGCCGGTCTCCCGGCGCGTTAGAGCCGCCTCACAGCTGGCAGGCGGCTCGAAAAACCTGTTCCTCGACGGGAGGAACAGGCAGAGCTTCTGGGGGTGAGGTAGAACCTCTTTGAGCCCCCCAGGAATTTTCCATGTCCTGGGGAGGGCTCAGAGGGATGGTTCCCTCCATACCCCCAGGGTATGCTCCGCGCCGAGAGGATCCTCCGCTAATTATTTAATTAGCGGAGCCAGACGTGGGAGCAACACCACGATTGAAATCACATTTGGAGCAAGCTGGAAAAGAGAAAAGAAAATTTCAAGCAAGTATGGATTTTTTCTTTAACGAAGTTTTTTTCGGAAGAGGAGGGGGGGAGGGGGGAAGGAGAGGAAGAAAATTGAAAGTCTTTAAGATGGCGACAGGTTCTGTCTGAAAGGAAAGTTTCAGCGGAAATGGAGTGCAGAGTTTAGTCTTGAAAGGAATATCCTGTTACAGACAAAGAATTCAAAGGAATAGAGGCTGATTTAAACAGATTTTTTCTACCCTTTTTTTTTCTTTTCTCTATTGAAGTAAGGAGGATTCTTTTTCTTGGTTTTTTTTTTTAAAAAAACAAAGTAAAGATGCCTAAACCTAAAGGAAGGGGGGGCTCCCCTTTGAATCAGATGAATAAAGTTGAAATGTCTCATGTGCAGAGACTTACAGAACAGGAGTTAAAAGAGTTAATTACAAGGTCCTTAGAGAGTGTGGTAGATAAGATAAAAGGTTCACAGAAGGATCTAGAGGAACTGGTTTCTGGGAAATATGACCAATTAAATCAAATCATTGCTCAAGTAGCCTCAGATTTTTCAACAGCGCTGGCTGCAATGGGGAAGAAAATGATCGAGATGAGTAGTAAATTTGAATCTCAAATACAAGAGTTACAAATGAAACTCCTGGAAGCAGAGGCCAATAACCATAATATTCAGAATGATGTTATTATGCTTCAAATTAAGACTATGGAATCTGCAATCAGATTGAGAGGGATAAAAGAAGATAACAGAGAAAACCTAAGGACAACTTGTGCAAAGGCCTTTGCAGAATTATTAAAGTTACAGGATGAACTAATTCTGGGCTCTATTGTGAAAGTTTACAGAGTTAACTCACGTTTGGCTAAACAAAGGAATTTGCCTAGAGATGTCGTTGTCTATTTCACTGATAAAAGACTGAGAGATGATATTCTACAAAAGTCTTATTCTGATAGACTGCAGGTAGCTGGCACACAAATCAGGGTCTTCAAAGAGCTACCTTCGAAGGTTTTAAAAGACAGGAAAGATTTTGATTTTTTGGTCAAGGAATTGAAGAGAAGTAAGATCCTATTTAGATGGGACTTTCCAACTGGTATAATTTTTAGATATCAAGGTGTGAGACACTGTTTGAATACTATTGAAAAAGCAGAATATTTTTATCAAAATATTTTTAAGGGAGCACCGAAACATCTCAAGAATAAAAAGTCAAAAACAGAGTTTGCAAAATGTGAAAAGAAAGAAGAAAATCAAAGTGTGTTAAAAGTAAAAGGAGATTTTGGTGGTTGTCCAGAGGATTCTATTATGGATTTTTCGGATGAGAAAACTGAACACCCCAGTGTTTCTGGGGGATTACAAGACCTTGAACTGCTGGAGGAAGATTCAAAAAACAAAGTTTTACATCGAGATGACCAGCAGCAGAGGTCCAATGGGGTTGATGCTAATTGACAGGAACTAGAATTCAACGAAGAAATCCGACTGGAAACCACAGGTGATAAATTCAAAGAGCATCGTGACTTGCTTGATACTGAATCTGGAAGCATTGAAAGATTTGGAAAAAATGGACTAAGCACAATAACTGGTTAAAAGTTCATTCTAAATTGGATTAATTTTAAACTCACATATTAAAATGGATTATAAAAACTTTTACTATGAAGTTTATCCTGGATTGGACATGATATCCTGAGTTTTGATAGATGGCTGCAAAACTAGCAGCGATCATTGGTTACCCAATTATATATTTCGGTGGAACATATCGTCTAGGAGAAGACTAAGAACTTGAAAACATCTTATAACCCGAAGGGTTGAATTGCAAAGGGTGGCAGGATTTGAACTAATTTCAAAGGAACATCTGGGAATGCAGCTTTTGTTTGAAAGGCTGCAAAAGCTTATTTTTAGGTATAGTATAAGCTAGTTGGAATGATTTTTTCCTAGAGGAGTGAATATCTTCGTGGTTGGATTTTACTTATATAAAGTCACTCGGGGGGTTGTGTGGAGAAATGTTTTACTTTGCTGATGGGGGCAGCGGCAAGATGAAGATTATTGAAGCGGATTTATGAGAGGAAATATATTTGACATCAATCAAGTTGAAGAGAAGATCGAAATTTGGATTATATAGACTGAGAAATGAATTAAATAAAAGATAATTTTCTTTATGATATAATTGTATGATTATAACTACATATGCATATATATTTTTTGTGTTTTATGTTTTTGGGGGGTTTTTTTTCTCTTTAGTTAAGGGTGTAGTTAGGATAGAACTATAATGGTGTTTTTAACTATAACTATTTTTTTTTATTATAATATTGTTCAAATATATCAATGTTTGTTCTTGTTAGTTTGTTTTTTACTTTTTTGCCCTCTTTCCTTCCTTCTCTTTCTTTTCCTCTTTCGAAATTTGTTTAATTTAGAATTTGAATATTTAATAATCTTTTTCTTTTTCCCTTGTTCTAAATTTTGTTTTTTTTAAACTTGTAGCGGAAGTCAGGGGGGGATAGGGGGGGAAAGGGTTGAGGAGGGACGATGGGAAGGGTAGGGGAGGGGGATTGGGGGGGAGAAAATGGAAAAATTTTTGTATTGTAAAACTTTTTCAATAAAAAAAAAATCCCCAATTATACAGATATTATTATTATTCATTGTGCTTAATCTTTCCCCTAATTTTTTATAAAAATCTCCCAATTTTTCATTCGGTGCATAGATTACTGTTAATAGGATTGGACAATTGCCTCTCATTACTTCCACCATTAAAATCCTGCCCTTCGAATCTACATATTTTAATTCTGCTTTTATATCTTTCTTTATGTACAATGCTACCCCTCGTTTCTTTTTTTCAGTAAAGAAGTGAAAAGATTTCCTAATTTCTTGTTTTCTAAATATTTTTGGTTTTCCTTTTTGATGTGTACCTCTTGGAAGCACACTATGTCCGCATTTAGTTTTAACTAATTTTGTAAAGAAATTTTTCTTCTTTTTATTATCGTTCAAGCCATTTACATTGATCGAAATCAATCTCCAATCTTCCATTTCTTTGTCCTTTATGTTATTCTTTTACTTATTGGCTCGTGTAGCTCTTTGTGGTTGTTGGTTTTTCGTTGTTTCTTTACTATTCTTATCTTCCCCCCTCTTCTTCTCCAGTGTCCTTTCTTTCTCTTTTTTCTGCTGAGTGACTTCTTCTTCTGGTGTTATTACTTCCAATTCCTCCTTACTACTTTGATCTTCCTCACTTGCTCTTAGTTGATCTAGAAACTCTTGAGCTACTACCAGACTATTTATCCTAATTTTATTTCCTTGCCACATAATGATCATGCCTTCCAGCAAGATCCACCTAAAAAGAATGTTCCTCTTGTTTAGTTGGGTAGCCAAGAATCTATACTCTCTCCTTGATTCCCTTACCCTCCTTGGAATCTGTTTTAATACTATTACCTCTTTCCCCTTATACGTCACCTGTTCCTCTCTTGTCATACTATAAAAAATATCCCTCACCTTCTTTCTGGCAAATCGTATATGCACCTCCCTTGGCAGTTTATTTCTCCTTGAGTAATTGGTCTGGACCCTGTACACCTTGTCTAATTCTTTGATAATACCAAGTTTATCTTGCTGCAGCACCTCGGCAATTATTTCTGCCATCACTTGGCCCAGATCCTCTTCTTTCTCTTCAGTGATATTTTGGACATGCAAATAAAAGGAGGCTCGGTCCATTTCCAGTTGGGTAATTGAGTCTTCCAATTCTCTATTCTGTGCCATCAACCTTTGATCAACCATATCCAAATTTTTTTCCTGTTGCTCCATTTTATCTTCCATCTTTTTTATCTTTTGTGTATTTCTTTGTATTGACTCCTGTATATCATTCATTTTTTGATCTATTGCTCCAATGTCTTTCTTCAACTTATTATTTGACATTTTCTCCTGCATGATAATCATCGTATCTTGTATGGCTGTCAATGTTGATTGCATTGCTTGCATTGTAGGTATCATTGCTGATTTTTCAGTTTTGGATAAACCTTCAGTTGATTTCTGCAAAGCTGGTGATGACATTGTAATCGTGGGGTTTGAGGGTGTTTCTTTACTGTTTTTGTCACAGTAGATGAGAGGCTTGTCATCTCTTTTAACATCTTTTTCTGTTCTCTTATGATCCTTTCAATGTTTTTCCAAATTGTCATTCACTGATATTTGGTTGCCTCTACCAAATATTATTCCCTTTTTTCCACTATGAAAAAATATCAAATATATTTATCTCTAAGCTTTCCCCCCTATTCCACTACACAATATTATTTTAGAGAAACAATACTTCAAATTATTAACTGTTATCGTCTATCCCATAGCAGATCTCTAATTAATCAATTATCAAAATTCATTGATTTAAACTAAAGAATATTCCCACCTTCAATCAGTATTTGAATTTATGAAATTTATGTATCCCTATTTAACCCTTAATCCTAATATTCAAATATATAATAAATAGTATAAACACACAGATGGATAATTAATTAATTATACAGACTTATAAAAGTTAAGTTATATAAAAGCTATCAAAATTAAGAAACAATAGTTAAAGGAGGAAGGAAAGAGAAGAGGGGGAAAAAAAGAAGGAAAAAAAAGAAAAAGCAAATATAGAATATATAAACTCCTTAATATGAGTATCTAAAAATCTAAAAGTTACTTAATAAATGTTGTATATTATATAGGCACAAAGTTAAATTTGATTATATAAATTAGAAAACCTAATATAAATGATATACCTTCAGAAAGATAGAGAAGTAACTATAAATATATAGTAGTATAGTATATAGTAGTATAGTATAAATATAGAAAGATAACTATGAGCATATAAATTTCCTGGTATTAATGTCTTTTTTTTTGTTATTATTATTATTTATAAGTTGTTATTTATCTAGTCATTAATCAATTGTTCAATAATTTCTCTCAATCAAAAAAGAAAAGAGGAGATAAAGACCAAAAAAGAATGAGAACGATCCTTTCCAGCGATGCAACAGGCACACTTAATTGTATAGTCCGTTTCACATTACTCTCAGATTCAGTCACTGTCAATTTTGTATTGTCATTCAGGTTTCATCGGCCACATTGTCTTCCCCAAGAGCTCTCTCCTTCTCTCAGCTCCAATCTAACTTTCTCCTTCGTCCTGGCAACAGCCGCACTTTCTAGATCCAGTCTCCTTTATTCAGTTATTCCAATCTACACTGTCAGCTTTCAAAGTTAATTTGCTCAGTACAAAGTATCAATTCTATCTCCTGGAAACGCCGTCTCCCATTCTAAAAATATCCTCAGTCTCACCGGCTCATCTGTAGTCCTATTTGCACCCGATCTTCTCCTGCCTCACAATCGCCGCCAATTCCTTCCAGAGTCCTTCTTTCCCGACGCAGCCAGCACAATCCGATCGACCACACTCCAGGCGTGCTCAAAGAGGGTGGATATGAGTGGTAACAGGCATCAACTTCACCGAAATCTTCTCGCTTCCTGTCTTGTTGACTATCGCAGCTTCGAGCCTGCCATTAAAGGCAGACGCACCGCATTGGTTTGACAGCGGCTGTCAGTTCAACAGAGAGTGCTTGCTCCTCACGGCTCTGCCTACCGACACCCCGCTAATGTCCGCGGAGCTCTCCAAGCTCCAACGCCTCGAAGGGGCCTCAAAACGCAGCGGAAAATTGGCGCTATAGGCAGCGATCGCTGTCACAGCGCCATGCCACTGAGATTCACCAACCAGAAGACCCGGGTTTATTATCTTAACTATGGGAAAAGAGCCTATAAATTTTGGGCTGAGTTTCCTGGTCGGGAGTCTGAGTCTCAAATACTTGGTGGAGAGGTAAACCTTTTCTCCTACTCGAAAAGGACTTTGGGGGGGGGCTCGGTGCTCATCTGCTTGTTTCTTGTAAGCCTGTATCACCTTGTCTAATGCCTTCTTGATGTTCTCCCAGGATTCTCTCAGCATCACCATCCAATCGTTCAAGCTGACTGAAGAAGGGGGTTCCCTTGGGTACTCTGGCATGGGGATGAAGTCCATACCATTTACTACCTTGAACGGGGTTAGTCCTGTGCTACTGTGGACAGCATTGTTGTACGCAACCTCCACAAAAGATAAGAGGTCCACCCAATTTGACTGTTGGTAGTCGACGTAGCATCTCAGGTACTGCTCTATCATGGCATTCAGTCTCTCTGCCCCCCCCCCCATTAGTGCTTGGGTGAAACGCTGAGCTGAGACCTTGGGATGATCCTATGGATCATAGGAATTCCCTCCAAAATTTCGCTGTGAACTAGACACCTCAGTCGGAGATGATTCTTCTGGGTACTCCGTGCAGGCGGTAGATGTGTTTCACAAACAGCCTGGCCAATTGGCAGGCTTAGGATAGCCCGCTACAGGGTATGAAATGTGCTTGTTTAGAGAATAAGTCTATTACAGTCCAGATCACTATGTTTCTGCTGCTCCTTGGCAGTTCCATGATAAAATCCATTGCAATCTCCTCCCATGGTCTTGTCGGTTCAGTTACTGGTTGCAGCAACCCGGGAGGTCTTCCTGGTTGGGTTTTCATCGTGGCACAGATGGTGCAACTTTTCACATAGCTGTCCACGTCTTTCCTCATGTGAGGCCACCAAAATTGTCTTTGCACTAAATGCAGAGTCTTTAGGAAACCGAAATGGCCCCCTGGTTTAACATCATGGCTCCTCTTGAGGACCAGAGTGCGTAAAGTCTCTGGGACATAGAGTTTTGAGCCTTTCCATGCTAGGTCGTTCCTTTTCATCATGAGATGTTGATTGTCTTAGAACCAGGGGTCCGCCAATGTCTCCGCTCTGAGCCTTGTCGTCAGGTCACTTGCTGGTTGGCCCTGCTGGTCGCGGTGCTGCTGTCTGGTGGTTACCTGTCCCACCCCTTGGACGGAGGGGATGATGGCATTCACCACCTGCTCTCACTCACTGTTGTATTGGGGCATTCAGGAGAGGGCCAATCAGGAGAGGGCCAACCAAATTCCAAGACATGGCCTTCTATATTCAATATTTCAGTCCTTGTCATTCCAAACCAATCACTCGCTTGTATCAACACTGCTGCTTCGTAATGCAATCTTAGGTTTGGAAGTTTAAGGCCACCCCTTTCACGAACATCTTGCATAATTTTCAGTTTGACTCTTGGCTTTTTCTCATTCCAAATAAACTTATTCACTCCTTTTTGCCATTCCATCAGATGTTTATCACTTTTAAGCACCGGAATCATTTGAAACAAGAATAAAAATCTAGGTAGAACATTCATCTTAACTACTGCTATTCTTCCAAGTAAAGATAGCTGCAGCTTTTTCCAAGTTTCCATATCTTTTTGCACCTTTCACCACAATACTGCATAATTATTTTGAAAAAGTTTTATATTTCAGGCTGCAACTTGCACTCCGAGATATTTCACCTTTGGTACTATTTCAAAGCCTGCCTTCCTTTCAAGTTCCTTCCTTTGACCTTCTGACATGTTTTTAACTATCATCTTGGGGTTTTTTTGGTTCAGTCTAAATCCTGATACCAAACCATATTCTTCTATAATATCTTTCATCTGGATTATTGATTCCATCGGCCGTGTTAGGGTAACAACCAGATCATCTGCAAATGCTCTTGTTCTATAATCCTCTTGTCTTATAGCTATTCCATTCAAAGTACTTGAATCCCGTGTTGTGTTCAACAAGACTTCTAAGGGTAAAATAAATAACAGTGGGGATAACGGACAGCCTTGTCTTGTTCCTTTTTGTATATTAAAGTTTGTTGTTAAACTTCCATTAACGATGATTTGTGCTGTTTGCTCTTGATAAATTGCTGAGACCGCCTGAATAAACTGGTCACCAAAGTTCATTTTTGTTAAAGTCTTTAATAGAAAGTTCCAATTGACTCGATCAAAGGCCTTTTCCGCATCCAAAAACACCAGCACTGCAGGGATCTGTTCACTTTTCTCAAGATATTCCAATAAGTCTATGATTTGCCTCACATTAGCCTTCATATATCTGCCTTCTATAAATCCAGCTTGAGCATGATGAATCATCTCTTGCATAACTGGCATTAATCTGTTGGCTAATACTTTTGCTATATATCTTCTGCAATCATCTGCTTCTATAATTTTGGCTGATAGTCTTTTATTTGTATAAATCATAACACCATTCTTTTTCTCTGAATTTGAAGCTATAAATTGTGCACCTAATTTAGAATTCATCAAATATTTTTGGTCCTGCATTCTAATATAAGTTTCTTGCAGACAGATAACATCATTATTAAATTGTCTCAAATAGTGAAATATTTTCCTTCTTTTCTGTGGTGAGTTCAATCCGTTCACATTCCAAGATAGGAATTTAGTTGTCATTTGTAGTCTCACGAAGCATTGAAAGCATTTGCCGAAGTTTCTGTTCCAGAGAGGTAGTCTTCGGCCTGGCTCTTCCTATGGCTTCAGTTTTCTGTGGTTTACCATTGGCACTCTTCTTATCTTGTGGTGGGATAGACCTCTGCTGCTGTTGCTTGTCTAAGATTTGCTTGTGGGCTGCTCGAGTTATACACTGATCTTTAGGTTCCTGCAACAGTAGTTCAAGGTCCAATGCCACCTCTCTTGTACTTCTGGGTAGCCCTTTTCTGGCCTCTGAAAAATCCGACAATGGTTCATCCGAAGAGCCGCCTATTGCTCCTTGACTTTCCTCTATTGCTCGTTGAGTTTCCATTGCCTCCAGCTCCATCTGCTTCCGCTGTTCCTCAGTCTCTTGTTCAAATTCCTTCTCTTTATCACCCTCCTCTATAGCTAGCACTGAAGATATATGTGGAGATGCTGGACCAGTTTTAAAAACACTGAAATAAAATTGTTCCACTTTTTCAACAGTATTTAGTCAGTATCTCTCACCTTGATACCTCAGTATTATTCCAACTGGGGCATCCCACCTAAATGGGATCTGATGTTTCTTCAATTCAGTCACCAGGAATCCAAAATCCTTTCTATCTCTTAGCATCTTAGGCGGCAGTTCTTTATAGATACCAATCTCTTTTCCATCCACTTGAATGGTAGAAAGAAAAGACCTCTGCAAAATATCATTTCTCATTCTTCTATCTGTAAAGTAAATCACCACATCTCTAGGCAGGTTCCTTTGCCTCGCCACCCGAGAATTCACTCCGTAGACCTTGTCAAACTTGCACAAAACATCTTCAGGGTTAACCTTTAACATCACAGCAAGTGCATCAGTGCAAACCATTCTCAAATCCTCTCTATTATTTTCCTTTATTCCTCTCAATTTTAAAGCAAACTCCATAAATCTAAATTGCATCATAGTCACTTCATTTTCAATTCTTTGAGTTTTGATATCCACATTGGTAATTTTATTGTCAGCTTCCCTCATTTTAGATTCAAATTCTGAACTAAGTTCACCCATTTTTTTATCAATCTCAACAACCGCTTCTGAGAGACCAGTAACAACTGTCAGTATATCTCTCTTCATCTTGTCATACTTTTCTTGAATCACCTCCTTAATTTCCTGCTGAGATTTTTCCATAGCTTCAGTTTGGTTCCCTAGAGCCACAGCTATAAATTATTTCAGACCTTTAAATCCAGTCTCCTGTTCTTGGCTCTGAGTCTGAGTCTCTGACTGCTCTTTTGTTTGGTGGGTAGGGGAGCCTCCCCCCCCCCAGCTTTGGGAGCTGGCTTAGTCTGTTTTGAAGCCATGGTTCTACACAGTCTTATTCTTTCTAAGAAAGAGGTCTTCCCCCCTTTCCCACCACAGAGTTCTTTTAAAGACTTCCCCAGCTTTATAAGGGAGAGAAAATAGATGAAAAATGCTTTAAGAAGACTTTTCTCTTTTCTTCTAGCAAATGCTGTTATTTTAAGTACTTTAAAGTGCGTTGGAACTCACAGGCATTTCCACTTTCGCTTTCAGCTTTTTTCCTCCAGTGAAGCCGGATGCCATTTTAATTTACTTTCACTACTTTCACTCCTTCTCCCTTCTTGATATTATTGACAGGGCTAGCAGAAATACTTGCATTTTAAATTTAAAGTCCCGGTTTCACCCTGCTTCGTTGGAAAGTTTCAGTTGTTTTTCAATGCTGGCATTAAACACGTCGTCTGGCTCTGCTTATGCAGAGTTGTCCCTGGAGTCCGGAGCCTCAGCGAGCTGGATAGGGAACCTCACCCTGCTTCCTCCCCAGAAGCTAAAAGGACAATCTGGGGGCTTCGCAGGGGGCTCTACCTTGTCTTGCTGCCTCTGCTTGCGTTTCTGTAAAAAAAAACACCTCTCAGCTGTAGAGGCAGCTCTTACGGGCGGCTGGGCTGGCGGTCTTAAAGAGACCGTCTGGCAATGATTGCAGCACCAACCGGAAGCCATCTTAACCAGAATTTAAATAAGGGCAGCAGGAGATAGAATTAGAATAGTGGGAGATGTAATCAAGAGAGGAGATAATGTATTCATTTTAGACACTTTGGATATGTTGTGATGGCATCAGTACTAAGCCAATGAAGAAAAGGTGGGAGGTAAATTTGTAATGGTAATAGAAAATATAAGGCAAACATATTGATGATTTAGGGTGTATCCACTGTACCTTCGTGTGCATGGGACCAACCTATTTGCAAAGCAGTAAATAAAATTACCATTGTTTTCTCTTGGAAGTTTAGCTGGTGATTGTTTATTTCAAAATTAGACAGTGAATCCCACAATCTGGGGTCTCTCCTGGGATTTTCCAGACAACGGCAGGAATCACTGAGCAGAAACTGACTGGGAAGACATGTCCCATTGAGTTCAATGAACCTACATCCTGAATGGTTGGTGAGTCCTGTGTGCCTGTGGATGTTATGACCTCAGCTTCCTGAGTCATTAAAACACATGAGTAGTCCCCAAAACCTCTTTTATTGCAACAGCTGTGAATTATATTCATTCACAGCTGAGTCCCAATTAGTTGCAAAAAGTCCTTCCGGAGAAGTCCTTCGGGATAATCACCAACCTTTATCTCTCTTGACATGCTGCCAAAGACCTACTTGGCAAAGCCATACAGAGTCCAGAATCAAACAGAGATGCTGATTGGGAATAGAATTAACAACTTTGCTTTCCTGCAAAGGGCCCACATGCCTTTGCTCCTCTTTTAAGCCTTATGGGATGGGCCAATCATCTCCAGACTTACTCCCAAGTCGTCCCTTTTGTTTTAACTATTTATGCCTTCTGGCAGCTCTGCGCATGCGCAAACTAGGAACAGGATCCTCCTGTTCCCCTGCCTCTCTGATGTCCGACTCTGGGGGCTCCGGAGTCCGGACATAACTCCCAGATGGCCTTGGCTCCATCTCTGCCTCCGACGCACAGCCCTCGTCCAAGCCTTCACCAGACTCCAGGACTGGCCCATGTTCCTCTCCAGCCTCCTCACTGTCTGACTCTGCTGCCAGCTCTGCAGGCTGCTGGCAGACCACAACAGTGGAATCCAGTATGGAAGTTAAGAGAAAACAATT
Source organism: Masticophis lateralis (assembly GCA_030761175.1). Lineage (NCBI taxonomy): Eukaryota > Metazoa > Chordata > Lepidosauria > Squamata > Colubridae > Masticophis > Masticophis lateralis. Next base: position 74,897,001 of record JAUDYJ010000004.1, on the reverse strand, counting down.
GTAAGGGAAAGTCCTGAGGATTATAACAGTGGGCACTGGAGCATTGCAACCAGGCAACCAGGCAACCAAGGTAAGAAAAGTGGACTTAAGTATTGTCTTGGTGGTTGGGTTAGGCTGGGTATCAGCAACTGATGGCTCTGGAACTGCGTGCAGCTCTTTGAGCCCCTTGTTGTGGCTCCCTGCCAAACTAGATCCCACCACTGGCTGGCCCTGCCCCTCACCCTCCCCTCCCAGTCACTCCTCGCCTGAGAAGGTAAGGGTGACAGCGGCGGTTGGAGACTCACTCCATATTCCAGAGCAGGAGTGAAGCGGCCCTGTACTTCCCTCTTCTTCTGGCCCTTGGTGCTGCATGCACATCAATCACTTGGGGAGACACGTGACTTTCTCTCCACTCCAAGACACTGGCTTGACACTAGTGCTCTCCATGGCCTGCTCGCTTATATTTAGCATGCTTCACAATGGGAAAGGCGGTGTCCCCTGCTCCTCCTGGATTCCATTACAATGTGGAGCATCAGCTGCAGCCGGGCCAGGCCAATGTCTCAGGGCAGAGAGAAAGTTGTGCATTTCCCTGAGTGACCAAGATGAGTGCAGCACTAACAAGGGCTGGAAGAAGAGGCAAGTACAGGGCCACTTAACTCTTGCTCTGGAATATGGAGCAAGTCTCCATCCGCCGCTGCCATTGTTACTTTCTCAGGCGAGGAATGACTGGGGGGGGAGGGCAAGGATGAGAGGGGGCCAGGCAGTGGTGGATTCTGCCAGCAGAAAGCCACAGCAGGGGGACAAAAGAGCTTCCATTGCTAAACAGATATAACAGATTAACAGAGTTGGAAGGGACCTTATAGGTCATCTAGTTCAATCCCCCGTTCAAGCAGGAGACCCTACACCATTTCTGACAAATGGCAGTCCAATCTTTTCTTGAAAGTGTCAACCTCGCTAGTTTTGCTTTGCCACTTTGGTTGTCATAGAAACGGAGGGAGGGGGGTTTATGCTCACACGGGCTTTCTAAATCTGAGAAACGAAACCTTTCCTTAAGCTGTTATCAGTCCAACGGACACTGCATTCCTGGATGCTGACATGGCCAGACGTCTGCTCCCACCTGACCTCTGGAAGACCTGTGGATTGGATGATTTATGGTGCACAAGGGAGGGGGATGCTTTCTAATTGTAACTTTCGCGCGTTTTGCTTCAGAATCCTGCTTTCTATGGTTGCGTTCATTTCATATCTAGTAAAAGTACCAGTTAACCTCTAATGGAGTCTGGGTCCTCCTTTCCTGGATACTGAAGGAAGCATACCTGACAATAAGCAGGATTCTCATCACAGCCATCCCGGATCACACCAAGGGGGCTGAAAAACTACAGAATGTCTGATCAGGGAAGTGATACAGAACAGATGGGGGCATATGGCTCGGCAATGTCTTCATACCAGCCACCCGAAAAGACTGCGGTGTGGATGGAGAATTTACAGCTGAAGGAACCGAGGGAAGAGCCAGCCCGATGGTCGACAGGGGTTGGAAGGTTGCCGGACCTGAGAAAGACCCCCCATGGAGTAACAACCTCCAGACCCCGAAAAGGAGAAGGCGTGTGGCTGCAGGAGCAGAAGGAACGCCTCAAAATGGAGCAAGCCCTTCAGCTCATTCGTGAGGCTGAAGAAAGCCGAAAAGCCCGTGAGTCTTATGCATACCCTGGGAGGGGGGGGAAGAAGAAGACTTTAGAATAGATCCTGAGGAAGGAGTTTGTGGGGGAGAGGAAGAGAGAGCTGACGAAGATACATCCCAGGCGTTGGGTGGTCAAATGAGGGATGCAGCAGTCCAGGGGGACCAGCCTTAAAGGCCCCACCCCGCAGGCGAAAAAAATCTAAAATTCCCCCCCTTCCTGGGAAGTATGATGGGAACCCAAAAACTTTGGGATTTTTCTTAACCCAAGTGTGGAATCACATGCAAGACTGGGGCGAGGACTATTCGTCAGATGCAGCCCGAGTGAGATGTGTCACCAGTGCTTTAGAGGGGGTGGCAGCCGAGTGGATGGTGGTACTCCACAATAACAATTCCCCCCTGCTGCAGAATTACAACCAGTTTATGGCGGCCCTTAGGAGGCGTTTCGAGGACCACCTAGCTGAGCAGAAGGCGAGGCTCCGTATGAAAAGTATCCAGCAAGGCCGGAGATCGGTGGCGGAATACACCCAAGAATTTCGGGAGCTAGCGCCATACATGACAGGGTGGTCAGAGATAGCCCTGCTGGAAGGGTTCAAAGACGGGCTGAATGATGAAATCTACCACGACTGTAGAGCACAGGGGGTTCCCGAAGATCTGGACAGTTGGTACATAGCAGCTGAGGATGCAGAAATTGAGATAAGCCATAGCCGACTACGAAGGGGGCGTGCCGGGGAACCCTCATTCTCCTACCACCGCAAGGAAGCCCCAAAGATGGCTGGGGGAAGGGCGGAGACCAAACCCAAGCCGAAGCCTTTCACTTGTTTTAAGTGCGGCATGGAAGGACACCGGGCCGCTGAGTGCTCCTCCAGGCCAGTGCCAAAACCTGCCAGCAGAGTGCCAAAGAAGATGGACAGAACACCCGCAAAAGTTCGTGAAGCCGCGCTGGAGGGGGAAGTCGTAGAGTTCGCTCCCCGGACCAAGGGGGAGTTGGGAACTCCGACCAACGCGGACGACAGCGAGACCGACTCCGACTCCGATGATCTGGTGAGTCACACTGAGGGGCCCTTACTCATCCCCATAGAACTTAAAGTACCCTCCACAGGGGCCCATGCACAGATGCCAGCCTTATTAGACTCTGGGTGCACCAGGTGCATCATCAGCCCGAAAGTAGTGGAAAAGATGGGCCTGGGGCTGAGGGAACTGAAAAGGCCTATTGCATTCTGCCAGCTAGATGGGTCGATGGCAGGCGGGGCCCCAACTAGTTTCATAACGGAACCCATTGAAATGAAATTAGGGGACCACATAGAGACTCTCAGTTTTTTGGTGGCCCCTAGTATGGAACGACCCCTCATTCTCGGCCTGCCCTGGCTACGGAAATGGAACCCGTGAATTAACTGGAAAACGGGGGTTCTGCGCATTCGTGCTAGTAAGCCACCTCTTGAAGGGAAGGAGCCCCCCCTTGAAGACAGAGGGGGCCCTGAAGAAGCGGAGATGGCAATAGGCCACATAGAGGGGGAGGAGAAAATTCCAAAAGAGTATTGGGATCTCCGTGAAGTTTTTAGCGAGAAGGCCTCGGATGTGCTGCCCCCCCCCACAGGGCTACAGACTGTGCTATTGAGATACTCCCAGGAGTGAAGCTCCCTAAGCCAAAGATTTACCCTATGACCCCTCGTGAACTGGGGGAACTACGAAATTTTATTGACAAAAACCTAGAACGGGGCTTCATCCAACCAGCCAGACCACGAGTGGCCGCACCAGTTTTATTCAGAGAAAAGAAAGATGGTTCCTTTCGTTTGGTAGTTGACTATAGGAACCTAAATGTGATTTGCGTGGAAAACGTCTACCCCTTACCCCTCATGAAGGACATGTTGGCTCACTTAGGGAAGGGGAAGATTTTTACCAAATTGGATTTACGGGAGGCTTATTACAGGGTGCGCATCAAGGAAGGGGATGAATGGAAAACTGCATTTAACTGTCCGCTGGGGTGTTTCCAGTTCCGAGTGCTCCCGCTTGGACTACAAGGGGCTCCTGCAGTATTCATGCAATTAATCAATGAAATTTTGCATGAGCATTTGTATAAGGGGGTGCTCGTTTATTTGGATGACATTCTTATCTACTCTGACAACATGGCCGACCATGTGAGATTAGTACGCACCGTCCTGAAAAAACTTAGGGCTGCTGAACTGTATGCAAAGCTTTCTAAATGTGAGTTCCACCAAACCAAAATTGACTATCTTGGCTATCGCATCTCCCCGGAGGGAATAGAAATGGACCCTGCAAAGGTTCAGGCGGTGTTAGAATGGACAGCGCCATGCACCCACAAGCAGTTACAGAGTTTTTTGGGATTTGCTAACTTTTATCGACAGTTCATCCCCTCGTTTGCCAAAATCGCATTGCCAATAACTAATCTCCTGAAAACCAAGGGTGAAGAAAAACCAAAACCCTCCAAACCTCTTGAATGGACTATGGACTGTCAGGCAGCATTCGAAAAACTGAAACAGCTATTTGCTGCTGAATCAGTCCTTAAGCACCCGGATATGGACGAACCTTTCATGGTACAGGCGGATGCCAGTGATGTCGCAGTAGGAGCCATACTTCTGCAAAAGAATGCGGATGGAAAATTACAGCCTTGTGCCTACACGTCCCGGAAACTATCCGAAACCGAAAGGAGATGGGCCAGATGGGAAAAGGAGGCTTTCGCCGTATGCTGGGCACTTCTAACCTGGAGGCACTTTCTCGAAGGAGCTAAACATCCTTTTGAAGTTTGGACTGATCATAAAAATCTCGAGGCTTTGAAAACCCCACGTAAGCTGTCGCCAAAACAAGTGCGCTGGGCCCAACACTTCAACCGTTTTAACTTCACTTTGCGCTACCTTCCTGGCAGGAAGAATTTCATGGGAGATGCTCTGTCCAGATTGCCTCAATACAACAGCACCAGGGAGGAAGTTGTCCGTCCAATTGTCCCGTCAGCCCAACTGGCGGCACCAGTAACTACCCTAGCACAGTCGAAAAATGACCCAAGTCTGTCGGGTGATTTGCTCCAGCAACTAAAAGAGACTTTAAAAACCGATGAGTGGTTCCAAGCCCACTCAAACGAATGTACACTTCGTGATGGACTAGCTTGGGTTGGAGCCAAATTGTATGTCCCAGCTAATTTACAAGTAACTGTTTTGCAACACGTCCATGACTCCAAGGTGGCGGGACATTTCGGATTTGTCAAAACCTTACATCTCGTCAAAAGACAGTTTTGGTGGCCCGCACTCAAAAAGGACACAGAGGCATATGTCGCGAGCTGTCCAGTGTGTGCCTCAGCTAAGAGACCTCCCGGGAAGGCACCTGGTCTTCTCCAAAGTGTGGCCAAACCCACTGCTCCTTGGAAAGAAATATCCATGGACTTCATTGTAGACCTTCCCGAAAGTGGGGGTTGCACAGTTATATTTATTTATTTATTTATTTATTTATTTATTTATTTATTTATTATTTCAATTTATATACCGCCCTTCTCCCCGGGAGGGGGACTCAGGGCAGTGAACAACCAGATTTAAAACACATATAATACAAACATTAAAAGAATTATAAAATTAAATTAAATTCATTGGCGTTCCAAATAAAATTCTAACCCCATTAAAATACCCAATTTAAAACCCCAAGAATCAATTAAAATTTTTTGTTAAAACCCCATTAAAAACAATCAAGCAAGGCCGGCTTGTTGGAATAAATAGGTCTTAAGGGCCTTTCGGAAAGTGCGGAGGTCCGGGATCAAACGAACTTCTGGAGGCAGCTCGTTCCATAGGGTGGGTGCCCCCACAGAGAAGGCTCTCCCCCTGGGGGCCACCAGCCGACATTGCTTGGCTGATGGCACCCTGAGAAGGCCCTCTCTGTGTGAGCGTACTGGCCAGTGAGAGGTTATCGGTAGCAGCAGGCGGTCCCGCAAGTACCCCGGTCCCATGCCATGGAGCGCTTTAAAGGTCAAAACTAACACCTTGAAGCGCACCCGAAAGACCACCGGAAGCCAGTGCAGCTCGCACAGGAGAGGTGTCACATGGGAGCACCCTGTCGCTCCCATAATCACCCGCACGGCCGCATTCTGGACCAGTTGGAGCCTCCGGGTGCACCGGAGTATGGTGCACCCGGGTATGGGTAGTAACTGATCTGTTTTCCAAACAGGTGCATTTTATCCCATGCACTAAGATCCCATCAGCAAAAACCCTTGCTAAGATGTTCATTCAACATGTATATAGGCTACATGGAGCACCAAAACATATAATTTCAGACAGGGGAGTGCAGTTCACTTCCAGCTTTTGGAAAGAGTTCCTAATGTTGATAGGCTCCGCCCAAGGACTAGGCTCCGCCCACCACCCCCAGACCAATGGGGCCTGTGAAAGAACCAATGGCGTGCTAGAACAGTATTTAAGATGTTATATAAACTACCAACAAGACAACTGGGTGGAATTGCTGCCATTCGCAGAAGTGGCATATAATAATTCCGTACATAGCAGCACAGGTTTCACTCCTTTCAAGGTGGCTTCTGGGCAAGAGTTTGTGCCAATCCCAGAGTTACCTCATGATGACCCACAAAACCCTTCTCTGATTGAGTGGATCGATCAACTACAAGCGACTTGGGCAGTGACTCTTAAAGCGTTAGATGATGCTCACCAAGCCCATAAAGCCCAAGCCGACAAAAGGAGATGTCCTGCACATGCTTATCAAGTGGGAGACATGGTTTATCTGTCTACCAAGTATTTACAAACTCCGCAGAAATCAAAAAAGCTTGGTCCTAAGTATGTGGGCCCTTTCCCTGTTACTCGGATCATTAACCCAGTCACGGTTGAATTAGATTTACCCAAGAACTTGTGACGAATTCATCCAGTGTTTCATGTTAGTTTACTGAAACTGGAACAATCATCCTCTCTACGTCCGTCCAAGGAACCTCCTCCTGTCCCCATCCTCATTGAAGGGGAACAACACTTTGAAGTAAAAGAGATTTTGGACTCTAGAAAACATCATGGGAAAGTACAGTATCTCGTAGCCTGGAAGCACTTCCCATTATCACAAGCTGAGTGGGTGAATAAACGTGATGTTAGGGCACCTAGAAAAGTGCAGCTGTTCCACACCAAATACCCTGATAAACCTTGAAACATGATAAGTATTAATTGTTGTGATATTACCTCTTCTTTTCTCTGTTTTCAGGATTAGAAGCTGTCTCTTCTGAAGGGGGGCCGAATGTCAACCTCGCTAGTTTTGCTTTGCCGCTTCGGTTGTCATAGAAACGGAGGGAGGGGGGTTTATGCTCACGCAGGCTTTCTAAATCTGAGAAACGAAACCTTTCCTTAAGCTGTTATCAGTCCAACGGACACTGCATTCCTGGATGCTGACACGGCCAGACGTCTGCTCCCACCTGACCTCTGGAAGACCTGTGGATTGGATGATTTATGGTGCACAAGGGAGGGGGATACTTTCTAATTGTAACTTTCGTGCGTTTTGCTTCAGAATCCTGCTTTCTATGGTTGCGTTCATTTCATATCTAGTAAAAGTACCAATTAACCTCTAATGGAGTCTGGGTCCTCCTTTCCTGGATACTGAAGGAAGCATACCTGACAGAAAACCTCAGGTGATGAAGCTCCCACAACTTCCAAAGGCAAGCTGTTCCATTGGTTGATTGTTCTCACTGTCAGAAAGTTCCTCCTCGTTTCTAGGTTGAATCTCTCCTTGGTCAGTTTCCATCCATTATTCCTTGTCTGGCCTTCAGGTGCCTTGGAAAATAGCTTGACCCCTTCCTCTCTGTGGCACCCCCTCAAATATTGGAAGACTGCTATCATGTCTCCCCTGGTCATCTCTTCACTAGACTAGCCATGCCCAGTACCTGCAATAGTTCTTCATATGTGTTAGTCTCCAGTCCCCTAATCATCCTGGTTGCTCTTCTCTGCACTTTTTCTAGTCTCAACATCTTTTTTTATGGTGTGGTGACCAAAACTGGATGCAGTATTCTAGGTGTGGTCTTACTAAGGCTTTATATAGTGGTATTAGTACCTCACTTGATCTTGATTGTATCCCTCTGTTAATCCCTCTGTTAGGATTGCATTGGCTTTTTTGGCTTCTGTTGCACACTGCTGCCTCATATTTAGCTGGTTGTCCACTAAGACTCCAAGATCGCTCTCACAGCTACTGCTATTAAGCCTGATTTCATCCAATCTGTATGTGTACTTTTGGTTTTTCTTGCCTAAGTGTAAGACTTTACTTTTCTCTGCATTGAATTTCATTTTGTTAGATAGGGCCCACTGTTCAAGTCTGTCAAGTTCCATCTGGATCTAGAGCCTATCTTCTAGGGCAGTGGTTCTCAACCTTCCTAATGCTGCAACCCTTTAATATAGTTTGTCATGTTGTGGTGACCCCCAACCATAAAATTATTCCTAAAACCATCGAAAATATGTGTTTTCCCATTATCTTAGGCCAGGGGTCCCTAACCTTTTGGACCTCAAGGACCACCAAGTTCATAATTTTAAATTTCGTGGACCACTAATACAAATCCAGCATGCCGCTTACTGAAGCACCTGGACTCCCAGTGTTGGGATGGAGTCCTTCAGGCACTCTCTCTCTCTCTCCCCCTCTAACCCTAATCCTAACCCTAACCCTCCCCCACTCTCTCTCTCCCACTCTTTCTCTCTTTCTCTCTCTCTCCCTTCTCCTCTCTCTCCCACTCTTTCTCTCTCATTCTCTCTTTCTCTCCCCCTCTTTCTCATTCTTTCTCTCTCCCCCTCTTTCTCTCTCTCCCCCACTCTCTCTCATTCTTTCTTTCCCCCTCTTTCTCATTCTCTCTTTCTCTCTCTCTCCCACTCTTTCTCTCTCATTCTCTCTTTCTCTCTCCCCCACCCCCTCTCTCATTCTCTTTCTCTCTCCCCCCTCTTTCTCTCTCCCCACCTCTCATTCTCTCTTTCTCTCCCCCCTTTTTCATTCTCTTTCTCTCTCCCCCTTTTTCTCATTCTCTTTCTCTCTCTCTCCCACTCTTTCTCTCTCATTCTCTCTTTCTCTCCCCCTTTCTCTCTCTCTCCTCACTCTCTCTCTCTCTCATTCTCTCTTTCTCTCTCCCCCTCTCTCATTCTCTTTCTCACTCCCCCTTTTCTCATTCTCTTTCTCTCTCCCCCCACTCTTTCTCATTCTCTCTTTCTCTCCCCCTTTTCTCTCTCCCCCCTTTCTCTCTTTCTCTCCCCCTTTCTCTCTCTCCCTCCCCCACTCTCTCTCATTCTCTTTCTCTCTCCCCCACTCTCTCATTCTCTCTTATTCTCTCTCCCCCTTTCTCTCTCTCTCCTCCACTCTTTCTCTCTCCCCCCCTCTCTCATTCAGATTCTCTCATTCTGATTCTCTAATTCTCTTTCATTCTGTCTCTCTCTCTCTCACTCTCTCTGATTCTCTGTCTCTTTCTCTCTCATTCTCTTTCATTCTGTCTTTCTCTCTCATTCTTTGTCTCTCTGTCTCATTGTGATTCTCTTTCTCTCTTTCTTTCTCCCTTTCATTCTTTGTCTCTTTCTCTTTCTCTCTCTGTCTCATTCTGATTCTCTCTCTCTCTCTCTCTTTCTCTCTTTCTCTCTCTCATCTCATGAGCCAGCCAGTATCTTGGGGCTGAGAGGAAGTCAAGCATCTCCCTGAGAGACCGAGGTGCGTGGAGCAGCAACGGGCCGGAAGAAGTGTGGGAATGAAGCACTACTTGAACTTGCGCGGCATGAGCATTTGCCTTGGTATATTTGCACCAGCCAGTGGCCAAGGCAGCCCTCATTTCCTGCCACTTGGGACTTGGAGCAATAAATGGTGACTGGTCTGGGGAGCAGATGGATTTTGCTCTCCATTGTGGATGCCAGATCGGCCCCCTGCAAGCTCTCGTCCCTTGAGGAGCGCTCTCTGAAGCAGTGCTGGAAACTTTGGTTGGACTCCTCGAGAGACAAGAGCTTACAGGAGGCCGATCTGGCATCCAGAATGGAGAGCAAAATCCAGTTGCTCCCCGAACCAGATGCTGTTTACCACTCTGAGTCCCAAGCAGCAGGAAATGAGGGCTGCCTTGCAGTGCAAATATACCAAGGCGGAATCCTGATGCCGCACTTACAGCAGAGAGAAGAAGCTGGATTTTGCTCTCCATTGCAGACACCAGATCAGCCCTCGGCAAACTCTCATCTCTTGAGGAGCCCAACCAAAGTTTCCAGCACCGCTTCAGAGAGCGCTCCTCAAGGGACGAGAGCTTGCAGGGGGCCGATCTGGCATCCACAATGGAGAGCAAAATCCGGCTGCTCCCTGGACAAGATGCCATTTACCTTTCTGAGTCCCAAGTGGCAGGAGTCCCAAGTGGCAAGAGAGGAGGGCTGCCGAGATGGAATGCTGTTGCCATGCAAATGAAAGTAGCGCTTTGCTCCCGCAGCTTCCAGCCATCACAAATGCCGCTTCTCCCTCTTGTGCTGCCCCCTCCCCCACCGCCACAACAGCACCATATATTCCGGATGGTGAGGGCTGTGCTCCTTTTTCCGTATTGCACCACCTGCAAAAATGCAAAAATATGAAAATTTCTCTGCAGACCACCAGGGTGACCACTATCTTAGGCGACCCCTGTGAAAGGGTCATTTGACCCCCAAAGGGGTCGCAACCCACAGGTTGAAAAACACTGTTCTAGGGTGTTAACTATTCCTGCCAGCTTAGTATTATCTGCAAATTTGGTGAGTTCCCCTTCTATTCCCTTATCTAAATTGTTTATGAAGATATAGAAGAGTACTGGGCCTAAGACGGAACCTTTTGGCACCCCACTGCTTACTTCTCTCCATGTAGACTTAGATCCATTAAGGACTATTCGTTGAGTACAGTTTGTCAGCCAGTTGTGAATCCATCTGGTGGTGAAGTTATCTATCCCACTTCTTTCTAGCTTACGAAGAAGTAGGTTGTGGTCTACTTTTTCGAATGCCTTGCTAAAGTCTAAGTATATTATGTCCACAGTATTTCTCTGGTCTACTAATTTAGTCACTGTATTGAAGAATGAAATAAGATTGATTTGGCATGATCTATTTTTGACAAGCCCGTGCTGACTGCTAGTTATTACTTTACTCATTTCTAGGTGTTGGCAGATCTGTTTTTTTTAATTATTATTTTTATTATCTTTTCCAGTATCTTCCCTGGTATTGATGTTAGGCTGATTGGTCTGTAGTTTCCTGGGTCTGTTTTTTTTCCCCTTTTTTTGAAGATGAGAACCATATCAGCTCTTTTCCAGTCCTCTGGTAGTTCCCCGATGTTCCAGGATTTTTGAAATATGTGGTGCAATGGTTCTGAGATGACATCTGCCAGCTCCTTTAGAGTCCTAATCCATCAGGTCCTAGTGATTTGTCTTCATAAAGATCAGACAGGTGTTCTCTTACTTTTTTTTTCTTTTTTTATTTTGCTTATTTTAACTTTTATTTCCAGTCTGTTTTTTATAGTTATGTTTCTGGTAGGTTGGGCTATAGTTTCGTTCTGCGTGAAGACCGATGCAAAGAATGCTTTCTCTCTGTTGCCTGTTACTTCCTTGCCGTCTTCTCTCTTTAGTGGACCGACTGCTTCCTTGATTTCTTTTCTTGTTATTTATATGTTGGAAGAAACTTTTTTTGTTATCTTTGACTTTTGTTGCAAGCCTTTGTTCATTCTGAGCCTTTGCTTTCCTGACTTCATTTTTGCAGATTCTGGCTGTCTGCTGATATCCTGCCTTAGTTATGTGTCCCTCTTTCCATTTTTTGTACTTGTCCTTTTTGTCCTTCATTTTGTCAGAGAGATCTTTGTGCAGCCATACTGGTTTCTTGGATTTCTTGTTTTTCTTTCTCAGTGGTATTGTGCTGGTCTGGGCTTTTATGATTATATTTTTCAGAGTTTCCCAAGATTCTTGAGTTGTTTTCCCCTTTAGGATTTTCATCCAAGAAATCTTTCCCAAGTTCTCTCTGAGTTTATTAAAATCAGCTCTTTTAAAATCTAAGACTCTAGTATAATTTTGTTCTACTGCTTGTGTTTGCATTATGTTGAATTCTAGTATGATATGATCACACTCATCTAAAGTTCCTGCAGTTTCAACTCCCTCTATCACTTCTTCTCTGTTTGTAAGTATTAAGTCCAGTATGGCTGTCCCCCCAGTTCTCTCCTTTACCTTTTGGACAACAAAGTTGTCAGTTAAGTTGGTTAGGAACCTATTTGATTTTTCATTTGGTGCAGAATTAATTTTCCAATTGATATCAGGGTAATTGAAGTCTCCCATTACTATTGTAGTGTGTTTCCTACATATGTTTGTTTGTTGGTTGGCAAAAAGGATATCTATTTTTTCTGCTTGATTGGGTGGCTTATAGTACACACCTATGACCATGTCATTCTTTTTGTCTTTCATGTTGACCCATAAGCATTCTAGGAGGTTTTCGTCTTTAGTTTCATGCAATTCTATAGCAATATAGTGGTCCTTTATATACAATGCAACTCCACCTCCTCTTTTATGGGGTCTGGTTTTTTTGAAGAGTTTGTATCCTTCTATCAGTATGTTCCAGTTGTGGGTTTCATCCCACCAAGTTTCTGTTATTCCTACTATGTCATATCTACCTTCATGTATTAATAGTTCAAGTTCACCCTGTTTGTTCCCCAGACTTTGTGCATTTGTATATAGGCACTTGAGGTCTTTATGCCTGACTCTGGGTACTCCTATGTTTCCTATCTGGTATTTGAGTTTGTCTTCCTTCCCATCCCTTCTTACTTTGTTATTTGCCTTGCTTTCTAGGGGTTTTTATTTGGAATTAGATCCTGGAGATCCTATGGACTGGTTACCCTCCCCCCTCAATTTTAGTTTAAAGCCCTCCTGATAAATTGAGCCAGTTGTTTTCCAAAAACATTCTTCCCAGTCATTGTGAGGTGCAACCCATCCCTTGCCAAATGCCCATCTTGGAGGTAGTACAGACCATGGTCCAGGAATCCAAAGTTTTTTTGGCGACATCAACCCTTTAGCTGGTGGTTCACTTCTAGAATTCTTTGTTCTCTTGCCAGATGTTGTCCTTTCATTGGCAGTACAGACTACTTGTGCACCTAAGTCCTTGACTTTCTTGCCTAGCTGCTCATAATCATTCAATATTGTTTTCAAGTCCTTTTTTGTGTCATTCATCCCTACATGTAGTAGTAGAAAGGGATAATAGTCTGTTGGTTTTATTATTTTGGTTAGATTCTCAGCCACATCTTTGATTTTAGTTCCAGGAAGACAACATATTTCTCTGGATTGACTGTCTGGGATACAGACAGCAGGTTCTGTTCCCTTCAGAATTGAATCTCCTATCACCAACACTCGCCTTTTTTCTCCTAGGGAGGTTTGTGGTGTTTTTCTATCTATCACATTTGGTGGTGCTACTTTTTTAGGGACATTTGCTGGTGCTTCTTCTCTATGTGTCTGCGTGTTTTCTCCTAGTGAGAGTCCATGATATCACTTGCTTAGCACCAGTGGGGCTGCTTCAGAGTGGGTTGGTTTGGACAGGGGTTTTGTACTAGTTTGTGTTTTTTTCTATGTTGACATGTTTCCGTCTGTCTTTTTCCTCTAAGGGGTCAACTCTTTTAGGAGTTGTTTGGTCATTATTATATTCAATTTGGGCATATTCTTTTTGCAAGGTTTGGGGTTTCTCATTTTGTAGGTCGAGTTTCAGGGTAATTAGAGTTTCCTCTAGGCCCTTAACTTTTTCTTCTAGTAACTAATTAATTTACATTTGGTACATACATTTATATGTAGTTTGGTTATTCTATGGGCATAAGTATATACATGGAACACATTTTGCAGATAACAATAGTATCCGTTTCTTCTTCCATGAGTGGGTTTACAAAAAATTGAGAGTGAAAGTGTAGAGAGTTTTACCACAGATTTTTAAAAGTGAAAAATGTCCAATTTGGGATACAGATGTTCTAACAGATCGTTTAAAATTTGGGGGACTCAAGTCTAGCTAAAGTTTAAGGTACTAACATTTAAAGAATGTCTAGTTTAAGGATTTAAAGTTCTACAGTTCAAATTGTCTAGTTTAAAATTTTAAGGGTCTAGCAGGTCATTTAGATTGTCCAATTTAAATTTTTTTTAGTGTTGAGTGGGCTTAAGTGTGAGGTTTGTTCTTAGCCTAATGTAGCGGAAGGTGTTGGATGACCACTGGATAACTTTCTATTCACTATATTCTAAAAGATATTCTAAAAGCAACTATATTCTGGAAGCAGGAAATACATCCAGCTGGAGAGAATACAAAGTCTGCATAATCTCCTTTGATACTCTAAGTAACCCCCTAACTTGTCAAAAGATAGGAACAAATCTAATGAAATATAGTTAAAAGGTGATAAGGCCAAGGATGTCCACCTGGTTGGAATTCATCCATCAACAAAAGATAATTTGTACTTTAGCCAGTTACAGAAGAATTATGATTGTTTGGCAAGGATGAGCCTGTGTAGCGTAGAGGGCTAATGCCTCCTACTAAAAGGCAGCAATTAACACCAGCTGCCTGTAATTTCTCTGAGTTCAATCCTAGCCAGGCTCAAGGTCGACTCAGCCTTCCATCCTTTCTAAGGTGGGTAAATTGAGGACCCAGTTTGTGGGGGCAATAAGCTGACTTTGTATAAATATACAAAAGTATGAAGGCTATTGCTTAACGCATTGTAAGCCGCCCTGAGTCTCCGGAGAAGGGCGGCATATAAATCAAATTTAAAAAAAAAAAAAAAAAGGATGAGGTAAAACTTTAGTAATAAGGAGATGTCAATTAAAAATAACAAATGTATGTTAACCATATATGGAAAAGTTGCTGTGTTAGCAGAATCCTGTGTTTGAAACTGTATATAATTCTCATGTAAGCATGGAGTCTTTACTCAAAGCTAAGATGCGAAACTAGCTTGAGTCTTTGCACAAATAAACTCTCTCTCTGGCTGACCTAGGGATGTTGCTTGGTCACTTCATTCCATAACATTTCTGGCACCCTGGCAGATGGGACCAAGGAACAATGACCTTTGTATCTACCCTGACGGCTGCCCTGGTGGGATCGGTGCCTTCCCAAGCGGAACATCCATCAAGCCGGCTACAAGGACTCCATTGAAGTCTAAGGAATCTTCCGGTGAGGAAGTGACGTGAACCACCAGCGAAGCAGACCAGTCAAGGACCCACAAGGGTCAGCCAGACAGAGACCTCAACAAAAAGTTCAAGAAGAAAAGCAAGCCTGCAAGTAAGTATAAATCAGGGAATTTTAGTCTCTGTTAAAAGGTAGCCCACCAATTAAATGGTGTAGAGGGAACCTGATCACTTTCCTTGGAGAAAAGATTAATTCTCCTGGTTAGGACTGTGTAAGTAGAGAACTTGATAAAAGTTAAAGTACACAGAGTAAAAAGTGAGAAGTTAAAAAAATGTGTGATAAGAGAAGGAAACTGCTGCAGTGTTGTAGGCATTCTGATAAATCACCATTTTTAAGGGAGCTAAGAAGCTCTGAAGGAAAGGAAAGGAAAGGAAAAGAAAGGAAAGGAAAGGAAAGGAAAGGAAAGGAAAGGAAAGGAAAGGAAAGGAAAGGAAAGGAAAGGAAACTGTTTTATTGTTCTTCCCACAGGGGTTTAGCAGGTAATAAAAAAGTAAAGCCTGTCCATGGGAAAACAATTTGAATTGATTGCTTTGATGTGATTCCTGTTGAAAATTATTTTGTTTTGTTGATGTGCATTTATAATGATAGTGTGTAGAATTGAACAAGATTGAATTAATTGTGACATGTCTGGTCAGCCTGCAAATTAATTGAACATCTTGACTTGGAGCTGTGGGAAACGGAAAGTAGTTAGGGCCCACAATCATAATTATGATTTAACTGCTCTCTGAGTTCCCCCACTCCTTTAAGAATAAGCTATAGGCTGCCCAAGAAAATAAAATTAAAACAAACAACCTCCCTCCACAGATCTGGAAATGTTTAATGGTATGTATGTGTATGTGTATGTGTATGTATGTAATCATTTCCAAACCTGCAAAGAGGATGAGACTCTCTAACAAAGTGCACAAAAATATTTAGAAAATGGAGCTCATTGAAATAATTGTAATGATTGGTTTGCATGAAGTGAGATTTCTGCATGTAGAAGTGGTTTCCACAAGCAGTTTGATTGCAGCACAAATGTGAGTGTGTGTGAGATGTCCCAAAATTCATAGGAGTGATAGAGTGATCTTGTGCCCTGTGAATGTCTGTGTGTTGTTGAACGGATGCTGAAAGGCGAAAGGAGATGAGAATCCTATGCAGTTTAACCATTTTTTTTCCTCTCCCTGTATTCCGGACGCCCCCCTTCCTTTGAGAAAAGCAGGAAAAGGGTGGGCTGCAGACTTTTGTTCTTTTCACCATTTTTTTCTCTCTGCTGAACCAGCCTGAGAAAGGCGGGATAAAGGGTGATATCTGATACCTGCCTTTGTAGTTTCACTGTTTTTGACTTGGAATACAGTTTGTTTAAGGGAGTGCAGTTTGTCCGCTTGCTTTTTTAAAAAAAATTCCTTTTCTCTTCATCTGTCTGAGAAGGGAGGGGCAAGTGGGGGATCGGCTGCAGTCTCTCTCTCTCTCACTGTTCCATTTGCATATAAAAGCTTTTCTTTTCTGCTCTGAAAACAATTTTGATTTTATTTTTTCTGGTAATTTTTGAGGTTTCAAATATTTAATTAAACCTATATAAAAGAAATGATTTTGAAAGATTTTCTGAATCTGACTTGCATTTATTAAAAGCAGAGATTGACACTAAAGTTTGATACAAATATGCTTCAGAGCATTGATCTAAAATACTTCATTTAAATTGTTTTACTTTTGAAGCTATTCTCCTTACAATATAGGAAGTTAAGAAGGTTGGGAAGGGAAGCCTTTCCCTTTGAGGATTTCTGAGAGGCAAAGCTTTCCCTTCGGGAGTTCAAAGCTCCTGGCTGGGAGATTGCTTTGAAATGGTTGGAGGTCGGCTGCAGAAGTATTGTTTATTGTTTATAGGAAGGCGACATGACAAATGCAAGCACCGCTTTCCGAAGCTAGCCTGTTTGGACTGCAAGAGTAACTTTTTTATATCCTAAAATGTCTTCTGATTTTCTATGTGACCCTTTAAAGTCTTTTGAAATTCCTTTGATTTGTGTGTGATTGTTTTAAAAATTCTAATTACTTTGATTTGATTTCTTTTCCTTGTTGGGTATTTTTTTTCTTTAAGGTGGGGGCTGAAGCTCTGCCTGCGTTTTTGCTTATTTCTTTTGAGGAATTTCACTGCTTTTTTGGTGTTGAGTTTCTTATATTTTCCAACAAAGAGGGAAAGGTAGTTTTAGTGTAATCCAGAAAGTTGTCTTTAAAGTTGGTTTGCACAGACTTGTGCTGACTTGGAAGCCAGAAATGGGATGTTTAGTGAAGAAAGAGTTAGAGGGTAGAACCGATAAACAGAAAGATTTGGGATTTGTTTCTGGATCATGGGGGACCTTCAGAAGGCAAAGACGGAGTTAAAGGGTGCCCGATCCAAAGAAAGGATGCTTAAGTGTACAATTTGATGGCAGTAGCATAAGTGTAAAGAAAGTGGTGTTGGGTGATTCCTTTTTGGATTACACAGAGAGTTCTTGATAAATTTAATATTAGGACCTAAAGAAGAGGAAGTAGTATTTTTAAATTGACTGAGATCAAAATAAGTGAACAAAGCATTAAAATACACTTAATTAAGTAAAGGAAATAGAACATCACTCCTGATAGAATAGAAGAGGTGGCATTTCAACCTCTACCTGAAATCAAGCAAGAACTAAGGAAATACTGAGGTTTGGATTGATGGGAATACTGATCTTACCAAACCCCTGTATGCAAAATTAATTGAATCTGGACCTTGGAATTTGAAATGGGAGGGGCACAAAAGAGGAAGCTTTGAAAATTTGAAACAAGCTTTAACCAAGGCTTCTATATTAAGTTTACCAAATTTGGAAAAGCCATTCCATCTCTTTTAAACACAGAAAATGGAATTGCACAAAGGGGTGTTGGCTCAGGACTGGACAGGACAAAAGAAACCCGTGGCATTCCTGTCAAAAATAATGGACCCAGTAAAAAGGGAATGGCCAGTATGTATTCAAGCAATTGCTGCTACTGGTCCAAGAAAATGGGAAATTGACCTTTGGGGAAGCCCTTATTGTGAGCACCCCATCTAAAATATGAAGCAATTTTAATGCAGCAGACTGACTTAATTTTAATTACAGATCACAATTTGAATCCAGCACAGTTCTTAGCCAACACCAGATTAATGGATCAGTTTGGATTAAAACATTATTGTGCTAAAATATTGATTTACAAAATAAAATAAAAATAAAATAAATAATAAAATAAAATAAAATAAAATAAAATAAAATAAAATAAAATAAAATAAAATAAAATAAAATAAATAAAATAAAATAAAATAAAATAAAATAATAAAATAATAAAATAAAATAAAAAAAAATAAAAAAAAATAAAAAAAAAAATAAAAAATAATAAAATAAAATAAAATAAATAAAATAAAATACATACATACAAAAATAATAATAATAAATAAAAATAAGACCAGATTTGGAGGAACACCCCCTGGAACAGGAACAAGCAAGTTTTATTATAAATGGACACACTAAAGAGATCTTGGAAACAAGGGGTTTGCCTCAAAATTGGTCTGCTTAAACCTGTGAAGTGTATGCACTAAATCAATCTCTATGCATCTTGGGAGGAAACACAAACAGATTCCAAGCATGCAATTGGGATAATGCATACATTTAGCAAACTATGGGTGGAATCATTGGGGAATTCAAGCTATTGTAAATGAACTTTTAAAATGCTATGGTGATATTGGAATATATCCTTTAGCAAATTATAGACAAATGTTTACTTTGTGAAAAAAGGTGAATAAACAAGCTGTTAGAAAACATCAGATGGGTGGAGATCACCAGCTTTAAGATCATTTCAATGTACTCAAGTGGATTTTACAAAATTACCAAGAAGGGGGAGAGTACAATATTTATTGGTCATAGTGGACCGCCTCACAAGGTGGGTTAATGCCTTCCCTGCAGTAATGCTACAGCAACAGAAGTGTCAAGAGTTTACTTAGATCCAACCTAGAAAGAATATTGGAATACCATCAGATGTATTGTTGTTTGGAGTAGCTTTCATGTCAGGAAGCATATGCATTGATTACCTGGAAACCAGAGACAAAGTATTGAAACAAAATGTATATAAACTGTCCAGATATTTTGAAGTTCTTAGGAAACAAGGACTCTTAGCCCAGATGCCACTTTTGGAGTTTCCAGTCCACAATTTCCACCACGATGATTGGGTGTTGAGCCGGAGCTGGAAGGAAGTTAAACTCCAAGTGAAAGGGCCCGTGCCAGCCCCAAAGGAGTGGAAGGTGGAATCTCACCAAGGAAATCTATTGACATTGCTGATCCAAAGAAACCAATCGACTGGCGGGCAGTAACCAGTGGCAATAGCGTTCTTCATCACCTGGACTATGTTTGTATTTTTCTTTTTTAGGACTAAGTAGTTGCCTATGCTGTTTCCCAACTGAAGAGGACTACAACTGATTAGATTCCATTGCGAATTCTCCCAGATGTGTTGGGTTTTGTAATCATGCCTTTTAAGACTTTAGAAAGAAGATCTTGGATCCACTGGACGAGACTGAAACCCCCAGACCAGAGTGATCCGGTCACATACCAGGTAACAAACACTGACAAACCATTGGTGCTGAAGTTCAAGAAGAATACACCCTGCTGAGTCCTACCGGCAACGGACTCTCAACGCATGGTGGTGAACATCCGCCTTGCTGAACCACTCCGGAAGCTGGTTCCCTGCGCACGGCTGAAGATCAGTAAGGACAAAGATAGCCTTACATTATATATATATATGTGTGTGTGTGTGTGTGTGTATATATATATATATATATATATATATATATATATATATATATAATCTTATTCACTGTAATCTTATATATTCTTACACATACTAATGTTAGAGATAGGTTGGGTGTGGGTGTGGATTCTGTGGGTAGTTGCTATCCTAGACCTACTTTTACTCTTGTTTTACATATATAAGGAATGGTTTTGTGGTACACCTAGGATTTTTCTTGCTCCTGCTAGTTACCAATCATCACCTACCACTGACTCTGTTCCTGACGTAGTGAGTTTTACACCATAGGTGATTAGGATTTGTTTATGGCTTTGGACATTGTTCGTAACAGGACTCTCACTAACCATATCATGAACATAAGTAGAGACACTTTAGGTCAAGTATACTCCCACCAAAAAAAAC
Source organism: Masticophis lateralis (assembly GCA_030761175.1). Classification (NCBI taxonomy): domain Eukaryota; kingdom Metazoa; phylum Chordata; class Lepidosauria; order Squamata; family Colubridae; genus Masticophis; species Masticophis lateralis. The sequence continues at coordinate 74,877,078 of JAUDYJ010000004.1, read as the reverse complement.
CCCGCATTGTTTATGCACGGGGTCGTTACTTTAGACCTAAGACAACTCCACAACCTAAGGTTCCAATATTAACATTCCCTACAGAGGGGGGAATAGATAAGGAAAATGGGCCTCTACAACAATTGTATAAAGCAAACTACATATCCAGAGTCCTGGAATTAAGTCAAGAACTTGTTAATCAATATAACGCTGCCCTAGGTCAAAGATGTTGGTTATGTCTATCTGCTGACCCTGCATCTTATCATGCTATTCCTGTCAAGCCACAACTCTGGGTTAGAACAAAGGCTACAAGTATCCTTGAAGAGGATAGTAGAAATAAAGTACCTGTCACACCGATACAAGGAGATTTTTATGAGGCATTCAAAAGACTGGGTAAAAGCCACTTTCCTATTGCAGGCCCAATAGCTACAGGTATAGACCTCATAGGAATGCCTTCTCTGTGTGTAAAGAGACACCAGAAACTTAGTAGGCCTGTAGGGTCCCTAACAGAAGAACAATGCCAGTCAAAAATATACCTTGGCCCTAAGATGTATTTGATGGAAATAAAATTAACAAAAGGATATGTTTCCTTCTGCCCACCACCTATTTCAACAAAAGGTTACTTTCTCAACACCAACAGAAATGAGCTTTAAGAAAGGAAAGTGGGAAGGATGGAATATAACCTTTGAAATCTGTTCAAAACCATTTCAGCCTCCATGGTTTCCAGTTTGGTTAAACTTTAAGATCAAATAAGGCTTATGTATCCTTTTTCCACTGGGAAATATTACCTCCCGATATCTTTTTGAAGGACCAGTCCTCAGAGATAAACAAAAGGACCCTTCACTAGAAGTCCCATTGCAACCACTGACAAGAATGTTGGTGGCAGGGACTTTGGGGGTCTGGACTAAGAAAAACTACCGTAAGAGTCATGCTTTCTCTATAAACATAGGAGTATGCGTAAAAGGAAAAAGGAGTGTTCTTTTTGTGGAAAGGATGCATATTTATGTCTGCAAACAAACTGGACAAGAACATGTACATTAGTTCACCTTTTTCTTAAAATAGGTGTTGTCACTGGAGAATACTATCCCTGTTCCTCTCATGGGACACGTTCAGAAACAGGTGCCCATCATAATCCCACTATTAGCAATCATGGGAATTGGGATTGCACTTGGAACAGGTGTAGGTGATCTGACACACTCTGTAATACAGTTTCAGCAATTGTCAGAAGAGCTTCAAGAGAGCTGGAACCAGATTGCTGGAACCTTGGTCAAAGTCCAAGATGCGATAGATCCTTTGCAGCAGTAATTTTACAAAACTGACGTGCCTTAGACCTCCTGACAGCTGAGAAAGCAAATCAGGTGTGGTCAAGGAAGGTGCTAATGAATTGCAGGATAGGGCTTCCAAAATAAGCCACAGGTTACAGACAGCAGATATGTGGTTTTCTTGGTTGCCTGGATCCGGCAGGATAAAACAAATGTTATTTTTGTTAATATGTGCTGAAGCAGGTCTAGTTTTTATTTCTTATATAAATCCTTTGCTTAAACAACTATAAGAGAGTGGTAAAGGAACTGCAATCTGAAAAGAAGTTAGCTTTAATGAAAACTCTCATTGATCATCAGGTTAGCTCTAATGCCTTTGAAGAACATAAAGATTCTGATACAAACCCATATGAGGAAATGGGACCTGTAGAAAGGTGGAGAGAATCTCCCCAAGAATCAAGAGAATAATAACAATTAAGAACTACCTATCCTTTACTTTTATTATTATATTTTGTTAGACTCTATATATGGTAGATTTGTTTATTTGAACTTTGTATACTCAGAGGTTAAAGATGAAAGTTTATGTATTGAGAAACAAACTTTCACAGGGGGGAATAATGTAGCGGGAGGTGTTGGATGACCACTGGATAACTTTCTATTCACTATATTCTAAAAGATATTCTAAAAGCAACTATATTCTGGAAGCAGGAAATACATCCAGCTGGAGAGAATACAAAGTCAGCATAATCTCCTTTGATACTCTAAGTAACCCCCTAACTTGTCATAAGATAGGAACAAATCTAATGAAATATAGTTAAAAGGTGATAAGGCCAAGGATGTCCACCTGGTTGGAATTCATCCATCAACAAAAGATAATTTGTACTTTAGCCAGTTACAGAAGAATTATGATTGTTTGGCAAGGATGAGGTAAAACTTTAGTAATAAGGAGATGTCAATTAAAAATAACAAATGTATGTTAACCATATATGGAAAAGTTGCTGTGTTAGCAGAATCCTGTGTTTGAAACTGTATATAATTCTCATGTAAGCATGGAGTCTTTACTCAAAGCTAAGATGCGAAACTAGCTTGAGTCTTTGCGCAAATAAACTCTCTCTCTGGCTGACCTAGGGATGTTGCTTGGTCACTTCATTCCATAACAAGCCTGTACTGGAATGTTTTTTGATTGTTCCTTCCTTCTTGTGATCCTTTCCCTCTCTGCTTTCTTGTGGGCTTGATTTATCTCTTACTTCTCTGCCTTTATATGGTCTATACTTGCTATTGCTTACTTGCCTTTCATTTTCTTGTGTCCTATGTTGTCTTATTATCCTCCCTTCCTACTTGTTTTTCTCCTGCCACTATCAGGTATTCAACTCTCCCTGCTTTTTTTAGTTCTCCTCTCCCCATGCCTGTTGGTCACCCACGGTGTTCTGTTGCTGTTTTCAGTCACCAGACCATTGATCCCCTTTGCTGAAATGCTCCACCAACACCAGCAGCCTCCAGTGCTTTCCACACTCCTCTCAGGATCTGCTTCATTGTGCTGCCTCCCACTGCTGGCTCTCCCGTCTGCTGCGCTGCCGCTGCTCCTGGCTCCTCAGCCATGTGGCTCCCATTTGTGCTCCCAGCAACTGGATCACCCGGATGGCCCACAGCAAGCTCGCCTCTTATCTCCTCTCCACAGCCGGTACTCCTCCTACTACTACCTGCTCCTCTCTCACACACACCGGCTCACCTTTTCCTTCTCTGTTGGTTGTTGTTTTGCCCTCAGTTGGCTCTCCTCTCTGTCCAACAGATGGTTTTCCTCCCTGCTTCACAGTTGGGCCCCACTTGCTTACCAGCTTGCCTCGTTGTTCTCTGCTGGTGTGTTTTGCCTCTTGGGAAGGTCTCTCGGGTGCAGCTGGGCTTCTCTCAGCAGGCCAAGTTCACTATGGATCATTTTCCTCCTATTTCTCTAGTCTTTCCTCTCCTTTTTCTTTCTCTTCTTATTTTTCTTTCTCCATTATTTATTTTATGGGTTGTATTTCCCTCTCCACCTCTCCTCCTATCATTTATCTTACTTTAATAGCAAATTTTCTCTACTTTTAACTCCCTGTGATGTAACTATGCTTCCTCCATTGCCACCATCTTGAATTCAAAATTTATTTTTAAAGCTTCATTTGTCTGGCAACCTGAAATGACTCTTTATTTAATATGGTAAATAGCACCCAAAGAAGAAAAAACATCAACAAAAAAAACCCCAAAGAACCAACACACACACACACACACACACACACACACAGACATGAGAGAGAGAGAGTTGACAGACAGAGGGAGAAAGAGAGAGAGATAAGAGAGAGATGAGAGAGAGAGAGAGATGAGAGGGGGAGAAAGAGGAAAGAGAGAGAGAAAGAGAGAGAGAGAGAGAGACTGAGAGACTGAGAGATAAGAGAGAATGAGAGAGAGAGAGAGAGAGACCCATTTTCCACAAAAAAGAAAACACTGGGAGTCACAGCCTTGGTAGGTGTGGCTGGGGGGGATCATGTGACTGAGTGAGAGTGAGTGATGTTGAGTTGGCCACACACACTCAGGTTTTGTGGCTCCCGGTGTTTTCTTTTCTGTGGGAAATGGGTCCAAATGGTTCTTTGAGTGTTTGAGGTTGCAGATCCCTGGGTCAGGCTCTGTATTGTTTTGACATCAGGTTGATGGGACATGTGGAATGTACTTGGAGTATGAAGTGGGCGTGGAGCCCAAAGTGTGAAGCAGGTGGTTTCATTAAACATTGGAAAAATTGTGGTCTCTAGCATGGGAAACAGGTTGGGTAAAATGTGCCATGGCAAGAAGATGGGATCTTCTCATGGGGAGAGGATGGGAAGATGGGGTCCCCTCTGAACAGTCGCCAGACAGTCCATGGGGCACAATGTTGAAGTATTAGAAGTATACCAGTAAAACCAGGACTAAGAATAACGAAAAAAAGGTTTGTTTTTCTTCCTACCTGGGGTTTAGCAGATAATAAAAAAGGGTCTAAAAGGGAAGAATCAGATAATTTGACTTGACCAATTTGGTGTGATTTTGATTTCTGTTCAAAATTATTTGATGTGCCTTTATAATAATTGCATACAGAATTGAATGGGATTGAATTAAAAAAATCCTTTACCTGTGTATAGCCCCAATTGGGCAGCTGCAGCTCAGAAAATATTTGTTTCTATTTTCTACGGCGGTGCAAGACAATAAACTTTTAACTTGGAGTGGATTGGACAAGTATTTGAATTGGACATTAGAATTTGAAAATAAAAAGAGTATATGGACTTTAAGTTCTAATTAAATGTGACATAATTTAAAAGTCTTAACAATTTGTTAAATTGGCAATATGGAGTCTTGGATGTAGGAGGAATTAATTGAAATGTTAAAAAATATGTGTGAATCTCTAAAAGGAAACAAAAAGTCAGAAATTCTGCTGGAATACACAGAGCAGGAAATAGGAGAGCAGGTGGTAAAAGAGCATAAATGAGGAGCAAGAAAATGATATTGAAGGAAAAGGAATTGAAAGTAAAAAGCAGTTAGATGATCTCACTGGGATTTACAATGGCACAAAAAGAGTAGATGGGGGGAACGTCCCTCCAAAAAGAATCAATCAAAGGGTAAAGAGAGAAATAGTGGGAAGAGATTAGGAGAAAGCTTGGGGAGAACTACTCGAATAATATATTCAAAAGTGAGAAAAAAGATTCAGAAGAAAAAACACAATATATACAAAAAAAGAAAAAGTTAAGAGAATGGGATAAAAGGAGAAAATCGTCAAGAAGTGGAATTTTTGGGAGACCAAGAGAAAATGGTTAAAGAGGGGAAGATTAGTGGAAAGGAGGAAGGATAATAAGGTACATTTTAATAGTTCTAAAGGAATTATATTAATATTATTAATTGTGGATAGTCAACTAAGGGTCTTTATGTAAGATTTGGATATGATGATGTATATTGCTTATAGTAAAACAGAACAGCAGATGGAATATGAAACGGCAATTTGATTTAATTCTGAAGACAATTTAAATTGAGAGATGAAGTTGAAGTGTTAAAAAGTGGGATGGGGAATTTGAGAAATATATCTAGCAATGGATAAATAAGATCATTAATTGATATTATTGTAAGAGTTTAGGAATTAAGACGGGTGAAATCTAAAATTTCTTACTACGGGTTCTGTAGGCATGGCTTGGTGGGATGGTAATGTGACTGGGTGGGCGTGGCCAATTTTTTTTTAACTTTTAAAACCATTTTTTCTACAACCTCTTCGGCTAAGAGGTTGTAAAAAAATGTTTTCAAAAGGCTCTGACCATCCCAGCTGAGTTCCCTGATTGGCAGAGGCTTTTTTAAAAAGCTGCTGCCAATCAGAGAACTCAGCTGGGATCATCAGAGCATTTTTTTTAAAGTGTTTTTTTTTCTTTTAAATGCCTTTGATGAGCTGTGTGATCATCAGAGGCTCTTTTTTTTAACTTTTAAAAGCACTTTTTCAGCCGTAGTTGTAGAAAAAATGCTTTTAAAAGTAAAGAAAAAGCCTCTGATGATTGTGTGGCTCAGCTGGGCATGGGGGGGGGGGATTTTTGCTACCGGTTCTCCAAACCACCCATCTCCATAGCTACCAGCTTGGGCAATCTGGTTTGAACCAGGAGCATTTCACCCCTGCATTAAGGGCAATTAGTAATATTGTTTATGTATTAAGAAGAAAATAAGATAAGATAAAGAAAATATGGAAAGAAAATATTATGGCTGAAATTGGAAACAGAGATATGATGTAAAATGGATTTGAAAAGAGAACAACATGGCAGAAGCTGAAATAATAAGATATGGTGAAAAATGATTAATTTGTGATAAAGGATTATATAAAAGAGATGAATATGGAAAAAATGGGAAGATTAAAATAGATTATTATGTGTAAGATGTATAAGATGTGATCCGGTCAACACACTGTTCATAAAATATGTATGATGAAAGAAAAATTCTAATAAAAATTGTTTACAAAAAAAAAGAAAATGTCCTGTAAGCCACCCTGAGTTGCCATGGTGAATAGGCTGCAATATAAATTCAATCAATCAATCAGAAATTGTGACATGTTTGGCCAGCCAAAAAATTGGGTGAGCTTCTCAGCTTGAACTTAAAGCTGTGGGAAACAGATAGGCAATGGTTAGGGAGTTTTAAAGTCTTATTTATTTTTTCTTCTTTTTCTTTTTTTTCACGTGTTGTTGATTACCCAAATCCAATTTAGCCCACTAAATCTTTCAAATCTGCTTTTCAGTGTACAGTCCGAATGAAGTTTTAATGTTTAATTTAATTTGCCTTATGAATCTTCAACAAGCTCAGTAAATATTTCCCAGCATCCAAATCACCTACCAAGATAAAGTCAAGGTCAAGTAGCTTTCCAGATGTTGCTTACTTTCTCTCATCACTTTCCTTTGAATTTTACACATTGCAGTAATCTTCTTCCTTCAGTAGATGGCTCCCCTACTGGGAACAGCAACATTTAGTGATGAGACCATTTCAGTGCATTCAGGTTGATTTTACTGAATTACCTCAAGTGGAGGAGACTTAAATATTTATTGGTGATAGTGGATCATTTGACTGGATGGGTTGAAGTTTATCAAACCATGAGGGCCACTGCAGCAGTAGTCATCAAAATAATATTGGGACAGATAATACCTATATATGGAAAAGTAGAAGCTATAGATCAGTGATGGCGAACCTTTTTCGCATTGTGTGCCAAAAGTCTGAGCGCGTGAGTGCTCTCGCATTCCCGCATACCGGCACCCATAATGCAATGCACGCCTCCATTTGTGCATTCACACAGGACACACCCTCATGCTCCCCTGCACATGCACACCGCACTACACATGCACATCCCCAAACATGCCCCCCCTTTTTTCCAAGAGTGCCAGTGTTCTTAACGGAGGATAACTAGGTACCGGTCCATTCCATGGCGAGACAGCTGTTTCCCGGCCAGCGCATGGTGCTGCCAAATTGGCGAGGCCAAATGCGCTGCCGGGGAAGCTCTGAACATGCGGCTTGCCTGGGCTCCTTTCTGCTGGGAGCCGCCATTCCCTGGCTTGATGCGGCACCCCCACCCGACCCCCACCGTGTATTCAGAGCTTCCCTGTTGGGGCCAAGAGCACTTTTGCTGTATGCCACCATCCCTTCTCCAGAGAAGAAGCGAGCTGCCGGAGGAGCAGGGAGCTGGTCGGGCGGCCTCCTCCAACCCAGCTGGCCTGCTCACCATGATGCTGGCAACAGCAGTGGCTTGCTTTTGTGCCCTGAGCACAGTGCACAAACTTTCCCCGTTGCTTCCCAAACTTCAGTGCAGGGCTGAGGATGGGCAGGAGGCAGAGAGGGAGGAGCAGGCAGCTGCTATGCCTCGGGGGTCCAGGGAAAGGGGACTGAAAGCTTCATGCAGAGGCCATCATCATGAGCCCCAGGAGTGCCTGCTTCCAAGGGAATGGCTCGGCTACTTTGAAGCGAGCGGCTGGGAAGCTTCCTCGCCGAGAGAGGGGCAGACAGATGCTACGCTTGTAGGGGAGAGTGGCACCACATACCTCCCTTTCCCCCTGGCTGACTCCAATCTTGGCCCTGCCTCTCCTCAGCCTCTTTCAGCTCTGGAGTTTGCTGCTCTCCGCAGCTCAGCTGTTTTCAATCGGTGAGTAAGGCAAGAGCGAGCACAGCATCCCTCTGCCCATCTCTTGGCTTCCCGGCCACTCACTTTGAAATAGCTGAGCCATTCCCTTGGAAGCAGGCACCCCCGGGGCTTGTGAAAGCTCCACATGGAGCTTTCGGCCCCTTCTCCAGGAAGCTTCCTCGTCAAGAGACAGGCAGACGAAGCATGAAATCCTGAAATTTTTTGAGACTAAACTAAAATTGATACCTGAAGAATGTGAATCTCTCTCTCTCTCTCTCTCTCTCTCTCTCTCTCTCTTTCTCTCTCTCTCTCTCTCTCTCTCTCCTCCCCCTCCCCACCCCCCTCTCTCTTTTCCTTCTGAAAAATTGATTTGGCAAATAAGCACCCCAGTCCCGATCTCTCCTGAGAGATTTAAGATTCTTCTTAGTCTCAAAAGATTTCAGGGCGTAGAAAAGTAGAAACTCTGACTGTCCTTCTGCTCCTTCCTGGCATTGACTCAGGGACACAACTGCAAAACCCGTCCCGAGTCAAGGAGACTTTAAGACAGGGACACGATCATCACTCCACGTCCTCCTCGGCTTGCAACAGATGGCTCGGGTGGATGCAAGAAGGCGAAGCCGGTAGAAGTGGCTGCTGAATGCAGGGTGTGTGTGTGTGTGTCCTTGGGTGCAGAGAAGCAAGTTGGGTTTGGATTGTGGGATGGGGGGGGGGGTGCTGAAAAGTTAACTCTTTCTCTCTCTCCCCTCTCCCTCATGCCCCTCCACTCCCTTCTCTCTTTTCCTTCCAAGAAATCGATTAGGCAAATAAGCACTCCAGTCCTGATCTCTCCCAAGTAGCCTTCAGACATGAACACACATTAATTTACAGGCGCCTCTACTTTCAGCAACCCTATCCAGTGCTGGTGGGTGGGTAGGAGGGGATCTGCAGAGAGTTGAGGGTTAAATTTTCAGCGTTCCGTGATCCAAACCTAACTGGCTTCTCCGCATCCCAAGGAGACACACACACACTTCTTATCCTTCCCCAGCGTTGACTCAGGGACACAACTGCAAAACCTGTCTGGCGTCGAGAGGGGACTTCGAAACAGGGATACGATCATCTCCCTGCATCCTCCTCACCTTGCAACAGATGGCTTGGGGGGGGGCGCAAGAAGGTGAAGCCGGTCTAAGTGGCTTTTGAGTGCAATGTGTGTGTGTGTCTCCTTACTCCATGTCTGTGCTGACCATTCAGATGGTAACTTCCCAGCTTCCAATATTTCAGTAGTGTCCCCATTCACAACTACATAACCATCTAGTCTTTTTCCATTCTCAACTCAAGAAGAACCATCAATAAACAGGTTAATACCGCCCTCTAATGGACTATCCTCTAAGTCTTCTCAGATCTTTGTTTGTAAATCAATAGCTTCTACATAATCGGCTTCCGGTTGGTGCTGCCGTTGTCGCCAGACGGTCTCTTTAAGACCGCCAGCCCAGCCGCCCATAAGAGCCGCCTCTACAGCTGAGAGGCGGCTTGAAAAACTCCAGTTTTTTTACAGAAATGTGAGTAGAGCCAGCGAGACAAGGTAGAGCCCCCTGCAAAGCCCCCAGATTGTCTTTTTAGTCTCTGGGGAGGAAGCAGGGTGAGGCTCCCTATCCAGCTCGCCGAGGCTCTGGACTCCAGGGACAACTCTGCATAAGCAAAGCCAGATGACATGTTTAACGCCAGCATTGAAAAACAACTGAAGTTTTCCAATGAAGCAGGGTGAAACCAGGACTTTAAATTAAAAATGCAAGTATTTGGGCTAGCCCTGTCAATAATGTCAAGAAGAGAGAAGGAGTGAAAGTAGTGAAAGTAAATTAAAATGGCGTCCGGCTTCAGCAGAGAAAAAAGCTGAAAGCGAAAGTGGAAATGCCTGTGTGTTCCAACGCATTTTAAAGTACTTAAAATAACAGCATTTGCTAGAAGAAAAGAGAAAAGTCTTCTTAAAGTATTTTTCATCTATTTTTTCTCCCTTATAAAGCTGGGGAAGTCTTTAAAAGGACTCTGTGGTGGGAAAGGGGGGAAGACCTCTTTCTTAGAAAGAATAAGACTGTGTAGAACCATGGCTTCAAAATAGACTAAGCCAGCTCCCTACCCACCAAACAAAAGAGCAGTCAGAGACTCAGACTCAGAGCCAAGAACAGGAGACTGGATTTAAAGATCTGAAAGAGTTTATAGCTGTGGCTCTAGGGAACCAAACTGAAGCTATGGAAAAATCTCAGCAGGAAATTAAGGAGGTGGTTCAAGAAAAGTATGACAAGATGAAGCGAGATATACTGACAGTTGTTACTGGTCTCTCAGAAGCGGTTGTTGAGATTGACAAAAAAATGGGTGAACTTAGTTCAGAATTTGAATCTAAAATCAGGGAAGCTGACAATAAAATTTCTAATGTGGATATCAAAACTCAAAGGATTGAAAATGAAGTGACTATGATGCAATTTAGATTTATGGAGTTCGCTTTAAGACTGAGAGGAATAAAGGAAAATAATAGAGAGGATTTGAGAATGGTTTGCGCTGATGCACTTGCTGTGATGTTAAAAGTTAACCCTGAAGATGTCCTGTGCAAGACTGACAAGGTCTATAGAGTGAATTCTCGGGTGGCGAGGCAAAGGAACCTGCCTAGAGATGTGGTGATTTACTTTACGGATAGAAGAATGAGAAATGATATTTTGCAGAGGTCTTTTCTTTCTACCATTCAAGTGGATGGAAAAGAGATTGGTATCTATTAAGAATTGCCACCTAAGATGCTAAGAGATAGAAAGGATTTTGGATTCCTGGTGACTGAATTGAAGAAACATCAGATCCCATTTAGGTGGGATGCCCCAGTTGGAATAATACTGAGGTATCAAGGTGAGAGATACCGACTAAATACTGTTGAAAAAGTGGGACAATTTTATTTCAGTGTTTTTAAAACTGGTCTAGCATCTCCATGTATATCTTCAGTGCTTGCTATAGAGGAGGGTGATAAAGAGAAGGAATTTGAACAAGAGACAGAGGAATAGCGGAAGCAGATGGAGCTGGAGGCAATGGAAACTCAACGAGCAATAGAGGAAAGTCAAGGAGCAATAGGCGGCTCTTCGGATGAACCATTGTCGGATTTTTCAGAGGCCAGAAAAGGGCTACCCAGAAGTACAAGAGAGGTGGCATTGGACCTTGAACTACTGTTGCAGGAACCTAAAGATCAGTGTATAACTCGAGCAGCCCACAAGCAAATCTTAGACAAGCAACAGCAGCAGAGGTCTATCCCACCACAAGATAAGAAGGGTGCCAATGGTAAACCACAGAAAACTGAAGCCATGGGAGGAGCCAGGCCGAAGACTACCACTCTGGAACAGAAACTTCGGCAAATGCTTTCAATGCTTCGTGAGACTACAAATGACAATTAAATTTCTATCTTGGAATGTGAACGGATTGAACTCACCACAGAAAAGAAGGAAAATATTTTACTATTTGAGACAATTTAATAATGACGTTATTTGTCTGCAATAAACTCATTAGGATGCAGGACCAAAAATATTTGACAAATTCTAAATTAGGTGCACAATTTATAGCTTCAAATTCAGAGAAAAAGAATGGTGTTGTGATTTATGTAAATAAAGGATTATGAGCTAAAATTATAGAAGCAGATGATTGCAGAAGATATATAGCAATTGAATTACATACACAGAATGGCCCACTTTTGGTGATTGGAATCTATGCTCCTAACCAACAACAGGAAAACTTTTATAAATTATTATATTCTAAAATATTGCAATGGGATTATAGATCTATTTTACTTATGGGAGATTGGAACGGAGTGATAGATATTAAAAAAGACAAGAAGAGTTTGGCAAAATCATGTGTTAAATTACCACAGACTTTTTTTTTATATGAAAGAAGACCTGGAATTGAAAGATGTATGGAGAGTGCAGAACCCAAAAGAATTGGACTTCACATTTCTTTCAGATCGACATAGATCTTTTTCCAGAATTGACTTATTTTTAGTTACAGCTGACTTACTTTTAAAAACAAGGAAAACAAAAATATTTCCGAGGACTCTAACTGATCATAGCCCGGTATGGATAGAAATAGAAATGGGAAAGAAGGAGAGAAGATCGTGGAGAGTAAATGAAAACTTGTTTAGATATGAAAAGAATATAAATGAACTTAAAAAACATATGAAGGAATTTTTTGAAATGAATTTGAATAAGGGTACCCCTATTGAAATTGTTTGGGACGCGAGTAAGGCGTACATGCGAGGGGTTCTGATTTATATGAACTCTAAACATAAATTAAATCAACAAAGGAAAAGATTAGAAATGGAAGCAGAAATAAAGAAAAAAGAACAATTACTTATAAAAAATCCATTGGATAAAAAATTACAAGAAATTATAAAACTTTTGAAAGACCAATTTCAAATGCTTATAGTGGAACAAGCTGCAACTAATCTACAATTTGCAAAACATAACACATTCTGTAATGCTAATAAACCGGGCAGATGGTTGACCTATACACTGAGGAAACAGCAGAGTTCTCGAGTTATTGGTATTATTGAATATGGAGGGAAGGAAGTTTGTCAACAAAATTTAATCAAACAAGCCTTTTTAGATTATTATATTAAACTATATGCTAAAGACCATGTACAGAATGAACTTATAGATAAATACTTAGAAAAAAGTAGAGTCACAAAAATTTCCAGAGAGCAAAACGAAAGAATGAATCAATTAATAACAGTTGAGGAGATTATTTTCACAATTAAACAATTGAAAACAGCTAAAGCTCCAGGGACAGATGGTTTAACAGCGGTCTATTATAAAACTTTACAAGCAGAAATGATTGAACATCTTAAAGATTTATTTTGTAGCATACAAAAAGGGGGTAAAATACCCCCTTCATGGAAGACAGCTTTTATTTCATTGATACCAAAAGAGGAAGGTTCTACAAAACCGGAAAATTTTAGGCCAATATCTCTCCTGAATATGGATTACAAAATCTTTGCAAAAGTATTAGCCAACAGATTAATGCCAGTTATGCAAGAGGTGATTCATCATGATCAAGCTGGATTTATAGAAGGCAGATATATGAAGGATAATGTGAGGCAAATCATAGACTTATTGGAACATCTTGAGAAAAGTAAACAGATCCCTGCAGTGCTGGTGTTTTTGGATGCAGAAAAGGCCTTTGATCGAGTTAATTGGAACTTTCTATTAAAGACTTTAACAAAAAAGAACTTTGGGAGCCAGTTTGTTCAGGCGGATTCAGCAATTTACCAAGAGTAAACAGCACAAATCATCATTAATGGAAGTTTAATAACAAACTTTAATATACAAAAAGGCACAAGACAAGGCTGTCCGTTATCCCCACTGTTGTTTATTTTACCCTTAGAAGTCTTGTTGAACACAACACGGGATTCAAGTACTTTGAATGGAATAGCTATAAAGCAAGAGGATTACAGAACAAGGGCATTTGCATATGATCTGGTTGTTACCCTAACACGGCCGATGGAATCAATAATCCAGATGAAAGATATTATAGAAGAATATGATTTGGTATCAGGATTTAGACTGAACCAAAAAAACCCCAAGATGATAGTTAAAAACATGTCAGAAGGTCAAAGGAAGGAACTTGAAAGGAAGGCAGGCTTTGAAATAGTACCAAAGGTGAAATATCTTGGAGTGCAAGTTGCAGCCTGAAATATAAAACTTTTTCAAAATAATTATGAAGTATTGTGGTGAAAGGTGCAAAAAGATATGGAAACTTGGAAAAAGCTGCAGCTATCTTTACTTGGAAGAATAGCAGCAGTTAAGATGAATGTTCTACCTAGATTTTTATTCTTGTTTCAAATGATTCCAGTGCTTAAAAGTTATAAACATCTGATGGAATGGCAAAAAGGAGTGAATAAGTTTATTTGGAATGAGAAAAAGCCAAGAGTCAAACTGAAAATTATGCAAGATGTTCGTGAAAGGGGTGGCCTTAAACGTCCAAACCTAAGATTGCATTATGAAGCAGCAGTGTTGATACAAGCAAGTGATTGGTTTGGAATGACAAGGACTGAAATATTGAATATAGAAGGCCATGACTTGGAATTTGGTTGGCATGCATATTTATTTTACGAAAATAAAGTTGATAAAGTATTCAAGAGTCACATACTCAGAAACTCTTTGATGAGAGTATGGAAGAAGCACTAGCTTAAATTGGATTACAAAATACCTTTGTGGTTGGATCTTGGTCATATTATATGGAATATAAAGTCACTCGGGGGGATTTTATATAAAGAGATACTTTTTGATGATGGGGGTAGATGGAAATTAAAGACACTTAACACTCTGTTGGAAGAAGGGATTAATTTAACTTGGTTACAGTATAATCAACTCCAATCAAAATGGAGGGAAGATCAAAAAACCAGTTTAATGATGTATGAAGAGGAATTGGCAAGACAGGTAAAAGAGAAAGGCCCAATGCATATTAAAAGGGTTTATAATATTTGTTGGAAAGAGACTCTGAAAATGAATTGGTTAAAGACTGTATGATAAAATGGGCACAAAACTTTGCAGAACCAGTTATGATGGAAACATGGGAAAAAATATGGATCCAGGATGTTAAATTTACTCAGTCACAGAACTTGAGGCAAAATTTTTATAAAATGTTTTATAGGTGGCATTTAGATCCTAAGAAATTGTCATGCATGTATCCTAATGTTCAGCCAAAATGTTGGAGATGTGATTGTTTAGATGCTACATATTACCATATATGGTGGACTTGTAAGAAAGTGAAGGCTTTTTGGATCAAAATTTGGTGGGTTATGCAAAATGTTTTGAAGAAGAAACTTCAATTTTCTCCACAATTGTTTTTATTGGGTATAGTTAAGGACTTTTCATTGAATGAAACAAAACTGATATTATATATGATTACAGCAGCTTGGTTATTGATTGGTCAATATTGGAAAAAAGATATTTTACCTACTATTGAAGAATGACTTTGAAGGTGGCAAGTTTTGCTGAAATGGCAAAGATATCAGCATATTTAAAAGACCGGACTCAAGAAACTTTTGTGTGGGAATGGAAGAAATGGATAGACTATGTGCAGAATAAATATCAAACAAAGAAGTATCAGATAGCTTTTAGCTGAATGTTATGTAGAAATTTATAGTATATACAGGGTGTAGAGTAGAGTAAATGGGGGAATTATGATATGATTTGGACTTTACTTTTTAATATTTGGAATAGACAATGTGAGAATAAATATTAATTAATAAAATATCAGATAGCTTTTACTTGAATGTTATGTAGAAATTTTTAGTATAGACAGGGGGTAGAATAGCTGGGGGAATTGTATGACATGATTTGATTTCACCTTTTAATACTTGGGGAGTTAAAAATGAATTGTAATTTTAAGGTTATAAGGGAAGTCAAAGGTGGGGAGGGATGGGTCAGGGAGGGTTAGGGAGGGGAAGGGGGAAAAGGGGAAAAAACTTGTATTTTTAAAATTTTTTCAATAAAAAAAAAATAGCTTCTACATAATCATGCTCTATGTTATCCCATTCCTTCCTTTCCCCTGACAAGAATTCTGCCGGATTTAAATTCCTATCAGTAGAAAGAACCAAATTCTCCTGGGATAATAAAATTACCTCATATTTCAGAAGCCTTGCATTTGTGAGCCATCATTGTGCTTTTTGCATCAAGATTGTCCTCACTTGGTGTGGACTACTCATAACCAAGGCACCTTGAAATGTCAACTTTCAACTTCCTTCAACCAATAAAGCAGTTGCTGCTACATCTTACACACACAAGGGCCAACCTCTCACCAGCGGATCCATTAATTTAGACAGAAAAGCTAAAGGTTTTTTCTTACCAGCCCAAGCCTGAACTAACACTCCCTTAGCAATACCATCCTCAACTGCTACAAACAAGTGTAATAGCTTCTTCAAATCTGGTAAGATCAATACTGGAGCCTGCATTAAAGCTGTCTTCAATCTAGCCTCATCATCATCCTTCCACACAACCATCCATAGTTCTTCTTCTACTAACTTATCATATAAAAACTGAACCTTATCTGTGTAATCATCTATCCACAATCTACAATACCCCATTAAACCAAGCAATTTCCTAACCTTCTTCTTAGTGTTCAGCAAGGGTTGAGTTAGTATTCCTTCTATCTGCTCGGGATTAATCCTTTTACTTCCTTAGTTTATCAAATGTCTCAAATACTTAAATTCCAGTTCTATGTATTTGTGAGAAGAAAATGCCTAATGGCATATCATGGGTTAAACAAGGGGGCAAAGCAAGTACCACCCAATTGACCACTCCTTACCTTGACTCCGCCCAAGATGTATAAATGGTCAGTGTCCAGGGGTCCAGCGCCATTCCTGATGTGTACCTGCAAAAGAATAATACTGCTTTACTATGTGAAATAAAGAATTTAAGACTACCAAGCTTGCATTGGAGTTATTTGGGCTCGATCCTCAAAAATCATTTAACAGTATTGGAGTTTCCTTTTGGACACTTGCAAGCCATTCTTACCTAAAAAATTCAAGAAAGCATTTGTTCCTTCCTCAACCTCACCCTTCTTCTCTCCAGATAGCAACAAATCATCCACATATTGCAACATCTGAATACCAATTGGAACACAGAATCTTTCCAATACTTGTTCCAACATTTGCCCAAACAAATTTGGACTTTCAGGAAATCCCTATGGCAAAACACACCATCTATATTGCTGGTTCCTATGGGTATCCGGATTAGCCCATTCAAAAGCAAAAATATCCCTTGACTCCTCCACTAAGGGACATGTCCAAAAAGCATCCTTCAAATCTATCACACTAAAATATTTATGGCAATGTGGTATATGACTTAATAGAGTATAAGGGTTACTCACAACTGAATGTTGACTGTCAACTAGTAAATTCACAAGCCTCAGATCATGAACTACTCTAATCAACCCATCTGGTTTTCTCACAGGTAATATAAGTGTATTGTACTGGGACATAGTAGGTTCAATCAACCCATCAGCTAGCAATTTCTCTATTACTGATTTTAACTCTCTCCTCAGGTCTATAGTTATGTTATATTGCTTAATTTTCACAGGAACTGCCCCATCCTTCAAAGTCACTTTCAACAGAGGGATATCCAGGACACCCCTATTCCCTACCGTTTCCCAAACTATCAGATCAATGTTCCTTTCCTGTTCTTCAGTCAATACATTTACAGTAGAATCTACATTTACAGTAGAATGATTCTACTGTAATTGTAGAAAACTTAAGCTCACATCCCAGAAGAGACAATGCATCTCTCCCAAGCAGACTAATGCCTACTTCTAGTACAAGTATCACATCTAGGTGTTTAATACACTTTCCACAACCTAATTTCATATTCTTTAACAATGGCACATCAAAAGGTATGCCTTTGACCCCCCTTATCTTAATGGTTGCCCCAGTTGGATGCACCCCTCTAGGCAATTGGCAGATAGAGGTCCTAGTTGCACCCGTATCTATTAAAAACACATGATCCTCCTTCTCTGGTCCCACTAATAAATTTATCAGGGGCTCTTGGTGGGATCCCACCATCAAAAGTCCCTGACCCCACTAATCATCCTCTTCTCCCATAAGGGTATAGAAGGGTATCTTCTCTTCTCAGGACAAGTTCTAGCAAAATGCCCCTCCTTCCTACATGCAAAACATTTTCTGCTTTCCGATCCACCAACACTAGGCTTTCTCCACTGGAGCAATCCTCTCCCAATCCCAGGACACTGTTGCTGCATCACAATGGAAGACTGTTTCACAAAGCCCTTTCCTCTGCCACCCCTTCTTTCCTGTCTGCTGGCTTGTTTGCAGCCTTTAACACAGACACCATCATCCGACTCTTCTGCTTAGTCTTTGCTTCATCTCTATTCACATAACCTTTTTGGGCTTCTTTCAACAGCGTGGTAATGTCAGAGGCAGACCAGTCATCAATTTTCTGTATCTTCTTCTTAATATCTGGCCATGCTTTCATCACAAATTGCATTTTCATTAAGGACACATAAACTGGTGTTTCAGGAGAAAGATCAGAGTACTTATTTAAATTGTCCTTAATACATTCCAGAAACACAGACGGTGTTTCATCCCGCAACTGTTCCACCTCAAAGGCTTTAGTTAAATTCTTCCCTTAAGGTACAGCTGTCTTAACTCCCTGAAGGATTATCTGCTTCAGGTCCTCCATTTGTTCCAGGTCAGCTAAATTATTATTATTCCAACTAGGATCAACTAATGGAAACTTAGTTTCAGCAGCAATGGGCTGAGCAGCCCCAGCTTAGGTTTTATCCTGAAAAGCCATAGCTGTCTTTCGTATTTGTGACCTCTCCTCAGGGGAGAACAAATAACCCAATATGTGCTGCAACTCTGCAAAAGTATACAGATTGGGTCCCAGGAACAGATCAAATGACTCAGACAACTTAATAGGATCTGCCTGCAAAGATGGCTTTTTGTTTTTGTAATTTCTCAGATCAGAAGATGTTAAAGGCACATTCACAAATGTTGTAATACTCCTACTCTCGTAGTGCCATTAGGCATTTTAAAGGAAGCATTTTCTTTGTTTGTGACCATGTTAATCAAGGGGAAGTGGATTGATTCTGTCTCACAGTTACTGACAATTCATCCAACTCCCTCTTCAACTGCTGATATTGCCTCACTGCCGAAGTCTCTCCCTCACTGCTCTCAGCAGCAGCATCAATTCCACCCACAGCTCTTTGTCCATTTTGATTATAAGGAGGAGGAGGAGGTGGACATGTGGCATAATCTAAAGGATCCCAGCCCTTCTCTTCTTCTTCTTTCCCATACAAGACTCTAGAACGTCTCGGGGGAAAGGGGTCAAACCACTGAACATGAAACCATGGTTCTACATATAACAACTGAGATTTCAATTTCTTTTTCTCCAAAACTTTCTTCAAAGCATTAATCCAATATGGGTCTGATTCCCCAAACTTACTCCACCTATAATTAGGCTATATCAATACAAATGTTGGCTAAACCCTAGTACAATAATTAATCATAGTCACCTTATCTAACATCTTTGTATAAGCTTTCAACCAATCCTCTGTCCACTTTGTCAACAATTCCCCTAAGGGGGATATTGGGAGAATGGAGGGTATTTCAATGTTAGTATCATCAGCACGTTTTCCCAGTAAAAGCCCCATACTGTCCCTGCCTTAGCTCAGCCTGTATTTATTAATTACACACAGACCACACAGGCCACACATACAAATATATACACAAACAGCCCCAAACATACACAAATCCAAACCACCAAAAAGAACTCCCCCCCCCCAAAAAAAACATATACTCACTCCTAAGCAGTGCATTGTAGTCTCAGGAACTTTCCACTGCCTTGGCGTTCACATCTCTGCCTCAGGGTAAAGAAGAACAATTCTGACTGGAAAGGAAACAAGCCTGTACACTTAAACCTGTGTGTGTGCGCTTATCAGGACATTTCCTTACCAGACGAAAAGTCTTCAAGTCCCTGTTCGGGTACCAATTGTGATATTCAAGAAATCAGCTTTACCTTTTAAGTAAAAATAAAGGTCAGAGACAATGAACAAGCCAAAGACAATTTATTATAGAACTTTGCAAAGTGGTTCCCCTCAGGAGAAGAACAATGTGGTCTTCAATTTAAGAGTTTAAATACATTTTTCAGGATACAGGAGCCCAATACTGCAGGATACAACAGTTCCCTAGAGCATCAGTTTCAGATCTTATATAACATATTTGGCACATGTTCCACTCTGGAAATTCCCCATCATTCCAGTAGAAATAACCTACAAAAATACCACTTATGTATGGGGTATCGTTATATGTGTACTTTCCCTTCTGAAAGGGGCAGACCCCAAACAGGCCCATTTTGGAATTTTACCAGATAATTGGTTTCTTCAAAAATATGCATCATTTATCCTGCAAACCAAGCATTTTATGTTCCTATTATGTTCTTATTATGTCCTTCCAGTTCAGTTATATAATCAGGTTATATGAGGTAAGATAAGGCACTTAAAATGGCTTAGCTCAGGTTATACTTTTTACAGGAATAATCTTTATTTCTGTCAATATATTTCTAATCTCATGAGCTATCTGAAGTTTGAGAATTGTATGTAAGAATTAGGATCAGAGGCCTCTGCTATGCTAGAAACTGGTCTTAACCAGAATTTAAATAAGGGCATCGGGAGATAGAATGAAGAGTAGTGAGAGGTGTAATTAGGGGAGGAGATAATGTATTCATTTTAGACACTTTGGATAGGTGGTGACAGCATGAGTGCTAAGCCAATGAAGAAAATGTGGGAGGTAAATTTGTAACAGCAATAGAGAATATAAGGCAAACATATTGATGATTTATGGTGTATCCAGTGTACCTGCGTTTGGAAAGCAGTAAATGAAATTACCATTGTTTTCTCTTGGAAGTTTTGGCTAGTGATTATTTATTTCAAAATAAGATGAATCCCACATGGGGAAATATAATATTCTTCCTTTTTTAATATCCCCCAAAATATTTCATTCTTCTAGGAGTGGGGGGGGGGGCTTCCCACAGGTGGTACTGTCATGCCCTAAAAGTGGTACAATCTGTGAAAAGGTTGAAAAGCACTGGTCTACAGGACTACCTTAGCATTAGATTGCCAC
This sequence comes from Masticophis lateralis, assembly GCA_030761175.1. Lineage (NCBI taxonomy): Eukaryota > Metazoa > Chordata > Lepidosauria > Squamata > Colubridae > Masticophis > Masticophis lateralis. The sequence continues at coordinate 74,856,584 of JAUDYJ010000004.1, read as the reverse complement.
AGAGAAAATCTACCTATGTGATTGCTAAAGGCAGTGGTGGGATTCAAATAATTTAACAACCGGTTGGCCCATGGTCAGGTTAGCTGTTGTGAGAGTTGTGGCTCATCCCCATCCTCCAGCTCCACTGCACATGCAGGATGAATCTCCCATGATGGCCAACCTGACCCTGGGCAAGCCGGTTGTTAAATTAAACCATCACCACCACCCCACTGTCAAAGTGGATCCTGGGCACTATGCTACAATGGAGAAATGGGAAATGGAGCAACTGATGCAAGGAAAGGAGGAGGCTGCTTTCCCTTTCTTCTCCCTGCTTCTCCTCCTTCCTTTGCGTCAGCTGCTCCATTTCCTGTTTTCTTCATTGCAGCACAGTGCCATGCTTGCCCTACCCACCACTGCCCAGATGCCCTCACTTCCCCCAAGCATTTCTTTGCTAACCTGATTTCCAGGTCCATTATGTTTCTCCATCACATTTCTTGCCATCGTGTGCAGGAAAAGAAAAATTTCTGGGACAAAAAAAAAAGTTCAATCAATCAATTCCAACTTATCACGAAAAAAAATCTTGCGAAATTGGAATTGATTGATTGAACTTTTTTTTTTTTAGCCGCACAAACTTTTCTTTCCCTGCACACGATGGTGAGAAAAGTGATGGAGAAATGCAAGAGACCTGGAAATCAGGTTAGCAAAAAAATACTTGGGGGAGGCAAGGACATCTGGGTGCCAGGCACTGAAATGGGTCCATCTGTCTCCAGCAGTTTCCCAAGTCCAACAGAGGGAAGGCCAGCATCTACTGGCACTTAAACTTGGCAGCATTCCAGCTCTGGCCAGGAAGGGGCAGTCAGCATGGGTGCTGCAGGCAGGAAGCCCACTCACTTCAGCATCCTCTCCAACCTTCTGATGCTCTGCTGGTGCTTTGGCCCTGGGCTGCTGCCTTATGCGCAGGCCCCACCCCACTCCCATTCCCTGCTGCAAAGTAAGAGTTTTGAACTGAATGACATGATTGAAGGTGCCACATCTCTGTTTGATTTCCATCGCTCCTCTCTTGGACTTTTGGGGAGGGATTTATTTTCCCCCACCTGGAAGGAAGTTGAAAAACCAAACACGTTCTGGAAAACACAGATTTTTCTGGAACATGTCTAACCGGTTCACTGAACTCAGCAAAAAAATAGGTATCAGTTCTACCAAACTGGTGCAAACTGGCTGAATCCCACCACTGGCTAAAAGTTGACAGATTTGATGGCATATAATCTGTAAATTTCTAGAGTTTACCTGAGTCACTGAGGTGCCAAAGATAGTGAGTCTCAAGAAGAGGCTTGGAAAACAATAAAAAATTGTACAAAGAGCTGGGTAAACTTATTCCATATGCATATAGACAACAAACATGGAAGGAGAAAAGCCACATCTAGAAAAACATGTCTAGGATCTTATACATTCATTTAGCCAGTAAGAGACAAACGTTCATTACTCAATGTGGGCAATGTCCTGCCTGTGCCCCTTATCCATGCTCATTCTATGCTTTGTTATCTTACAGAGCATCCCTTGTAGCCTTGTGTGTTCGTGCTCCTAGGCAGCCCCCTTCTCTGGCTCCATTTCTATGGAGCAGGATGTTCCTGGGAACTTTTTTGTTGTTCTATATCCAAGGATATGCCTAGGTCTGAAGCAAGAAGCAGAAGTGAGAAACCTGATAGCAAAGGATACAATTCTTTTACAGAAATAATTCCTAACAAATAATTCCTAACTGTAACAAAATAGCATAAGCAATTCTAAACAGAAGCAAATAGCAAAAGTTAGATTGATTTGTGTCACTATGTCCTTTCAAATCAATAGCGCTGATATAGTGGCTTTTAAATCTATTTAAAGGCACAGGTTTTGCACCATGTAGTGTTGGGAGAAAAATGCCTCCTGATGTGGATTCTTCCAGCCAGGAAACAATGCTTTGAAGAATAAATGAAATAGCGAAGCAGAGCTCCAGAAAGAAGTCTTTTAATGGCAAGAAACCAAGACGAATGACAGTCAGCAAAGTTTCTTGGCTAGCTAAACTAGACATCCAAACAGGAGTTTATATATTCTTTCTGAGTCTTTCAGTTTAACACATGCCTTTGATAATTAAATCCTGTATTTGGTGATGTTTTAATTCTATTTCTATTGATGGGATAATTTCCTTAGTTTGGCTTTATTTGGAAGGAAAAAACGGTTTATCTCTGTTGAAAAGAAATGGAGTTGGGAAATTTGATTAGTTCCTGCGCCTTGTTTATTTAACAAAAGATGGTAATTGGTTTAACAAGATATCGCTACTTTGTTACTGTTAGCCCCTGTGTTATGTCTGGCTACATTGTTACTATATTTTGCTGGTTTTGTTAGTCTCAAGTGCTTCCCTGAGGCTGCCAGTTCTTGAAATGAGTTAAACAAGACTAGTATTTTAGCTTGAAAGGATTTAATCTGTTGTGATTTAATCATTTGTATTTGATTAAGTTGTATTGTGTTTTAATTATTTTCTGCCTCACGGTATCTTCTTCTACCTGGGGGAGGGGAGCTTCCTTCAGTAGTTTTAGAAGGACCGCCTTTAAGCTCCTGAACAATTACTTAAAGAAAATGAAGAAGGCTTCTCAATCAACGTCTCCCCGGGGTCCCCACAAAACAGCCACAACCAGCCGCGCATCTCTGCGAAACGAAGAGCGGAAGCGCAGCAATTGGCGTACTTGCGCGTCTCCAGAGTGGGACGGCCGTCGGCCCCGCCCCAAAAAGCAGCTCGATTGATTGGTTCTTCCTCCTCCAGGCCTGCCTTGCCCTGCCGTGCCTTCCTCTTTTTTTCTGCCAGCTGGGCCAGCGAGACGTGCGGCTATGGAGAGCGGAAGGCTGGCGCGCGGGCCTCCGAGCAAAAGTCAGGCAGCGAAGCTGAGCGGGAGGCGCCGGCGGTTGAAACCCGTGTCAGAACCGTTAGCACTCTGCTCCATGGTTTTGCTGATGTTGGCGGCCACGATGTCCAAGGAGGCGGGGGCCGCTGAGGCTGCCCAGAGCTTCGGCTACGGCGATGAGAAGTGCCACTACTATGCCGGGGGCGAGGTATATCCTGGCGAGGCATCGCGGGTGCCCGTCAAAGACCACTCACTCCATCTCAGTAAGGCCAAGAGTAAGTGCACAAAAAGGCCGCCGCGCCATATGAGAGAGGGGGACGGGGCGAGGCGGAGCTGCCCCAGCCAGCCTCTGCCTTGTCTTTAAAGTTCTTGAGTGAGGGAAAGACCCGAAGCCTTAGCTGTACCCTTCCTAATTGCAAGATGCGCTTCCTGTCTTTGTTCCCAAAGACCCTACTTGAAAGGCCATCCTTCTGGTATAGCGCCTGATCTTACTGCCCTTAAGAGCATTTGGTCTTCCTCAGTCAGGCCCCAAGAATGGTTTGAGTTTAGGGAGGGAGGGAGGCCGTGGGAAGTCCAACACATCTGGAGTGCTATTGGGGAGAAAGCTGATGTATTGCATGGTAACACAAAGGCCCGTGGCAGAGCTTCAAAGATATGTATTGTGATGCCAGTTTCCTCAGGAAAAGAGTGGTCACAGCAAGTTTTGCTCACTTGTCATATATGATGTCTTAATAACAACAGTATGGAGTTAATAAGCCTTTCTTCAAAAACTCAGAAAAGGATTGAAATGTGAACTTTTCAGTAGCAACTATGAGCACAGAAGAAATGGGTTAAATTGAACAGCAATCACAAATATCGTATGTTGTTCCAAATATCTGCTAAATAAAACTTAGACAAAGGACACGTCAGGAAAGCTTCTGGTGCAATGAGCCATACAAAGAAGCAAGAGAATCAAAATAATTCTTTTAGAAAGACTTGTTTGGGGTCAAGTTCTGAAATGGTAGAAAAATATTACTATACTTAATATATTTGTAAAAATTTCTAATATTTCTTGGGAAATTCCAAGGTGAATTACATTAGCAGTTCATAATAAATTAAATAAATGACACAACAAAGAAAACCTATTGTTTCAATCTGACAATACACCTAGTTGACTTTCTTTGTAAATTTTACTAGAATTATTTGCAAAACTGCTACCCCCTTTATTTCTTTGATGCATCTATCATTAGATTATAGGCAAATATTTAGACTATTTTTATAGATTAAAATTTATTATTAATCCATTACAGAGTTCTTGAGAAATAATTGTAAAATATCAGACATTTTAAAATATCCATATTGTATACATAATCTGTTACAAGCATGTTCCAATAACATCCTCCATTGTCTTTCTAATTTACAGTATTATATACTGAGAGTATACAGGTCAGTATAAAAGAATGTAGATAGGTATAAAATTGCTCAGTTAAGAATTTAATTTTTCTTTCTCTATTTGTTAATCTTAAATCTGAATTTTGTTTCAGTGGCATTAGGTACTTGCTTCTATGTAATTTTACATACTCTGTATATATTGAATTTATCTAATTTACATGCATATGTGCGTATATATATTTTATATAAATATATAGATAAATATACAGTACATTGAATCAGGTGAAAAGTAATATTTTGCAAAAATTTGTAATATTTTATCACTATGAACATAAACATTTACCTTTTTTGTAGCATACAATATACTGTCAACGCAATCCATTTCTATTCATTGTCTTAACAAAAATGGCAATACGCACAGCCTTATTACACGAATAGCTTATATTTTATTTTAGACTTTAAACATTGCCAGCTATCAAATACATTCAGTGCTTTATAATAAATGTCTGTAATACTTTTAATAGGCAACTACTTTTATATAGCTTAACCTTTACTGTGATATTTTTTTAAAAAAATTAAAGGGTTTTAAAAATAATTTAATTTATACATTTCAAATAATGCCTCACAGTACGAAGCTTAGCCATTATTCCCAATTATAAAAGCATTAATTCAATCCTTAAATATTTGGGATGGCATTTCTACATATATCAGTTTTAAAAACTGATAATTCATGGATTTATTTTAGTAGTTTAACAGTTCCTAAGACTATATGTTGTTACAGTAAATAATCAAAACAAAAGTTAAATGTTTAATAATTTGCCTAAGTACTCAGTTTTTGAAACAAAATTGCACTTTTCATTTGCTAGAATGAAAATATTACCCATTCACTTTGAAACCACTATTTTATTTATTTATTTATTTATTTATTTGAAATAAAATCAAAATGTTGATTTTAAATGTTTTCATATTTTGTTTGTTGTTGTTTTAGTTTCTAAACCAGCACCTGACTGGGAGGGAACAGCTGTCATCAATGGAGAGTTTAAAGAACTGAAATTAGCAGATTTTGAAGGAAAATATGTTATTTTCTTCTTTTATCCTCTTGATTTGTAAGCAAATATTATCCATGTGTTTTTGCAATGTTTATTGAGCAAAAATATTTAATAGATATTTCCATACATAGAAGAAAAAAATAGATGAAAGGAATTAAGGGATTTTTTCCCATGTTGAATAGCAATAGCATTTAGACTTATATACTGCTTCACAGTGCTTTATAGCCCACTCTAAGCAGTTTACAGAGTCAGCATATTGTCCCCAACAATCTGGGTCCTCGTTTACCAACCTCAGAAGGATGGAAGGCTGAGTCAACCTTGAGCCAGTCAGAATCAAACTTTTGGAGTGGGCAGTGAGCTAGCCCTACAGTACCGCCTTCTAACCACTGCGCCACCACGTTTAATGTCTGAAAACATTCAAATGGGAGAAGGGACGTACAGTACTGAAAATGGGCAGCTTTGAAGACTTTATTTTATAATTGCTGACTATCTTAAGCACAATTGATAATAAATGGAAGATATAAATCTGTTACACACATTTTAGAATATACACAAACATTTTACTTATTCTTGCAACTGTAAAATTGCAGTTTACTAAATTATATTGAAAAAAGTTGAAAATGTGAAATTGATTTTTTTGTGCTACCAAATAAGTGCTTATTAATATCTTAATGTCATAAAATACACAGTTATATTGGCACTGTAAGGGTATTACTATAAAGGTACCCAATATAATAAATTATATACAAAAGTTTGAAGGCTATTGCTTAACGCATTGTAAGCCGCCCTGAGTCTCCGGAGAAGGGCGACATATAAATCGAACTAATAAATAAATAAATAAATAAGTAAGTAAGTAAGTAAGTAAGTAAGTAAGTAAGTAAGTAAGTAATATAGCATTTAAACTATTATTTCAGTTTTTAAAATACCTAATTTTAATCTCTCTTCAGTACATTTGTGTGTCCAACGGAAATAATAGCATTTAGTGACAGAATTGAAGAATTCAAAGCAATTGATGCTGAAGTGGTAGCTTGCTCAGTAGATTCACAGTTCACTCATTTAGCATGGTATGTTCTTTTCCTTATCTTTTTACTTACGCAAATTATTGGTAGTGAACCATTCAGTTTTATAGTCCTGTAAAATTCAAACAAATGTGATACCTGAAAAATTTAGTATAAAATCAATAGCATTTCAATTTATAATCCTTATGCCATAAATTTTAATTTTATCTGAATTAATTGTATGTATGAGTAACTGAAATAACATTATTGAGGTATCTCAACAAGGGTGAGAAACACAGGGCTGCCTTACTCTTCCATTAAGAATTTTTTCGCTTAATTTTATGCAATGGAACTGAATTCTCATTTTTGTGATTAAATATGCTTTGGGAACATGTTTATTTATGATACCAATAATTTATTTAAACACCAATAATTGGTGATACCTTGAATCACCAATAATTCAAGATTAGTGTAAAATATAAAATAATGCTTTAATAGAATATTTGGCTACTTTTTATTGCAACAGGATAAATACACCTCGAAAACAAGGAGGACTTGGACCAGTGAAGATACCTCTTCTTTCTGATTTGACACACCAGATTTCAAAAGACTATGGAGTTTATCTAGAGGACCAAGGACATGCTCTTAGGTATAATATTAACTATTCTGGGTTGTTTATACATATATTGCAGCAGTGGCAAATGAAATACAGAATGGCTCAACATTTTCAATCAAATATTTGTTATTATATCTTATGTGGTACAACCCTTATTTATTAGGTTAATAATTACCAAAATTGTTTAGTAATCCAAGTTCTATGTATTCAAATGATGGTAGAATTAAACATAATACAAAGTATTTAGAGGATTTTAAATTATTTTGTTCTAGTATATGGTATAAAAAGGGTTGCAACAGATACATCTTTCACTGTTTTCAAAAACGAATGTTTTTCTTATTCATTTTTGTCATCTTTTCACAGAGGTCTGTTTATTATTGATGACAAGAAAATTCTTCGACAAATAACAATGAATGATCTTCCTGTTGGCAGATCGGTAGATGAGACCCTTCGTCTAATACAAGCATTCCAGTATACTGACAAACATGGTGAAGGTACTTCTCTATTCAGTTTGATGCAGTATTTAAGGTGCTGGCCTAGAAACGAGGAGACTGTGAATTCTATCCTGTTTTAGGCATGAAAACTGGCTGGATGATTTTGGGCTGGTCACTCTCAGTCCAACTTACTTCACAGGTTTGTTATTGTGGGAAAAATAGGAGGAAGAAATATTATGTGTGTTCGCTGCCTTGAGTTACTTATAAAGTAATAAAGGTGGGATAAAAGTCTAATAAATGAAATATATGTTTTGGTACTGTGTTTCCCTGAAAATAAGATCCTGTCTTATATTTTTTTGAACCCTGAAATAAACTCTAGGCCTTATTGCCATGCACTCAAAAGCCAGATTGGTCTTATTATCAGGGGATGTCTTATTTGGGGGGAAACAGGGTAGTAACAGTAATTAAATACAAATTTATAACACTTGAAATATGGTTCATTATTCCCTCAAAACTCCAAGCTGGAATAATCCTGAAATTGTAGTATCTTTCTTCTCACTACTAAAAAGGGAAGCAGTGAACGTTCCCTTTCTTCATATCTATTCAGATTTTTTAAAATCCTACTTAGATTCATAGATCCGTAATAACCATTAAACTCTGCTATGATTACTAGATAGACATTGCCACAGATGATATTGGATCTATGTCAAATGTGTAATCTGCTACCCTTTTGACATCTTCATCAAGATTATTCACCTTTGATCAGTAGAATGACTAAGTAGCTACCATTTAATTTGATATTTCTGATCTATATCACTGGAGAATTGGGGGTATTAATTGTACCCCCTCTTGTATTAATTGAGAAAATTAATATGTTGGAAAGTGCTATAGATATCCTACTTTCATTGTCTAAACTGTACTTTCTGCTTGTAAAACATATTGTTGTTGTTAGTTGCAAAGTCATGTCCGACCCATCGCAACTCCATGGACAATGTTCCTCCAGTCTTTCCTGTCCTCTACCATCTTCTGGAGTTCATTTAAACTCACACCTACTGCTTCAGTGACTCCATCCAGCCACCTCATTCTCTGTCATTCCTTTCTTCTTTTGCCCTCAATCTTTCCCAGCATTAGGTTCTTCTCCAATGAGTCCTTCCTTCTCATTAGGTGGCCAAAGTATTTGAGTTTCATCTTCAGGATCTGGACTTCTAAAGAGTAGTCAGGGTTGATCTCCTCTAGGACTGACTGGTTTGATTGCCTTGCAGTACCAAGGGACTCGCAGGAGTCTTCTCCAGCACCTTAGTTCAAAGGCCTCAATTCTTTGGCACTCAGTCTTTCTTATGGTCTAACTTTCACAGCAATACATTGCAACTGGGAAAACCATAGTCTTGACTATATGCACTTTTGTTGACAGGGTGATGTCTCTGCTTTTTAGAGTGCTGTCTAGATTTGCCATAGCTTTCCTCCCCAGGAGCAAGTGTCTTTAAATTTAAATGTGATCTTGGAGCCCAGGAAAATAAAATCTGTCACTACCTCCATTTCTTTCCCATCTATTTGCCAGGAATTGAGAGGGCCAGATGCCATGATCTTAGTTTTCTTAATGTTGAGTTTCAAGCCAACTTTTGCACTTCTCTTCTTCACCAGCATCAAGAGGCTCTTTAGTTCCTCTTCGCTTTCTGCCATTAGAGTGGTATCATCTGCATATCTGAGGTTGTTGATATTTCTCCCGGCAATCTTAATTCCAACTTTTGATTCATCTAACCCCACCTTTTTCATTATGTGCTCTGCATATAAGTTAAATAGGCAGGGTGGCAGTATACAGCCTTGCCGGACTCCTTTCCCAATTTTGAACCAATCAGTGGTTCCATGTCCAGTTCTCACTGTTGCTTCTTGACCTGCATATAGGTTACTCGAGACAAATAAGATGGTCTTTTTTAAGAAGTTCTTAAGATGGTCTCTTTTAAGAACTTGCCAGAATTTGTTGTGATCCACACAATCAAAGGCTTTAGCATAGTCAATGAAGCAGAAGTAGATGTTTTTCTGGAACTCCCTAGCTTTCTCCATGATCCAGGGTATGTTGGCAATTTGATCTCTAGTCTCTTTGCCTCTTTGAAATCCTGCCCTATACTTCTGGTAATTCTCGATCCACATATTGCTGGAGCCTAGATTATAGGATTTTAAGCATAACTTTACTAGCATGTGAAATGAGTGCAATGGTGCGATAGTTTGAACATTCTTTGGCATTGCCTTTCTTTGGAATTGGAATGTAAACTGATCTTTTCCAATCCTGTGGCCACTGTTGAATTTTCCAAATTTGCTGGCAAACTGAGGGTAGCAGTTTTAATGTATTGTCTTTTAAGATTTTGAATAGCTCAGCTGGAATACTGTCACTTCCATTAGTTTTGTTGTTGCTCAGATTTCCTAAGGCCCATTTGACTTAACATTCTAGGATGTCTGGCTCGAGATCAGTGACCACCTGATCATGGTTATAAGGGACATTAAGCCCATTCTTGTATAGTTCTTCTGTGTAATATTGCTACCTTTTCTTAATCTCTTCTGCCTCTATTAGGTCCCTGCCATTTTGGTCCTTTATCATGCATGAAATGTTCCCTTCATATCTCCAATTTTCTTGAAGAGATCTCTGGTCCTCCCTATTTTATTGTTTTCTTCTATTTCTTTGCACTGTTCATTTAAGAAGATATTCTTATCTCTTCTAGCTATTCTCTGGAATTCTGCATTCAGTTGGGTGTATCTTTCTCTTTCTCCCTTGCCTTTTGCCTCCTTTCTTTCCTCAGCTATTTGCAAAGCTTCCTCAGACAGCCATTTTTGCAACGAGAAGCTCATGATCTGAGCCACAGTCAGCTCCTAGTCTTGTTTTTACTGACTATATAGAGCTTCTCCATCTTTGGCTATAGAGCACATCATCAGTCTGATTTCTGTGTTGACCGTCTGGTGATGTCCATGTATAGAGTTGTCTCTTGGGTTGTTGGAAAAGAGTGTTTGCTATGGCCATCTTATTCTCTTGACAGAACTCTATCAGCCTGTGCCCTGCTTCATTTTGGACATCATTTTTTGGTGTTAATTCTATAAGGTGCTGTAGGGCTTCATAGAACCGGTCAATTTCATCCTCTTCAGCACCAGTGGTTGGGGCATAGACTTGGATAACTGTGATATTGAATGGTTTGCCTTGGATTCGAACTGAAATCATTCTGTCATTTTGGGGATTGCATCCCAGTATTGCTTTTCCTATTCTTTTATTGATTATGAAGGCTACTCCATTTCTTCTGAGGGATTCTTGCCCACAGCAGTATACCTGATGGTCATCTGAATTAAATTCACCCATTCCTGCCCATTTTAGTTTGCTGATTCCTAAGATGTCAATGTTCAGTCTTGTCATCTCTTGTTTGACCACGTACAGCTTGCCTTGATTCATGGATCTTACATTCCAGGTTCCTATGGAGAAAAAAATCTTTACAGCATCAGACTTTCCTTTCACCACCAGATGCATCCACAGCTGAAAGTCCTTTTGGCTTTGGCCCAGTTGCTTCACTCTTTCTGGCGCTACTAACACTAGCCCTCTGCTCTTCCCCAGTAGCATATTGGACACTTTCCAACCTGAGGGGCTCATCTTCCGGCGTCATATCTTTTTTCCTTTTGGTACTGTCAATGGGGTTTTCCTGGCAAAGATACTGGAGTGGATTGCCATTTCCTTCTCCAGTGGATCACATTTTGTCAGAGCTCTCTGCTATGACCTGTCCATCTTGGGTGGTCCTGCATGGCATAGCTCATAGCTTCATTGAGCTACGCAAGCCCCTTTACCACGACAAAGCAGTAATCCATGAAGGGGGTAAAACATATTATTAATATTCAAATAAAGAATATGTTTCTTTGTGTGTTGAAGTTAGAGTGTACCAGATGTACATGTACCACATGTACCAGAAACAAGTCATTGGTTTAAGAATTACAGCATAATAAAATATACAGAAGCTAACTTTTAAATTTGGTTAAATGTTCATCTAGTTAGAAAACAAGATTTTTAAACATATGCACAGCAAAAATTAGACTTTCATATTTATTTATATCACTCTTGATTTTGAACAAGTTTATGAAGAAATAAATTAAAATGTTATTGAGTGCTGAAGCAATGCCTACATCTTCACATATATGTTCCAGATACAAAGGATTATCTGAAGAACTCTCACCCTAGTCTAGGCCTGAGTACTTAGAATTAGGATTTCGCAGTCAAATTTTCATTTGCAGAAAATCTTTTTTAACCTTATAGTAGATATTTGGCCTCAATAGTCTACAGAACAAGAATAAAAAGACAAGTTTATTTGTTAATTTTTAACCAACATATTAACATCAGTCTTCATTATTTTCTCAGTTTGTCCTGCTGGCTGGAAACCAGGCAGTGAAACAGTAAGTTGTATTTTTTAAGCATTATCATTTGAAAAATGCCTATTAACACAGTCTTAACAGAAAATGTCACATGGGGAAATGTCACCCATATGCCAATAACAGTTTGCCAGCAATTTTAGTGCCATTTAACTATCTAGTTTTCTGCCCTGCATGAAAATGAACATTTGCTGCAATACTACTGTGACATTTTATGTGCTTTAGGTACATCTCATTACCCTGTCATCTTGCTTGGCATAGTGGCATTTAGGGCCTATGCCAGACCCGAACTACTAATTATTTACATCTATTCAAATGCTGAACTTTTTCTCAGGTATGCTTGAAGCATGTAGCAGCAATTCCTTCACCACATGCAAATATTATAATATCAAGAAATTATTGCAGTTTTCAGTTCAGTCAGTCAAGATAAAAATTCAAAGTGAGGAAACTATTTATTTCCTATATTTCTAATGCTTTATTTTTCATTTTTTGAATTCTTTGGAAAATCTATTTAAAAGGAAGTATGCTCCTCATATAAGTATTTTCTTGAGTTGATATTGTAGATTGAATTAATATTCAAACTTTTGTCTGAATTCTATAGCACTTCAACAGAAAATGATTATTTGAGTTAGATGTAAATTGTGAAAACATCTTAGCCAGTATGTTTCAGCCTTTTTTTTCCTGCCAGTATCAACCTGTCTTCCTCAAATGTTAAAAAAAAAATCTATGTTATAATTTATTATTTTTACAAAACTCCTTAACTGGCATTGGCCATGGGCATTTTTAAAGACAAAGTTGTAAGTATACTTGCAGATACTTAGACTGGATGGGACTAAAGTGAAGAGCCAAAATAGCTATTAAAGAATTTCTAACTTCCATTTTTTAAAGTAAAGTAGAATTTATGTAAGTTCAACAAAATGTAGAGAGTTAGTGATAACTGTATCTGTTTTTAAATCAGTCTGAAGATTCTTTGAAAATTGTGATATGAAAAAAGCTGCAAATCAGGTTTTTAAAATATGTAACATAAGACAATAATTTTAGGCTATAGATTAATAATATACTTTTTCAAAACCAACCATGCATGCAAATAAAGACTGTGCTTTGATAGTTACATTTTTTCTTTTGCAGATAATTCCAGATCCTGCGGGGAAATTGAAGTATTTTGGTAAAGTGAACTGACTGCTTTCTTCTAAACAGACAGCTTTCAACTAAAAATTATAAATAAAATTCCATTAATTTTGTTAATTCCCTTTGGATTTGTTGTTCTTTTTTATAGTGATTTTATTAAAAGTATAATTAAAAAGACAAACTAAAAGAAAATAAACTAAAAGAAAAGAATAAAAAGAAAATGCAGTAAAGAAAATGCAGTAAAGAAACAAGTAGAAAAAAAGGAAAGAAATAAAATATAGTAAAAAATAAATTTATAAAGTCATATATAAACAGAATTCAAAACAAAATCACTTTCCCATGGGAAGAGTTCTTACAATTAATTCCAAAATCTTATTTCAGATTCTTAGTTTGTAATTTTCCAAAATCAAAGTTCTAATCACTCTTTTGCTGTTTATTAAAAAAAAAAGGTCCTTAAACTTGTATTTAAAACTTCCTTCACTAGAACTGAAGAAAACTTACCCTGTGTTGTAAAACCTGTTTATCTAAAGGATCTTAAAACAAGCAATTTCTGAAAATGATCAAAAAAGGAAGTATATGAACCCAATGTCCTTTTAAAAGTACTTGATCACAGTTTGAGCAAAAAGATGGACCAGGAAGGATACAGTGAATTGAAGATAACTCTACTAAAAGGAAAGCTGATGACTGATGGAATGAAAAGCTGACAAGCAAAGTGGTTTTTTGTAATTCCTCTCCTGACAAGTGCTCTGTATAGTTGCTCCTTGCAAGGAGACTGAAAGAAAGCAATCTCTGGGGAATTAGAGCACTGTATGATGAAGAAATAGACATCTTTTTTATTTGTTGTTCTGCTACAGTATAAAATGCATGTGTGCATTTTAAGCTGGAGGAATGATATTGAAATAGTGAAGCACTATGAAATGGTGTATTAAATTATTTCTACTTAATTAAAAGCCATGTGCAAGGACTGACAGTTATCCAAGGTTGAATCCAAAAGATTATCCAAGTGAAATAAATTCCAAAGTAAAGCCCTGCAGCCCTAATCAGGAGTTCAATACATATGTGCATTAGTTAATCTCTTTCAGCCTCTCAATTTATGTAGACATTGAATAATTCCCCTTGACAATATACTGTAGCCATATTGGCTGCTATAAAGACTCATGGAGTGCAAGTATCAGCAGCAATAAAGCAGCAATAAAGTCTGCACAAGCATAACATTCCTGAGTAATTGAAAAGACAATGTACTTTTGTTGTTGCAGTCATCTGTAATGGACAGTCAGATGTCTATAGGACCCAGTATAATCCAGACTTGCCACTTCCAACAAAAGCTTTCCAATTTTACTTAAGGAGTAAATATCCCAAATTTAGTAGAATGATGACACATTTTTTTGTTGGTTTTACTATTCTGCATGCCACCTAGGGTTGCTATTTACAATTTGGGCTGCAAAATTTTTTAAAATAAATAAAATTTGAATACTTTCATAATAATTATGAACCTTATATTTGAGTTAAGATAATTTGAATATTTTTAAGGATCTTATTGTTTTGAGAATTTTGAAAATGTTTAAGGTAATAGTAGTGTGGTTTCCAACAGAACAGAAAATGTTCTGTTGGAAACCACATACATCTTGTATAGATTATTTAGGTGGCCCTTAGTAATTTGAGCTCTTGCAAATGCTATAGTACAGAGATATTTCCAAATGATTTTCTGGTAATCCCCAATTCAAATTTCAATCATTTCATAAGGATCACAATTATGCTTTGACTTTCCAGCAGGGGGAGTTGCTCTCTTCATTTAGAGAATGCAATAGCTAAATTAAATATTCCAAACAATAAGTTTCACTATTAGCAAGTGAATAACCTGCATGAATAAATGAAACTAATTCAAACAATGACAATGGAGATGGATGGATATCTGATTGTTACATATTTATTAGGTTACCTGTGCTTTGCTACAAAACTATGTGATCAGGCTTGATAAATTGTCACTTAAAGTTTGAAAATTAATGAGTAATTTAAAAAGGCACTGTATTATTTCGTTAGAGACGGAAAGCTAAGTTTCCACAGCAGAACATCAGAGGGTACTGGAGAGCATCATAGGCACAGTGTATCTCACTGATTCGTAACAACCTGTTGTGTCTGCTGTGGAGAATGATATCTCTCTTCTCAAAATCATGGCCAACAATGAGAACAGCCACTTCTGTAGTCAGAAGGCTTCCTAGCGGCATTAATCACCACTTAGAAGTCCTAGTGGCCTTTCGGAACAGAATCAACAGCAGCCTTAAGTTCTGAAATATACTTGTTCTGTTCACGCAGCAATTTCTGGTTGGCTAACCAGTTCTGAATTAATGCCCAGGTAGTTTCCACAACAGATGTCCCTCTCGTTGTCATCATCACCAACAAAGTACATCTGGAGAAATGAAGGCTGCTGCTGAGGCCCCGCTATGATACACCCTATTCTGTGGTAGACCTGCCCCTGCACTTTGAATGTTGGCATAAAATTTCCTTCCTCCTCTCTGGCTCCAAAAGATGTCATTTGAAGCATCCATTGTACTTTTTTTTTTTAAATCAGATTTCTATGCCGCCCTTCTCCGGAGACTCAGGGCGGCTTACAATGCATTAAGCAATAGCCTTCATACTTTTGTATATTTTTATACAAAGTCAGCTTATTGCCCCCACAAACTGGGTCCTCAATTTACCTTAGAAAGGATGGAAGGCTGAGTCAACCTTGAGCCTCGAACTTGCACAATTACAGACAGCTGGGTGTTAATAACAGGCTATCTAGCCTGTTGAGCTATCTGAGGCTCTATACTTCCAGGCAGCAGAAAGAAAGTGCTGTGCCATTGGGTGCTGGTGGGTGAGAATGCTGTGTAAGGGTTCGGGGTAGGGCTCAAGGGGAGGAAGCTGGACTTTACCACCACTGCAGCACATCCCAGGAGCCTCATCACTTCAGGGCATGGCACTAGGCACAGAGTAATCAAGGCATGAGATCAACAACCTTTTCCCTGGAGTAATCAATCTGAGGTTCATATTTAAAACCAGGCAAATTTTAGTCTGGTTATTAGTCCAAGGCCTTGATCTGATTTGTGATATCTTTTCATTGTATTTAGCTGTAGCTGCCTGATTAACATAGGGGTTATTACATGCATACTTTTCTACAGCCTCTCTATTGACTTCGGGATGATTTTGATGATACTTTTTGCAGCTTCCCTTACTTATGTTTTCCTAATTGCATCTGTAAATCTTTTCCTGCATTTTTTCCCTCTTTTCCTTTTAACTGGTGTTACAGTAGAAGGAACAGATTTGTCTGAACTGAGGAGGTCAGTGTAAGAAGTGATTTGGGGCTGGGACACTATGCAGGAGAAATTTGGTTCACAATCTGTTGGCTCAGTGGTCGGTGATTAAAACTCATAAGGGAATATCTCTCCTGCCACCTTGAGTTTGGAAGCAGTTCCATAGGTGGAAGACATAGACATTTTAGTGAGGTAGTGATGTTTAGTACTGTAAGGAGCCCCAGACCGCTTCTGAGTGAAGGAGTGGAACGTGTGTCAGTTTGAACAGAGGTAACAGAATATGAGGCAACTGGCAATTGGAACAGAGTTCTTTTCAGGTGGGGAGGGGTTAACATAACGCAACTGGCAGTTGGAACAAAGTTCTTTTCAGATGGGGAGGGGGAGTAGAACATCTAACTCCTTAGCATCAGAGTGTGTGAATATAATATATATTCTATATATGAAATACTAATGATCTGGACTTCCGGCGGTGATGTCACCATGTTAGGGATGAAGGAACGGATCTCCGCTCTCCAAGTCCCTAATATTCTCAATTTAGGAGCCGATTTAGGCACTATTGACCTTGGAGAGGTCAATAGAAAAAAGGGGAAATTCCGAGGACCTCGGAGAGGACAGCAATCCCTCCAAAGGTTCAAGAAAAATCCCTTAATCCTGATCGAGGAAGAACCAGCCATCCTAGCTGGCCAGAAATGTTGACAGCTGACTAAGTGGGAAGTGAAAATCAAATAAAGGAATACATCGGTGGAAGGATTGAAAGAAAAAAGAACTCAAAAGGTACATTTGCAACCCATATTGTGAGGATTAAAGGCGGGAGAAAAGGAACTCCAATTGAGAAGCAAAATACAGCTAAATAAGCGGCGACTGAAAGCTAAGCGGAGACAGAATCCAGTTTGACTGTGACAGCACATAAATTACAACCAGTGAAATTGGAGGAAACCAGAGGAAACCCAGAAGGAAAAAGTGAGCCTCGAAAAAATTTGGATAATTTGCTACAGAGGAGAGATGGGATTTAAGGAGAGAGAGGGAGAAATTTGACGGACCTTGCCCTCTGTGAAGGCAGCGAGGTAATCAACAAGCAGACACCGGAAGAGAGAGTGGCAGAAAAACCCCGTTTGAGTGAAAGCTAGTGATTCCTGGACCTAAATCAATTTAAATGTAATATTTTCCTTTGGATATTTGGATATTTGGAGATCTGGACGAGAATTGGACATCACTCAGATACTTGGACTAGGATCTTTTAAGAGGTGGACGTTTTCGAAACTTGGTGGACACTTAATTTAGAAGACACTGGGATGCTAGACTTTGGAAGCAAACAGCAGAGACAATAAACCAGAAGGATACAAATTTGAAAAAAAAAAGGGAGAGACCAGAGGAAGAAGAATCAACTGTGAAGTAAAATTAATTGTAATTAAGCTTGATTAATTTAGTGATTAAAAAGTAATACATATATTATTGTTTTTGAAATCTCATATATAATTGTTAACTCAGTTTTATACCTACTTAGGAAATTATTTTGGTATTTAATTATTATCTTGTCTTGCATGTTTAGTTTTGAAGATTTATATTAGACAGACTAAGTAAATTAAGGATTATAATTAAGGGTAATGATATCTATAAATAGTAATTAATAATAAATTTAAATAAGATAGTAATTAATTATAAGAACAATCAATTGATGAATTGCTGAAGTATTAGACTTTTCCCTCCCTCCCTCCCCCTATACCTCCCCTCTTATTTTTATAGATCAATATAGACTAATAGTCATTAATATTTGAGGAACTTTGAAAAATATTGAAAAGTGAAAGATAGAGTTTATAGATAAATTTATATATAGGTAGTGACTGTGTGATAAGGAAATATTTCAATCATTTATTATCTTGGGATTACTGAAAGCAATAAATTGAATAGAAATATCAATAGAAATATAATAGCCCAAATAGTAATCAGTATATGAAACTCTGGAAGAAGATAACACAAGAAATACTAATGGCAACTATGGGCTCAGCAACAATTACCAAGTCAAGCAAGAAAATACCCCCAAACTAGATGATACTTACGGCCTCCCCAGCACAGCAAAAATCAGTTGAAACTATGGAAAAGGACAAGGCAACCCCCACTTTTAGTATGCAAAACATCTACTCCACGTTAACGATGATCCAGGAAGGAAGGAATAGAATGCAAGAGACCATGGTCCACAATCATGAAGAGATAAGGAAAAATCATGAGGAATTAAGGATGGATGTGGGGGAGATAAAAGATAATATTAGGAACATGGATGAGAAGATAGGAAAGATACAACAGAACATAGAGGAAAACAAGCAGAGGATTCAAAAGGTGGAAGAGAGAATAGAGCATACAGATAAGAGAATGGAATGGATAGAATACAAATAAGGAACTGGAGGACTCATTATCATATCTCGAGATGGAGAAGGCATCCTTCTACTTAAGGTTTCAAAATGTAGAAGAGCAAAAAGAGGAGGACCTAGGAGAAATCATGGCTGAGATACTTTCAGAAGTGACCCAGAGGGACAAGGAAGAGATACGAAATGGAATAGACGAAATCTATAGAGTTCACACAAATTACACTTGGAGAAATAAGTTACCCAAAGAAATACACATCAGATTTACAAAAAAATCCATAAAAGAAGAGATCTATCAGAAGATGAGAGAAGTTACAACTATGTATCGGAGAAAAGAAATTTTAACCCTCAAACAGATACCAAAAAGGACAAGGGACCAAAGAAGGAACTATAACTTTCTAACTGCACCATTGAATAAATTTAAAATAAAATTCCACTGGCTAATGCCGGAAGGGCTATTAATCTCTGGGAAGAAAATATAGAATTGATAATTTAGAAAAAGCACAGGATTTTTTCAACCAACACTTTGTACTGGAAGAGGAGCAGGAGAGTAGAGAAGAACAGGAACTCAAGAGGCAAGAGGAAGAGCGGACAGAGAAAGAAGAAAGAGACCAAGAAGAGAAGAGAAGAATGGAAAGAGAAAGAATGGAGAGAGAGGGAGCGAGGGAAAAGACACAAAGAATTACTAGGAACACAAACAGACTGCAAACAATGAACAGATAAATAAATAGGGATGGAAAGAGAGCTAAAAATTATCTCAATCAATATAAACGGACTTAATTCACCGGCCAAAAGAAAACAGACATTTACAAAACTTCAAAAGCTAGAAATGGATATCATAACCCTTCAAGAGGTACATACTAAAAAACAGCACCAAAAACTATTGGAAAATCAAAGATTAGGAAGACTATATGCATCTCTAGGAGACCAAAAAAAGAGAGGAGTCGCAATATATGTAAAGAAACACCTAAAAACAAAATGAATATATACAGACACAGAAGCATTTTAATAATAGAAATACAAACAGAATATAAAACAATATTATTCATATCTATATATGCACCTAACGGAAACCAAAGTGATTTTTTCAAGAAATTACACAATATAACTAAAGACCTGGAATACGAAGCTATCTGCATGGTAGGAGATTTCAACGCAATCATGGATATAGAAAAAGATTGCCGGAGCAATAAACAAAGTAAAACCAGAAAGAAAATACCACTGGAGCCCTTTAAAGACATATCAACGAATTACGCCTGCACGATGCATGGAGAGAGATAAATAAACAAAACAGTATACATATTATTCAAACCCTCACCAGTCATGGTCCAGGATCGACATGGCCTGGATGACTTCAGATCTCAAAGAGGAAATAAAGGACATTGAAATAATAGTGAATACATGGGCAGACCATAACCCCATTAAAATAGTATGGAAAGGACATCGAAAGCAATGAAAGTGGATGATGGATACGGGAATAATAAAAGATAAGGAATATATACAGATGATTGAGAAAGAAACTAAAATGTTCCTACAAATAAATACTAAAGAACAGACATCGCTCCAGAACCTGTGGGACACAATTAAAGCATACATAAGAGGTCTTACCATTGCGTATATGGCCAAAAAAAATAAAGAGAAACAACAGACAAGGAACAACTTACTAGAAGAACTTAGAACATACGAATTAGAATTGCAGAAACAACCTCACAATAAAAGAAAAATTAAACCTTGCTAAACATAGAATTAATCTAATCATGCAAACAGAAAATCAAACGAGCAAAACCGAAACACACAAACAAAACGGGGCGATGGCTAGCGTACAAACTGAAAAAAGAGAAAGAAAGAAGAACAATATTTCATCTATAGAACAAAACAGGACAAATATACCATACGAATCTAGATAAAAAATGTAGAGTTAAAGATTTCTTTCAAAACCTCTACAAACAAGAAGAGATTCAGAACAAGGATGTCAAGGAATACCTATGTAAAACAAACATTACAAAATTAGAGGAGACCCACAGAGAAGCATTAAATAGACCAATCACAATGTCTGAGCTGGTAGAAGCAAGAAAAAAGCAGAAAAATAACAAGGTTCCAGGCCCGGATGGAATACCAATGGAGTTTTATAAAAACTGTCAGCATGCAATAGATGAGCTGTTACTGCAAGTCCTCAATGTTGCATTATTAGAAGCAGATATTCCCAAATCATGGACTGAAACCATTATCACACTCATCCCCAAAGAAGATACAGACCCCACACAAGTCAAAAATTATTGGCCAATCTCATTACTCAATGTGGACTACAAATAGTTCATGCTGGTTATAATACAAAGATAGAGAATAATTATTCACAAATACATACATGCAGATCAAAACGGCTTTGTCCCAAGAAGACAGATCAAAAATGATATAAGAACAATCATCAATGTCCTGGAATATTATAAGAAAAGAGTTGACAAACAAGTAGCCTTAATGTTTTTAGATGCACAAAAGGCATTCAATAATTTAAATTGGAACTTCCTCATATTACAACTAGAAGCCATGGATTTTGGTGATAAATTTCTACACATGATTAGAAAAGTATATTCTTTCCAAGCGGCCAAAATTATGATTAATGGGGACATAACTGATAATCTGGATATACAAAAAGGTGTGAGACAGGTTGTCCCTTATCTCCATTATTGTTCATCATCTCACTGGAAATATATTAAATGAAGTTAGGAAGGATGCCGAAATAAAAGGTCTGAGAACACGAAAAGAAGAATATAAATTACAAGCCTTCGCTGATGACGTGGTATTTATATTGGAGCAACCGGAAATAACAGGAACCAAACTTTTAACGAAGATAGAGGAATACAGAAGAGTGGCAGGGCTCAAAATTAACAAACAAAAAACTAAAGCACTGACAAAGAATTTGACAAAGGTACAGGAGACAAAATTAGAAGACAAATTAGGAATACAAATTGTAAAGAAAGTAAAGTATCTAGGAATCTGGCTTACTGCTAAAACAATAACAATTAGAGAAGACAACTATAACAAATTAATGAAACAAATTAGAAAGGATCTGGAAACATGGAACAAACTACAACTGTCATTTTTAGGCAAAATCGCATCCATAAAAATGAACATACTGCCTAGACTACTCTACCTTTTTCAAGTAACTCCAATTTGGCCATGAAAATATTTCTTTAAGGACCTTAATAAAATAATAACAAAATTCATTTGGAATGGGAAAAAGGCCAGATAAAGTGCATGCAAGACACTCGGGAAAAGGGAGGATTAGGTCTACCGGACTGGGAGTTATACTATAAAGCAGCATCTTTAAATTGGATAAGGGATTGGATAGACCTCAAGAATAAAAGAATGGACTTCTGGTGGCGCCTCCGTCGTTGTTGGCAGTCGTTTATGACTGCCGGCCTCGCCGCGCGTGAAAGAGCCACCTCACAGCTGGCAGGCGGCTCGTACTGGGGGTGTGGTAGAGCCTCCTGGATTGCCACCAGGACTTTTTTTATGTCCTGGAGAGGGCTCAGGATGACGGCTCCCTATTCACCCCCAGGGAAGCTCCACGCTGCGAGGGATCTCTGCTGCTTCTAGCAGCAGAGCCAGACATCGTGAGCAACACCACAGACTGATTGAAAGCTATAAAAGAAAAAGAAAAAGAAAAAAGCAAGCTGGTGAAACCTGGAGGAAAAATGCAAGTATTGTTTTTTATTAATTCTTAGAAATGAGAGGAGGAAGAAGAACAGTGTTTGGAGAAAGTGTTTTGAAAATGGCGACTGGCTTTGCTCGGAAAATGCTTGAGAAAATGGAAAGTGGAAAATGAAAGTAAGAGTTTAGCCAGTCCCGAAGTATTTTTAAAAGAAATATCCCAGCAGGGAAAAGGAAACAAATTGTTTTTGTTTTTTGTTTTTTGTTTTTGTGTGTGTGTGTTTTTTTGTTTTTTCTGAGAAAAGTTAGAACTTTTTTGGAAGTATATCTCCTAAACAAAAGGCAAGGGGGGGCTCCCTCACAAGTCAGACAAAGGAAAAAGTAGAAATGATTCCAAAGCACTTGCAGGGAACTGCAAATGAGGATTTAAAAGACTTTATAATTGGGTCTTTAGGAGGTATTGTTGAGAAGATAGAAAACTCACAGAAGAACCTTGAAGAGCTAGTACAGGGAGAATATGAAGAACTGAACCAAACTATTTTCAAAGTAGTTGCTGCTTTTACAAGTGCGGTGGTGAGAATAGAGAAGAAGATGGCTGAAATCAGTAGGAAGTTTGACTCCAAGGTGAAAGACTTACAGGAAAAATTAGATGAAGCTGATGCCAAAAATCAGGAAACCCAGAATGATGTGATGATGCTTCAATTTAAAGCTATGGAGTCTGCTTTGAGATTAAGAGGTATAAGAGAGAATAACAGAGAAAATTTGAGACTACTTTGTGCTAAGGCATTAGCTGCTTTTTTAAATTTGGAAGTTGACCAAATTCTTGGCTGTATTCAAAAAGTCTACAGGGTTAATTCATGTGTTGCCAGACAGAAGAATCTACCCAGAGATGTTGTTGTCTATTTCACTGATAGAAGATTAAGGAATGATATTTTACAAAAATCTTATTCAGCTACTTTAAGGGTAGAAGGTCTACAAATTAGGGTCTATAAAGAATTACCATCTAGGATTCTGAGATACAGAAAAATTTTTGGATTTTTGGTGAAGGAATTGCACAGAAGAAAGATTCCATTTAGATGGGACCTACCAGTTGGTGTAATTTTGAGTTATCAAGATGTGAGATATTGTTTAAATACCATTGAAAAAGCAGAACATTTCTATAATAACATTCTTAAGGGAGCCCCCATACTTTTATCTTCTGCTATGTTGGCATCTATGGAAGAAGACAAGCAAGATAAAGAGTCTGAAAGAGAGGTTGAGGAACAATGTGTGCAGATGGAATTACAAAATCAAAATAAGCAAAGTGTGTTAGAAGAAAAAGGAGAGTTAGGTGGTTTTCTAGATGATTATATTACGGAATATCCAGATTTGAAAACAAAGTATTCCAGAGATTCAAGAGACATGGTACCGGGCCTTGAACTGTTGAAGCAAGATGAAAAACAAATATTTTTACAGCAGAGCCCAGTATTCCACAAGTGGAAAAGTATGAGGAGGAGAAGCAACAGAAATTACAAGTCAAGGGAGGAAAGAAACTGAAAACCACTGAAACTGAACTGTAGCCGAAAATGTGTCTTTCGATGGAACCGCATGGTGAACCCTAGAGGTTAATTCTGAATAGATGGAATCTATTGCATAATGGATTATTTGAAATAGTTTGGAAGATAACTGTTATATTTAATTTTCATATGATATTGGACTTAAAATTTGTTATAAACTCATCCTGATTTGGATTTGACATCTTGAGAAAGTTAAACAGATCACTGCAAAATAAGCAGAGGATCTGTGATTACCCTTTTATAATTTTACTGGAATTAATTATCTAGATGAGGAGCGTGAAGATGAAAACATCTTGGAAACCGGAAGGAAAGAGGTGGAAAGGTTGGCAGGATTTGAAAGAGTTTTAAAGGAACATCTAGGAGTGCAGCTTGTATAAGCTGCGTTCGTTTTTTTTTCTTTCAATGGATACAACAGGAGTCAGGTTGATTGATCTACCTAGAGGTTTATAAGATACCTTCGTGGTTGGATTTTACAAATACTAAGTCACTTGGGGGGATTTATATATGAAGAGATGTTTGTTGCTGATGGGGGCAGCTTGAATAAGAATAAGAACCAGTCTATACATATTGTCTCAGAAGATAGTTGTCCAACTTTAATTAAGATGAAAGATGAAGAAAAGATGAAAATCTGGTTATTGAGATAGAAAATCTATTGGATAAAGTCACTTGGGGGGATTAATATATGGAGAAATGTTTTTTGCTGATGGAGGCAGCAGGAATACGAAGCTTATTAGTGCTATGTTGGATAAACTTCAATCAAGATCAAGAGAAGATTGAAACATGGATTATTGAGATGGAAAATTTTTGGATATAATTGTATAATCATAATTATATATGTATAATCATATATGATATTTTATTAGAATAGAGAAATGTTTTATGTTTTTGTTAATAGTTAATGGGACTAGTTGGGATAAGATTAGTTGATATGGATATGGAGGTGATTTATTATATTTTATTATTAGGGGGATTGATTTTGGTATATAATTAGTAATGCTAACATTAATGGATTAGAGAAAGGTATGATTTTTTTTAATTGGGTTTAAATATAAGTATATGTACTTGTTTTTTTTTCTTTTCTTTTTTTAACTTGTAGTGGAAGTCAAGGGGGGATGGGGGGAAATGGGGTGGGGGTGGGGGGAGGCAGGGGGGAGGGGGGGCTGGGGGGAAGAAAAAATGGAAAATTTTGTATGTAAAACTTTTTCAATAAAAAAAAAGAATAAAAGAATGCTACTCCTAGAAGGTTTTGAATTACAACGCGGCTGGCACGCCTTCCTATGGGAGGGAAAGGACAAGCAACATGGATACTTCCAACAACATATTATCAGAGGATCACTGTACAGAACATGGCAAGAAATAGAAAGCACTATACTAAAATTCCACGAAGGCTATCAACTATAGAAGCACTAATTTACCCCAATGCCATGGACATAGATAAAATGAGAAGCTATAAAGAATTATTGAATAATGAAGGAGATCTACAAACAAGGCAAGAATTAAAAAATCAGGGTATAGACATTGATTGGTGGCCATATTTGCAAATAGAATCTAGATATAAAACAGATCGGGCACAATTCGGATTTCAAAATGAACCAAATGAATTGGATAAAATATTACAAGGTACAAGTGAGAAAATGATAACCAAAATTTATAAATATCTAATAAAATACAAATTAGAAGAGGAGGTGGTTAAAGAAAACATGATAATTTGGGCCAAAAATATATGATATGATATTGAATTGGACAACTGGGAAAAATTGTGGAAGGCAAATTATAAGATGACAATGTCTATACCTATAAGGAAAACCTTTACAAAATGTTCTACCGATGGCACCTCCCACCGGCACGCCTGGCCAAGATGTTCCCAAATACATCTCCAATGTGTTGGAAATGTAAATCACAGAAAGGGACATACTATCATCTCTGGTGGTCATGCCGAAAGGCAAAACAATACTGGCAAAAAATTAAGATAATGATTGAAGAAATTACAAAACAAAAATTGGAAATGAAGCTGGAAATTTTCCTATTGGGAATAATCACAGCACAATACACCAAAGAAATAAAGTATCTGATTATCCATATCCTCACAGCAGCACATATACTCTTTGCCCAAAATTGGAAATCTGAGCAGTTACCAACAGAAGACAAACTAATCGCCAAAATCACCGAATGCACAGAAATGGACAAACTCACAAAAGAACTACAAGAGAAAAACTATACTGATTACTATTTAGTGTGGCAAAGCTAGTACAGCTGGCTGGAGAGAAAAATAGGAATATAAAAACAACTTTTGACTATTCAATAGGAATGTATAGAATTAAACAAAGAGTGAACTAAAATGTCCTATATACAAATATGTAAATATGCGAACACGTAGATAGATACGAATGGAGAAAGATAAGAGAATTTGAAAAATAACCTACCGATGTAGTAACTCTAAGATTCCGTCATGGGACTGAATTGATGTTTGTTTGTTGTGTATGTTGTCTTAATGTATTTATGTTTGTTTGTATATTTTTTATTAATAAAAACTATAAAAAAAAGAAATACTAATGATCTGATGGTCATTTCGAAAAATCCTTTCTTAGCAAGCACCTAGAAGCCAAGAGGAACGTATGTGCCAAATAGATTATGAAGACACAGAATATTCATAGCAGTGTTTCAATGTGCAAAATCAGTTTTATTTTCCCAACCATGGTTTCTGAAAGCAAGCTTTAACTAGAAAATCCTGATGAAAAAACATGTAATAAAAGCAAAGATCATAAGAAATACCAGGTTATTGCATATTGCATATTGCAAGGAAATGCTTCTAAAGAAACCAAGTATATTAGAGAACCTGAAGGAGCAGTTATTTCCTGTGAGTAATAAACCACCACATAAATTACACAGATGTAACGGTCTGCAGTAGGATTGTTGTCCTTTTACTTATGATCAGTTCTGTCTCTGACACTTTCACTTAAGAGTAATCTCTTGATTCCAGCTTCTAAAAAGCTACCCCAACTAAATAGTTTTACAGAGATTTTGGAGAATAACACAGTGGATTCCATATAGTGAAATATAGCTGAAAATCACAGAATGTCTGATCAAGAAGTTGATTTTGATCAGATGGGAGCATCTGGCTCGGCAATGACTTCATGCCAACCAGGGGAAGAGGCTGCGGTGTGGATGGAGAATTTACAGCTGAGAGAGGAGCCAGACGAAGCCAGATGGTCGAGGGGAATAGGAAGATTGCCGGATCTGGTGAGGACCCCCTACAGAGTAACCAGCTCCAGACCCCGTTGGGGGGAGGGCGTGTTGCTGCAAGAGCAAAAGGAAAGCCTCATGAAGGCCCAAGCAATGCAACTCTTCCACGATGTTGAAGAAAGCCAGAAAAACCGTGAGTTTTACACACCCCTTACTGGGAAGGGAGGAGAATACTCCAAAGTGAATCCAGAGGAGGGTGCTTGTGGGAGAGAGGAAAAGGGAGCTGATTTTATTTATTTATATTTCAATTTGATGAAGATACTTCTCAGGCTTCGGGTGGCCAAGCGAGGGATGCAGCAGTCCAGGGACCCCCAGCCTTGCAGGCCCGACCCCGCCGACACAAGAAACCGAAAATTCCCCCCCCCCCGCCTGGAAAATATGGAGAAGACCCAAAAACCCTGGGGCTCTTCTTAACCTAAGTGTGGAATCACATGCAGGACTGGGGAGAGGACTACCTATCGGATGCAGCTTGAGTGAGATGTGAGGAGTGAGGCGAGACTCCGAATGAAGGGCATCCAATAGGGCTGGAGATCGGTAGCAGAATACACCCAAGAATTTCGCGAGCTGGCACCTTTTATGACAGGGTGGTCAGAAGTGGCTCTGTTGGAGAGCTTCAAAGATGGACTGAATGAAGAAGTCTACAAGGACTGTAGGGAACGGGGGGTCCCCGAAGATTTGCAGAGTTGGTACATAGTAGCTGAGGACGTGGAAATTGAGATTGCCCGAAGCCGACTCCGAGGAGGCCGTGCAGGGGAGCCTTCATCCTCCTACTACCACAAAGGAGCCCCAAAGATGGCCGGGGGAGGGCGGAGTCCAAGCCCAAGCCAAAGCCCTTCATGTGCTTCAAGTGTGGCAAGGAGGGTCACCGGGCTGCTGAGTGTTTCTCCAAGCCAGTGCCAAAACCTACCGGCAGAGGGCCTAAGAAGATGGACAAAGCGCCCACGGAAGTTCATGAAACCGCGCTGGAAGGGGAAGTTGTTGAGTTCGCTCCCCGGACCAAGGGTGAGTTGGGAACTCCGACCAATGCGGACGACAGCAAGACCGACTCTGACTCCGACTCCGATGATCTGGTGAGTCACACTGAGGGCCCCATGCTCATCCCCATAGAATTAAGGGTGCCGTCCACAGGGGCCCACGCACAGATGCCAGCCCTATTAGACTCTGGGTGCACCAGATGCATAATTAGCCCAAAGGTAGTAGAGAAGATGGGCCTGAGACTAAAAACATTAAAAAGGCCCATTGCGTTTTGTCAACTAGATGGATCGATGGCAGGAGGGGGCCCAACCAATTTTGTAAGTGAACCCATTGAAATGCAATTAGGGGACCACATAGAGACTCTCAGTTTTATTGTGGCCCCTAGCATGGAACGACCCCTTATACTTGGCCAGACCTGGCTACGTAAATGGAACCCGCGAGTCAACTGGAAGACAGGGGTCTTGTGTATTCGCGCTAGGAACTGGCCACTAGAGAGGGAAGACCCCCCCCCTTGAGGACGGAGAGGAGCACGAAGAGGCGGAGATGGCAATAGACCACATTGAAGGGAAGGAGAAAATTCCAAAGGAGTATTGGGATCTCCGTGAAGTTTTTAGTAAAAGGGCCTTGGATGTGCTACCCCCCCCCCCACAGAGCTACCTCAAGATAACCCACAGAATCCTTCTTTGATTGAGTGGATCGAACAATTAAGGGGGACTTGGGCAGTAACCTGAAAAGCACTAGATAAAGCTCACCAAAGTCATAAAACCCAAGCCAACAAAAAGAGGTGCCCCGCACATGCTTATAAAGTGGGGGACATAGCTTATTTCTACCAAATATTTAAAAACCCCTCAAAAATCAAAGAAGCTTGGGCCCAAGTATGTGGGCCCTTTCCCCATTACTTGAATCATTAACCCAGTAATAGTTGAATTGGAATTGCCAAAGAATTTGCAACAAATTCACCCCGTGTTTCATGTTAGTTTACTGAAACCGGAACGTTCTTCCCCTTTATGTCCAGCCCAAGAACCTCCTCCCATTCCCATATTTATTGAAGGGGAACAACATTTTGAGGTTAAAGAGATTTTGGATTCCAGGAAACATCATGGTAAAGTGCAGTATCTAGTAGCCTGGAAATATTTCCCATTATCGCAAGCTGAATGGGTGAACAAGCGTGATGTTTGGGCACCTAAGAAACTCCAATTATTTCACACCAAATATTCTGATAAACCTTAGATGATCTGTTATTTTGGTTGTGGTATTATCTCTTTTTTATCTCTTTCACGACTAGAAGTTCTTCTCTTCTGAAGGGGGGCTGAATGTCAGCCTCCGCTTTTCTCTGCTTTGGCTGCCATAGTAATGGAGGGAGGGGGGTGTATCTAGGCGGGTTATGTATGCTGACTAGGAAAATGAAACTGATTCTTAAGCCTTATGGCTGAACCTTTGAAGCTGCTATCAGGTCAACGGCCACAGCATTCCTGATTGATGACACTGCCAGACATGTGCTTCCACCTGACCTCTGGGAGACCTTTGGATTGGATGATTTATGGTGGACAGTGGGAGGGGATGCTTTCTATCTGTAACTTTTGGGCTTTTTGCTTAGATCCTGCTTTCCTTTGGTTGCGTTCACTTCATATCTAGTAAAAGTACCATACTTTATTCTTTAATGGAGTCTGGGTCATTCTTTCCTGGATGTTGAAGGAAGCATATGTGACAGCTAACATCTTGGACCCTTTCAAAACAGATAATTTTCAGTCTGTCATTAATCTATTTTTATTAGTAGTAGTAGTAGTATTATCGCATATAGTCAAGAAATGGATCATTGTATTCTGCATTAATTGGAGCTTTCAACTCATGACGAAGACACAGCATTGTACTGAACCTGAGATTATGGCATAGATTTTTTTTTTATTGAAAAAGTTTTACAATACAGTTTTTAATATCCCTTCCCCCCCAACCCAACAACCACCCCCTCCCCTCCCCCCTTACCCTCCCCCTTCCCCCCCCCAACTTCCACTATTAAACAATCATGTATTACAATCATCAACCAACAACTTTTTAGGTGAGATCTAGGTAACAGTATAACAAATTTAAACTTAGTACAAAAAATATTCTAAACTTATAAGATCTATTACCCCCCTAGCCAAATATATAACCACATAAATCATTTATAAAAACTCATAAAAGATCTCGCATGCTAAATATAACACTTACCTTTAAAGAAAAATGATAAAATAATTTTGAGCATCTTAAGTTTTAAATTAAAATATTTAACATTAACTATAGTTCCCAAAATTTACTCTTAATAATATTTCTTAACCAATCAAGTATAAAAGTCAACATCAAACAGGATAAACAAAAAGAAATATAAGCTCATAACATCTTTTTTTAAAAAGTATAAAAATATATCAGATTCAAACAGTACATCATCATAGAAATATAATATAAATATAAAATCAGTTATGTAATTAATAAACATTATTATTACTCAAGTGCTACTTGAAACTTCTTGCTTTGATATTTATTCTGCATGTATTCTACCCATTTCTTCCACTCCTTAGTAAAAGCTTCATGGGTCCTATCTTTCAGGTATGCAGAAATCTTAGCCATTTCTGCAAAATTAGACATCTTCAGTATCCATTCCTCTATAGTAGGTACACTATCCTTCTTCCAATATTGCCCAATCAGTAATCTAGCTGCAGTAAGCATGTATAAAATTAATCTCGTTTCAGTTGAAGAACTGCCCTTAACTATTCCCAGCAAGAAAAACTGAGGAGAAAATTCAAGCTAGATTATGGCATAGATTGATCAGTATATTTGATTCAGACAAAAGATATTACAGTCATGTCATAAGATCCACTAATTAACATGTTTTGTTTTTGGATATAAATCAGAATCTTTTCTAAAAATTATTTAAGGAAACATGCAACTCTAAGAAGCAAAATTAACAAACATTGTCTCACTTGGATTTTTTTTTCATTTTTTAGTATATTTTTATTGTTAAAGAATAACAGAAAAAAAACAATACAAAAATCAATAGTAAAGAAAGAAAAAAAATTCCCCCAACGTGCTATACAAATGGAAAGGAAGTTTTAGGAAATTAAAGTCTTCAATTCTTCCAGAAATCTCTTTGATAAGGTACTGGCGCCGATTCATCCAATCTCCCAAGTGCAAAGTCCACAAATGGTTGCCAAGTGTTCCAAAAAACATTCTCTTTGTATATACCACTTCTAATTTTAATATCACAAGTCAATTTATCATTTAATGCAAATTCCATGTTTCATTATATCATTCTTCTAGTTTTAAGTCAACATTTAATTCCAATATCTAGCAATTATAATTCTCCCCATTATAACCAAAATCCCTACCAATTCTCTTTCTCCAGTTGTTAATGTTGTTTCATTCAATATTAATAATAATATGGTTTCCAATTTCAATTTGACCCTCTTCTTAATCATTTCAAATATTTCATTTTCTATCCTAGACCAAAAAAGTTCAACCCCATTACATTTATACCACATATGAGCATATGTCCCAAGTTCCACTTTACATCTCCAACACATTTTATCCACTTTATTATCTATTTGAAAAAGTCTTATTGGGGTCAGATACCACTTCCAGACAACTTTATAATTATGTTCTTTGATCCTTATTGATAATGTCCTCATTATTCTACTAACCCAATTCATATTCCAATTTTGATTAGAAATTTCAATACCCAGTTCTCTTATCCAATTCTCTTTCCTTACCATTTGTGAATTATCAAAGTTAATAATTTTATAAATTTTGCTAACTAATCCCTTTAACCCAATTTCATCTTTTATTATTCGAGATGTCAAGTTTTCAAATTCCGTTTCCTTTCTACTCTCATCATTCCTTTTTTTACATTTCCTATTCCATTTATTCATTTGAATTCTTTCGAACCAATTAATGTTTAATTTTCCATAAATTTCCTCTTTCCTCATTTCATTTTCTGTAAATTTCAGCCATTCACTAATTGTTTCCACTTTCTCTTCTATTATAATCCTCTCTCTGTTACTATTTAATTTCATTGGGCAATTCTCTTCAGTTTACCTAAATACAATACGTCTGGTATTAATTTTTTTGCTACTCTGTCCCAATTTTTAGTCAAACTATTTAACCAATAATTACAAATTTTAACCTTATCTTTAAAATTTTCCAAAAAACCATTTGTAACCAAACTTCTTTATTTCCTTCATTTCCAAACTACCCCAAAGTTCAACATCTCCTTTTAAAATTTTTACTACTGTTCTTATATTAAATGCTCTATAATAGTTTAATAATTTTGGAATTCCTAAACCACGTTGTTTTTGGTTCTGATACCACATTTTCTTAATCAATCTTGATTTTTTATCCCCATTACAAAATTTATCTAATTTTTTTTGATATACTTCAATATCCTTCTCAGTTAAAAAAATCGGAAGCATCTCGAATAAAAAGTTAAATTTAGGAAGTAACATCATTTTACATATAGCTACTCTACCAAACCAAGATAACTTTAATTTTTTATATTTCCCAATTTTCTCTTCAATTTCTTTTATTACTATGTCATAATTTAGTTTCTTTAAATTTTTAATTCTAAGTGAAAGTATGATACCTAAATATCTTAAATTATCCTTTATCCTAATTCCAAATTGATTTTGTAATTTTTCTAATTTGTTTTCCCTATCAATTTCCATTAATAATTCTGATTTTGCCCAATTTACTTTAAAACCAGTCATATCTTCAAATTCTTCCAAATGTATTTGAACTCTTTTTATATCATTTGTAATATTATTTAAAATGATACGGGTGTCATCTGCATATAAATTAACTTTGATACCTTTATAACCTATTAATTCTGAATCCTCTTCAATCAAAGTTGTTAAAATTTCCATTGCTAATAGGAATAGGGTCGGAGACAGGGGACAACCCTGTCTCGTCCCTGCTTCCAAATTTATATCTTGTGTAAATATACCATTTACCTTCACTCTTGCCGTACCCCTCTGGTACAATTTAGAAATGATATGAATAAATTTATTACCAAATCCTAATGCAGAAATCATTTCTTTTATAGTATCCCATTGTATAGAGTCAAAGGCTTTAAAAATATCCAGGGCAAGAATACCTATCTTATCACCATTATTCTCAGCAATATCAATAACATTTAATATTCTTCTAACTAAATCACACATATAACGCCCTTTAACAAAACCTACTTGATTATGGTTTATATATTTATCTACAAAATTATTCAATTTATTTGCTACAATTGCAGTAAATATCTTAGCATCTTGGTTAATCAAGGAAATGGGCCGATAGGATTCAATCTTTTCTAAATCTTTATCTGGTTTCGGGATTAAGGATATAATTGTTCTATTCCAGGACATGGGAATATCATCTCCATGTAATATCTTATTATACAATTTCTGTAGTTTTGGGATCA
Source organism: Masticophis lateralis (assembly GCA_030761175.1). NCBI lineage: Eukaryota > Metazoa > Chordata > Lepidosauria > Squamata > Colubridae > Masticophis > Masticophis lateralis. The sequence continues at coordinate 74,823,229 of JAUDYJ010000004.1, read as the reverse complement.
AAGTTTCTTTGAACTCTTTATAAAATTCTGCTGGTAACCCATTCTCACCTGGAGATTTTCCAAGTTTTAGCTTCTGAATCACATCTTTAATTTCCTCAGAGGTAATATCCTTTTCCATTTTTTCTTTATATTTATTATCAATTTTCTTCTGACCACATTTTTCTAAAAAAATTTTTAATTTACAATTATCAATTTCTTTTTTGAGATATAATTCTTGAAAAAACTTTTTAACAATTTCACATTTCTCTAATTTTTTATAACATCTCTTACCTTTTTCATCTATGAGGACACCTATTTCTCTTTTTTCTTTTTTATCTTTTGCCATTCTTGCTAATAATTTTGAATTTTTATTACCATATTCAAAAAATTCTCTTTTTAAATAGCTTAAATTTTTTTAACTATTTCTGTATCTTCCGCTATTTGTTTATTTTTCAATTTTTTAAGTTCCTCCCCTAATTTCCTATCCTTAGTCACTAAAAATCTATTTTCCAGTTCTTTTAGCAATTTCTTCTTTTCCTCTATTTTTACTTTATAATTCTTATACTTTCTACTTGATAATTTAATGCTTTCTCCTCTAAAAATTGCTTTCATTGTGTCCCAAACTGTTCCATAATTGACTTCCCCATTATCATTCCAATCCCAATCTTCTTCCCATTTCTTAAGAATACGATTCTTATCTTCCTCGTTTTTATACAATTTTTCATCATATCTCCAACAATTTTCTTTTTTCTCCAAAAACATATCTAATTCTAGTAACAATTCTGCATGGTCAGAGTCTTTAAATATTCCAACATCCATGTTATCCACGTTATCCATCAGATTCTTGGATACAAAAATATAGTCAATTCTTGAATATGAATTAAATACCTTTGAGTAAAAAGTATACATTCTTTCATTACCTTTAATCTCTCTTCAACATCTACTACACCATTTTGCAACATCCAATTATCAAGTATCCCCATTTTTCTTGTTCCACCATAGCGGGTAGGATTGGTACTATCCATCTGGTTTCTAATTAAATTAAAATCATCAGCTATGATTACCTTCCCTACCCTTTCAATTTGCAACAAATCGGTAATTTTATTCAAAAAATCTTTTTGGTTCACATTTGATACATATAAATTAACAAATATTATTTTTTCCTTGTTAATACATCCTGTTATTATCAAATATCGTCCATCGATATCCGCTATTACTTTGTTTTTTTCAAATTGGACTCTATTTGATATTAATGTTGCAACACCTCTAGATTTTGAGGACCCAAAAGCTTTTTCATAAACCTGCATCCCTTTTAAATACATCCTGTTTACATCCTCAGATTTCTGATGAGTTTCTTGCAGAAAATGTATGTCAGGAGAATCTCTTTTAATCTTAAATTCTAAACGTCTTCTCTTAATCTGATTCCCAGTACCTTTAACATTCCAAGTCATTACCTTAATTACCCCATTAATATTTTTAATTTTAACTATTCCCTCTTTTTCCTTTCTGTGACCCAAAACCCAAACAAATATATATAGACAACATATAACGTAAAAAAAAAATAAAAAAAATAATAACGTAAAACATGCAAACAACATAAAACAAAAAATAACACACAACCACATAAAATCTTCATCTCCCACCGTCTTCATTAAGGCACGCCTCATTTCCAAGAGTGGGGGAGAGGTTTCAGTTTCTGATTTGCCCCAGATTTTACCTTATGTAAAATCAGCACTTTACATAAGGATCACATCTTACTATCAGTACCAGGACAAGACAGGAGGTTTGTACAAATAAAAGGAACCAGTCTTGGCAAAATTTTCTAATGTGTTTCCTGAAAATAAGACCAGTCTTATTTTCTTTTGGGCCCCAAAATATGTACTGGGGCTTATTTTGGGGAGATGCCAAGGCAGGGGGTGGGGCAGGATGGGGCTCGCACCACTCCGCAGGCCCCACATGCTCTCACCGCCTACTGTGTGAAAAAGACAAAATGAAAGACAAAGCAGGCAGGGTGTGGGGAAAGGTCCATCCAGGAAAAAAACCCAAAAAGGCACAAAGAGCCAGGCAAAAAGCCCACCGGGTTGCTTCACTCTTCCAGAGAGAAGCCAAAGTTTCGATCCTGCTTCTGGGGTGATGGTGTGGCCTGCCAGCAGCCTGCGCAGATCATGGCTGATCCTGACAAGGAGGCTGGTGTGGGGTCACACCAGGAGCCTGTACAGCTGGCGCTCGCATCGGACAGCGAGGAGGCTGAAGAGGATGTGGTGCCAGAGGCAGAGACTCAGCCAGGGCTTTCAGAACCTCCAGAAGCTCCTTCAAGTGGAGAGAGCGAAGTGGAGGAGCCTCTCCTCAATGCTCAAGCACGCAGGGCTGCCAAAAGGCAGGGGTGTCTACTCAGGAGGAGGAGGTGGTCTCCTCGAGAGTAAGGTTTGAGGATAATTGGCCACTTCCTTAGCCTATTTAAGTCACATGCAGTTAGTAATTCTTGCTGGAAACAATGTAATTATAAAAGAGCATTTTTGAAGAGTGAGTGTCTTATTGTATCTTATCTTCTGGGCTGGTTGACAACATTTGCCGGACTTTGTTTATTCTTGGTACGTTATAACTTTGATAAGGATCATTGGTTGTGTGTCACAATCCTTGGGAATCCGGAGCTGGGGCAGAACAGGTGGAGTGCAGAGTGGGGCACACAAACAGCCTGCCTTGAGGAGCGCAGGCTGGAAAGCAAGTGGCAAGGCAACCCCCCAAGGGCTCCAGGCGCTAAAATAAGGCCATCTCTCTTCAGCAGCTGCCCAGGCCCACTGGAGGGCAAGGCTGACATTGGTACTGAAATGCAGTGGCAGAGGTGCTGGTCTCCAGAGCTGCAGGCCTCCAGAACTGCTTCCATTGAAATGGCAAATGGGGACAGGCAACGTGAAGTGCACCACAGGACCAAAGCAGCAGGTGAAGGAGGAGGCAGCAGCTGCTGCCAGAAAGTGACCTGCAGGGTGGGGTGGGGGCAATGGGGACAAGAAAGCCAGAGCAGTGGTAGAGGCCTTTTGCCGTCACTTTCCCCTGGAAATAGCAGTGTAAGGGGACCAAGCTTCTCCCACCCATCCTCCATAACAGGGGTGTCAAACTCAAGGCCCATGGGCTGAATCCGGCTCATGAGGTGCTTAGATCTGGCCACAATAGGGCCTCTGCCAGTGAAAACAGAGCACAGGCGGGCTGTGCACAGCCTCCCTGAACTCCATTTTCACTAGTGGAGGGCTGCAGGGGGCCATCGTGACCAAAAACAGGGCCCGAGGGGCCCATGTGCAGCCTCCCTAAGCTCCGTTTTCACTGGCAGAAGACTAGCAAAACAAAAGCAAAGCAAAAGGAGAAATGTTTCCCCTTCTGCATTTGAGCATCTAAGAAGAAACAGAAAATGAGAAGAGGAAAGAGGAAAGACAACAAAAAAGAAAGAAAGATGGGAGGTGAGGAAGGAAGGAAGGAAGGAAGGAAGGAAGGAAGGAAGGAAGGAAGGTTATAATGCGAGGGAGGGAGGGTCTGGGGAAGTCCTGCCTTAGCACTTGGCCACCACAAGTGCCCCTGACACAAGTGATGCCAAGCTGGCCATGCTCACCCTGGCCACACCTACCCTGGCCACACCCCCACTCATACCTGAGGTCAAACACATCCCTGATGCAGCCCTCAATGAAATCGAGTTTGATACCTGTGCTCCATAGCATGGCATCCGGCTCGGGAAGGGAGTGAAAGGAAGAGGCAGACAGCCAGTTCATTCAATGGGCAGAGGGAGGTTGCAGTCGCCTGGCTGTGGGGGCCTTTAGGTACATGAGACCAGAGCAAGTGTGCAAGCTCCCCCCGTCACTTGCCTTGCCTCACCTTATCTCATGGCGGTATCACATACCCTCCTGCCTCGTTGCGACTGTGAGTAACCAGACGGTGGGTGGGGTCTTAACTAGGGCTTATTTTCAGGGAGGTCTTATTTTCAGGGAAAGCGGTAATTTAAAAAACTTAAAAAACAACTACCAATCAGCACAATGAGATTCTTTATGGATCCAAAGCGAAGGGGAGGAAATGTCATAACTGGCCCAATGTAGTGTCCCCACTATACGTTGCATGAGTTTAAATAACGTTTCTAAAAATATGAAAGATATTCAGGAGCATTATTCTATACTATTTTCTATACTTCCTACTATACTACCTAAAAAAGTAACTTTTTTTTCTTTTGCTACTGATTATTTATTTACACAATATTTTGCCTATCCCAATCATAATTGGACCCTCAGCAAGATATTCTATATTTGTTTCATGCTTAAACAAGGAAGAATATATGCAATGAGAACATTAAAATATTTGTATAAAAAGCAACAAAAATACTTGGATAGAAATATAAAAACTTTATATTTCTGTACTGTTTTTGGAGTAAAAATACTTTTCTGTTCTTTCTGATAACCACTATGTTTGAAGGCCATCCAAAGCTTTAATTCTGTGCTGATCCTATGTTGTGTTTTCTTTCATAACTGAATCAAAGTGCCTTTTCCCATCCAAATACAGCATAGATTCTGAAAGAAAAAGCACGAATGTCAAGTTTCATAAGATCACATAATCAGTTGGATGCTCAGGGCTTTTTTATTTTTCACAATTTTCTTTAAATATTAATTTTGTTAATTTTTTAAGCCTGCTCTTTCCAGATAGATAAAACAAGTGTTTCTGTGTTTATCATCACAAGAATGCTTAATTAGTTCTTTAATTTAAAATAATTTGTTTAATACAAATTGAAGAAACTGAAGATCAATGCTAATAGAGGACATGACAGAAAAAATATGAAAGTAATCTGAAAACTGAAGGCATAGATTAATATACTATAGCACCAGATAAATGAAACTATGAGGGAGAAAAAAAACAAGCAGGCTCATATTTCTAAAGGTCACTACTTTTAAATTCATTCATTATAAATTATTTTTTTATTCACATAGACAGTGAGATATTGAAATGATTACTCACCACCATATGTCTTGGGAACAACATCTGGTATTTGCTTCTCTATCATAAATGTGAAATGGAAGACATTGGTTGTGTGGTGTACCCTGGTGTCTGGATCATAAACTTCACTATGCACCCGAACCTGGATATTATTTTTTTCAGTATAACAAACCTTTAAAAATTAAAAATTAGAGTCAACTAGGTATTGGGTATAGAATTTCAAAAATGAATAAAGTATGCATGACATTTTATTACAGGTAGTCTTCATCTACAACCATTTGTTCAGCAATAGTTCAAAGTTACAAGGATTGGTTACAACTGGTCATTGAAGTTCCAGCCATCCCAGCGCCCCACTGGTCATGTGATCACAATCTGGACACTTGGCAACTAGTTCACACTTCCAACTGATTGCCAAACTCCTTGCTATTACATAACCACCATCTGCAACAAAGATGCTTTTTCAAGAGGCAACTGAACTTTCTGGTTTTTCTTTGAAGAGGTTTCATTTCTCATCCAAGAAGCTTCTTCAGCTTTGAATGGATGGTGGGGAATGAGAACAATCAATCAATGGAACAGTTTGCCTTCAGAAATTGTGGGAGCTTCATCACTGGAAGCTTTCAAGAAGAGACTGGACTGCCATTTATCAGAAATGGTTTAGGATCTCCTGCTTGAGCAGGGGCCTGGACAAGAAGACCTACAAGATCCCTTCCAACTCTGTTAATCTGAATGGAAGGATTTGTACTCCATGTAGACAGCTGGTCATTTGCATTCTTTTATTTAGAGAATAGTTAAGGCCTGGAGTTTTATCTCTGTCATCAGGATCATCTGAATGGTGCAAATAGGTGTGGAGCCTTCTTGGAACTGTTGGAAGGACTGTGTTGTAAATTGGAGATAGATGATGAGAGAGGGCTGTTCAATTTTGATACCTCTCTTTTCTCTCTATCCAAAATGTGGACTTTGCTGTCTTCAAAAGTGTGGCCTTTGTTTTTTAAATGCAGATGGACTGCATCAAGTCCTAATGGGTTTGTTCTCCTATGTTGTGCCATGTGTTTATGAAGTGGTTGTCTTGTTTCCCCAATGTACAGATCTGCACATGGCTTGCTGCATTGTACTGCATATACCACGTTGCTCAGTTTGAATCGGAGTGTTTTATCCTTGGGGTGGACAAGCTTCTGCCTTAGTTTATTCTTGGGTTTGAAGTGTGCACGTCTGTTGTGTTGGCTGAAGATCCTCCTTAGCTTTTCTGATATGCCTGCAACATATGGAATGATGTTGCTTTGTTTATTGTTCTCTTCACTGGCTTTTATAGAGGAACTCCTGTAGGGTCTTTTGATGAAGGCCCACTTGGGATAGTCACAAATTTTAAACTAAGGGCTTCCTTGATGTGTTTTGTTCTTTTAGTGAAATGTCTTCAAAGAAAAACCAGAAAGTCCAGTTGCCTCTTGAAAAAGCACCTTTGGGACAACTGTGACCTGGATGACTGAGAATCTCTAAAGACACCATCTGCAACTTTCCCTATTGGCTTCCCCAGAAAATCAACGGAGAAGACAACAGGGTGGTGATGATAGCAGCACGTTTAAGAAGGGGAGCGGCTCCAGTAACTTTTGCTACAAGAAGCCTGCAGCCTGTGCATCTTTCGGCACAAGAAGCGCCTCCAAGCGGACTGAAAAAAAGAGGCTAGTGCTGCAGCCATCTTGCAACAAGGGGGGGTGAGTTGTGGGTTGGCAGGGAGCCCAGCGGTAACAGTTCAGCCCTGGCTTGCCTTCCCTGGCAGTGAACCGCAGGAGGAAGGTAAAGACGCATCATGTAACGAAGGGAGAGCAGGCAGCGAGCAGGGAGCAGCTCTGGGGCAAAGCCGGAGCCAGGGAATGATGCATTCTCCAACCTGATCAAGGTGGGTGGCAAGTGAGCTGCATCTCCGAGGCAAGGCCAGAGCCAGAGTATGATGCATTCCCCAACCCGGTCAAGGCGAGCAGTAAGTAGACAGAGGCTCTAGGGCAAGACCGGAGCCAGGGAATTATTGCATTCCCCGACCCAGTTGAGGCAGACAGCAAGTGGGAAGCGGCTCCAGGGCCTCAGGGAATCGCACATCCCGGGGCCCCAGCCCCCGACTGAAGGTGAAGAGCGAGTGGGCCGCATGCATTGCTTACCTTTGGTGCGCTGAACAGGTAGGCAATTGGCAAGGTGAGTAGCTGGGCCACGTGGTGAAGGGAACTTATATAGGGCAGGAGTGGGTGGGTGGGCTGAGCAGCTGGAAGGGCCGAGTGGCTGGAAGTGATGAGCGAGCCGGAAGGGACGAGTGAGCCAGAAGAGGTGAGCAGGTAGGCATGGGCGGGACAACCAAGGATGATTGCTACCGGTTCGGTGAGCTGATGCCAATCATCCCTACCAATTTGCCCAAACTGGTTTGAACCAGTAGGATTTCATCCCTGTACCCTCATATACCCTCTCCCCCTTGCTCCCTCCCCAAACCCACCCTCCCCAGTCATTTACCTTCAGCCAGTTTGGGATTTGCAATTTCCTGCTGGCTTCCCCATTGACTTTGGTTATGGGAAGCCAGCAAGAAGTTGCCTTACCTAACAACCATGTGCAGATTAGTTAACGACAGCAACCATGATTGCAGAGATTGCTAGCTAAGCAGTCATGCTTTACAACCACATCATTTAGCAATGGAAATTTCAGTCCCAATTTCCATTTTAAGTCAAGGACTTCCCATTTAAAGTAGATCAGTATTTATCCAACTTCTTAATGTTCAAAGGTGGAGTAATCCAAACACTTTAAATTAGTTTCATCTATTAATATGTTTAGTCTATTACCTGGGAAGAAAGTAATAGTAAGGATCCAATTTCAACTGGTTTTTGAAACATAATGTCATCTACAGCTACCACATAAGGTCTGGAGTTTCTGGTGTATGAAAAAAATACTGTAATTATGCATATTTACACATACATACTTTTAAAAGATGGACATGGATTGTTTTATATTTTAAATTATATTTCATATTAGAAACTTATTATGATCCTGACATTTGTTAATAAATGATATAAAGTATTAGTTTATAAAATAGACATTTAATTATGCATATTTTCCAAATTCATTGAACTACAGATTCTCAGGTATACATGACAATCCAGTAAAAAAAGATTAAGGAATCCCTTGATTACTGCTCAAATTCATAACTGCTTATCGTAGTATAACATACACACATTAGCAAGTATAAAGACTTTATTATTTCACTAAACTAAAATCAGCTTAAACATCTAAGGAGCTGACTTTACAATTCATAAGCTATTACTAGAAGATAATTACAAGTAAAAAATAACAACTGACCCTCATATATGTTATTTAAGAACAAGGTGAACTATTATGTGGAATTCCACAGCCATTCAAATATAACATGATTTTCAAATAAAAAAATATTTGATTTATACTGCACTTGTTTTCCTTTCCACCAGTGCCAAGAGCATACATCCCTACATTTGAATATAAAAATACATAACTGGTAACATCAGATATGATCTTAATAATTTTCTTTGTAAGTGAAACTTGATCAAATGCTAAAGGGTACACCTAAAAAAGAATGCCTCCAGGAAGCACAAGATCTTTGCAACTTTGTAAGATAATATAGACTCAAACATTTCATCAACATAATCTACTTGCAGATAATTTGCAGATAATCTACTAATTATCTGCAAATTATCCTTTCTCCTGTCTTTTCTCTACTGCAGCTCTCTATAGGTAGCAGTAAACTCTTAACTTTTTCCCTCTGTTTCTCTGCACTGGTGATACCTATTCCCTACCTACTGTCTAGTAACATATCAATAGCTATTGAGTTGACTTCATTGCAATGCTGCTTCTTTATTTATTAAAGTAATATTGTTTCTTACAGCTGCCACAATCTTGAATTGGTAATATTGACCACTCTGAGAAGCCAATACAGGTAGTTTTCGACTTACAATCATTCATTTAGTGATCATTCAAAGTTACAACAGCATTGAAAAAAGTGATTTATGCCTGTTTTTCACATGATCATTGCAGCATCCCCATGGTCATGTGATCAAAATTTGGACACTTGACAACTAGCATATATTTATGACGGGTGCAGTGTCCCAGGGCCATGTGATCACCTTTTGCAACCTCCTGACAAGCAAAGTCAGTGGGGAATCCAGATTCACTTAACAACCATGTTACTAAATTAACAACTGCAGTGATTCACTTAACGACTTTGGCAAGAAAATGGGGCAAAATTCACAACAGTCTTGCTTAGCAGTAGAAATTTTGGACTCAATTGTGGTCATAAATTAAGGATTATCTGTATTCTACTCAAAATGAGATGGAAAGAATTGATGTTGTCATCTCAGCAAACTGATTTCTGCCACACAGGGTTAACAGATGAATAAAATCTCAATTCCTGCATTTTTAAGTTACATCCGTATTCACTGTCATCTGACACAGGATTCCATTAGTACTGATAAATTAGTCATAACTGTACTGGGCCAACCTAAAATATGTAAAAATATTATATCAGGCAATACAGTTACAATTGTATAATCACATAATGACTTAAAATTAAGTGGTTTTTGTGAAAATGAAAAGAAAATGGTATGGTAGCTAATATGCTTTAATATAGTGTTATTGATTTATTTTCCTATTCATCTGCTCAAAAACAGTAACTGTGAGAGGGGTTTGGAATCTTAGTGGATGATCACTTAAATATGAGCCAGCAGTGCACAGCAGCAGCAAAAAAAAAGCTAACACAATCCTTGGTTGTATAAACAGAGACATAGAATTAAAATCATGTGAAGTATTAGTTCAAAGACTTTATAAAGTCTTTGTAAGGCCACACCTGGAATACTGCATCAAGTTTTGATCACCATATTACAAAAAAGATGTTGAGACTTTGGGAAAGTACAAAGAAGACCAACTGATGATTAAAGGCCTGGAGACTAAAACTTGAAGAACAGTTGCAGGATTTGGGTTTGGCTAGTCTAGAGAAAAGAAGGACTAAGGAGGATATAACAGCAGTATTCCAGTATTTGAGAGGTTGCCACAAGGAGGAGGGGGTCAACTGATTTTCCAAAGCATCAGAGAGCAGGAAAAGAAATGATGGAAACTAATCAAAGAGAGAAGTAACCTGGAATTATGGAGAAACTTCCTAACAGTGAGGACCAGTGGAACAGCTTGCCATCAGAAATTGTGAGTGCTACATCACTGGAGGTTTTTAAGAAGAGACTGGACAGTCACTTATCTGAAATGGTATACGGTCTCCTGCTTGGCTTAGAAGACTTCCAAGGTCTTTTCCAGTTCCAATCTTCCAAAAATCTTTCCATGGCTACTATTTTTGCTAGTCACCCCTCTTTTCAGCATCTTCCCACTAACTTGTCTCGGTTGCTTCAGCATTTTCCCATACCTGTCATTGATATGCTTAGTGACCCTCTCCCCAATCTTCACAGCATCTTCCCGCCAGTCTGCTCCCTCATTTTCTATTGTATGCTTATACAGATAGTCCTCGACTTACAACAGTTCATTTAGTGATCGTTCAGAATTACAACAGGACTGAAAAAATTGATGTTTGACCATTTTTGACACAACCATTGCACCATCCCCATGGTCACATCACATGATCAAAATTCCGACACTTGGCAACTGACTCAATGATGATTGCAATGTCCCAGGGTCATATGATCACCTTTTCTGACCTTCTAACAAGCAAAGTCAATGGGGAAGCCAGATTCACTTAACAATTGTGTTACTAACTTAACAACTGCAATAATTCAAGTAACAACTGTGGAAAGAAAGATAATAAAATGGGGCAAAACTCACTTAACAAATGTCTCACTTAACAACAGAAATTTTGGGCTCAATTGTGGTCATAAGTCGAAGACAACTTGTAACATTTTAAACAATGTACATTTTTAGTCAATTCAGCTCAGTTTCAAAATGAGAAAAGATGAGACGTGACTTAGAAAAATATTTAATAACTAGTTTACACTGGTTTAAAGTGCATTATGCTTCTTGCTCAGATTGTGCAAAGTGACCAAGCAAGGGAAGAAGAGAATCCCTTAGGCATCCCAAAATCCTGGGAAGGGATGCTAGATGAGAAAGAAGATTGACATCGCCCTTCCCTAATATTCTGGCAATGTTATATTTCAAATGAGAGGAAGAGAGACATAGCCTAATACTTACCCATAGCTGTAGGCAGTAGCCCATCCAAGTTCATATGCTTTTCTCATGAGAAAGCCTCCAAAGATTCTGTTGAAAATGTTACGTTCCTATATTCACAAATAAACCCAGGAGGAATGAATTTTGAGCATTTACACAAATTACTAAAGACAAGGGTTATCAAACCCTCTACTGTAGTAGTTACTCCCCAAAATGATAAATAGATTTCTTAATGATTTTATTGGAGTTAAGAGTTGAGCAAGAAATAAATATACCACTTACTTTTAATAATGAAAAATTATGTATCAAAGGGATTTTTGAACTTGTGAGAAATATAAGAATTATTCCTGTAAAAGTATAACCTGAGTTACCCCATTTTAAGTGCCTTATTTTACCTTGTATAACCTGATTATATAACTGGACAAAAAGAACATAAGGATTTTCTGAAATGATTACCTTGCAGGAAATATGATGTATCATGAAGCTTGTTTTTGAGGAAACTGATGTTCTGGGAAAAGTACTGAAATGAGATTGTTTTGAGGTTTTCTGTTCTAGGAAAAGGGAAGTACGCAATTGATGTTTTTGAGGGGTATTTCTGTTGGGAAATTGGGGAATTTCCAGGGTGGATCATGTACTACATATATTACATAAGATCTGAAACTGATCCCCAAGGGACATTACTTACATGTATTCTGATGTATTTTGAAGACTGTATATAACCCATGTAAATTGCTTTCTTTTTGTCTTTTCTCTCCTCCAGAGAGAAAGCCCTTTGCAAAGTTAATAAACTCTGTTCTTGGCTTATTTAGTCTCTGTTTCCTCTTTAAAAAGATAATGAGGTTTTCCTGTTTTTCACAAAACTTTATAAAGCTGCAATTGCCCACAGGGTGCAGTTAAAGCTCAGGGAAGACTGACAGAATTCCCATTCTCTTTGTGCAAATAGATTTAAGGTTTTTTTTTTAAAAAAGTGACACCCTCCATCACAGGTATTACCCCCCCACACACAGGATTCCAAGACACAGTTTGAGAAACCCTGATAATGTATACCTGCATGCATACATTCTCAACTCTTTAAAATTAAGAGCAATTTGTATTATTAGAATATTCCATTAAAAAAATTCAAAGTGCAGAATCATGGACCTCTGAAAACACAGAACCATAATAACCTAGTCAGTTGTATATTATAAAACAAGATGAGATAAACAAGGATTTATTCTATTAACTGAAATGCTATTTTTGCTCTAGAAGAATTACATACTTGCCATTACTCTGTACAGAACGCCAAAATCAGCAGACATAGAACATACAGTATAATAACAAGCTAGAAGCTATTTAGGCAACTTTCCAGAAAGTTCTGCTAAAACCAATGTGGAAGCATATGAACTGCGTAATTATGTTCTGGAAGGGAAAAGAATCACTGATAAGTTTCATAGAGCTATCTTTGCATGATTCCCAGTAACTGTGCCTGATTCAGGTGCTTTTTTTTTTTTTGCTAATAATTTTTTGCTCAATAACCAGTTTGATATCCAGTTAAAAACTGGGTTACTGTGAATTCTAGTCCTGTCTTAGGCGTGAAGCCTGCTGGTTGACCTTGGGCCAATCACTCTCAGCCCTAGGAATGGCAAACTATTTCCATGAAGCCTTGCCAAGAAAAATGCAGGGTCTTGTCCACACAGTCACCAAGAATCCACTCTAATTTAAAGGCACACACAGAAAAGCTATTGCTTAACAATGCTACTTGCTCCAAATAAGTTACAGTATACAGGAAGTGATGCATATAATGTATGTAATTATGTGTGAGAAAGGGAAACTCAAAACAGGCTATGGAGAATAGATTGGCAGATAAACTGCATAAGAAGCTGCACGAATGGGGGAGGAAAAGGGGTTGATGGGTTTCATTCCTATTCTGGAATCTGATGTAAAACCTGACTTCACAGATGATGAAGAGACACAGATGAGAGATGACAGTGCGGAAAAGATAGATGGAAAATGGATTGATTATCTATTATGAGGAATATAATAGAGAGGGAATACAAGTGTTATTAGAATTTTAAAAAGGAAATATATTTGTAGAGGCATGTATACAATAGCCATACAAGTGGGGAGATAATATTTACATTGTGTACAAATACATAAATACATTGTGTAAGAATAAATAAGAAGATTATGCGTAAACATGTAGAGATTTGGCCATTTGGCCAATCCAATGAAGATAGGTAGATTACACTGAGATGCCAGCTGTAGGAACACTGAAGTATTTGCTGGTAATAGTGGATCATCTAACTGGATGGGTTGAAGCCTTTCCCTGTGCAAGGGCAAAGGCTCAGATGCCTGTTAAACTCACATTGGAGGAAATAAGGAAGATGAAGTTTGGAGTGGTAGTGGCTGTTGCCTTGTGGGAAATTATGCAATATATACAAATAGGAATGGGGACTTTTGCTGTATTGCCTAGTTATTTTGCAACATGAGAACCAAGGAGCCAGGTAGACTCGGTGACAGGCCAGAGTCTGCAAAGGCATAACTCAGTCCAAAGCGTCAGCGGCCACCCTATCCCGGCAGCCACCAGCTCCTCAGCCGAGCCATGAGTCAGAGCCTCAGGAAGTGGCCCAAGCTCCATCTAGAACCTATCAGGATCCATCAGGCACCTGGGGCGGAATCATCTGGTCTGTTCCGCCTCCCTGCGGCAGGGTGTGGCAGTTAGAAAGTCAAACCTAGGAAGGGAATGATCCAACCATGACAAGGGCTCAATCACTCTCCCCTATATCAAGATCATTCATCCACTGCCCAGAGACAAAAATCAAGTCCAGAGTGTGTCCTCCCATGTGAGTAGGTCCATGAATTAATTGGGTCAGGTCCATGGCTGTCAAGGAAGCCATGAACTCCCGGGCCACCTCAGATGCTTCGCTGACAGATGGCAGGTTAAAGTCCCCCATGACCATAAGCCTGGGGATCTCCACTGCCACCTCGGCAATCACATTGAGTAGCTCAGGCAGGGCAGCTGACACGTGGCAGGGAGCCAGGTACGTAATAAGCAAGCCCATCTGTCTCTCTTGTCCCCACTTCACAAGGAGGGACTCACATCCAGCTATCTGAGGTACAGTGGCCTCCCTTGGAGCAAAACCTTCCTTTACCAGAACCACCCCCCCGGCCCCTCCCCTTGGGCCTCGGCTGATGGAATGCATAGAAACCTGGAGGGCATATCTCAACGAGGGAGACCCCCCTCCTGGCCCAACCAGGTCTCCGTAATACCTACTAGGTCTGCACCCCACTCCTGAACCAGATCACAAATGAGGGGGGCTTTATTTACCATGAACCTGGCATTGCACAACATCAACCGAAGGCCCAGGGCCTGAGGATCTGAACAACCCAGGGAGTGAAATGAGCACTGAGGGCCAGAGCACGCAATCGCTCGCAGGTAGTGACTGGGTCCTCCCCTAACATGATATGGCCCCCTGCTCCGGCAATATCTGCCCCTCCCACCCACAGTGCTGATGGAAACACTTTCCCCAGTATAGGAACTAGCCTCCCCAGCCCCCCGAAACCTGTGGGTTGCCCCCCAAACCCACCCCGGTAGTACTCCCTCCCACCCCTTAAAAAACGAATTAAAAACGAATACAACAAGCTTTTAAAATCCCCAACGCCTTCATGACACCTCTCCGGATCCCAGGACCTGTCTTTGAGGTATTTCTTGGCAAGGCCAGTAGGCCACTTCCAGGAATGGGGGGCATTCCTTAGAGCCCATAAGTCCGATCTTGAATACAGTTGTGGAGCCATAAACAGTCATGGAAGAGGGTGCGAAAATGGCAAACAGGAGATGTTAATAGTGGGCTAGGAGTTGGCTAAGATTCTCCCAAACATCGGGAACACCTTCACCCAGGCGTCCCCTCACAACATCTGGGTGAGGCATAGCAGGTAACTACCATCGTCCTCTCATCACGACAGCATCCCAAAAATTCGACTGGGAGCTCTGTCCGGTGGTATTCTCAGCCACTGCAGAGCTCCCACCCCTGCATGGCCTGTTCGATGTCATAGAACCACAGCTGCCCTCTCATGGCAGTGGGAATCCCCGCCCAAAGACAAGCCGGTTCCACGGAGGAGAAAAAACCAGCGCCTTCCCAGCCATCCAAGTCTAAGTTTAGGATTATAGAAACTGGAAAAGGTGGTATATGCTCCTGTGCCCATTGAGCATGTGTTTACCTATTCTGAAGTGGAAGAGGTAAATGCTATAGGACCAGTGATGGGTTGCTCCTGGTTCGCACTGGTTCGCAAGAACCGGTAGTAAAAATTTATAGTAGTTCAGAGAACCAGTAATAACATTGGCTGGCCACGCCCCCGAACCGGTCCCGGCCCGGTCGCTGCTCGCTTACCCCACCCACCTCATCACAGGCTCTTTTTTTTACTTTTAAAAGCATTTTTTCTACAACCTCTTCAGCCAAAAAAATGCTTTTAAAAGTTAAAAAAAAGCCTCTGATGAACACGCGGCTCAGCTGGGATCGTCAGAGGCTTCTAAAAGCATTTTTTTCTGCAACCTCTTCAGCCAGAAAATGGGATTTGTTAACCTCTTGGATGCCTAGTCTCATTTAATTAAAGTTTGTAGGTATCATTGTTATTGTATATGCATTATCTTTTGTATTTGTCAAATGTGCAGCTGTATGCTGTAACTGTTGGAAGTACTGTTATCGGATAACTAAACCAAAGAAGAAAAGAAGAAAAGGGAAAAGATTAAGTAGACAGGAAGTATGTATTATGTTACAAAACATACACAATGATTTACAGGAATAAGTATGGATCAAAAAGGTAAGGCTGGATTGTGAGAAATGGAATTATTCCTGTAAAGAATATAACCTAAGCGACTCCATATTTACCCTTCATATGACCTGAGCTAACCCTAAGCTATTTAACTGTGTAAGACACTTAGAAAGGAGAAGTATGTATGATGCCTTTTCTGAGGAAATAATGCCAGGCACTCTGACAGTTAGTACATTCTGAGTTCGGTCAGGCTGACCCAAACTGAAGTAATAGAAAGAAGGAAGATACCGTTCCAATTAATTGTTTTAATTAAGGACATATTGAAAGGATATTTTTACGAGGGAATGCCCCTCCAAGGGGGAATTCTAAATCAGGAAAAATGTTGCTGAGAAAGCCAAAATGTTATGTAACATCCGAAAAACAATGATAAGTGGGGGCATTTTAATTATGCTGATTGTTCAAAAATGTATTTAAACCATATTTTTGGAGCTGTAAGACGTTCTCTCTTTCATGGGAGAACTCTTTTGCAAAAGCTTATGATATATATACCTATATATATATCTATATATAATAAATCTGCTTTTTATTTGTTCATGGTCTCTGCCTTATTTTCTATGAGGTTTGTCATTTTAAATCTCACATTATGTTTTATAAAAAGTGCTTGTCTACTTTCTTGCAAACTTTTGTTATATTCTAAAAGAGAATGCCTCGGGACCATAGATTAATAAAACTACAAAACTGTTTGGCTTTGTTCCAGTATATTGAAATTAAGGAAAATTCCCTCCAAATTGCTATAAGCACAAACTGGCAATTCTCACATTATATATTTGGTGTACATTCTTGAGTAATATAGCTACAAAGTCTTTAAATATTCAGGGTACAGAGCAATTAAATTTCTGAAGATGTTTCATGACTATGAAATGGCTATGAATATTTATCAAAAAATCGAATTGCCAAATAGCTACCATATTATAGAAAGTACCACATCATGTACCAATTTGAAGCAGGAGTCAAACAAAAGGATTAGTCTACATCAGCTATAGCTCAGTAAATACCTGTGGATGGCAGATCTCCAAACTCTTTAATTTTGTGTCTTGCATCCATACTGAATTGGGTAGTAATACCCGACTACGAAAACTTACTGTCCTAAAAAATGGAGAAGGACATGTAAAATTGTTAAGAACACTGTCCTATCCCAATATTGTGAATTACAACCTTTACCTAAGACTATATGGATACCACTTCATTCACATGCTGTGAATGGGATTAGGACCTTAGGTTCACCTATATATCTTACCTTTTCTTCTCTGATACCTAAGCAAGATAATTGATGGCACTATAGTACAATATCTGGAGATCCCATATTTGATATAGATGTTGGAGAATCCAAGAACATCTTGTTATTCTTTCCCATTACTATGCTATAAACATATTCTGCTTTCAAACTGTCCATCCTCCAATTCTTTTCTATAACAACCATCTTGTGAAGTATGTTAGGCTGAGAGACTGGATCAAAGTTACACACTGTGCACCTAGGACAGAATAAATTTAAACCTGATTCTACGTAATCACAGTCTAGCAGCATAACTGCTGCACCACGCTGTCTGGGAGTCCTCCAAATTGTAATCCTAATACTGTATACATGGAATATACATGTAATAAATGTTTATAAATGAACCCCCTACCTTGAATCCAGAGTATTCAGGAACATATTATGGATAATATTTCTTTCATCTGCAGTAGGAGCAACCTTCAATAAAGAAGCCCTACTAGATTCAAGCCGCCTGATCTTGTTCTCTGATCAATGGAATGAAACATGTAAAATGAATGACAATTGACTTCCAACAGCTTTATTTCATCCCTTTTTCAAAACTGATGAAATCTGTAAGCGTGTTTTAGACTGCTTTTCACTTCCAAAGAACCTGTTTCCCCCAATTATTTAGGAATGGTCACAAAACAAAATTTCTCCATTTCCCCCTCCAAAAAAAAATGGGCTAAAATAGTACTTACTTTCTCCTTCCTTTAAGAGTTTTTCCTCCTCTGGGGTTTCAGCAATTAATGGATTGACAAATGCTGGTCTGAGGATATATTTGAGAAAATCAAAACAATAAGCATTACAGGGGGGAAATGAAATGTTTTTGGCTGCAACCTAGCATAGTTACTTATATAGAAGTTCGTTTGCAATGAGAAATCTGCATGTCTATTTTAGTGTTTTAAACATTTTTTCTTATTGTTACTCAACAACACAAATGATTTAACTTGAAAAGACAATAATCTAAAGAGGACAGTCAATGCAGTCCACTAAGACAATGTAGCACTTCAGATCTGAAGGCTGTTGGGAGGAAAATGTTCCCTGATTAGGATTCTTCCTGCAGAGATGCAACAATCAGGGCTCTGAAGACCAAAATTGAATTAAGGTACAAGCTGCCAGAAAGAAGTTTAATGACAAGAAACCAAGATGAGTGACATTCAGTGTGATTTCTTGGCTAGCTAGAATGATTGATATCTAAACATGAGATTTTATACCCTTTCTGGGTTTTTCTGTTTAACAACTGCTTTGGTGACGTTTAATCCTGGTGATGGGTTAATTTCTCCTATTCAGCTCTACTGGGCAGGGGAAAGGTTAGTCTTCTGTTTCTAAGAGAACCAGGTTGATAAATCCAGCTACCTCCTTTGGATTTTGTTTTGATGATTGGCTTAACAAGTGCCAGCTGGCTCCTTTCTGCACTTGCAACATTCTTACACTGAGCGCATTCTTGTGGTTTCGGTGAATCTCAAGTGTTTCCACCTGAGGCTATACAGTTTGTTAATGAGTCAGTCAAGGTTTTTTTCTTCCCTTGTGTTTTAGTTTAAGTGGTTTCTGATTTAATTATTTGTATTGTGTTTGAGTATTTGCTGGTTCATGTTTTCTTCTTCTATCAGGGGAGGGGGAGTCTTCCTTCAAGACAAAACATGCTCCAGAGAATGCAGGAGAGTGAAAACATAACACCTGTCTGAGGTTAAGTATGTCTATGGATCCTACAATAGCTGAAAAATCTACAATAAGGCCCAGCTGTTATAAGAAATTGTAAATAAGAACTACATTCATTACCTTTGCACTCTAAAACTCTTTTTTGCCCTCAATGTAAAATAATGTACAGCTACACAGTCTGACATAATTTGGTATTTTGCACCATTCATTTTATTGTTGCCTTATAGTTTTTATTGCCATTAATATTGATGCTCCTGATTTTTATCTTATATCTAGATTTGTTCTGCTATTCTACTTTTTTTCTTTTTGAATTGATTTGAATTGAATTATTTTGTTTTATACATTTTAACTGACCAGATGCTACTCAGAGAACTCTAGTTATGGCAAAATAAACAGTAAAAGTAAACAAATAAGTCACCAATACTAACATAATAGGTCAACATCCTTTATATATTCTGGTGTTCTTTAAAGTCTACAACTCAAATAAATAAAATAATAAAATAAGCAATGAACTATTTTAGACACATGTATGTTTAAAACTAAAAATGCAATGCTATACTTTTGAACATAGTTTTTGCTACAGCTTTAAGACAATTTCAAAACTAGAAAACTGAATCAATAATATTTAAATCAATAATATTTAAAATATATAAAACTTATTGAATGGAAGGCAAAAATAGGATCTGAGAAGGAGGATGGGTGACACAGAAATCAAAGCTGCACTTTCCAGCTATCCACAATAAAAGGAGATCTCACTTAAAAACAACATACTTAGCAACTGTTCAAATTACAATGGGACTGGAAAAAATGACTTATGACTGGTTGCAGCATCTCCATGGTCATGTGATCACAATTCGGGCTCTTGGCAACTGTTATTTATTATTTATTTATTTTTATTTTATTATATTTATATACCGCCCTTCCCCCGAAGGACTCAGGGCGGTGAACAGCCATAATAAAACAATATATAAGACAAAAATTTAAAAGACATATTAAAATAATTAAATCACAGGCCGAATTTAAAATTCCCATCTAAAACCAATTTTTAAAACCCCTTTAAAACCAAATTAAAATCATATTCCCATCAGAGTGGCTTGCTGGAATAAAAGGGTCTTCAATGCATGGCGGAAGGTGCGGAGGTCGGGGATCCTTCGTATGTCTGGGGACAGTTCATTCCAAAGGGCAGGGGCCCCCACAGAGAAAGCTCTCCCCCTGGGGGTCGCCAGTCTACATTGTTGGCCTGACGGCACCCTGAGGAGGCCCTCTCTGTGGGAGCGTACTGGTCAGTGGGAGGCAATCGGTGGCAGAATGCGGTCGTGTAGATAGCCAGGTCCTAAGCCATGGAGTGCTTTAAAGGTGGTAACCAACACCTTGAAGTGCACCCAGAAGACCATCAGGACCCAGTGCAGCTTGTGCAAGAGAAGCGTTACATGGGAGCGATGAATCGCCCCCATTATTACTTGTGCGGCTGCATTCTGGACCAGTTGGAGCCTCTGGGTACTCCTCAAGGGAAGCCTCATGTAGAGAGCATTACAATAGTCCAGATGGGAAGTGACGAGGGCATGAGTGACTATGCGTAAGGTGTCCCAATCCAGAAAGGGACGCAACTGGGAAATCAGGCAAACCTGATAAAAAGCCTCCCTGGCCACAGCCATCATATGATCATCCAAGGACAGCCGTGAGTCCAGGAGGACGCCCAAGTTGCGAGGCCTCTCTGAGGAGGGTAAGATCTCATCCCCAATAGCCAGCGAGGGTGTAACCTGGCTATATCGGGACGTCAGGAACCACAGCCACTCAGTCTTGGAAGGGTTGAGTCTGATCCTGTTCCTCCCCATCCAGATCCGCACGGCCTCCAGGCAACGGGACATCATGCCAAGGACATCATTGGGGTGGCCTGGGGTTGAAATGTACAACTGCGTGTCATTAGCATACAGCTGACACTTCACCCCAAAGCCACAGATGATCTCACCCAGCGGCTTCACATAAATGTTAAACAGGAGGGGCGAGAGGACTGACCATTGTGGCACCCCACAACTGAGGAGCCTCGAGGTCGACTTCTGCCCCCCCCCGTCAACACAGACTGTGTACAGTCTCCGTAGTATGTGCCCCTCACTCCCAACCCCTCTAGCTGACGCAGCATGATACCATGATCGACGGCATCAAAAGCCATTGAGAGATCTAGGAGGACCAGGACAGAGGAGCAACCCTTGTCCCGGGCCTCCAGAGTTCATCAATCAATGCGATCAATGCCGTTTCTGTGCTGTAAACCGCCCTGAAGCCCGACTGGCATGGATCTAGATAGACAGCTTCATCCAGGAATCGAGGAAGTTGCCTCGCCACTTTGCATTTACGATTATTGCAGTATCCTACAGTTAGGTGAGCCCCATTTGGAACCTTCCTAGTTGGCTTCCAACAAGCAAGGTCAATGGGGAAGCCAGCAGGAAATTGCAACTCATGGTCACATGATGTCTTGCTTAACAACCATTGCTAACCATTGCTTGTGCAATGGGAATCATTAATTGAGGACTACCTGTAATTGAAAGTTACAGATAAAAATGGAAACATCTATACCTGACTGAACACAGTGGAGAACCTATGAGATTGCTGAACTAGAGCTCTCAGCTTCCCACTGGTCATACAGCTGGAGGCTGTTGAAGTTCCACAATAATTGAAGGTCAATAGGTTCATCACCTGGTATCATCATTTGCATTCCTCACTGATTTTTTTAAAATAAACTGATAGGAACATTACCTTTTATTTTCGGGATCACGGGCCACCATGACAAAAGTTGCATCTAACACAGGGGAATAGATTGCATCAAGTAACTAAAATAAAAGAATATGAGAAGGGGAAAACATGATTAGAAACAGTATCCAGTGATAATTCAATTAAAACTTGATACAGTTTCAGAACTGAACTATTTTTTACCTATGCTTGCCAAAAAGAAAAAAAGTAAGGAAATTTAAGTAGAATACATATTGCCAATATTTATTAAAAAGAGTTTGTAAGATTCTTTTGTCAATTTAATTGTGCCAGTCAAAAATCACACTCTCTTCACAGACCAAAATACAGTTTAATAAAAAGTTCGTTTGTACTGATTCCTTTTGAATACTATTTTACTATTTGGCTGACCTGCCACAGGCTTTTATTATAGGATGCAGTTTAGCTTGCCAAATATAAGAATCTAAATTCATAAACACTTAGAGCAAATAAAGCTCACTGTCATTAACCTGAACCATGTGTATCTTCACTTCCATTGAAGTTTTTCCAACCCAGGAAACATTCCCAGTGAACTTGATATCACAATCCGGATGAATATGCTGCTTCCATAAACCTAAAAGGATAGAAGATGAAGGTCAGAGCACAGATTCTAAGGACTGATAATCAACATTTATCTAAGGGAGGACAGTTCTACTTTTAAGAGATCAATTTGGGGTCAGCAACATTTTCAGCTTCATGCAATGTTGTAGTATCAATTATTTTCCACTGCACTCCTGCAAAAACATTGACACTCTTGGTAATCTTGCAAGAATTTGGTCTTTTAAAATGTTAAACACCATTATTTAATTTTCCAGAAAAAAGTAATACCACGTCTTTTCTGTTCTGTTTAGATACAGTATCTAAGATATAATGTGATATAATGTCTAGCCTATGAAGTGATATATACTGAGCCGAGGCGGCACAGTGGTTAGAGTGCTGTACTGCAACTACTTTAGCTGACTGCTAGTTCAGCAGATCAAATCTCACCGGCTCAAGGTTGACTCAGCCTTCCATCCTTCCAAGGTGGGTAAAATGAGGACCCAGATTGTTGGGGGCAACATGCTATTTAGTATACTGTCAATTGTTGTAAGCCGCCCAGAGTCCTCAGAGAATGGGCGGCATAGAAATATGATTAATAAAAAATAAAAAAAAATAAAATAAATATTTATTCAGTTGGCTTTTGAGCAAAATGAAAAGGATAGATTCAAAAATGACATGTTGGCCACAAATATATATTCATCAGAACATGTAGTTATTCCTGAAAAAGGTCATCTAAGTGTCAGGAGAGCTTTGACTTCTCTTTTGCACCTTCCCAACATCAGAGTTTAAATCTCAGCTGTTTTTCACTGAATAACACAGTGTGAACTTCCCAAACAGATATCAAGTCATTAATAATTAAACACCTACCAATTTTATCCACGAGTGCTGTAACAATTGATAAAGGAGATCTCAGAGTGGCTTCATTTTTTGTATGAGTATAACAAATAAGAACTGTAAACAAATAAATAAGCAGATGTTCTATTAATTAACAGATAATCCTGTTGTTTTGCAAAGTGATCTCAATTATGTGTTGACTATTTGGCAACTTCAAATTTCAGTCAATAAATCCTCTGTCTTACATATTGGTAAACATAATCAGAATGTCAAGTATAAGCTAGGTGGCATTGAACTAGCTGATAACCCTCACCTTGTGAAGGATGTAGGTGTACTTATCTCTGACAGACTATGCTCCAAAGTTCACTGTAACAGTGTTGCTAAAAAAGCTTTAAGAGTTGTAAATTTAATTTTGCGCAGTTTTTTTCTGGAAAAAAACTTTGGTTTTTTTGCTAATTAGAGTTTATAAAACTTACGTTAGACCAATCTTAGAGCAGTGGTGGGTTTCAAAAATTTTCACTACCGGTTCGGGGGGCATGGCTAGGTGGGGGGTATGTGACTGAGTGGGCATGGCCAACTTGATATCACTCATGCCCATGCCTACTCAATCACATGACCCTTGCCACGCCCACAAGAAAAGGTAGGAAAATTTTTGGAATTTCCACCTATCTACCACCACCCTCCCTTCGCCAGTCGCCCCTGTTTCCCCTCCTTTAGCGGCCCTAGCCCTAGCCCTGCTTCCTCCCCCATCACCGCCTCTTTGTTCAGGCTGCTTACCTTCTGCGGTGCTGGTCCAGGGTCCGGAAGGCAAGCTGATCAGAGTTTTCGGCAGACCCACCACAGCCGCAAAGTGGCTCTCAAAGAGTGGTAGCTGGCTGCCGAAAAGTACAACAAGTCACAGAAAAAGCTGCTGTCACCACCACGCACTTTGCACATGCGTATCTCATGTGCACATGCGCATCCCATGGACTTCGAAGGCAATGGGATGCACATGCATGAAGAACATGGTGGCAACAAACATGATGGGTGGGGTGAGCAAGTGGCGACCGGGGGACCAGTTCAGGGGCGTGGCCAGACAGCCATCGCTACCAGTTCGGTGACCTTGGCCAAATTTCCGCCACCAGTTCTTGTGAACCAGTGTGAACCAGCTGAATACCACGTCTGTCTTAGAGCAGCAATCACCAACTGGTGGTCCATGGACCACTGGTGGTCCGCAAGAAAATTTTGGTGGTCCGCAGAAAAATTATTTGCATTTTTAAAAAAAATACATCAGTTTTCTCTTCCCTGTGACATCTCAGTGTTATCTTCCAACGTTCTTTCTTCTTCTGTATAGTTGTCATTTCTTCTATCTTGATCCTTATCCAGTCCACAATATCAATTCCTCACTAACATAATATTCTACTCATCACATATTTATACATATTTATATAATTAATCATTTATATCTCTTCTCCAATAATAAAAATATTCCATATTACGAGTCTCCTCTATCTTTAATATCAGTTAATCTATTCATTTCTGCACAATCTAAAAAATTTATTACTTCTTCTTCCAAAGATATGTTCTCCGCTTTCGAATTTTGTGCATAAACAATCCTTGCAGCAGTTATTACATGTATTATCAAATAAACATTTTTCTTGCTAATTTTTTCAGGTAAGATACCCATAGGAGCAGCTCTGGTTTAAATTAGATACATTGATGTATCATTTCCTCCAACCAAGTCTTAATTTTAATCCAATAGTTTTTAGCTTCCGGACATGTCCACCACAGATGATAATATGATCCTGGTAATTGATGACACTTCCAACGTTTAGCTGATTTTTCTTTAAACATTTTTGCTAGTTTCTCAGGTGGCATATGCCATCTATAAAACATTTTATATTGATTTTCCTTATATGCAGTGGACATAGTTACTTTATAATTCCTTTCCCATAGTTGTTGCCATTTTTCCAAATCAATTGAATATCCAAAGTTTCTTTCCCAAGCTATCATTGTTTTTTTTACTTGCTCCTCCTCTAATTCAATACTAAGCAACAAATAATAATTTTTTTTATTAAATTATCATCTGTTCCCATGAGTATCCTATCCAACTCAGTCTTTTCCATACAAAAACCATATAATTTAGCATCTTTCTCATATCTTGTTTGTATCTGCATATACATATACCAGTTTATCTCAATCCCCTGTTCTTCTAGTTCCTGTTTCCCTTTCAATTCTCCCTTGTCTGTTAGTAAGTCCTTATATCTAACAATATTTCCAAAATTCAAAACATTTGGGTGTATTAAAGCTTCCATAGGCCATAACCACGTTGGTATTTTCACATAATATTTATCTCTTACTTTCTCCCAAACCAACAACAATGCATTTCTTACACAGTGTCTATGAAAATATGTATGTATCTTATTTCTACCATACCACAAAAAGGCATGCCATCCCATTTGTAAGTTATAACCTTCCAATGTTAACAACATTCCTTTAACCATGTCAGTGTTGCTGCTTGGTAGCATAGTTCCCAATTCAGTAAACCAAATCCACCTCTCAGTCTCGTATCTTGCATCGTTCTTATGCTTATTCTTGCTTTTTTCCCTTGCCATATATATTTCTTTATTATTTTATTGAGATATTGAAAATAGGTCTTTTCCATTTTTATCGGCACAGTCTGAAATAAAAATAATAATCTTGGTAGTATATCCATCTTTATCAATGCAATCCATCCCATGAGTGATAATTGAAAATTCTTCCATTTTTCCAGATCTCTTTCGATTTGCTGTTTTAATTTATAATAATTATCTTCTTTAATTGTTACACATTTTGAAGTTAAATATACTCCAAGGTACTTAACTTTTTTCACTACTTGTACATTCAAATTTTCTTCCATCTCTCTTTTTCATTTTTCTGTTATGTTTTTAGCCAAAATTTTTGTTTTGTCTTTATTTATTTTCAAGCCAGAGACTTTCCCGTAATCTTCTATTTGTTCTAGTAATTTAGGGCCTGTTATTTGTGGATCCTCTATAATAAATAACAAATCATCTGCAAAGACCTGCAATTTACACTCTTCTTTTTTAACTATTATCCCTTTTATCTCTTCATCTCGTCTAATATTTCTATTTAAAACTTCTAATGTCAAAATAAACAACAATAGTGATCCTTGTCTAGTATCTTTCATTATGCTAATCTTTTCTGTCATTTTCCCATTTATCATTATCTTAGCAAACTGTTTTTATAGCATTTATGAATCTCTCCCCAAAGTCCATTCTCTGTAATTGTTTTATCATGAACTGCCAACTCACATTATCAAAAGCTTTTTGGGCAAATCAACGCCATCTGTTTTTCTGGATGGTTCTCATAATAGTCCAAAGCATTCAAAATCGTCCTCATATTGTCTTTAATTTGTCTTTTTGGTAATAATCCGTTTTGGTCTGCATATATATATTCATTCAATGGCTTTTTCAGTCTATGTGCCATTATTGACACAAAGATCTTATAGTCTACATTTAACAATGAGTTCGGTCTATAGTTTTTTATAAATTGTAAATCCGTGTCTTCTTTAGATATAACTGTTACATATGCCACCTTCCATGAATCTGGCATTTTTGCCTTCATTAATAAATTATTAAATAAGTCCAACATTATATTACTAATCACCTCTTGTAGTGTTTATATAACTCCACTGGTAAACCATCTGGACCTGGTGCTCTCCCACTTTTTTGTCTTTTTATTGCTTCTGTTACTTCCATCATTGTTATTCTTTCTTCTAACATTCCTTTGTATTGTTCTGATATTTTAATCAGATCTGATTTTTCCAGATAGCTTAATATCTCTTCCTCCAGAATACTGAAGATGTTTATCTTCGATAATCTAGCTGGGGGCAGGTGCCATCTATACAGCATTTTGTATATATTTTCCTTATAGGAAACCGACTTTGTTAATTTTAAGGTTTTCCCCCAAATTTCTTCTCATTTTTCAAGTTCAATCAAATATCCCAAATTTCTCCCCCAGGCAATCATTGAGTCCTTGATAACCTCCTCTCCAATCCAATCCATTAAGAGGAATTGATACAGTTTGGATAATACCTTCTCATCCTTCCCCAACAAGATCTTATCAAGTTCCTGTAGGGAATTATAGATTCCTCCCTTGTTTTTGTCCTGAGCTGTCCTAGATTGGATCTGATTGTATGTCCACCAATCTAGCTCATAGCCTAATTCCACCAGCGTATTTTGAGATTTTACTTTGCCTGAAGGATCCAACAGAGCTTGGTAAATTAATGGTTTATTTCTGTTATAAAAAGTCAGATGTATCATCGCCTCTAAAGAGGAAAGCCAAATCAGAGTCATCAGGTAATATTTATTTCTTATTCGATCCCAAATAGTCATCAAAACCTTTCGGATAAAGTGGTCCATAAAATATATATATATATTTTGGCCTTTCCTGACTCAAATAATAATGCCACCCATGTTGCAAATTGTGGCCTTCCAAGCTAAGGATTCTCCTCCTCCTCAAAGCAATCCAGTCTCTGATCCAATTTAAGACAGCTGCTTGGTGATAAAACTCCCATTTAGGGTGCCAAATCCTCCCCTGGAAGGGGATTCTTTAAGCATTTTCAATTTAATCCTTGGTTTTTTGTTCTGCCATACAAATCTATGTATACATTGATCTAAAGATTGAAAAAAAATGTATCTAATAAAACTGGGGCTGTCTGAAAAAGAAAAATCCATTTAGGTAGGATATACATCTTAACTACTGCAATTCTACCTAATAATGATAACTGTAGACCTTTTCATTCTTCCAGCGTTTCTTTAATTTGACCAAGAAGTTTCTGGTAGTTGTCTTCTTTAATGGTCGAGCATTTGGATGAAAAGCCAAATTCCTAAGTATTTTAGTCTTTTAACTATCTGAATCCCTAGTTCTTCCTCTAACTGCACTTTTTGATTCTTCGTCATATTCTTAATTAGGATCTTGGTTTTATCTTTAATTAATTTAAATCCTGCTACTTTCCTGTAAGCCTCCAACTCCTGGAGCAAGACTGATCCCGATTCCAAAGGTTCTTCCAAGGCAAATATCAAATCGTCCACAAAGGCTTGGAGCTTAAACTTTTCCCCTCTGTTTCTTAGCTCTCTAATTCCTTGATTCCTTCTGACCTCATTCAATAATAACCCTAGAGCTACAATTGAGCGAAATGGAATTCAGGGAAAGATTTATCAAGTTTATAACCCTAAAGATAAATAAAAGTGGAGATAATGGGCATCCCTGTCTAGTACCTTTACTTATATCAATCTTTTCAGACTCCTCCCCATTAATAAGTATTTTCGCTGTCTGTTTTGCGTATACTGTCCGGATCGCCCTGATAAATCTTTCCCCGAATTCCATTTCGCTCAATTGTGAAAAGAGAAAGTTCCAACTCACTCTGTCAAAGGCTTTTTGTGCATCCACAGAGACCAGGGCCATCTGTTTATCACAGTTACACTCATAATATTCTAATATATTCAATATAGTTCTCACATTATCTTTCAATTGTCTATGAGGTAGGAAGCCATTCTGGTCTCCGTGGATGTACTCATTCAAAAAAAATTTTAGTCTCTTTGCTAAAATCGTGGAAAATAATTTAATAAATAATCAGAATTAAGCAGGGAGATCAGCCTGTAATTTTTGATCAGAAGCGGATCAGTGCCTTCCTTTGGAATTAATGTAATATACACTTCGGACCAGGAGGGTGGCATTTGACCAAAGACCAGAACCTCATTAAAGACATCAGTCAAAAATTCCCCCAAAGTCTCAAAGAGGGCCTTGTAAATTTCTACTGGAAGACCATCTGTACCTGGGGTCTTTCCCTTCTTTTGTTCCCTTAATACTAACTCTACTTCCTTCAAGGTAATCTCTGCATTCAATATTTCTTTCATTGGGAGTGGGACCTTCCGGGAGTCCGCTCTAGCCAAGTACTCTCTAATCTCGTGGTCCTGTTCATCTCCAGCTGTATACAAGGCAGCAAAATATTCTTGTATTATTTTTCCTTTCCCTTCCTTATCCAAGACATATCTTCACATTTGGTCCTTCAGGCAAACTATCCTATTTCTCTCCTGTTGCTTCTTCAGTCTATAAGTAAGCCATTTTCCCGCTTTATTTGCATGTTCAAAGTGCCTTTGTTTTGCCCATCTAATTTTAGTAGCCAATTCTTCCTGATCTAATAAATTTAACTGGTGTCGAGTTATTTTCTTCTCCTCAACTAGTTTTTTGTCCCCTGGGTCTGCCTGCAACCTTGCTTCCACTTTCTCCAATTCACACATCAATTTACTCCATTTCAGTCTCGGGGTCTTCCCCTTTCCAATTATATGGGATGATACTACTCCCTTGATCACCACCTTTGCCGTATCCCAAATAATCTGGGGACTAGTATCTTCCTTCCTATTGACCCTAAAGAAAAAAACCATCTCCTCCTTTAGCTTTTGAAGTAGATCATTGTCTTTTAATACTCCATCTTCCATCTCTTTATTCTGCGGGCTCCTCTCCATAGTATTTTCAATGGGCTATGGTCTACCCAATTGTTAACCTCAATTGCCACATCTAACACCTGGTCACATCATCCAGGCCATATCTATCATCATCCAGGACTCCCTACGCACAGTCACTCAGGCACTCGTCACCTCTCGCCTGGACTACTGCAATGCTCTCTACATGGGGCTCCCCTTGGGATGCACCCGGAGGCTCCAACTAGTGCAGAATGCGGCCGCGCGGGGGATTATGGGAGCGACGGGACGCTCCCATGTGACACCTCTCCTGCGCGAGCTGCATTGGCTACCTGTGGACTTCCGGGTGCGTTTCAAGGTGTTGGTGACCACCTTTAAAGCGCTCCATGGCTTAGGACCAGGGTACTTACCCGCACCCACTCCTTGCTCAGCCAATCTTTTCCACCCTATTGATCAATCTTTCAGGTGGATCAAGAAAAGATTCTCAAGAAATAGTAAAAAAAAATATAAAAAATCCACACAGTTTCAGCCACAAATTGACTTCCGTGGTCAAGTGATCAGTAGAGTGGGTGTGCATAAGTGCACTAATGTGCCTATTGTCCCTGTCATTGTGGGGTTTTTTTCTTTTATTCTTGTTCTTGGTTTTGTTCAACAAATTCTAATACATACATACATACATACATACTCTTAGAACTTATATATTTCCCCTAAGGACTGGTGAAAACCTTTCAGCATTATCGTTGTATCATCGAAAAACATTTTTAAATATACACAAGACTACCTTATAAAATGATAAAAGAGAGTTCAGTCTGCCAAATTAAGGCTAGTAGGGGTAATTTATTTTATTTATTACAACATGTAATATTGTAAAGTGGCTTGCCCCCTCAGTGTTGGTGGGGGTGTTGTTTTCTCCTTTGTACTTCCTTGGTTAGGCTGTTCTTTACTTCTTCGTTGTCTGAAATGGTAGTTCCTCGATTAGGATACCCTGTACCCTGATAGTTCAAACTACTATATACAAACAACAAGCAAACCCTTCTAGCACTGAAGGTGTTATCTAGTTGGGTAATGAAACATCTACAAATGAACAATCAAGCTTAGAAAGCAACAAGGTCTTGACAGTTCAATTCTGATGTACATGAATATATATTCTCTTCTATCAGTAATAACATAGCAGAAAAATAACAAAAACTGCTGTCAAACTTTTATCAGATAAGTGATTGCACTGTTTTTCAATTTGGATTACACAGAATTTAATATTCTGCTTTCAGTTTATATGTTTATTATAGAGTTTATACAAATAAAAAGGTGGTATATAAGTAATGAATTAATAAAGCAAAAATCAACATGCTCACTTATTCCAGAAGCATTTTTCATTGCTACAAAAAATACATTAAGCAGGAAATCACAATAACGTTATCTGCACTTTTAAAGGAGTTGTAAATAAATAACTCAATTTAATTCATTAAGCATAACAACTGCTTTCAGAATAGATGGGGAGAAAAAAATTCAAAGGCTCAACCAATTTTTCTACCTTCTTTCATTGATCCCACTGAGGCACTTCATTACCAATTTTCATTTTACCCAAGGAAACATAGTCATTAAGAGCAATGCTAATTGTAATATCAGTTCAGTGGTTCCAAAAGAGAACAGCCAATTTCAAAGCTATTCCTATGCAGTATGTTTAATAAACAATGACATAAATGTTATATAATCCAAATGTGTTCAAATTTTTCCAACCTAGCAGATCACTAGAAAAAATGAAATTATATAAGTACCACTTACCTCCTAAGCTGTCAAGGTCTTCAAGTATTCGACCAAATCTAAAATATTACACAGCAATTAATCTGTATGCATGTTACAACACCAAGAATCAAGTGTTTTATTTTATTGAAAAATGAAAGTAGTCTTATCTTTACCTGACAGTGTTTTGCATATTGAGATATTTTTCTCTTATTTCAGGCTGACTTCCCAAAGGCAAGATAACGTCTATATAGCTGTCTTTCATTTTCCTAGGGGGAAGGTCAGCTTGGGTTTTAGCAAGGAGTGTGTGTAAGGATTTTCTTTCATTCATCGCTTGCACATGATCTCTGGACAAGGGGTAAAGCAAAATCAGATTATGTCATGTGGGTAAAAACAATCAGTTTATCATACTTCAGATGCAATGAACAAAATCCATTTGATGATTTAGGTATGTATAAAATCTCATTTGCACTTAATTGGCATTTGTGTCTCACACACAGTTTCCCGCATTAGTCAAATAAATCATAGGTTTACTCTATTAAGCAGCTAGAAGCCATTATTAATCTGCAAGAATAAATTGTAATGCATTCTTTCACTTCTAAGAAATGCAATTGTACCATGATTTATATATACAATACCATACCTCCAATTGGTGGATGCTCCCACTAGCTCTCTCAATTTACTTCGCACTGAAACAAAATAAAACCCAATCAGAAATATTTAATGGGATAAATCTGACCAAAGACCACTACAGGACTGCACTTTTGAAAAGCAGAAGTGTAAGCAGAAGTCATGCAAAAAATGGCTGAAAAGCAAAAGCTGGCCAGGTTCACTGAGATTTCAATGAATGGTATATTTAATAATGAATGGCATGTTTTCTCGTTTCTGTAACATTTTAATTTTCAAAAAAATCCAGTTATCTAGAAAACTTATTCATTTCTTTTGAATTTAATTTTCAGGCTACCTACTCTTTCACAACCCTAAATGGCATACAGGAATTAAAAAAGAACAAAACAATATTATTAAAACCATGAAGGATCATACAAGAATATTTGGATATCGTGGCCTACTCTTGATTGTTGCCTAGCAACAACCTAGGTTTGACATTCCAAAATAAACATTCAAATCATGTCACTGTATATACATATCCATACTCATCTGTCTTGAAACTGCAAGGAAAATTTAACAAGGAGCAGGTTTACCTTTACATAGCTAACAAGATACCAATACACATCTGAAAAAGTAGATCTAGATTCTGTAAACAAATGAGATACATTTTCTGATACATCTCAATCATAACCATCAGCATTTGTGCTTTAGTCAAAATGTCATATTCCAATAGAAAAGAAACATTAAAAAATTGAAGACTTTGATTCTAAGGAAATGTGGGAGAATCAGAAGGGAATAACATCTATGGAAATGTGGAGTTACATAAGAGTTGAAACCTTTTTTTTAAATTTATATTACACAGATAGTGCTTGACTTACAACAGTTTAGTTAATGACAGTATGGTTACAACAGCACTGAAAAAAGTGACTTATGACCATTTTTCACATTTATGATTGCATCACCCCAGTCACGAAATCAAAATTCTGATGCTGGGCAGCTGACTCATATTTATGATGGTTGCAGTGTCCTGGGATCCCTTTTGCTACCTTCTGACAAGCAAAATCAATGGAGAAGCCAGATTCACTTAACAATCATTAACTTAATTACAGTGATTCACTTTACAAGTGTGGCCAGAAAGGCGATAAAATGGGGCAAAACTCACGTAACAAATGTCTTGGTTAGCAACAGAAATTTTGGGCTCAATTGTGGCCGTAAGCAAGGACTACCTGTAGATTGATCCAAGTTGCTTCTTTGTACCTTGAATCCCATTTCATTCTACCTTCACTGTGTGTCTGTGTGTGCACACACATCAGTGGTGGGTTTCTCCCGGTTCGACCCGGTTCGGCCAGGCCGGTAGCAGTGACGATATCACATCACCGAATCGGTTCTGCCAGCCCCGCCCACCCGGATTATTCTTACCTTTTATTTGGCCCCACCCCCAATCTATTGCTGCCTCCTGAGTCCCAGCTGATGGCTAGAGGGAAAAAAAACTGTTTAAACTCTTGCCGTGGAGCTTCAATGGGCCGCCCGACAGCTGATCAGTGTTAAAAGAAAACAAATGAGTAGACCGGTGCCTGCAAAAATAAATGGGTAGACCCAGTGGTGGAATTCTACTTCGATAGAACTGGTTGTTAAGTAGTTAAGTAGTTAAGCAGTTCGGAGAACCAGTTGTTAAAAGAAATCTCTTTTTGTTTTTTTCCACTTTACAGGGTTAATCCTGTAAGGATTAATTACAACATTTGGTGTTGTTTCCTAGCCTAATCTTTATTACAGAAACTGCCTCTCCATCAGTATGCCTAGACTTACTGTCAACCACCAGTCAGGTACTTGAGCTAAATCAAGCTGTGCTGAAGGTGAATACACTGTTTGCTGCAAGGAGGTAAATTGCTGGGGGGCAGAGACTGAAAGGTGGGGGGCAGGGAGGGCAGGGCTTCGGCAACATTTAATGTATAAGATGCACAGACATTTCCACCCACTCTGGGGGGGGAGTGCGTCTTATACTTCCAAAAGTACAGTAATATACAGATGGACCTGACATTTATTTCATATCTGCCAGAGAGGATCTGTCATTTGCTTTGATTGGTCAGCAGAGAAGGGAATATATTCCACTGGCAGAAAGCAGGTAAGTGCATAAGAACTTCTGACGGATGACAAACCAGGGTACTAAGATTTAGAGTTTAAATTCCCATCTAAATATGATATTTTGGGGCAGCCACATTTTTAAATCTCATATAGGGAAGAAAGTAGAGAAGACATATTTTGGAGTCTCAGAGGTAGAGATATAAATACAATAAATAAATTGGAAGCATAGATCAAGAAGCCAAGAGGATATAAAATTGCAGGTGATTAACTAGTTATAGGTTAATTATGAAAAACAGCACATATATATAATTTGCATTTTGTTTAGTAAGACATGGCTCATTTGCTAAATAGTATAAATCTATTTAGTACCATTAAGAGGAATGATTCAGAATTGCCAGAAAATGTGAACTTAAGTTTTTCATTAAACCTCCATAAAGAATGAAGAAGCATAACAGAGCAGACAAACAGTCATATTAAAAAGCATACAGGTTATCATAACATACCATCATTCACATGAATGGGGAAATGTCCTGTGAAAGAAAAAAAAACAATTAGACTATCAGGGAATTTTTTTAAAAAAGGAAAAACAACTGTATTATTTTTCAAGTCAGTAACACAAGATGGTATGCTCAAGTACATATCAATATATTCTGCAGTACTGATAACTTACTGGTGTTTCAAAGTTAAAATTAATTAGTTTTCTAGGCAAATACAGTATGGCAGAAGATCAAATCAAAAGATTTTTTCCCCTTCAGTTTCATATTCCCATATTTATTTGTTTCATCTAAATCTCTGTTGGGAAAAAAAAGTTTTTGATTACCCAGTAAGATCTGGCCAAAACATATTTGATATAAAAAGCTTTGTCACTAAAAACTAAAAAAAGAATCCTTATTATTTTACTTTTCTGGTTAATTCTACAGCTTCTAAGAAATAGTAGATAAATCACTAAACCCAAATTACTGCATAGTTTTATACCTGAGGAAAAGGAAAAGCAACACAGATAATTATAGCTTTCTGAATTTAATACCGTTTTCCCCAAAATAAGACATCCCCTGATAATAAGCCCAATCAGGCTTTTGAGCGCATGGCAAGAAGACCAAGCACGTATTTCAGGGTTCAAAAAAATGTAAGACAGGGTCTTATTTTCAGGGAAACATGGTATTAGTTACATTACCTTCTTCCATGTTCTGAATAACCTGGGAGCCACTGCCAGATGACGTCAGCATCCTAAACAGGATAGGATGGGGCTTGTTTAATGAAAACCATCTGTATTAAAAGGAAAATACAGAAATTACAATTGCACAATAAAAAAAATTACAATTGTCCTTGTAATAGCAGTAGTTAAAATGAATGTTTTACCAAAGTTCTTATTTCTTTTTCAAATGATACCAATACTTAAAAAGGATGCAAATGTGCAGGAATGGAAGAAGGGTATTAATAAATTTGTTTGGGCAGGAAAGTGGCCAAGAGTAAAAATGAAAATAATGCAGGATACAAGGGAGAGAGAAGGCCTGAAACTGCCCAATTTAAAATTGTATTAGCAGATGTTTTAGCAGCTGTTTTATCAGCAATTAGTGATTGGATTAATTTAACAGATTCTAAAATATTGAATATTGAAGGGCATGATTTGTTATATGGTTGGCATGCATATTTGGTTTATGACAAAAAGGTGGATTGGACTTTTAGAAGTCATATATTAAGGAATGACTTTCTGCAGGTCTGGAAAAAATATCAATATAAATTAAATGATAAGATACCCATGTGGGTAGCGCCCAGACATGCAATAGAAAATATAAGTATAGAACAAAAACAAGATCTGATTACATATAAACTTTTGATTACAGAAAGAGGAGTATTACAACTGAAATATTTGAATATATTAAGAGAGGAAAGGGTAGTTCAATATGGTTTCAATATGTTCAGTTGCAGAATAGATGGAAAAAGGATCAGAAAATTGGTGTTACACAACATGAAGAAAACTTGATAAAACAAATCAGAGACCAGAGTTCAATGCATATAAAAAGGTTGTATAATATACTAATTGAAATAGCCTCAGAGACAGAACTGGTTAAAGATTATACGATTAGATGGGCACAAAACTTTAAAGAACCAATAATGATGGAAACATGGGAAAAAATCTGGGTAACGAATGTTAAATTTACACAAGCTCAAAACTTGAGAGAAAACTTTTATAAAATGTTTTATAGATGGCATTTGGATCCTAAAAAACTAGTTTGTATGTACCCGAGTTTACAGCCTAAATGTTGGAGATGTGATTGTGTTGATGCTACCTATTTTCATCTTTGGTGGACTTGTAAAAAAGTTAAAGCATTTTGGATAAAAATATGGTGGGTTATTCAAAACATTTTAAAGAAAAAGATAAAATTTACACCACAGTTGTTTTTGCTAGGCATAATTACAGATTATACGGTTATAGAGAACAAATTGATTTTGAATTTAATAACTGCGGCAAGACTGCTGGTGGTGCAATACTGGAAGAAGGAAGATCTATCTACTATTCAAGAATGGACATTAAAAGTAACCAACCTAGCAGAGATGGCAAAAATTTCTGCATATTTGAAAGACAATTTGAATGAAAAATGTATGTTGGAATGGAGAAGATGGATTGATTTTATTCAAAGTAAATATCGGACTAAAAAATTTCAAATAGCGTATGAATAAACAAGATGACGTTATATACAGGTGAAACTCGAAAAATTAGAATATCGTGCAAAAGTTCATTTATTTCAGTAATGCAACTTAAAAGGTGAAATTAATATATGAGATAGACTCATTACATGCAAAGCGAGATAGTTCAAGCCTTGATTTGTCATAATTTTGATGATTATGGCTTACAGCTCATGAAAATCCCAAATTCACAATCTCAGAAAATTAGAATATTACATGAAATCAATAAAACAAGGATTGTACATAGAACAATATCGGACCTCTGAAAAGTATAAGCATGCATATGTACTCAGTACTTGGTTTGGGCCCCTTTCGCATCAATTACTGCCTCAATGTGGCGCGGCATGGATGCTATCAGCCTGTGGCACTGCTGAGGTGTTATGGAAGACCAGGATGCTTCAATAGCAGCCTTCAGCTCTTCTGCATTGTTCGGTCTCATGTCTCTCATCTTTCTCTTGGCAATGCCCCATACATTCTCTATGGGGTTCATGTCAGGCGAGTTTGCTGGCCAATCAAGCACGGTAATCCCATGGTCATTGAACCAGATTTTGGTACTTTTGGCAGTGTGGGCAGGTCCCAAGCCCTGCTGGAAAATGAAGCTTGTCTGCGGAAGGAAGCATGAAGTGCTCCAAACTCTCCTGGTAGATGGCTGTGTTGACCCTGGACTTAATGAAGCACAGTGGACCAACACCAGCAGATGACATGGCTCCCCAAATCAACACAGACTGTGGAAACTTCACACTGGACTTGCAGTGTGTGCTTCTCCATATTTTCCTCCAGACTCTGAATCCTTGGTTTCCAAATGAGATGCAAAAGTTGCTCTCATCAGAAAAGAGGACTTTGGATCACTGAGCAACAGACCAGTCCTTTTTGTCTTTAGCCCAGGTAAGACACTTTTGACGTTGTTTGTTGTTCAGGAGTGCCTTGACAAGAGGAATACGACATTTGAAGCCCATGTCCAGGATCCATCCGTATGTGGTGGTTCTTGATGCACTGACTCCAGCCTCAGTCCACTCCTTGTGAAAGTCCCCAACACTTTTGACTGGCCTTTTCCTGACAATCCTCTCCAGGCTGCGGTCATCCCTGCTGCTTGTGCACCTTTTTCTTCCACACTTTTCCCTTCCACATAACTTTCTATTCATGTGCTTTGATACAGCACTTTGGGAACATCCAACTTCTTTTGCAATTACCTGTTGAGGCTTTCCCTCCTTATGGAGGGTGTCAATGATGGTTTTCTGCACAACTGTCAGGTCAGCACTCTTTCCCATGATTGTGATTCCTACTGAACCAGACTGAGAGACCATTTAAAGGTTCAGGAACCCTTTGCAGGTGTTATGGCTTAATTAGCTGATGAGAGTGGGACACTTTGAGCCTAGAATATTGAACCTTTTCACAATATTCTAATTTTCTGAGATTGTGAATTTGGGGTTTTCATGAGCTGTAAACCATAATCATCAAAATTATGACAAATCAAGGCTTGAACTATCTCGCTTTGCATGTAATGAGTCTATCTCATATATTAGTTTCACTTTTTAAGTTGCATTACTGAAATAAATGAACTTTTCCACGATATTCTAATTTTTTGAATATATATATATATATATGTATGTATGTACATATGTAGGTCTTTGGTTATTCGGGTCTTCTCCCGCGTAAAATTGAAAGTGTCTTGGCGACGTTTCGACGAAGTCTCATTTGTCTTCTTGAGGCTGGTGTTCTTGGCTTCGTGCTTCCAGGAGCAATGTGAGATCGCAGCTGTCTCTTCCTTTTAACTGCTAGTGGGGGTGGGAGCTGATTGGGTGGGAGCTTGGCTGTGTTCTGATTGGGTGGAGGTGTGTTCTAATTGGTTAGGGGCTTGGCTGTGCTCTGATTGGATGGGGGGTTGGTTGTGCTCTGATTGGCTGGGGGAGTGTTCTGTTTGGGTGGGGGCTTGGTTGTGCTCGGCTTAGTCTGAGTTGCAGGGGGATTTGAGCTGCTGAGCTGCGTTGTTGTTTGGCTTCGTGTTTGTGGCCATGAGAGCTCTTCATGGTGGGTGTCAGTCTGCTTCATGTATGGATTGGAACGGTTTAAAGTGGCTAATGATGCAGCTGCAGTCTGGCTTCTGGTCCTAGGTCGTGCCTCATTATCAGTGTGGGTTTGAGTCTGCTTTCTGCGGGGATGTGTGGTGGTGACATCCTGTGTGGCTCTCGTGAGTGTGGATCTGGTGTCATTCATCGTGTTAGGGACTCATTTGTCAATAAGGGCAGGTTTCCAAATGGCTGGTAGGTGGGAGATATCATCTTGTTTGTTCATGGTGTGTGAGCGTTTTTCTATCTCGATGGCTTCTCTGATTATTCTGTATTAAAGTGTTCAGTTTTGGCAATAGTTCTGGTCTTTTTAAAGTCAATTTCATGTCCTGTGGCTTTAAGGTGTTGGACCAGGGAAGAAGTTGGTTCCTCTTTTCTGACTGAGTTTTTGTGTTCTTCAATGCGTGCACTTATTCTTCTGTTGGTTTGTCCGATGTATGTGGTGGGGCAGGCGGTGCATGGGATTTCATATACTCCTTGATTTTCCAACTCAATTTTGTCTTTAGGGTTCCTTAGGATGGTGGATATTTTTCAGTTTGTGCAGAATGCTGTCTTGATGTTATGTTTGTGGAGGATTTTGCTTATTCTGTCTGTGGTGCCTTTTATGTATGGGAGGAGGGCTCTGCCATTTTCTTGTTCTCTGTCTTGAATTTTAGTGGGCGTTTCTTTTTGGATTAGGTTGGTAATCTTATTTCTTTGGAATTCAATGGATGTTAGTACGTTAGTGAGAGTGTGTAGTTCGGTTTTTAGGTGTTGTTCGTCAGCTAAGCGTTTTGTTCTGTAGATGAGTGTCTTGGCTACAGAGTTGATCTGGGCTGGGTGGTGGTGTGAGAGTGCATACAGATAGCGGTTTGTCTGTGTTTTCTACTGGTAGATAGTGTGTCCTAGGGAGCCATCGGATTTCCTGTAGACTAAGACATCCAAGAAGGGAAGTTGGTTGTTCGCTTCTGTTTCCATGGTGAACTGTATTTTGGGGTGTAGGCTATTGAGGTGTGTGAGGAAGTTGTCCAGTTTTTCTTTCCCATGTGGCCAGATTATGAAGGTGTCGTCTACGTATCTGAGCCAGAGTTTTGGTTTGTGATCAGATTTTTCTAGAGCTTGGAAAGTGGTGCCTATCCAACACATACTTCATCTATAATGGACAAAAATACAAACAAATAGAAGGAGCACCCATGGGATCACCCCTCTCACCTGTCATTGCCAACCTCTATATGGAGCACTTTGAAACCCAAGCTCTAGAAAAATCTAATCACAAACCCAAACTCTGGCTCAGATACGATGCTGAGAACACCAGCCTGAAGATGACGAATGAGACTTCGTCGAAACGTCGCCAAGACACTTCCAATTTTACGTGGGAGAAGACCCGAATAACCAAAGACCTACATACAAACACCCGCGAAAACCTCAGAAAATATATATATATATATATATACATACTTAGTTTAACAAAAGAGGAATTAAAGGTTCAAAAGGGAGACATGATGTAATAGTTATCTTATTTTATGTTAGTTTAGGATTATTACACGTTATACCCTGTATTTTGCTCTGGGAGGTGGGGGTGGGTGGGCTGGGAGGTTTGGAGGGGAGCGGAGGGTTGGGACGGGAGGAGGGTGGGGAAGGGGAAAGGGGTGGCTTATGTAAAACTTTTTTAAAAAACTTTTCAATTAAAAAACAAAGGAAAATACAGAATTGTCAATAATACCAGAGTAGCATTAGACTCCTTTAATCCTAGATTCAATGTCAATATATTGAATGGAACTATCTTTTTTAAAAAAATTGAAAAAGTTTTACAAATACAAATTTCCGCCCCTGCTTCCCCTAGCCCCCCCTTCCCCTCCCATGACTTCCCAAGGTGAAATCCAAATCATACCATGTCATATACTACCCTTCTACAACTCTAACCCCTGTCTACACTATAAATTTATACATCTTAACT
The DNA here is from genome assembly GCA_030761175.1 of Masticophis lateralis. Lineage (NCBI taxonomy): Eukaryota > Metazoa > Chordata > Lepidosauria > Squamata > Colubridae > Masticophis > Masticophis lateralis. Next base: position 74,782,687 of record JAUDYJ010000004.1, on the reverse strand, counting down.
TTCAACTAAAAGCTATCTGGTATTTCTTTTTTTGGTATTTGTTCTGGACATAATCTATCCATTTCTTCCATTCCAACATGTAAGTTTCTTGGGTCCGGTCTTTTAAGTATGCTGATATCTTTGCCATTTCCGCAAAACTGGCCACCTTCAAAGTCCATTCTTCAATAGTAGGCATAAGGTCTTTTTTCCAATATTGGCCAATCAATAATCTAGCTGCTGTAATCATATATAATATCATTTTTGTCTCAGACACTGAGAAATCCTTAACTATGCCCAATAAAAACAGTTGAAGAGAAAATTGCAGTTTTTTCTTCAAAACATTTTGCATAACCCACCATATTTTAATCCAAAAAGCCTTCACTTTCTTGCAAGTCTACAATATATGATAGTATGTAGCATCTAAACATTCACATTTCCAACATTTTGCCTGAACATTAGGATACATGCACGATAATTTCTTGGGATCTAGATGCCACCTATAAAACATTTTATAAAAATTTTCCCTCAAGATTCTGTGACTGTAAATTTAACATTCTGAATCCATATTTTTTCCCATGTTTCCATCATAACTGGTTCTGCAAAATTTTGTGCCCACTTTATCATGCAATCTTTAACCAATTCATTTTCAGAGTCTCTTTCTAACAAAACGTTATAAACCCACTTAATATGCATTTGGCCTTTATTTTTTATCTGTCTTACCAAGTCTTCTTCATACAACATTAAACCAGTTTTTTGATCTTCCCTCCATCTCAATTGAAGTTGATTATACTGTAACCAAGTTAAAATTATCCCTTTTTCCAACAGTGTATTTAATGTCTTTAATTGTAATCTACCCCATCATTAAAAAGTACCTCTTTGTATAAAATCCCCCTGAGTGACTTTATATTTATATTCCGTGTAATGTGACCAAGATCCAACCACAACGGTATTTTGTAATCCAATTTAAGCTTCTTCCATACTCTCATCAAAGAGTTTCTGAGTATATGGCTCTTGAATACTTTATCAACTTTTTTTTCATAAAATAGATAGGCATGCCAGCCATATTCCAAGTCATGGTCTTCTATATTCAATATTCCAGTTTTTGTCATTCCAAACCAGTCACTCGCTTGCGTCAACGCGGCTGCTTTATAATACAGTCGTAGGTTTGGAACTTTAAGGCCACACCTTTCACGAACATCTTGCATAATTTTCAGTTTAACTCTTGGCTTTTTCTCATTCCAGACAAACTTATTCATTCCTTTTTGCCATTCAATCAGATGTTTATCATTTTTAAGCACCGGAATCATTTGAAACAAAAATAGAAATCTAGGTAGAACGTTCATCTTAACTGCTGCTATTCTTCCAAGTAAAGATAGTTGCAGTTTTTTCCAAGTTTCCATGTCTCTTTGTACCTTTTGCCACAACACCTCATAATTATTTTTGAAAAGTTTTGTATTTGAAGCTGCAACTTGAACTCCTAGATATTTTACCTTTGCTACTATTTCAAAGCCTGCCTTCCCTTCAAGTTCCTTCTTTTGAACTTCTGGCACATTTTTCACTATCATCTTGGTTTTTTTCTGATTCAATCTAAATCCCGATACCATACCATATTCTTCTATAATATCTTTCATCTGGATTACTGATTCCATAGGCCGTGTTAGGGTAACAACCAGATCATCTGCAAATGCCCTTGTTCTGTAATCCTCTTGCCTTATAACTATTCCATTCAAAATACTCGAGTCCCGTATTTTGTTCAACAAGACTTCTAAAGTTAAAATAAACAACAGTGGGGATAACGGACAACCTTGTCTTGTTCCTTTTTCTATACTAAAGTTTGTAGTTAGACTTCCATTAATGATAATCTGTGCTGTTTGATCTTGGTAAATTGCTGTAACCGCTTGCACAAACTGATCCCCAAAGCCCATCTTTGTTAAAGTCTTTAGTAGAAAGTTCCAATTAACTCGATCAAAGGCCTTCTCCGCATCCAAAAACACCAGCACTGCAGGAATCTGTTTACTCTTTTCAAGATGTTCCAATAAATCTATAATTTGCCTCACATTTCTATTAACCCTGCTTGATCATGATGAATCACCTCTTGCATAACTGGCATTAACCTGTTGGCTAATACTTTTGCAAAAAATTTTTAATCTGTGTTCAGGAGAGATATTGGTCTAAAATTTTCCGGTTTAGTACAACCTGTTTCTTCTTTTGGTATCAATGATACAAAGGCTGCTTTCCATGAAGGGGGTGTTTTACCCCCTTTTTGTATACCACAAAATAAGTCTCTAAGGTGTTCAATCATTTCTGCTTGTAAGGTTTTGTAATACATTGCTGTTAGGCCATCTGTCCCTGGAGCTTTGGCTGTTTTCAGTTGTTTAATTGCAATAATAATCTCCTCGGCTGTTATTAACTGATTCATTCTTTCCTTTTGCTCCTTAGCAATTTTCATAACTCTCCCTTCTTCTAGGTATTTATCTATAAATTCATTCTGTATATCATCTTTGGCATATAGTTTTGTATAATAATCTAAAAAGGCTTCTTTGATTAGACTTTGTTGAAAAACTTCCTTCCCTCCATACTCAATTCTACCAATGACTCGAGAACTCCACTGTTTCCTCAATGCATAAGCCAACCACCTACCCGGTTTATTAGTATTACAAAATGTATTATGTTTTGCAAATTGTAGGTTAGTTGCTGTTTGTTCCGCTATAAGCATTTGAAATTGGTCTTTCAAAAGTTTTATAATTTCTTGTAATTTTTCGTCTGTTGGATTTTTTATAAGTAGTTGTTCTTTTTTCTTTATCTCTCCTTCCATTTCTAATCTTTTTCTTTGCTGATTCAGTTTATATTTAGAGTTCATATAAATTAGTACCCCCCGCATATAGGCCTTACTCGCATCCCAAACAATTTCAATAGGGATACCCTTATTCAGATTAATTTCAAAAAATTCTTTCATTTGCTTTTTGAGTTCATTTACATTCTTTTCATATCTAAACAAATTTTTATTTACCCTCCATAATCTTCTCTCATTCTTTTCCATTTCTATTTCTATCCACACCGGACTATGATCAGTTATAGTCCTCGGAAATATCTTTGTTTTCTTTGTTTTAGAAAGTAAATCAGCTGTAGCTAGAATAAAATCAATCCTAGAGAAGGATCTATGTCTATCTGAAAAAAAAGTAAAGTCTAGTTCTCTTGGGTTTTGCTCTCTCCATATATCTTTCAGTTCCAAATCTTCTTTCATATCAAAAAATATTTGTGGTAGTTTAGCACGTATTGATGATTTTGCCAAGCTCTTCTTGTCTTTTTTAATGTCTATTACTCCATTCCAATCTCCCATAAACAAAATAGATCTATAATCCCATTGCAATATTTTGGAATATAATAATTTATAAAAATTTTCTTGTTGTTGGTTGGGAGCATAAATTCCAATCACCAAAATTGGTTCATTTTGTGTGTTTAATTCAATCGCCAATTATCTTCCACAATCATCTGCCTCTATTATTTTGGCTGACAGTCTTTTATTTGCATAAATCACAACGCCATTCTTTTTCTCTGAATCTGATGCTATAAATTGTACACCTAATTTAGAGCTTGTCAAGTATTTTTGGTCTTGTAATCTGAGTTTCTTGCAAACAAATAACATCATTATTAAATTGTTTCAAATAGTGAAATATTTTCCTTCTCTTCTGTGGTGAATTTAATCCATTCACATTCCAGGATAAAAATTTAGTTGTCATTAGTGGTCTTTTGAAGCGTTAAGAGCATTTGCTGAAGTTGCTGTTCCAAAGTGATAGTCTTCAGCCTGGCTCCTCCCATTGCTTCAGATTTCTGTGTTTCACTATTAACTCCATTCTTATCTTGTAGTGGCAAAGACCTCTGCTGCTGTTGCTTCTCTTGAAGTTGCTTGAAAGCTGCTCTAGTTATACGTTGATCTTTTCGTTCTTGTAATTTCAGCTCAAGGTCCAATGCTACCTGTCTTGTGTTCTTAGGTGATCCACTTGTAATCTCCAGGGGGAAATCTATCAATGGTTCATCCAAAAAAACCCCTCCTGTTGCTCCTTGAGTTTCCGCCACCTCAGCATATGTTTGCTTCCGCTGTTCCTCAGACTCTTGTTCAAATTCCTTCTCTTTTATCACCCTCCTCTACACATAAAGATGAGGATGCGCGTGGAGATGCTGTACCAGTTTTTAGAACATTGAAATAAAATTCTTCAGCTTTTAACACAGTGTTTAATCGATATCTCTCTCCTTGGTACCTCAATATTATGCCAACTGGAGTATCCCATCTAAATTGAATTTGTTGTTTCTTCAACTCATTCACCAGGAATCCAAAATCCTTTCTATCTCTTAGCATCTTCGGTGGCAGTTCTTTGTAGATCCCAATCTCCTTTCCATCCACTTGGACAGTAGAAACAAAAGACTTTTGCAAGATATCATTTCTTTATTCTTCTATCTGTAAAATAAATCAGCACATCTCTAGGCAGTTGTCTTTGCTTTGCCACCCAAGAATTAACTCTGTAAGCCTTATCAATCCTACTTAGAACATCTTCAGGGTTAATCTTTAACATCACTGCCAGGGCTTCAGCACAAATTGCTCTCAGATCCTCTCTGTTGTTTTCTTTTATTCCTCTCAATCTTACAGCAAACTCCATAAATCTAAATCGCATCATAGTCAATTCATTTTCAATCCTTTGAGTTTTATTATCCACATTGGTAATTTTATTATCAGTTTCCATCATTTTAGTTTCCAATTCTGAACTGAGTTCTCCCACTTTTTTATCAATCTGAACAACCACTTTTGACAAACCAGTCACTGCTGTCAATATATCATTTTCATTTTGTCATACTTTTCTTTAACCACCTCTTTAATCTCCTGTTGACACTGTTCAAATTTTTATTCAAATCTTCTATAGCTTTAGTTTGATTCTTCAGAGCCCCAGCAATGAATTCCTTTAGGTCTTTAAATCCAGTCTCCTGCTCTTGACTCTGGGTCTGCAAGCTTAAAGACTGCACTTTTTGCTAATGTGTGGAGGAGCCCCCCCGTGCCTTTAGGAGCTGACTTTGTCTGTTTTGAAGCAATACTGCTATTCAATCTTAGTCTTTCAAAAAAGGAAGTCTTCCCCCCCTTTTCACCACCACAAAGTCTTTTCAAAAACTTCCCCAGGTTTAATCCAGTCTCTAAGAAAAAAAAAAGCAAATAGAAATCCCTTTTAAAAAGTTTTTTCCTTTTCTTCTGGCCAGTTCAGATACTTTAGTTGCTTTGTAACACGTTAAGCTACACAAGCATAATCACTTTTGCTTTCAGCTTTCTTCTCTCCGCTGTAACCAGATGCCATTTTAAAAAGACTTTCACTCTTTCTCCACTCTTACGTATAATTACAGGGCTAGTAAAATACTTGTGGTTTTAAATTTGCAGTCCAGATTTCACCCTGTTTATTTTTAAAACTTGCTTGAACTTTGCTGCTTGAAGTTGGTCGCGTCATCTGGCTCTGCATAAATGCAGAGTTGTCCCGGGGTCTGGAGCTTCGGCGAGCTATTTAGGGAGCCTCTCCCTGCTTCCTCCCCAGAAGTACTCCAGGGGTTTCGCAGGGGGCTCTACCTGCACTCGCCGGCTCTGCTCTCGTTTATTTTTCAAACAAGAGTTTTTCAAGCTGCCTCTCAGCTGTGGAGGCGGCTTTTTTACGGGCGGCGGGGCTGGCGGTCATAGAAGACTGTCTGCGCGACAGCGGCACCAACCGGAAGTTCTGAATGGAACTATCTTAATATCTTTCAGAAATGTTGGATTACAGCCCCCAAATAGCCCCTTGGAATATCTTAAACTGGCAATATGCAAAATAAGTTGCCATAAAACAGATATGAAGTGAGTTATTTATAAAAATAATAAAAGTGATATATCAATAAAAAACAAACATCATATACAAAGGCATAACAGTTTTAAAAGGGTGATCATCCTCACACTTATGCAGAATCCCATAACCTATTTAATCTACATCCACATATTATCATATGCGCAAAGAATTTGCTTTCTAATGATTGAGGGGAGAAATATTTCAAAAGCTATACAGACGAGAATAATTATCAAACATATCAAAATCATTTTTTTCATTTGCACATGGAAAAAGAAATGAGATGAGACAGCATACTGCACAGGACTGTATCTCCCTAGCTTCATATGACACATGCTTGGAATTCACAAGAATCTTTGCACAAAGAGGCTGTTTCCAGAGTACTCTTAGGAACTTATGCACTACTCTTTCCAGAATGATTATAAATAAGCCTATAGCTATATACCATTTTGTAGCTATTTCCCACTATTAGATTAAATTAATAACTCAATTCAAGGAAGATTAGCCTATCTTCCTTGAGTTGCCAAAAACATTGCCATTCCAAATTTGTCCAAATTATTTCCTCCATCCTGGACCTGACTTTGTGTCAAACATTGTTATCTCCATTAGTTAGTATGCTTATACACTCCTCCATTTGCCTCTTTTTTTCTGGTGTTGTTATCCATCTTTTCTATCAGCCCTTTAGCTTGAGAAAAATATGTAAAAATCAGGATTCTATAACAAGGAAAACTAGAGCTGGTTTATTTACTCTGATCCAGTGGTGAAATTCAAAATTTTTCCCTACCGGTTCTGTGGGTGTGGCTTGGTGGTGGTGGGGTCATGTGACTGGGTGGGTGTGGCCAACTCAACATCACTCACGTTGAGGGGCGCCTCACTCGACACCTCCCCTCCCAGCCACTACTTGTCACAAATGGCAGGAAAATGGGGAGGGGAATTTTCCTGCCTACCATCCTCCCCTTAAACTGTGGTGAGCTTGAGGAATGGATGCCTTTCACAAAAACGGCTCCATTCCGAGCCTTCAACGTTGCAATCCTGAGATACACTGAAGATTTGCAATGGAGCCTTTTTTGCGAAAGGCAGGAAAATGGGGAGGGGGATTTTCCTGCCTGTCATCCATTCCTCAAGCTCAGCACAGCTTGAGGAAAGAATGGTAGGCAGGAAAATTCCCCTCCCCATTTTCCTGCCATTCGTGAAAAACTGCATTCCGAAGCTTCAGTGTTGCAATCCTGGGATACACTGAAGGCTCTGAATCAGTAGGTTTTCAATTTTGACTGCTACCAGTTTGCTCGTGGGTGCGCTTGCATGATGCTTCTGCACATGCACAGAACATTCAGGTGGGTGAGCGGAGCCTCCCGCCGCCACCGCTACCAATTCACCCAATCCGAGGAGAACTGGTAGCAACCCACCACTGCTCGAAAGGCCTCTGCTTCAGCACAGAATGACTTTCGCCCGTCTGTTTCTGAGCGCGGTGCTTTTGCCTGTTGGGCCACTTCCCAAAGCTGGCAACTCTGCAGCCAGCCGCTTTGCTTTTTCCCTCTGTTCCCTCATGGGAGGTTTGTGTGGTGGCACCAGCAGAAGGTGGAGAGAGACGATCCCAATGCACCAGCCCCTTCATCCTACTGTCTCTTGGCTTGCCTGCAGCTGCACCGAACAAGCACCAGCACAGGATATCTGGATTGCCTGCCTTCCCCATGCGGGTGCCACTGTGCAAGCCTCCCGCGAGCCGTCCAAAAAGAGGGAATTGGTACTCTTTATATTACTTTTGAAATAGACACAAGAACTACTTCTGCATGATTTCTCTTAATTTTTGCATTTTTTACAGATCTAATTTTCTCCCTCCATTCACAGTGGAGCTGCTGCAGCCTGTCCCTTTAAGGTAGTCCTCGGGAGGGAGGGGCCCTGGGGGGACCATAAAGGAAGCAGCAGCTCCACTGTGAATGGAGGGAGAAAAGTTAGAATTCTCTCTGCTTCATTTAACGTTGAATTCTATGAAATATCGAGCGACCGGAAGGACTGAGCGGGTGGCCAGAAGAGGTGAGCGGCGACCGGGCATGCGTGGGTGGGCCAACCAGGAATGATTACCACCGTTTTTTTTTTAATTTGATTTATATGCCGCCCTTCTCCGGAGACTCAGGGCGGCTTACAATGCATTAAGCAATAGCCTCCATACTTTTGTATATATTTATACAAAGTCAGCTTATTGCCCCCACAAACTGGGTCCTCAATTTACCCACCTTAGAAAGGATGAAAGGCTGAGTCAACCTTGAGCCTTGCTAGGATTGAACTCACAGAATTACAGGCAGCTGGATGTTAATTGCTGCCTTTAGTAGGAGGCATTAGCCCCCTACGCTACTCAGGCTCAGGTTTGGCAAACTGATGCCAATCATCCCTAGCAGTTCACCCGAACGGGTCCAAACCAGTCGAATTTCACCCCTGCTCTGATCCCATGTCAGTCCTTAAACAAATCCATTTCTGCCTTCTATTCCTCTCTCCTCTTCCTAAGGTTACTTTTGAAGATCATAGTATGAGATATTTTTTAAAAGTCTTTAGCTGAAAGTGGAAACTTGCTAGATTGCAACAAAGAAAACTATTAAAATTTACAAGGCTGCTTAGGCATTTTTAAATATTTCTCTAAGCCTGTCTCTACATTAATCACTTTATAATATCATCATTTTTAGAATGTATTATATTGGGCAGTTGTGCTTTATGATCCCTGGTGAGTCAACAAGATATTATATATATCTTAATAATTAGATAAAAATTAAATAGAATGAAAGTATAATCCTGAGAAGGCCAATAATCAGAAGAAAAATAACAGTCGTGGGGTTGAGCAATGACCAAAACCATTGGGGTATGGTCAATCTTCTAAATACATCTGACATCTATGTCAACACCAGAGGTTGGTCACTATATCCTTAAAAGAGGATGCAAGCTAGCAAATATTAATACATTCTGTTGTCTACAGTAGGATTCTTGTCTAAGGTTTCAGGAGGAGAGGAGAGGAGAGGAGAGGAGAGGAGAGGAGAAGAGAAGAGAAGAGAAGAGAAGAGAAGAGAAGAGAAGAGAAGAGAAGAGAAGAGAAGAGAAGAGAAGAGAAGAGAAGAGAAGAGAAGAGAAGAGAAGAGAAGAGAAGAGAAGAGAATGATTATAGCAAATTGGTTCCATATTGGGCTGAGACTTGATTAAGGCTATTTCTGTGAGTTCAAAACAGGACATTGGATTATAGGATGTGAAATTAAACTGCAAAGGACATGTAACTTGTCTGAAATATATCGTTCCTATTTTCTGGTACCTGGGGGTTGCAGTTCTATTTCTTTGACCATGTCCCAATGTACAACGAAAGGAAAATTTGCAACTTTCATTTCCAAATTTGGAAAAATGTTTCTAAATATCTCAGAACCTTAAATAACAAACCCTGCTAATCCAAAATAAACCAACTGTACTTAAGTTTAACATAAACCCTGATTCACACAATACACTAAGGTTTTATGTGACTATTTGGTATTGTCTTAAAGTGGGTTGTAAGTCATAGTTTACGAAATTATATCGGATTTCACAAAGACCATAAAACCTCCTCCACTGAAGGAAGCAAGATTGAGAGAGACGACATTACAGAGTACGCTCCTCATATACAGAAGGGGCTGCAATAAATCTAACTCTCCAGAATATAGTGAATCCTATTCTGCTGCGTTTATAGGTGGGCGAAAAGAAAGCGCAGTTCCAAAACAGCAACGTTCAAGATGTAGTTTTTCTCCACCCAGTGTTTTTTCTCACACTGCGCAAGCCGAAGGGCTCTAGGCCCCCCTGGCTTTGCCGTTAGGAAACGATTCGTTTTGCGATTCGACTGTACAAAGAAAACCGCCGCCTTAGATGCCCTACAGTACTTGCCTAACCCAAACTGAAGCGTATTCCGCTCCCGACTCGTTACTCTTTTTTTCGATGCTGTCTTTGCAACTAGGGCCCACCTAGTTGCAAAGGCAGCATCGGGGAAAGTGCTGAAGTTGCTATAAATCACTTACCTGCGCGACAGCATTTTGCTCCAGAGATCGCTAAAACACGCGGCTTTGGCGAAACCCCTGCCTTGGCCCTCTCTGCTGGAGCCGCACTGTAAATCACAGTCGGCCTGTCACCGACCACGCCTGGAACAGGAACTTGGCTGTGCCGGCTAGACAGGCTCAGACCTTCCCATTCTTCAACAAGGTTTCTTCCCTCCTAGCAGATATATTGACGCGCCCCTTTCCTTAAAGGGAGTTGCGCTCGGTTCTTACTTGAATTTAGAACTCCAGCTTTTGATTTCATTGATCAACTGCCTAATAATCTTTGATCAAGTGGAAAATCACTACGGGGGGGGGGGGGGAATAGCTCTTTTCCATTAGTCATGCTTCAGCTATACAAGCGTTGGGGAGAGCTGTCGTCTCCGATTACTGGGTTCGGTTTCCTTTTTGCCGACTACTAGTAAAATCTCTCTCTCTCTCTCACACACACACACACTCACACACACACAAAACATCACTAAGTAGGTAAAGTGAAGCTAGAAATAAGCTAGGAGAAGGAGGAAAAAACAGTTACATGAGACTTAAGAGCTATGTAAGCAATCTAGACAAAGAATGGGAAAAAAAGAGATTGGAGGAGCAGGAGGCAGGTTTTTTGTTTCATTCCCAAACTTGTGGGAGTTACTGGAAGATCAAAGAAAGAAAGTCTCAGAAAGATTCAAAAATGAACTGAGACACATTTGAGGGGAATCTACAACACTGACATAAAGGGCACTAATAGGAGAGTCCTACATTCACCGTATGTCCAGCAATGAGCAAGCCAAGATTTTCAAGTGCTGGCAAATGGCCAAGCAGTGGCCAAAGAGAAGAACTTCTATGCTTTGGGGAGAATTACAAAGGTTAGGGGTTAAAATGGGTTCTCCATCAATAGGAACCATGAGTGAAAGTTGCCATAGCAAGAGCAATGAGAAAGTCCAAAAAGAAACTGAGAGGAGCTAATGGCAAGGATGGCCTTAACTGATCTTTAAGTGAGTCTAACAGTTGAAATCAGGTGACAGCAACAAATGGGGTGGGTATAGACATAGTGCTCTACATCTGACAGGACTTTTGCTGCTCAAGGAGATTGTGAGATTTAAAATTCCCAAACTTTATAACCACAACTCCAAGACAAGTCTGGTTAACAAAATCAAAGATTTATTGGAGAAAAACATGAAAAGAAAAAAAAAGAAAAGCGATTGCAAGCGCGACCTCTTAGACTCTTCCCAAATGGATTGAGTTCAAGAGCGCAAAAAGCAGTTTTCAAGCTATACATTTTATACACATTCACAATGCACACCACGCCTAAGGAGCCCTCCCAAATCCCCCTTATTCTCTTAAATCATCCTTTAAGTTGTTTTACATTTTAAAAGGGTCTTCTTGACAATTTCCCTCCATCTCTGATGTTCCTGTCTCCTATAGCTTTTTGCCCAAGGCTTAAGTTCCTGTTTCTTGAGGAGCTCTTAGCAAGTCATAATGAATTGTTTCCACTGATTATCATTTGGGGTCACTTTACATAGTCAGAAAACAGCAGACAGATAGTTTCACACTCTACAATTTATAAAAGAATAACTTTTATTTATTTCCTTTAGAATCAATAGTTGTATTAAAAGTATTTAACCATATCACAGCTAAATGGTAGTTTATGTAAAATTGTTGTGTAAAGGTATCAACCTCCTGATCAGTCCTGTCAGAAGCAGCACAGTTAATAATACAAACTAAGGTTAGTTTATAGGAAGTTAGTACCCACTCCTTTCCTGGAAGAATGAAATATTTTAGGAAATATTTAAAAGGCAGAATATTATGTTTTTCTGGTTGAGAAATGGAGAAACATGTTTTAAAGACAAAGCAGCTCCCACCTTCCTGCCCCCCACTCTTTTGTTAATGGACCAGAGGCAGAAACTCAATCTTTGTCAATGGATCTCATCTGCAAGACAATGGGACCCATCTGGGGCAGAAATGCACCACATGGCACCTGGGAAGGTTACATCAGCCAGCAGGGCTAGCTAAGACCCCCACCCCCTGGAAGTCTGACAACCAATCTGGATACTCTTTCTGGGCTCCAGGAAGTTCAAAGCCAGAGAGAGCATAAAACCTGGAGACTCGCTGTATCTGCCTTTTTCTGTTCAGGAATTCAAGCCATGTGATCCTGTCCACCATTAAACCATCTTTCCAAGCAGTCTCCATGTTTCCAGTGTCTTTTTCCCCACTTGGAACAGAATCCAGAAGGATATTTCTTCCTACAGTTAGCTAAATTAATTAAAATTAAGGCTGTTATCCCTGACTGGACTGATGGTTTCCTATCTAGGTTTAAGTTCAAAGTTTGGCAATTTGGTTTTATTTATTTATTTATTATTGTGATTTATATGCCGCCATTCTCCCTGAGGACTCAGGGCGGTTTATATACAACAATCATCAATACAAATCACAGTAAAGCAATTAAAATTAAATTAAAATCTCCATTAAAACCATATTAAAATTATAAAATTATACAACCCCTCGATCAGATTATTGCTGGAACAGCCACGTCTTTAGTCCGCGGCGAAAGGAGAGAAGGTTGGGGGCCGTCCTGAGCTCAGTGGGCAGACTATTTCAGAAGGTGCTCCAACAGAGAAAGCGCCCCCCTGGGGGCCGCCAGCTGACATTGTTTGGCTGATGGCACCTGGAGGAGGCCCACTCTGTGGGAGCGCATAGGACGATGTGAGAAAGGCAAGAGATGGTCCTGTAAGTACCCCGGGCCTAAGCCATGTAGGGCTTTATAGGTAAGCACCAGCACCTTGAGATGGACCCGGAGAGCAACTGGTAGCCAGTGCAGCTCACGCAGGAGAGGTGTAACACGGGAGTAACGAGGAGCCCCCGTAACTACCCGCGTGGCCGCGTTCTGAGCTAACTGGAGCCTCCGGATGCATCCCAAGGGCAGCCCCATGTAGAGGGCGATACAGTAATCCAACCAAGAAGTAACAAGGGCATGAGTGACCGTGGCAAGGGCATCTCAGTCCAGGAAAGGAAAGGTTGCAAATGTTTCATCACCATTCAAGGAGACATAGTCAGTGCATTTTGAACTGTGCTCCTTCTTTCAGAACACAGGTCTTTAAATACCTTTTTATGAGATGCAAATTAGTCTGAATGTTGTTTGTTTGGATATTTCTGAGTCATGGTGTGATTTCAGACTGTTCGATTGGCTGGCTGTTGTTGCTGGGTTGTAGTTAAGTACTGTCTGTGTGATGCAGTTTAGAATTAGAGTTGTTATCTGGGTGCTTCTGAGTCATGGCCTGGTTTCGGCTTGTTTGATAGTTTGAGTGGCTGGCTGTTATTGAGATGTAGTCTGTTTTTTGTGAGCCAATGGGTTATAATTTTGTTGCTATATAGTGGGGTGTCTGTTCATTTTAAAAGCTACCTTCAGGATTGTGGTTGATGCAATTCTTTCATTCTCAGTAGACTGGGTTAATGTCAATGTGTCTGTTTATTGACTTATTAGTGAAAGGCCAGGCTTCAAGGAATTCTCTTTCTCTCTTTAATTTCAACTGGGTTACAACTGTGGTCCTGATTAAATCAAATTTGTGACCTTCTGAATCTTCATGGACTGACACGAGAGATAATGGGTCATGTCTTTTGATAGCCAGGAAGTGTTCATACAGTCTGGTTGATAGCTTTCTTCCTGTTTGTCCAACATAGTTCTTTTTGCTGCACTGGATTTGGTATATGATGCCTGATCTTTGGTTTGTTTCTGTCTGCCCTTTCAGTTTTGACATGGTCCGTCTGAGAGTTGAGGTTGGTTTGTGGACTACTATGAGGTCATGTTGGTGTTGTCATTTCTGAGACATTCTGTACTTAGGGGATTGTGATTCATCTGGTCATTGTTGTTCCTGTTGTAGTTATTATATTGCTTTGGGGTGTCTGTATTGTTTACATGTAGGCATCTCCGGATGAAGTTTCGTGGGTATCAGTTTCTCTCGAAGACTTTGTATAGATGTTTTTGTTCTGTTGATCTGGCCTCCATGGTGTTACAATGGGATTCCCCTCTCCCAAATAGTGTTCTGACGCAGCTTTGCTTATGGCATTTTGAGTGGTTGCTGTGGAAGTTGAGAATTTGATCTGTATGTATTACCTTCCTGTATACAGATGTTAGAAGTTGGCCATTGGTGGTTCTGGTTACAAGGACATCCAGAAATGGTAGTTTGTTGTCATTCTCTGTTTTTATTGTAAATTGGATATCCATGAAGATGTTGATTATCTGGTAGGTTTGATCAACCTGATTATGCTTGATTATCACAAAAGTGTCTTCGATGTAGTGTACCCATAGCTTGGGGTTTATCTGTGAAAGTACAATTTCCATCTTTTGCATGATAACTTCTGCAACTAGGCCAGATATAGAAGATCCCATAGGCGATCTTTCAGTTGTTCATAGATCTCTCTGTCAATTTTGAAGTAAGCAATCAAGCACTCTGTTGTGAGTGATTCTCTTGGTGGCTGTGTGTTGTCCAGTAGTTCTTTGATTAAGTCAATTGCTAGTTTCAGATCTACCAATGTGAATAATGCAGTAACATTGAATGATATTGTTTTGTCTTTAGCAATGTGTAGGTGTTTGAACTTGTCCAGGAATTGTGTGGCGTTGTTTATGGAGTATTGGGAATCACCAATTAGGTACTTTAGGTGTTTCCACATATCTTTCACAAGGTTGTAAGTGGGCATGCCAGGGAATGAGACAATTTATTTGAGTGGGATGTTTTCTTTGTGCACTTTTGGAAGTTCATAAAACTGAGCTATGTTTGAGTCGATTGCTTTCATTCTCTGATATTCTTCTTTGGTGATTTGATTTGATTCTTGCAACTTTTTAAGGGTTTTGTTGATCTTGTTGGTCAGCTTCACAGATGGGTTGGCGTTGATGTGCTTATAGGTGGATGTATCCTGTGAGAGTTGCTTGACTACTGTATGTAGTCAGCCTTGTCTACCATGTTTCCCAAAAAATAAGACCCTGTCTTATATTTTTTTGAACCCTGAAATAAGCGCTTAACCTCATTGCCATGCGCTCAAAAGCCTGATTGGGCTTATTAACAGGGGATGTCTTATTTTGGAGAAAACAGGGTAGTAAGACTGTCATTCAACCTTTGTTGGCTGGTAGGATGACAGTATTGTTATCAGTTTTGGGGGACTTCATTGCCTGTTGTTCCTGTTTGTAAAGTGCTGGAGTTTTCTTTACATTTCAGCATCGGGACAATGGTCTGATGTATTTGTTTCTTCATTGAGGTCTTTTGATTTTAAGGCGTTTTCTAGGTTTGCTAGGAATTCTGTGTTTGATGCATCTTTGTGGTTGAAGTTGAGACCCTTTATCAGGACTTGTTGTTCCTCATGTTTGAGTTGTTGGTTGGATAGGTTCTTGATCCAAATTTGTTCATTGTTGTGGGAGTTGTTAGCTGTTAGTCTGAATAGCTTGCTTTGCAGGGCAGTGTGCTTCTTTTCTCTTGTATTTGTTGTTCTGTGCTTGATTGCTGCATTCAAATGTTGCATAAGTTGTGGTCCAATAGTATTGTTGCATAAGAGCTTTTGCTTAGTGAAGCATTTTATGTATTTGTTGAGATAGTTGTGAGCGTCTGTTATCATCAGTCAGATCATGCATTTACCATTCTGTCCTGCTGTTGTCCATGCTGCTGGATGATTGATTGGAAGTCTATAATTAATGCTTTGAGGAAGTATGTTTTGTCGTAGGCATTTGTGAAGGAAGAATAGTTGCTAGCGTGTGGAAGCTTCTCTGCCAGTAAAGGTCTCCCAATGATGAGCAGCGTTAAGCGTTGGATGCCCAAAGGTTGTTGAAATGTGTTTAAATATTAGTTGCTTGGATTGATAGGCTGTTGGTTTGAGCTCGGCAATTTGGTTGCAAACATTTCATCACCATTCAAGGAGACATAGTCAGTGCATTTTGAACTGTGCTCCTCTTTCAGAACACAGGTCTTTAAATACCTTTTTATGAGATGCAAATTAGTCTGAATGTTGTTTCAGATATTTCTGAGTCATGGTCTGATTTCGGACTGTTTGATTGGCTGGCTGTTGTTGCTTGGCTGCAGTTAAATACTGTATGTGTTATGCAGATTAGGATTACAGTTGTTATCTGAGTGTTTCTGAGTCATGGACATGACCATGGACCATGTTCAGACCATGACTCAGAAGCACCCAGATAACAACTTTAATCCTAACCTGGCATATTATGGTGGTGGGTTAATTTGCAAACCTCTTCTACAATAGTTTACAAGCTGCTATGACAACCTCTACACTGAGCATCAGTTCTGAGTATTTCCATGACCCATGACCCATTTTGATGCTGTGAAGTAAAAACTGCTTGTAGTTGTCCTAAATATGAGGACCTTTTGAAAGAACATCTGCTTCAAAATTGAAAGGGATTGTTTGAAAGAGGATTAGAGTAGAATGATTTATGGTAGAGATAAGCAGTCTGGTTTCCCTCCAGATGTTTTGTGCTACCCACATTTTCAAACTGCTTGGAACTGATCAGAATTGAACTCCAAAGCATCTAGATATCCTAGGTGCCCGTCCCCAAGCTTAAAGATCTCCGTACGAAAAATGAAATGGTGTTCTTCAGGCAGACCAAAGCCTGCCTGAGTCATTGTTTAGGCAGCCTCAGGACATCATTTCCCAGAAAGATGAGGTAATCAGTAGGAAGATGAAAGGAGGTGGGGGGAGGATATGTCAAGTGGCGTTTCTGATTGGCCGAGACTATATGCTGGACTATAAATATAGGTTCTAGACTAGAGGAAGCTATCTAGATAGTAAGTGATACAGGCGCTCTTTACGCGGTTTTTGCTTTGTTCTCGACGCCCGAGGGAATGCTGGCTGCCTGACTGTGTCTGTGCCGCCAACGCCGCGCCCGGGACGCGAATGAAGAAACTTCTTCTATTGCTCTTCAACTATCGGGGACTCGCGAGAGGGGGGGGACGCAAGGGAAAACGCCGCCGAAAATGGCCTCCTTCTATATCCGAGCCGCGCGGCCTGAGGACTGCGCTGATATTCTGCGCCTCATAAAGGTATAGCTTGCTTCGTGTCGGCCTGGAAGTCTCACCCGGCCGTCTCACCCAGCCCCGACTGCTGGAGAAAATCTTAATAAACTGAACCCCAGTACCGTCCGATTCGCTTCCTTTTGTTCTTATCAGAACAAATAAAACGTTTTGCATAATATAAATTATGGGGCTCTGGAGACATCGGGGGGAGGGAGTGGGAAAGCGAAGTGTTATTCCAGGAACTAGTAAGGCAGTTCGATTCCCCACACAGGGTCGGCTACTTTTATCAGGAGACATCGGCAAGGTTGACAACAAAACCCACTAGACTCTAGAATAACTTTAATACTCAGGGTCCTGATTACCATTTTTCTTGCGATTCTTTTTAGACAATTCCTCCTTTAACAAAAGGAGGTTTCCTGGCATCTTAAGAAGAGGCATTTTGGTTGTGCCACGTTTTTCATGTGCTGAACTCTTCAAAAGCATCTGCTTGGCCTTTAATGTGTTACAAAATTAAGTAGTTGTGATTAATTCTAGATAATGTGATTGTATTTATGTTCTGTTTAATTTCCCTCCAACTTTTGCTGTTCTTTTTTCTCCTGTTCAAACTATGAACAGGAGAAAATATATATTTTATCATAATGTTCCCTTTTTGATTATGTAGATTATAACAAAAACTTAGGCAATTATAGATGTATTTGTTTAAGATATGACCAAACATGTTTTAATTGCAATAACTTAACAGAGCAGGCAATATTTTATTGCTAAATATTGAACAATCAATCTCCACCCGAAGTTTTACCTTTGCCCTAAAGTGCTATGTTCTGCTATGCTATTTGTTTAATTTTCTTGTTTTATTAAAAAATAAGTTAAATCTAACATTTCATTTAGGGGCAAAGGTAAAAGTCCTAGAGGGTGTGGAGATAGTTTCATTAACCCTGAAACAATCTTTCTTCCTTTTGGACACACATCTTTGCCCTCATGAGTTGGCAAAGAATTCCTTCCTCTTACGAGGAGTAGGAGTCTATGATCACTAACCTCTGTGATACTATTAAAAAGTGGATTAAGAAACATAATTTTCCAAATAAAAATAAATGAACTTGTGGTTCTTTATGTCTAATGGAATAGAAAGTTAGCCATAATATTTTGTTTTGGACAGGAGCTTGCTAAATACGAAGATATGGAAGATCAAGTAGTACTGACTGAAAAAGGTAATGGTATACTTTAAAATAAATCTGGTTAATTTACATGGGAAATTGGGAAATCATAGTTAAATCAGGCTTATGTTCTCATTTTGCAGATCTTCTTGAAGATGGTTTTGGAGAACATCCTTTCTACCACTGCCTTGTTGCAGAAGTGCCAAAAGAACACTGGACACCTGAAGGTGAAACTTAAGCATTGTAATGTCTTTATTAGAAAAAAGTATGATTTAAACATCTTTAATAGAATTATACATAACTATTCCAAGGTTAATATTTAAAACATGAAAATATATTTTGGATTCAGATCTTGTCTTCCATGAATGGAAGGGTTTTTTTAAAAAAGCTAATTGATTAGTTCTGCTGGCAGGGAGTGGAAGGAGACATTTTTAGTGATTCCTTCCTTCCATCTGCATAAATATCTACTCTGGAGAATCTAAGGATCATCCGGAATATCATAGTAGCTGACAGTGGAGGGAGGTCTAGAGGGGAGAGGGTTAGAGAATCATCTCTCTGTTCCCTGCTGGCTGGATTCTACTGAGCATTTCATTTAAGGAATGTTCCTATTGGCAAGAGCAAATTCTGAATCCAATTTGATGTCTTTTTTGTTTTTGCTTTTTAAAAAATTGCTTAGTTATCCTTAAGACTATAGAGAACCAGGTATCCAGGTATAAGAAGAAAAAGTGTAATTCCACTTCGTTTCATGGTTAATCTTGTTTGACCCTAATATATCGCAATGCAATTCTGTTAAATCACGTTTTCTTTAATTTGTCCCAATCTTCAGGTTACAGTCTCTAGCTTCGCCATGTACATGGCCCTTCCGTGTACATGGATGGGCGGGGAGGTAACTAAAAGATCCGTTACACAATAAAGTAGATGATCATGATATATGAGGTAAGGTCTCCAGGGACAAATACTATTCCCAAACATTTACCTCAAGTAAGAAGAAAATATAAAAACACTCGGTAGATCAGAAATCATATATGTAATTTCTGTTTTTAGAAATCTATAAAGCATATTAGAATATAAAATCAAATTGGAGTCAGTAATATAGATGTAACTGGAAAAGGCCAAAAATTGAAAAGTGAACACTTGCTTCTTTTTACAAGTGGTAATGAAAAACACCGGTAGCAATTAACATGGCTGCTGCAATTCAACTGAAGATTCAGCTGCTCTTAATAATATTTAGATGTCACGGATTAAACAAATGCTGTTGCCTCCTTTAACGCACCTTTGCATTGTAAACAAACCTTCAGAATTTATTTAGAAGATAAATATCAAGGACTTTGATTCGGGAAAAGTCCTGATGTATAAATGTAAGAACAGTCTACAGCATTCTGATCTGCCGTTGTGAATTTGTTGAAGTTTATATTGCTCCAACATGGTATAAATAGGATATGGAAAGAGTATTTTTAACAAAAAAAAATTTTTTTAATGACAAACTGACACAACTGGCGGTGTATTTCAGCTGTACAGTTACTGGGCATGTGCAAGTTCAGTTAACTGCATCTTATCAATATGACATTTTCTTTGACCAGTTTTTAATTGATAGGGATCTGTACTCTAACTGCTGCTACTTATTGCATCTATTGAATTTAAAATGTTTACTTTTGCAGCATAACAGATTAATTTTGCATGCTTACAATATCTATTTTGACAAATGCATGTAGAATTGGAAATGCACTAAGTTGTTCCGTTTTAATGATGATCTACCTATGTAAAATAAAAATAACTTTCATTGCAGGTTATGGTATTGTGGGCTTTGCCATGTATTATTTCACTTATGACCCATGGATTGGAAAATTGCTGTATCTTGAAGATTTCTTTGTGATGAATGAATTCAGAGGTATCTTAGATATTAAACATTAATATTTTAGAACCATGTTATAAGCCATATACAAATCTGATTTATAAAATTAAAATTTTCCCATCTTTAGGCTCGGGCATTGGTTCAGAAATTCTGAGGAATTTGAGTCAGGTAAGTAGATGATTATGGCTTTCCATTGTATAGGGGAGAAAAGCAACTGATAGATTCAAGTTACCTTCAGTACAAATGGAAATTTCATCTGATAAATTATTCCATTCATACTTTGTTTTACTGATTGATTACTATCTAATGGGTCTCTTAGAACAATTTTCAAAGATCTTTATATTTCCAGGAAATAATTTGAAAAGATACATATAAATACTGATCATGTAATT
The DNA here is from genome assembly GCA_030761175.1 of Masticophis lateralis. NCBI lineage: Eukaryota > Metazoa > Chordata > Lepidosauria > Squamata > Colubridae > Masticophis > Masticophis lateralis. The sequence goes on along the minus strand of JAUDYJ010000004.1, from coordinate 74,762,426 downwards.
CCCTTTTGGGTCTAAGCAGAGTTATATAAAACATAGAAATTAAAACTAATAAGCCAACAAATATAAAAAGCACAAAATAAGAAAAACATACTTAAAATTACTTTACCGGATATCTATGAGACAGCCTTCTGCCACCGACCAATACGCTCTCACAGAGAGGGGCTCCTCAGGTTGCCGTCGGCCAAGCAATGTTGACTGGCGACCCCCAGGGGGAGAGCCTTCTCTGTGGGGGCACCCGCCCTCTGGAATGAACTGCCCCTGGGGATACGCATGATCCCCGACTTGTGTACCTTCCGTCGTGCCCTTAAGACCCTACTTTTTCAGCTTGAGAAGAATTCTGACTGGGTTTTTTTTAATTTTTGGGTTTTAATTTGTGAACCAAGGGATTTAATTTGTTTTAACTGTCTTTTAATTTTTGTATGTTTCGGTTGTTTTAATGTGGCTGTGCACGGCCCTGAGTCCTTCGGGAGAAGAGCGGTATATAAATTTAATAAAATAAAAATAAATAAATAAAAATACCCCAAACCATTTAATTACTTCTCCATATTTTCTAAGCTTGTAAACCATGCTTGCTTCCATACATGTATACATAATTTAATATATTACTTTTCGTTCAGTTATTTGAAAATAATTTAATGATAAATGTGTTGCACATTTTAAAGGCTTACTTTCCGTATGCTATATACAGTACATTATATTGAAAATATATTTGTGCATTGAAGTATGATACTGTTTCCTCAGCAACAAAAGTATTACATGATCTTAATTCAATCTGCATTTGAGCTCTTCGTGTAGCACACTGAAACCTGTTTAGAAATTATTTTTAAATATGATTGAAGCAGTAAGGAATACTTAGTCCAATAAAGCCAATATTATTGAAATGCTATTGTTGAAATAGTATAGGTAGTTCTCACTTAACTATGGCAATTGGGAGTAGAATTTCCAGTGATGCACCCATAAAACATAACACCACATGACTATGCTGCTTAGTAATGGAAATTGTGGTCCTAATTGCCATTCTTCAGCAAACCATTGCATGTTGTTAACCAGAGAAGTCACATTACGATTTGGCTGCTTCCCCATTGATTTTGCTTGTAGAAAGCCAACAAAGAAGGTTGTAAGTGGCAATCGTGTAACCATGGGATGCTGTGAGATTGTAATTATGTACTAGGAGCCAAGCCCTGATTGTAATCATATGGCTAGGGACATTGCACCAGCTGTAAGTACAAGGACCAGTCTTAAATACCACTTGTTCAGCACTGTCTTAAGTTTGAACAGTTGTTGAACAAGTGGTCATTAAATGAAGAACACCTGTATGTTAAATGCTTGTATTGCAGTGTTCGTCCAGTTTTTTGGTTACTTTATACTGTTGTGAAAGTTTTTAAAGATTGTTTTAAAGATAGCCTATAAAATACTTATATCTTGGGTTGCAAAGCAATCAAAAATACATTTGGATTTGGATTTGGATTTGGATTTGGATTTGGATTTGGATTTGGATTTGGATTTGGATTTATTTATTTATTTATTTATTTATTTATTTATTTATTTATTTTGTAGCTGTCTCTGAAACTGAAATTCTTTTTATTTATTTATTTATTTTTTAAAATTAGATTTATATGCCGCCCTCCTCCAGAGACTCAGGGCAGCTTACAAGGCGTTAAGCAATAGCCTTCATACTTTTGTATATTTTTTATACAAAGTCAGCTTGTTGCCCCCACAAACTGGGTCCTCAATTTACCTACCTTAGAAAGGATGGAAGGCTGAGTCTACCTTGAGCCTCGAACTGGTGTAATTGCAGACAGCTAGATGTTAATAACAGGCTATTCAGCCGGTTTATTTATTCATTCATTCATTCATTCATTCATTCATTCATTCATTCATTCATTCATTCATTTATTTATTTATTTATTTATTTATTAAATTTATATACCGCCCTACTCCCAGACGGGACTCAGGGCGGTGAACAGCGAAAATAAGATACAATAATATAAAAGTTAAAAATCATTTAAAACAAATAATTTGGCTCAAACAGTTTAAAAATCCAATTGTAAAAAATATTTAAGACCCAATATAAATAGAGGTTAAGCCAGACCAGCTTGTTCAAATAAAAACGTTTTTAAGGCGCGGCGAAAAGTACACAGGTCCTGTAACATCTCAGGGGGGAGCTCGTTCCAGATGGTAGGTGCCCCCATAGAGAAGGCTCTCCCCCTGGGGCCCGCCAGTTGAGCTATCTGAGGCTCTTTTTTTCTTGAAGAATTCCTAATGCAGTTCAGATGAGCACACAAGGAATATTTAAAATTGGCGTTAATTTTAATATAGATTTGTATATAGATTTAAACATTTACAGATACCATGTCTTAAGACCAGAAATGTGCCACCACTTTTACCTATGTTCATGTTCTGTTTTTCTTTCTCCAGATTGCTGTCAAATGCCGTTGCAGCAGTATGCACTTCTTAGTAGCAGAATGGAATGAACCTTCCATTAGATTTTACAAAAGACGGGGAGCTTCTGATCTATCATCTGAGGAAGGATGGAGACTCTTCAAAATAGATAAAGAGTATTTGATGAAGATGGCGACTGAAGAATGAGTTTTGTCAATGCAATAACCCAAATACAAATTAAATGTGTAGTTTCTCTAATTGCTATCCCTGTATTACTTTTCTTTCATTTTAAAATTGAAATAGTTAATAAGTATCTTAAACCTAAAGCTCTAATATTAATGGTGTAGATGTTACTGTGTTGTGGACTTCTGAGACTCCAATGTGGCAGTAGTTTACTGTCAATACATCTGCGATCCTAAAATGTCAATTATGTGTAACTTCATTGTAAGTATCCTTCAAATGTGTACAGTGTACACTGGTATGTTTTTTTGTTTTCAATTATTTACATTTATGAGGAAATAAATGTTTTCTTATTAGTGATCACAAATGCTTGTGTCAACTTTTATTTACTGGCCTTCTTCTCCAATCGTTTATATCCACTACAGTTTTGCTGTCTTTGCAATCACATATCACTATCTTGTACCCCTTTTAATCCATCACCAATTTGAAGAGCCCTCAAGGTACTACTAGACATTTAATTCCTTGGGAAGTTTCACACAGATTTAAGATAAGGCAACCTCGGAAAAGTAAACTTTCTAGCTGTGATTTTTAAGGATCTTCAAGCTTGACACTATAGTACACAAGGTACACGAAGGGGAAAAAGTAGTGAAATAAATTAGGGAAGGAGAAGTTTTCCACTGATTTCTTTTTTTTTTCAAAAAATATTTTAGTCACATTGCAGGTAAGTATATGATTCATTGTTTCAACTACTATAGGCGATCCACTACAACATTTTCCCCTATTGTAATGGCAAGCAGTAAACTGCTTCTGACCAAAGCAGCGCATTACCTTGGTAGTTTCCCTTCTACATTATTTTCCATTATCATTTGAAATACACAGTAACCTGCAATCTTATAATGCACATAATCTTTCTTGCCTGTTAATATATTCTGGATATAGCTAATAGTCCATAGGAAAGCTAAGGTCTGCTTTCCTATAGACATGCAAAGGTGATCTGTAGGGGGCCACAACTCTAAAAGATTTTGCACTATAATGCTATTCAGTTTTGTTTGATATATATTCTGCGATCTTTTAATACCCCTATTGCAATACACTCTCATAACTAGACTTTTGGAAAGTATATTTTCGGATAGAGATAAATGATAGGTAGGTAGGTAGATAAATATGTGATAGATAGGAAAGAAAGAAAAAAAGAAAATAGTCCATGGAATCTGATATTCCTGTACAATCACTTTTTTTTCATGTTTTATTTACTTTATTTGAAGAACATAAAAATCCCATTTCAATCAAACTGTGTTGTCTGGGTACTATTGTTTTTAGGCAATTGTAATCAAAATGTTTACAATAGCATTCATCACAATAATAATATTATTACTAAATATAATAATATTTAGTTTGTCTTCAAATTTCCATTTTAACATTCATCCTTTTTATGTCCCTGCATTTCTAACTTCTGTTTTTATTGTCTAACCATTGGTAAAATAAGTCCCATGTCAAAAAGTATTCGGTTTCTTCTTTGTCCTTAATAGTAAGCATTAGAAATGTGCATTTCTGCACATTCTAATATTTTCTTAATTACACTCTCATCTGTCAGGACATCTCATCACACTTCTATTGTTGAGTATATACAATGCTATCTGCAGTTAAAATCAAGTATTATCATATTTTTCTAGCAGAATGCCTAATAAAAATATTTCTGGTTTCATAAACATTCATAAATAATAATATAAATAACTCATAAACAAAAACAAGAAATAGATAAAATTATATTAGATTCAGAAAACTAATTGGCAGAATCTACAAATTTCTTTTACGCTATAAAATGGAAGAAGAGACAGTTAAGGAAACGATTAAATGGGCTCAAAATATTAAACATGCAATAAATTTGGAAAAATGGGAAAAGTTTTGGCAACTAAATATAAAATTAACAAGAGCAGTGGCGTTCAAGGAAAACCAACTGAAAATGTTTTATAGGTGGCACATGTCTCCAACCAGACGGGCAAAAATACAGCCCAAAAATAGCCCAATCTGCTGGAAGTGTAAGAAGACACAAGGAACCTTCTATCATTTATGGTGGACATGCCCGGCAGCAAAAAAGTTTTAGTCTAATATCAAAAAATGGTTGGAACAAATAACAGAAACACAGATAGTAAAGAACCAGAAACATTTTTACTAGGAATTTTTAATAAACCATATCCTAAAGATATCAAATATCTTATTCACATACTAACAGCTGCAAGAATAATATATGCGAAAAATTGGAAGCAAGAAAACGCCAAACGAAACAGACTTAATAGAAAAAATTCTAGAATGCGCTGAAATGGATAGGTTAACCAAAGAAATACAAGGAAGAGAAGAATCAGACTACTACTAAATATGGAATAAATGGTATAATTGGTTAAAAATTAGAAATAAACAAAAAATTTAGGGGGAAATATTACCGGTATAGAAAATGTCATCAGACTAAGGAGAGGTGAAGAAATATATAACAAGCAGAATGTTATTTGGAAACAATGCTTAAGAAGGAAACAATCTTTTTTTGTTTATGTTGTATAAATGTTTGTTGTGTGTATGTCATGTTATGTTCTTTTTTAATATTTATATTCTAATAAAAATTTATTTTAAACAAACAAACAAAAATATTTCTGGTTTCATGTCTACATGCTGTTTCATCACCTTTTCCAACCAAGTATGTATTTTTGTCTAGTTTTTTTTGGCTTTTGGACACTACATATGGTAATATGAACCAGGTATTTGATTGTAATTCCAACATTTAGCAGATCTATCTTGATATATTTTTGCCAGTCTTGTTGGTGCAAAATGCCATCTATAGAACATTTTATACAAATTTTCTTTATATGCAGTTGACAGCCAATTTAACATTTCTATCCCACAATTTCTGCCATTTGTCTAGTTCTATTGCATATCCAAAATTTTTAGCCCACTTTCACAATCATTGTCTCCTTTACCTGCCCAGTTTCAAGTTTAATACGTAATAAGTAACAATATATTTTCTTTATCAGTTTTTCATCCATTCCAGTTAATATCTGGTCCAGTTCTGTTAACTCTTTATTGAAACCATTTTGTCCATCCCTTGTGATGTCCATCCCTTGACTACTAAGTTCCTGCTTGGTTTTTAATTCCCCTTTTACATTCAAAATATATTTATACCTTACAATTTTTTCCATATTAATAACATTAGAATGTATCAATGCTTCCGTTGTGGAAAGCCAGACTGGTATTTTCAAGTAGTGCTGTTGTTTAATTTTAAGCCATACTGATAACAGTGCATTTCTAACATATCGTCTTTGAAAGTAACTCTATCTTATTTTTCCCATACCATAAAAAAGCATGCCAACCAAGTTGAAGGCCATTTCCTTCTAAAGTTAATAGTCTTTTATGCTTCAAATTGACCCATTCTTTCACCCATGTAACTACTGAGGCCTGGTAGTACAATTCCCAGTCTGGCAGGCCAAAGCCCCACCCACCCCTTTTTTTTTTTTTGGAGTCTTGCAACATTTTCAAACCTATTCTTGCTTTTTTCCCTAGCCAAATATATCTTAATATTATTTTATTTAGCTCTTCAAAATATTTTCCCCCAAGTTTATTTGAATTGTTTGGAATAAACAATAAGTCTTGATAAAATATTCATTTTTGTAGTAGCTATTCTTCCTGTTAATGACAGTTGCAAAAGGGACTCAGGGTGGTGAACAGCCAAAATAAAATACAATAACATATAAAAGTTAAAAGCTATTAAAATAAATTAAATAATTTGGGCTCAGAGAAGAAAATTTAAAACACCCAATTATATAAAACATTTTAAAACCCAATTTAAAAGGGGAGAGTTAGGCCAGACCAGCCTGTTGGAATAAAAACGTTTTTAGGGCGCGGCGGAAGGTGCGTAAGTCTTCTTATCTCTGGGGGGAGCTCGTTCCAGATGGCAGGTGCCCCCACAGAGAAGGCTCTCCCCCTGGGGGCCGCCAGTCGACATTGTTTGGCCGACGGCTCCCTGAGGAGCCCCTCTCTATGGGAGCAAACTGGTCAGTGAGAGGCTATTGGTGGCAGAAGGTGGTACCGTAAGTACCCTGGTCCTAAGACATGGAGCACTCTAAAGGTGGTAACCAAAATCTTGAAGCGCACCCGGAAGACCACCGGGAGCCAGTGTAGCTCGCGCGGGAGGGGAGTCACAAGGGAGCGCCACGTCGCTCCTATCACCACCCGCGCAGCCGCATTCTGGACCAGCTGGAGCCTCCAGGTGCTCCTCAAGGGGAGCCACATGTAGAGAGCATTACAGTAGTCCAGGCATGAGGTGACAAGGGTGTGAGTGACCGTGCGTAACGAGTCCCGATCCAGAAAGGGACGCAACTGGTGAATCAGGCAACTGGTGATAAAAAGTCCTCCTGGCCATGGCTGTCATATGCTCTTCTAAAGACAGCCATGAGTCCAGGAGGATGCCCAAGTTGCGAGCCCTATCCGTGGGGGCCAACGACTCGCCCCCAATAGTCAGTGATGGCGCCAACTGACTATATTGGGACACCGGAAACCACAGCCACTCGGTCTTGAATGGGTTGAGCCTGAGTCTGTTCCTCCCCATCCAGATCCGTACGGCCTCCAGGCACCGGGACATCACTTCGAGGGCATCATTGGAGTGGTCTGGGGTGGAGATGTACAGCTGGGTGTCATCAGCGTACTGGTGGTACTTCACCCCAAAACCATGGATGATCTCGCCCAGCGGCTTCACATAAATGTTGAACAGAAGGGGCGAGAGGACCAATCCTTGCGGCACCCCACAAACAAGGGGCCTCGGGGTCGACCTCTGCCCCCCTGTCAACAAAGACTGCGACCAGTCAGAGAGAAAGGAGGAGAACCACCGCAAAACAGTGCCCCCCACTCCCAACCCTTCCAACCGGTGCAGCATGATACCATGGTCGATGGTATCAAAAGCTGCTGAGAGGTCTAATAGGACCAGGATAGAGGAGCAACCCCTGTCCTGAGCCCTCCAGAGATCATCAACCAATGCGACCAATGCCGTCTCCGTGCTGTACCGGACCTGAAACCCGACTGAAACGGATCTAGATAGATTGATTCATCCAGGTACTGAGGCAGCTGTCGCGCAACCACATTCTCAACAACCTTCGCAACAAAGCGAAGGTTGGAGACAGGACGATAATTTACCAACATTGCCAGGTCCAGGGAAGGCTTCTTGAGAAGGAACCTCACCACTGCTTCTTTCAAGGTGGCAGGAAAGACACCCTCACTCAAGGAAGCATTTATAATCCCCTGGAGCCAGCCTCGTGTAACCTCCCGGGAGGCCAGCACCAGCCAGGAGGGACATTGGTCCAATAAACATGTGGCCGCACTCAGGCTGCTCAGTATCCTGTCCACGTTTTCAGGAGTCACAGAATCAAACTCTTCCCATGTAATATTCTCAAGACCTGCCCCAGTCACCTCTCCTGGATCTACCCAATCGGAGTCAGAGTCCAGCTGTTCCCGAATCTGAGAAATTTTGTCATACAGATATTGTACAAAGTCCTCAGCTCTACCCTCCAAGGGGTCCTCCCATGCCCCCTGTTGGAGCAAGGAGTGGGTCACCCTAAACAGGGTGGCTGAATGATTATCTGATGATGCAATAAGAGTGGAAAAGTAGTTTCTCTTCTCCGCTTTTATCGCCACTAGGTAATTCTTAATATGAGCTCTTACCAGTGTCCGGTCAGATTGAGAACGACTAGCTCTCCAACTGCTCTCTAGGCATCTTTTTCAGCGCTTCATCTCCCTCAGCTCCTTGGTGTACCAAGGGGCCAAGTGAGACCGGTGCTGGGTCAGAGGCCGCAAAGGCACAACTCGGTCCAAGGCCCCAGCAGCCGCCCTATCCCAGGTGGCTACTAAGTCCTCGGCTGAGTTGTGTGCCAGATCCTCAGGAAACGGCCCAAGCTCCGTCTGGAACCTCTCAGGGTCCATCAGGCACCTGGGGTGGAACCACTTCATTGGTTCCGCCTCCCTGCAGCGGGGTGTGGCGGTTCAAAGGTGCAGGCGAAGGAGGGAGTGATCTGACCATGACAAGGGTTCAATCACTATATCCCCTAAATCCAGATCCCTCAACCACTGTCCAGAGACTAGTTTAATCTAGTTTAATTTGTTGCATCAGTTTAATATAATTGTTTTAGTTAATTGTTGCACATTTTGCTGTTAATTGTATTCTTAGGTACTTTACTTTTTAAACTATCTATATATCAATTCAGGCAGGCAAGGCTTCATGGTCATGTGACTGGGTCGGCATGGCCAAGTCAATGTCACTGTCTTCTTTGCCCTAATGAATGACCTACAAAAAGAAGATATACAAAAAGGTAGTTTATGATTTCATGCAGTTATTTATTTGCATAAGAATAAGTACACAAAACAATAAAAGAGCTACACAACAGAAGAACGATGGAAGTGTTGACTGTCTTCAATGTCACAGACTTCCTTGCTCTAATGAATGACCTGCACAAAGAAGAGATACAGAAAAGAAGTTTTTAATTGCACGCACTTACACCTTACATACGTAAGAATAACACACTGAGCTACACACAAGTACTTACAGAAGAACGATGACAGTGTTGTATGTCTTCAATGTCACTGACCACCATGCCGTAATGAATGACCTACACAAGAAGAAATACAGAAAGGAAGTTTTTAATTGCATGCACTTACACTTTACATAAGAATAACACACTAAAAGAGCTACACACAAGTACTTACTTGTGTTACTTGTCTTTAGCTTTAAGATGTTTCCACATCGTTCTTTCATTGACAGTGGCAGCCTCCTCAGTTGCAATTTTTTTGCTCTTGATTCTTGGATCATCGGCTGTGCAATGTTGTACTTGTAACCATTTTCTGACGAAAGGAATAGGGTCCCATTTTGTTACAGGTAGGCCAATTATATCAGATTGCTTATGCTGGGAATAATTAGGTGAGTTCTTTGGTCTGAACATATGAGGTTCATTTTTGAAACCCCCCTTTCCACCTCTGCTGAACACACAGCAATTGTTCTGACAATATCTTTAGCTTTTTTAATACTGTCAGGAATTGCATAGTTCTTTGAATCTTTTAATACATTTTCTATAAAATCTATATAATTGTTCATATTAATTTCATAATTAAAAATTTTACCAAGTTCAAGCAGCTGCTCTTCAGCTTCTGGCCATGGAACGACTACATCCAAAACATTGAGAAATCATAATTTATTTGAGTCTTGAAATTGGCTATCTGTTTTTAGATGTTCGCAATCCATCAGTCTTTTCTTCAAATTTGTTATCATGCTTTCCAAAAGTTTTTCACAAGGAATTCCAACAAATTGATGATTTTGAATAAATTTTATATTTTTGAAGGCTTCTGAAGTAATCATTCCATCAACCTTTTTTTTGTATGGACCCTTTCCCCGTCTAAGCATTTTAAATGCTTTAATTGATCTCAGCACAAATTTTTCGGCCTTTATGATGTCTATATTTCTTCCTTGCAGTGCATTTGACAGAAGAGAAATCTCAATTAGAATAACAATCATCAAATCAGCCAAATCAGTCAAAAAATTTATATTTTCAAGATGGGCAGCCATACCTGGATATTTTTCATTTCCATGAAAAACCTGATGTACCACTGGATTAGCACGCCACACAGCTATGGTTGACCTTCAGCTATAGGCCCATCTTGGTCCCCAAATTCTACCAATCTTTACAATTTCAATTCCAAGTTGTTCAGATATGTTGAAAAGTTCTCTCTGGCTCTTACATGATTTATGAAAAGTGGTGTCTTGTCAATAAATATGTTGAAATGGTTCAGTTGCTATGGGAGTGCGTGGATTGGGGCAGGCTACAGGAGCACGAGGGCAGCCAGCAAGACCTCAGATGAGCTACGGTGGGCCATGGTGGGCTACGGCAGCCTGGGGATGATTGGGTAGTTTGCCTGTAGACGGAGGAGGCAGCTCCATTGGGGCACAGGCAAATTCAGTAAGCTGCTTCAGCAATTCAGCAAGCAAGAGGAGAATGCATAGGCGCAAGAGAGTCCCATCGGGCAGGTCACATGAGGAGTGAGCCACGAGGCGAGTAGTGGGCCACATTGCAAAGAGGCTTATACATAGGGCTTGGATGGGTGGAGCGAGCTTTGAGCGGGTGAGTGAGTGTCAAGTATGTGAGTGTCGTGTGGGCAAGTGGGGCAAGTGAGCGGCGACTGGACGTTCAGGGGCGTGGCCAGCCAGTGGTCGCTACCAGTTTGGCAACCCATGCCAATTTACCACTATCGGTTCACCTGAACCAGTGCGAACCGGTAGCAACCCACCATTGTCCCTGGATATACGCATTAGCAGTATCCCATACATTTTGTAAGGAAGTCTCTTCTTTCCTGTTCTCTTTGAAAAAAAAGTCCAGTTCTTTTTCCATTCTTTATATAAATTCTTTATCTTGCAATATCACTTGGTTCAATGTCCACCTCAGTTTTTGTCCTTTCCATACAACTTTTATTGGATTGTAATCTGCCCAAACATTGGGTTCTATTTCTATCTCTTCTACATGTTTTCAGTTCTGATGACATCCATACCACAGCTATTCTAGACCAGGATTTATGTCTATTTGAATAGAATTAGTATTGATTTTTCTAGGGGTGTGTTTCTCTCCATACATCTTGAGTTCCTATTTCTTTCATCATTTAAAAAAAGGTTTTAGGGAGTGTTTTCCTAACTGTTTTGCCCATTTTACTACTCTTGTAGTCAAGTTCTGTATCTACAATTGCATTAAAGTCTCCTACCACACAGATATTTTCATATTCCAATTCTATAATTTTCTTTTGAAGTTTTCCATAAAACTCACTTTGTTTATTATTAGGTGCATATATTGCTATCAACAACATCTGTTTTTGATTCATTGTTACCTCCACCATCAATATTCTCCCATCTTCATCTGCAAAGATTTGTCTAGCCTTTATTGTTTCTTTAATATATATATATATATATATATATATATATATATATATATATATATATATATATATATATATATAAATTTGATTTATATGCCGCCCTTCTCCAGAGACTCAGGGCGGCTTACAGTGTGTTAAGCAATAGCCTTCATACTTTTGTATATTTATACAAAGTCAGCTTATTGCCCCCACAAACTGGGTCCTCAATTTACCCACCTTAGAAAGGATGGAAGGCTGAGTGTCCTCTCTTCCTCACCATCTCTCCAGAGTGGCTTAGGTTCCTTGGGACCAGAGATGGTATTCAGCCAATTCACACCAGTTTACATGAACCATTGGCAGAAATTTGGCCAACACTTCAACTGATTTAATTTCTCTTTCCACTATATTCCAGGAGGGAAGAACTTTATGGCAGATGCCATCTCGAGACTGCCTCAATACAATAGCGTTTGAGCAGAAGTGATTCATCTGGTTATCCCCTCGAAACAGCTGGCAGCTCCAGTGGTTACCAGAGCCCAGGCAAAAGTAGTTCTAATATTGTTCAGCAACTTAAGCAAACAGTTAAAAGAAGCACTAAAAACTGACGAGTGGTTTTTGGCCCAACTCCAATGAGTGTACACTTCAGGAGGGTCTTGCCTGGGTGGCAGCAAAACTGTATGTCCCCGCCAGCCTGAGGGGGGACAGTATTACAATATACCCATGATACTAAAATTGCTGGGCATTTTGGATTCCTGAACACACTGCATTTAGTTAAACGACAATTCTGGTGGCCGGCGCTGAAGAAAGACATAGAAGCCTACGTGGTGAGCTGCCCTATATGTGCATCAGCAAAGAAGCCTCCTGGGAAACCCCCTGGGTTACTTCAGAGTGTAGCCAGGCCGGGAGCCCCATGGAAGGAGCTATCCATGGATTTTATTGTTGAGTTACCTGAAAGTGGAGGAAATACAGTCATTTGGATGGTCACTGATTTGTTTTCTAAGCAAGTGCATTTTATCCCATGTCCCAAGTTCCCTTCGGCTAAAACTCTGGCTAAACTGTTTGTCCAGCATGTGTACAAGGGGCTCCAGAGTGAATAATCTCGAACAGAGGGGTTCAGTTCACCTCCCACTTCTGGAAGGAGTTCCTTGGGTTGTTAGGCTCTTCCCAGGGGTTAAGCTCCACCCACCACCCTCAGACCAATGGGACTTGTGAAAGAACTAACTCAGTGTTGGAACAATACCTTAGATGTTACATAAATTATCAGCAAGATAACTGGGTGGACTTGTTACTGTTTGCAGAGGTTGCCTATAATGACTCTACATAGCAGTGCTGGGTTTACCCCATTTAAGATAGCCTCCGGCCAAGACTTTGTGCCCATCCCAGAGTTGCCTCAGGAGAACCCACAGATACCTTCTTTGGCTGAATGGATTGAACAGCTACGTGGTACTTGGTCCGTAACCCATAAGGCCCTGGATGAGTCTCACCAAGCTCATAAAATTCAAGCTGATAAGAAAAGAATTCAGGGTCAGGATTATTAGGTAGAAGATAGGGTTTTCCTTTCCACCAAGTACTTGCAAACTACCCAAAAGTCGAAAAAGCTTGGACACAGGTACGTGGGTCCTTTCCCTGTCGTACACATAGTTAACCCAGTTATGGTGCAATTAGAGCTGCCTAAAACCTTGTGGAGGATTCAAGTACCTATTTATGTATATTTCCCTTTTCCCCTTATTCTGTTTTCTTGTAGGAATAATGTGTCTTCTGCAGGAGGGCTGAATGTCAGCCTCTGCTTTTATATCGTTCGCTTGCTACAGCTGCCATTGAAACGTGGGGAGGGGGGACTTTGCTTTTCTTTGGTTGCATTCAGTTCATACTCAGTAAAAGTACTTTTCTCTGTGAAAATGGAGTTGAGGTTTTTCTTTCTTGACTACCGAAAGGAGGCATACCTGACATCTACTGAGATAAGAAGAAGGAAGAAGAACAATCAGTTGCAAAGAACGATTGATTGGGCGAATTATAAAAATTATAAGATTGTGAAATTGATGGGAAATTGGAAGAGAAATGTGTTTTCTCCTTGGTTTATCAAAGTAGTGGGGTTGGAGCTGGAGTAACTCAAATCTATGTAAACTAGGTAAAAAAACAACATCTGCACCATCTTCTATAACATCATCTGCAGCATCAAGTCCATCAAATAAAAGGTCCGTAGAAAGTATGCTGCAATTAGAAAAATTACATTCATTTCAAAAAGACATGATGATGATGTTCCAATTCCCACAGGAGGCCGTAACAAAAAATCACAATGAGGTGAAAAGTGAGTTGGGAGAGGTGAAAGAAAAAATAAATAATATGCATGAAAGAATAGGGTATTTTCAACAAATGATAGCAAAAAATGAACAACGGGTCCAGACAATAGAAGAAAAATCAGAGCAAGCAGAGAAAAAAAATGGAGGAAATGAATCAAAGGCTTACACAGGAAAATAAAGAGTTGGAGGAAAATGTGATTTCATTGCAAATGGAAAAAGCCACCTACTTTCTAAGATTTCAAAACATAGAAGAGGAAAAAGGAGAAGACCTACCAGATATAATGACAGAATTGTTGGCAAATGCCCTACAAATTACAAAACAGGAAATGCAAGCAGAAATTGACAAAATATTTTGAATACACACAAGCTATGCAAAGAAGACACAATCTTCCAAGACAAGTCCACATTAGATTTGTCAAGAAGATGATAAGAGCTGAAATACTCAAAAAAATCAGAGACTGATAACAGTAAGTTGGAAGGGACCTTGAAGGTCATCTAGTCCAATCCCCTGCTCATGCAGGAGACCTATACTAGAGATTCGATCCGCCAAACTGCTGACCTTTCTGATCGACAAGCTCAGCATCTTAGCCACTGAGTCACCTAGCCAGACGAACCACTGCAATATAAAGACAAAGAAATTGTATGTTGAAACAGGTGCCAAGAAGAGTAAGAAACCTAAGGAGACAATACCAATTTCTGACAGGTGAGTTGATAAAATTTATTTATTTACTTATTTGTCAAACATGTACAAGATAGCAGGTATAGATATAAACGTAAACGTAAACAAAGGAAGTAAGTACAGTTAAATGGAGACAGCACTTATGCACGCCCCCTTTATGGACCTCTTAGGAATGGGATAAGGTCCACAATAGACAGTTTGAGGTTGAAGCTGTGAGGCTATAACAATGGAGTCAGGTAGAATATTCCAGATGTTGACCACTCTGTTGCTGAAGTCGTATTTTCTGTAATCGAGTTTGGAGTGATTTACCTTGAGTTTGTATCGATTGTTTGCCCATGTATTATTGTGGTTGAAGCTGAAGAAGTCGTTGACAGGTAAGACGTTGTAGCAGACAATTTTGTGTACTATGCTTAGATCGGACTGCAGGCAGCATAGTTCCAGATTGTCCAAGCCCAGAAATTCAAGTCTGGTGGCATAAGGGATTCTATTGTGAGTAGAGGAGTGGAGTACTCTTCTTGTGAAATATTTTTACATAAGGAAGAATTTTAACATAAGGAAAGGCACGAGGCAAGGATGCCCTCTGTCCTCTTTAGTATTTATATTAATATTGGAAGTATTAAATAGAAGTATTAGAAAAGACCCAGAAATGAAAGGAATGGAAATAAAAGCAGAAAAATACAAATTACATCAGTGGTGAAATCCAAAAATTTTCCCTACTGGTTCTGTGGGTGTGGCTTGGTGATCATGTGACTGGGTAGATGTGGCTTAGGAGTCATGCCTTGGTGGCTTGGTGGTCATGTGACCGGGTTGACATGGCCAACTTGACGACACTCACATCACTCACTGTTAGAGATAGGAAATGTCATGGATTGAGTAAAATGTGGTGAAACTCACTTTAAAACATTCTTGCTTAGCAACCAAACTTTTGGGCTTAATTGTGGTAATAAGTCAATCTCTGCCTTCCTCTGCAGGGCAGCCTTGTCCTAGTAAACTCCTCCTTTCTGGAAATTCTCCTCTCTGTTAGAGGCACCAAAATAATCCAGATGATATAAGGAGCAGGGGGTTGGACTAGATGGCTGCCAAGGTCCCTTCCAGCCCTAGATTGCTGTGCTGTTTCAAAGTGTCTTCTGAAGTCTAGTGCCAGGATTTGTGGTCCTTCCTTCCTCTTCTTTCTCTCTCTCTCTCTCTCTCCCTTCCTTCCTCTTTTTTTCTTTTTCTTTCTCTCTTTTTCTTTCTTTCTTCTCTCTCCCTCCCTCCCTCCCTCCCTCCCTTTCTTTTCTTTCTCTTTTTCTTTTGTTCTCTCTATCTTTCTCTTTTGTTCTCTCTTTTTCTTCCTTCCTTTCTTTCTTCTCTCTCTCTCTCTCTCTCCCTCCCTTCCTATTTCTTTTCTTTCTCTTTCTTTCTCTCTTCTTTTCTTTCTTTCTTTCTTCTCGCTCTTTTTTCTTTCTCTCTCTCTGTTTCTCATCTTTCTTTCTCAACTCTCCCTCTCCCTCTCCCCCTCCCCCTCTCTCCTTCTCTCAATTCTCTCCCACTCTCCTTTCCTCACTCTTATCTCTTTCTCCCTCTTCCTCTCATTTGTTCCCCGCTCTTTTTCCTCTCTCTCATTCTCTCCCTCCAGCTCTCTCTCATTTCTCTCTCCCCTTCACTCTCTCTCTCTCATTTGTTTTCCTCTTTAATTCTTTTTCTCCCCTTTCCTCTCTCTCATTTCTTTCGTGTGCATGGACATGCACACACATACATAAATGGATACCCTCCTGTCCTGCTCTGGGATCATGGTGGCTGCGGGGACAGTGACTCCTCCTCTCGGTGTCACCAATGCACAGTGAGGTGAGTAGCCAGCTGCGCTGCACAGGAGAGGCGGAGCTCTTCTCTCCCTGCATCCAGTGACAGCAGCTGCTCCTCCCTGTTCCCCTCCTTGCTGAGCCGACACAAAGGGGACTGCGGGTGGTGCTGAGCTTCCTGTGAAGGAGGCAGAATTGCAAAAAGCAGCCAGTGGTGGGCAGTGTAAAGAAAATGTTAGGGGCACTTCAGCTGTGCAGCTCTGCAGAGAGGCTTGCGCCTTCTCGGGGCAGACAGCAGATTCCATGAGGAGGGAGAGGGAGAAGGGGGCAGTGGTGGCCGCTAGCTTTGAGGGAAGGGTGCCACACAGAAATGGGAACACACAGAAATGCCAACTCCTTTTCCCTCTCGACTGCTGGGCAATCTCGTGTGAAGAGAATGGCAACAAATTCCTTTAGCAAAGGAATAAAAACTGAGTTTACTGCTTCCCCTTGGCTAACGCCCAAAGAGGGAAACTTTACCCCTCAGACAATCAAGGTCAGATCCGAGGAAAGGAAGGCGCTCTTTCCTCTGTAGAGGTGCTCATGCAATGGTGTACCTTCTGTTGGGAAAGCTGATAACGGGGCTAGGAGTGTTGACTTTTCCTGCCTCACCATCTCTCCCCTCCCCAACAACCACTGCATGCTCATGCTTCTCCTCAGTCATGCACACTTTCCTGCTTCCCCACGCTACTGGCTTTCAGGCAAGCTCCGGCTAACCTCAACTCAGGCAGCAACTCAACTGTTGTGGCAACTATGGGAGGGCGGTGCGAGGCTTCTCCTTTGATAGTGAAAGTGACCAGTCGGAAAACTCCATTGTTGCACCCATGGTGGGTCTCTACCAGTTCACCCTGGTTCAGGCAAACCGATAGTAGCGGCAACGGGAGGCTCTACCCACCTGCCCAGACATCATCAAAAATGCTCTGCACATGCGCAGAAGTGCCACTTGCTTGCGAAGCACCGGAATTTGAATCCCATCTCTGGTTGCACCACCTCACTTCGTACCCTTGTGAGGTGGGAAAATGGTATATGCCTGTCCATCTGGGGGCGCACATGTGTGGGATTGTTTTTGGGTTTTTTATGCTTGGCACATTGCTTCCCCGTCGGTTTGTTTTTTCCCATTTATGAAGATGAGTTTTCTAAATCTTCCCCTGCCCCTCCTCACCCCATGCAGCAGAGCAAAATTTACTTGCTGGGAATTGCTGCTTTGGGTCCTCCTTTAAGTCCTGGTCCAAAAAATGCTGTGGGCGGCAGAATTTCAAGTGCGGCAGGCTGCAGCACTTTCCCGATGGGAGTGAAGTTAAAAGCTAAATTTTGCTGTGCTGCGAAAGATGCTTTCCCATTCCCAGCAAGAGCAGCAGGGGAGAGAAGCAGCCACTGACCCAGAAAACATATGGAGGCACTCCATGCCCAGGATGCCAGGAACAGCCGCATGGAAGGCAGGCAAGCATGTCGGGGCTACCCAACCATGGGCCACCAGGAATGGAGTAAGGGAGTACTTTGCAAGTGGGCCTGGCCATGGAGACCACCAGGAAGGTCACATGGAAGGAAGGGAAGCATGGCAGGGCTATGGGCCATGGGAAAAGGAGTAGGGTAGGCAGGCTGGGATGGTGTGGGGGGCATGGTCAGCTAGCTAGGCCATGACTCACAGGCTTACCTGGCAGGCAGATCAGGCCTGCTCAGTTGGGGTGCAGCGCTTCAGGCAAGAAAGCTGCAGAGCAGAGACTAGGTGGAGCAGGGCAAGCAAATGTTGACTGGGTGGAGTGAGCAAGAGGCGACCAGGTGACCAGTTTGGGGGCATAGCCAGCCAGTGGTCGCTACCGGTTCAGGCCAAATGTCCACTACCAGTTTGCCTGAACCAGTCCGGACCGGTCAGATTTCATCCCTGAATTACAGGTATTTGAACATGACCTGTGTTCATTTTAGCAGAACCACAGGAAACTGGACCCAAACTAATAAAAATGATAGCAGAGTATGGTGAAGTGGCAGGCCTGAAAATGATTAAAAAGAAAACTAAAATATTAGTCAAAAACGTTACAAAAAAAAAAGAGCTGGTGGAGAAGATAGATATTCAGATAGTCAGAAAGTTAAATATTTAGGAATTCAGTTAACAACAAGATGTGCAACTATTAAAGAGCATAACTGTATGGAATTGTTACAACAAATTAAAATTAGACTTGGAGAAATGGAAAAATCTGCAGCTATAGATGATAGAAAGAATAGCTACAATAAAAATGAATATCATGCCAAGACTTTGTCAGGCTTGGAAGCCATCTTTTGCATTGGGCCTTCAGGCCTGCCACATTTACTACTGTGGGAAATTGGGAGGGGGGATTATATGGAGCGTGGGTGATATATAGTCATAACAACATTCCTTTCTCAGAGAGTCAAGGACACTCTGCCCTGCACCTGGAGGGTTGAAACTGGAAGGCATCTCCAGTTGGGACAGTGCTTTGATTGGACCATGTGATGGATATGTGGGTGCTGGGTAGAGACTTGGACTTTCCTTTGAGTGGGGAAAACCTGGAAACTTTCAGGCTTGGGTTTTCCCAGATGTGCCAATATGACATCTCTAATAAAATGGAACTTTGAGGAACTTCAAACTTCAGAGTCTTCTTTTGTTGGTGTTACTTGGAACCCAGACATCAACCCGAATCTCCCTTAAAAAGTTCAACCAGCTCCCTGGGCTCAGGGTGATGTCCAGGGTCCTGGGCCCCGAACGTCAGCTCAAAACCAGGCGGTGTGAAGATTTAGAAAAGATGGAGGAAAACAAGGCGGCCATGGGGGAAGCCACAGGGGATGGTTCAGTGAGCTATGTCACATCCATCTACTCCCCTTCCCAGGCCATGGTGGAAGTGGAGGAGGCCACAGAAAGGGAATGCCATCTGGGTGCCCAGCCCAAAGAGCCGGCACCCAAGCAAGCTATGCAACTGGATCTAACCCTGTGGGGCAAAGCTATGGGAACCACACTGCTCCAAAAGATGATGACTGAGGTGATGCTTTCAGAACTGCGGATGAATGGAGGCAGGGCGGAACAGACCCCAACCCTCTAGTGGAAGATGCCAGGGCAATTGTGCTGCAAGCACTCCCGGGAATGGGGATTCCCACCACCATCATGCAGCCATTCGCTAGCCAGCCTCCCAGAACAATTCGGCCAACTCAGCATGGCCAGCGTCACTCAACCCCTTGGAATTGAGCAGCCCAGATGGGCTCTGGCTCAATCTACTTCACCTTCCCAAGCCAGGAAGCTGCAGCACCACTGAGTAGGATGCTGACTTCCTTCCACTCGGCATGGAGTGGGTCATTCCATAGCCTCAAACATCAGGCCCAGTCTACCAGAGTGACAGCCACTGCAGGAATGGGAATGGTGCATCAACGAAGTTTACTGAACTAGTCTCACCCAGTACTACAGGGACCGTAACTGGAACTATGGGGACCAAGTACTCCACCCAGACACCGGTCTTCAGGCTACCTCCAGCAGACCAGATTCCTCCTGGGTGGGCATTTTACCCCAGTCAGGGATGGGTGCAATATCAGTGGATGCTTGCCCCGGTCCTACAGCCTATGCCCATCAACCAGCGCACTTCCAGCCACCAGTCATGGTCCAGCAGACGATACCGGCCCAGCCACCGCTGCAGCTCCAGCAACCACTTATGGTCCCACAGCAGGTATCAGCCCAGCAGCCAGCACCAGTCCAACAGCCCACGCTGGCTCAACAATTGGCCCCACCAGCCACTCTTCCTCCCTGATTCAGAGTGACATTTGATGGGACCTCAGGAAGACTGGCCTACTTTCTAAATCAAATCTGCACTTACATCGACCAATATGGAAATCAATACCCATTGGATTGGGAATTGATTTCAGCTATTGCAGATGGTATGAACGGGGGAGAAGCAGCAGAGTGGATAGCATAACTTCACGATGAGGAAGCCCCTATGTTGGAAGATGCTGACAAGTTCATCCAACTGCTCTGAGGCCAGTTCGAGGACATGGCCCACAGAGTAGAAGTGGAGACCCGAATTAAGGCACTGAAGCAAGCCGGCTGGCCTCCCAAAGAGCTAATTTGGGAGTTTCAAAGGGTGGCTGGAAAGCTGAGAGACTGGTCAGAACACCTCCTCATTCACCACTTCAAGGAGGCCCTTAACCCAGACCTTAGGCAAGCTTGTGACCTCAGAGGGGTACCGGAATGTATACAGGCATGGCACAGCACAGCCATTGCCATAGATTTGAAAATCCACTCCCATAGGAAGCCAACTGCAGAGAAACCAATGAGAACCCCCCCTAAGGTTGCTGATCCGTGGCTAAGGCACCCAAAGCATCACCACCCATACCATCTGGGACCATCAAATGCTATCAGTGTGATCAACACAGGCATCGGGCTTCCAAATGCTTGGCTCCAGCCTTAGTTCCCCAAGCCCAGTCTCCAGCCACAACCCAGGCAAGGAGTACCCTTCGGAAAGTGCCAGACAAGCAGGCTGTGGAGGTTCCATTCCTTCCCAATGAAGTCAAGGGAATTCCAGCCAGGGAAGCTCCTCCAAGCTCTGCCGAAGGGAGCAGCGGCAATGATAACCTAATGGTAAGTGAAGCCATCCACCCCTTCACTATCAAAACCAGGATAGTAGTTCCAGAAACAGGGGCCCAAGAGAAAGTGGAAGCCATCATAGACACTGGCTGCACCAGATGCCTAATCAGCCTTCCCATATTTGAGCAGCTAGGCATAAACACAAGGACCTTAGCATGCCCCATCCACTTTGAGCAGGTCAATGGGACACGCATCGGCAGAGCCCCTGCCATGCTAGTTATGGCATTTGTCAGACTAGAACTTACCTGGTTTGTCATAACTCCAAAAATGACTGAATCAATCATATTAGGGCTTGCGTGGCTTGACAAATGGGGGCCGACCATCACCTGGGAGGATGGCTACAGAAAGCTAAATATAGGCATTGGACCACTACCATCCATAAAGCCAGAGCGAGGCCAAAATGCCACAGACCCCAACGACACCAGCAAGCCCGAAGCTGCAGTCCCCCCCACAGATGGACTGCCTGGCAACCCGCAGGTGCCAAAAGGGTACCGAGACCTATCTGGAGTCTTTAGCAAGGAAGATTGCAACTTCCTCCCCCCCTCACCCGCATGACAGATTGCACGATCGAATTAGTGCCGGGAGCCAAGCTACCCAAGCCAAAGATGTATTCCATGACTCCTAAGGAGATGGAAGAACTGAGAAAATACATCAATGCCAGCCTAGCACAGGGCTTCATCCAACCACAAAATTTTCTTTATTTAAAGAAAAAAAAGATTGGGGGGGGGGGGGTTTGAGGCTTTGAGTTGATTTTCGTGAAATTAATGCTGTGTGCATGGAGAACACTAACCCTTCCCCTCATGAAGGACATGCTAAGCCACTTAGCCGAGGGGAAGGTGTTCACCAAACTGGACTTGAGAGAAGCCTACTATTGCTTAAGAATCAAAGAAGGAGATGAATGGAAGACAGCCTTTAACTGCCTGCTTGGCACCTTCCAATTCAGAGTCATGCTGTTTGGCCTGCAGGGAGCCCCAGCAGTCTTCATGCAATTAATGAAGTGCTGCACAAGCACCTATACAAAGGGGTCCTAGGTTACTTGGGTGACATTCCCATATTCAGCGAAACTCTCAAGGACCATGTAAAACTAGTGCGGCAAATGCTGAAAAAACTTCTTGCTGCAAAACTCTACATGAAACTGTCAAAATCCAAATTCCATCAACCTCTCTAGATTATCTAGGCTACCAAATATCCAGCGGAGGAGTGGAGATGGACCCAGGAAAAGTGAAATCAGTCCTAGACTGGCAGCTCCCATGCACCCGTAAATAGCTTCAAAGCTTCTTGGGGTTCACAAACTTCTACAGACAATTTATCCCAGCCTTCACAAAAGTTGCCCTGTCCCTAACAGAACTGTTAAAAATGGGGCCTCCTCCTGCAGCACCACAGCCAAACCAACTGTTCACCTGGTCAATGGACTATCAAAGAGCTTTTGAAAAATTAAAGTGGCTCTTTGCTGAGGAACCGATCCTCCAACACCTGAACCAGGACGACAGTTCACCATCCAAGCAGATGCCGGTGACATAGCCATGGCAGCTGTGCTCCTACAGAAGGACCCACAAGGACAGCTACCCTGTGCCTACGTGTCGAAGAAGCTCACTGAAACAGAAAGGAAATGGGCCATTTGGGAGAAAGAAGCCTACACAGTCCACTAGATTCTCCTCTCCTGGAGGCATTTCCTAGAAGGGGGTAAAGTGCCCTTCTAAGTCTGGACTGATCATAAAAATCTCAAAGCTCTAAAAAAAAACCCAGGAAACTATATCCCAAACAAATCCACTGGGCACAGTACTTCAGGCAGTTTAAATTCAAGCTGAAGTACATCCCAGTGGGAAAGAATCTATTAGCTGATGCCCTATCAAGAAAACCCCAATTTGATAGCCGCAGGGAAGAAGTTGTCCACGCCAGCATTGCCCCCTCACAAACAGCCGCACAAGGGCCAAACCAGATGACAACCTGATCCCAGCCAGGACAAGCTGATGGTGGCCCTGAAAACAGCACTCCCAGCCAACCCATGGTTCATAGATAATAGGTATCCTGACCATGAGAGATGGACTGGTTTGGAAGGGTTCAAAATTATATGTCCCCACCAGCTTGAGACTGGAAGTACTACAGCACAGCCACGATTCCTGACTGGCCGGCCATTTCCGATTCTTAAAAACCCTGCATCTGAGACATAAAAGATTATTAAATTTGGAGGGGCATGATCTCCAATTGTGGTGGCATGCTTTTTACGGTATGGTAAAAATAAAATACATGGATTTACAAAGATATTTTGTTAGAAATGCATCATTGTTAGTTTGGGGAAAAGTTAAAGAAAGACATTATATGAAAATACCAGTCTGGCTCTCCACAATGGAGGCATTGATACATCCTAATGTGATTGATGTGGAAAAAATTGTAAAATATAAGGACATTTTGAATGACAAAGGGGAACTCAAATCTAAACAAGAACTGACCAATCAAGGGGTTGATTTAGCATGGTGACCATATATGCAAATACAATCAAGATATGAGAAAAACGCAAGAATGTATAACTTTCATAAGGAACCAACAGAACTAGTTCAAATATTACTAGGGACAGGTGAAAAATTAATAAAAATATATATAATTATTTACCGAGTATTAAACTGGAAGAAGAACAAGTGAAAGAAACAATTATAAGATGGGCTACCCAATAGAACTAGATAAATGGCAGAAACTGTGGGATAGAAATTGTAAGCTAACAATGTCAATGGCCTATAAGGAGAACTTATATAAAATGTTTTATAGGTGGCATCTATCACCAATGAGATTAGCAAAGGTGTAGGAAAATGTATCAGCTAAATGTTGGAAGTGTCCAACATCAAATACCAGGTTCATACTATGTGGTGGACATGCTCAATGGCGAAAAAATAGTGGGCTAAAATACATACTTGGCTAGAAAAAATGATAAACAACATATAGATTTGAAAGCAGAGATATTCTTGTTGGGTATATTACCAGAACAGTATGACAAAGGGAAAATATATTTAATTTTACATGCATTAACTGCAGCAAGAATTGTGTTTGCACAACAGTGGAAAAATGAAGAGATCCCTACAGATGAAATGAACTGTCCAAGGAGTTAAGCACTACATACACTTTGTGTGCTCCATATATGTCATTCACCTTTCTTCCAACTCGAGGAATGTCCATGTTCTGCAAATGTGTGGACATACACTCTCCTGGCTTCAGCTGTGCCTTATACAGCCACCTAGTCAGCAACATTTTACTGCCCGCAGTCTCTCTCACATATACGCTGTGCAACATCTCCCAGCACTCTTTTGCAGACTGGAGATCCCTCACAGGTATTAGCAGACTATCTTCCAATGCAAGGATTATGCTGGCTAATGCCTTTTCATTTTTCCTCTGATCCCCATCATCCAGGACTGCTGGTGGATTAGTAACAATTGTCCACAACTCCACAGGTACATTTCCATCTTCACATTCCAGGAGAGGTCATTCAGCTGAGACACCAGGAAACCTCCTCCCATTACACCTACGGAGGCCATGCTGCCTGCTAACCACAATTTAAACCATTTACTCTGGTGCAAGCTCACACTGGGATTCTCTTTTCTCTAGGCTTACTAATCACTAGTTACTCAGGCCTTCACTGCAACTGGGCCCATAACCTGTCAGAGTTTAGGCAGCATAACCAGTATTATGAGATAAATCCAGGAGCAAAACACTGCACATAGCACATGGAGCCTTTAGATAATTAGCAGTGGTTTATATACAGCTAAATATGTACAGACTTATACATGGTTAAATACCTTATCATACAGCTACTGACACAACGGAGAGCAATGAGATACACGACAAGAGAGAACATGAGGAAAAGGGAGATGCCCTCTAATGGCTTCCTTTATATAGGCAGCTTCTTACCCAGTTTCTTAAAGTAGCAGTAACCCTGCTGCCTCATTCCCATTGCATCAGCTTTCAGTTGCCTCCACTTACAACCTTCCATCAGTTTACAGCTATTAAATCTATTAATTATCTATCAATTAAATTAAGGCTGACACATACCCTGACAGCTTTCCTGCTGGGTGGTTTCAGGGAGAGCTGAAACAGAGTGGATGGCTGCTGGGGGAAGCCCAGCAGTGAGGATACAGAACCAGGACCCAAGTTTAAGTAAGAAATTGATAGATTTACAGTTATTTTTAGTCTGTGTTTGCCCAGGCC
The DNA here is from genome assembly GCA_030761175.1 of Masticophis lateralis. NCBI lineage: Eukaryota > Metazoa > Chordata > Lepidosauria > Squamata > Colubridae > Masticophis > Masticophis lateralis. Next base: position 74,737,370 of record JAUDYJ010000004.1, on the reverse strand, counting down.
GTATTTTATAAGACTTTTCCTCTCAGAGCAATCTGGGGCTGGGTCACATATGAGTAGGCCTTGGGAGGCCTGTGTGATTCACTTCCACCTACTGAACTACCAAAGCATTTCCCCACTAAACTTCAGGTTCAAACCGAGTGGGCAAGTAGGGGGTCATAGGTTACAACCCCCCTTTCGTTCATGACAATCTTATTATTCATAAATTAAGCTAAGATTTTTTTAAAAAATTTCCCTCTTTCTGTGCCATCTTCTTGGAAATGCAAAATGATGAGTCACTTAAAACTTTATTCAATATAAAAGGAGCGATGGCATGGCTTTGTGATGAGACAGAAACTAAATACCCAAATTCAACCTACTTTGCAAGAAAATTGCTATTACCGTTCCCATCTTCACATTTAGCTGAATGTGATTTTAGTGCTATAAATGATTTGTTACTGAAGAAAAGAAATTGATTGGATATTATTGAACAAGGAGGCTTGAGAATGAAGCTAACTAAATTGGAGCCTACCATAAAATCTCTCTGCAGCAGGCATCAAGCACAAGTATCTCACTAACTTAAGTAGACTAAAGCTGCAATCGTACATAATTTTCCCAGGAATAAGCCCCATTGAAGACAATGATACTTACCTCTGAGTAGTCATGCATAGGATTGCGTTGTAAATATGATCTTGAGATGAGCTCAAATTGTATTTTGAATTTGTTAGGTACCTTTATTTTAATATGTATAGTAATTAATATGATCAAAGTATTATAGAAAAAGCTTTGATTAAAATTATTTTATATTTATGCATTTTAGTTCTCTATTATATGTTTTGAAACTTCATTTGCTGTTTTTTCATATCCCTTCATACTATTATTTAAGTTCCTCAGTACTTCTGTCTTTTGTTCTTTTATTTTTCTTTCATGAATGCCATGTTTTTTGGAACCTTGTTTAAACCAAGTTAAAGGCCTTTTAGGCTTCCTCCGCATGAGTAGGAGTTCACTTTTTTAATAGTAAGAATTATATGTCACGGAAGGAGTATCCGGATTTTAGTGATGCTTAGGTGGGGCGTTCTTGTGTTCTTCAATGCGTGCGCTTATTCTTCTGTTGGTTTGTCCAATGTATGTGGTGGGGCAGGCGGTGCAGGTGGTGCATGGGATTTCGTTAGAAAAGAGGAACCAACTTCTTTAAGATGTTGGACCAGGGAAGAAGTTGGTTCCTCTTTTCTAACTGTGTTCTTGTGTTCTTCAATGCGTGCACTTATTCTTCTGTTGGTTTGTCCAGTGTATGTGATGGGGCAGGCGGTGCAGGTGATGCATGGGATTTCGTTAGAAAAGAGGAACCAACTTCTTCCCTGGTCCAACACCTTAAAGCCACAGGACATGAAATTGGCTTTGAAAAGACCAGAACTATCGCCAAAACTGAACACTTTAACAACAGAATATTCAGAGAAGCCATCGAGATAGAAAAACGCCCACACAGCATGAACAAACAAGATGATACCTCCCGCCTACCAGCCATTTGGAAACCTGCCCTTATTGACAAATGAGTCCCTAACATGACCCACACTCACAAGAGCCACATAGGATGTCACCACCACACATCCATGCAGAAAGCAGACTCAAACCCATACTGATGATGAGGCGCGACCAAGGACCAGAAGCCAGACTGCAGCTGCATCCTTAGCCATTTTAAACCCCTCCAATCCATACATGAAGCAGACTGACACCCACCATGAAAAGCTAGCACGGCCACAAACAAGAAGCCAAACAACAGCAACGCAGCTCACCAGCTCAAATCCCCCTGCAACTCAGACTAAATGGAGCACAACCAAGCCCCCACCCAAACAGAACACACCCCCAGCCAATCAGAGCACAATCAACCCCCCATCCAATCAGAACACAGCCAAGCTCCACCCAATCAGCTCACACCCCACTAGCAGTTAAAAGGAAGAAACAGCAGCAATCTCACATTGCTCCTGGAAGCACGAAGCCGAGAACACCAGCCTGAAGATGACGAATGAGACTTCGTCGAAACGTTGCCAAGATACTTTCAATTTTACGTGGGAGAAGACCCGAATAACCAAAGACATATATACACAAACACACACACACACACACACACACACATATATATATTCTTATTTTTGTAGGTTAATGTGTGTTCTTTTTAGGCCAGGTTTTTCCTACATAACCAAGATTTTTTTGGAACTAGAATTGAGTGAAATCACAACTCACTACATTCTGGGTTCTTCTCTTCATTATGGCTGCAAACAGATTTTAGTGTTGCATTGTGGGAGACCTAAATGTGTGTGTGTGTGTGTGTGTGTGTGTGTGTGTGTGTGTGTGTATGTTTTCTGAGGTTTTTGCAGGTGTTTGTATGTAGGTCTTTGGTTTTGAAAAGAACGCATTCTGAAAGAACATTCTGAAAGAACGCATTCTGAAAAGAACAGAACTGGCCCTAATCAGAAATGAACTCCACACAAAAAGATTCTTCCTAGACCGAATCAACAAGGATCTCCTCACACTTCACCTCAAACTCAGCAACAAGATCCACCCCGCACTTTGGGACAAATCCAAGCAACTTGCAATCTGGAGAGCCGAAACACAGATCACCCTCAAGACAGACACATACACCAACAAACTCCGAAGACTACAAGAATGCCAGAAACAAACCCCTCCACCCTCACAGCCACACATGAAACAAACAGTGCATAACATCTCAGATAGGAGCCTCACCAAAGCCGAAACCAATGTCCTTTCCAAAGGATTCAACTTTGCAGTCGCTCCCAAACGCATCCCCACTGAAACCATTATATGCGGAGTTGAAACCAGCCTGACCAAAATCAACCCCGACGACGCAAACAGAATCAGACTCAAAATCACCAACATCCTCTGCCCCAGCAAGCCACCCAAAAGCAACTTACCCAAAGAGGAACAGACAGCATTACTTAACCTGAAAGAAGACACCAGCATAATAATCCTACCAGCAGACAAGGGCAACGCCACGGTGGTTATGAACACATCTGACTACCAAACCAAATTAACCAACCTACTCCAAGACTCCACATACAAACCCCTAAACACAGACCCCACCACCTTCCTGGAAAAAACCACCAGATCCAAAATAAAAGCTCCCCCATCAGCAAAGAGATCCAGCAAAGAATCATTCCCAGAGAGAAATCATCCAGATGCCCTAAGCTCCATGGTCTCCCCAAGATACGCGAAGAAGGAACCCCACTTAGACCCATAGTCAGCTCCATAGGCTCACCTCTACAAAACCTAGCCAAATTTCTCACCAAACAACTACAGCCTTATGCAGAATCCATCACCTCGCATGTAAAAAACTCATTCCAGTTCATAGACATCATAAAGAAACAAAACTTACAGCCCAGTGACCTACTCATGAGCTTCGATGTCATATCCCTCATCACCCAAGTACCAATCAAAGAAGCCTTGACAGTTATCCAAAACAAATATAACCCCCCAAGCACATCCTAGATCTGACCAACCACTGCCTATCCAACACATACTTCATCTATAATGGACAAAAATACAAACAAATAGAAGGAGCACCCATGGGATCACCCCTCTCACCTGTCATTGCCAACCTCTATATGGAGCACTTTGAAACCCAAGCTTTAGAAAAATTTGATCACAAACCAAAACTCTGGCTCAGATACGTAGATGACACCTTCATAATCTGGCCACATGGAAAGAAAAACTGGACAACTTCCTCACACACCTCAACAGCCTACACCCCAAAATACAGTTCACCATGGAAACAGAAGCGAACAACCAACTTCCCTTCCTGGATGTCTTAGTTTACAGGAAATCCGATGGCTCCCTAGGACACACTATCTACCAGAAGAAAACACACACAAACCGCTATCTGCATGCACTCTCACACCACCACCCAGCCCAGATCAACTCTGTAGCCAAGACACTTATCTACAGAACAAAATGCCTAGCTGACGAACAACACCTAAAAACTGAACTACACACTCTCACTAACGTACTAGCATCCAATGGATTCCAAAGAAATAAGATTACCAACCTAATCCAAAAAGAAACCCCCACTAAAATTCAAGACAGAGAACAAGAAAACGGCAAAGCCTCCTCCCATACATAAAAGGCACCACAGACAGAATAAGCAAAATCCTCCACAAACATAACATCAAGACAGCATTCTGCACAAACTGAAAAATATCCACCATCCTAAGGAAATCCCATGCACCGCCTGCCCCACCACATACATCGGACAAACCAACAGAAGAATAAGTGCACGCATTGAAGAACACAAAAACTCAGTCAAAAAAGAGGAATCAACTTCTTCCCTGGTCCAACACTTTAAAGCCACAGGACATGAAATTGACTTTAAAAAGACCAGAACTATCGCCAAAACTGAACACTTTAATAACAGAATAATCAGAGAAGCCATTGAGATAGAAAAACGCCCACACAGCATGAACAAACGAGACGATACCTCCCGCCTACCAGCCATTTGGAAACCTGCCCTTATTGATAAATGAGTCCCTAACACGATGAATGACACCAGACCCACACTCACAAGAGCCACACAGGATGTCACCACCACACATCCACGCAGAAAGCAGACTCAAACCCACACTGATAATGAGGCACGACCAAGGACCAGAAGCCAGACCGCAGCTGCATCATTAGCCACTTTTAACCCCTCCAATCCATACATGAATCAGACCGACACCCACCATAAAAAGCTCTCACGACCACAAACACGAAGCCAAACAACAACAATGCAGCTCACCAGCTTAAATCCCCCTGCAACTCAGACTAAGCCGAGCACAACCAAGCCCCCACCCGAACAGAACACACCCCCATCCAATCAGAGCACAACCAACCTCCCATCCAATCAGAGCACAGCCAAGCCCCTAACCAATCAGAACACACCTGCACCCAATCAGAACACAGCCAAGCTCCCACCCAATCAGCTCCCACCCCCACTAGCAGTTAAAAGGAAGAGATAGCTGCAATCTCACATTGCTCCTGGAAGTACGAAGCCGAGAACACCAGCCTGAAGATGACGAATGAGACTTTGTCGAAACGTTGCCAAGATACTTCCAATTCTACGCGGGAGAAGACCCGAATAACCAAAGACCTACATACACACACACACACACACACACACACATGGTGGGGGGGGAAAATCCTGCACATTTATAAAATGAATGACATAAGGAATAAAGCTGTTACAGAATCTTGTAGTCCTACTATAGATACTTTGAAATCTCCTCCCAGAGTGGGAACAACCGAAACAGACTGTAAAGTGGGTATGTGGGATTTTTAACAATACTTCGAGCTCTAAGCACATAGCACTTATAAGCAGTATCCTGAATAATGGGAAGCAAGCTTCCTATATTGTTCTCAGCTGTCCTTACCACTCTCTGTATGGACTTTCTATCTGAGGCACTGGTGCCACCAAACCAAATCGTGATGCAGTTTCTTAAAATGCTCTCAATCATGCCTCTGTAAAAAGTAGCCAGGGTAGAAAGAGAAAGATGTGCTCTACTCAAGTGATGCAGGAAATGCAAATACTTGTTTGCATGTGTAGTGGGAAGTTGAAGATTGAAGTGGTGGCAGCATCGCACAGACCTGGGGGAGAGTCAGCTGGAGCTGTGGTGTTGAAGCTCTGCTGAGGTCCCAGGATTGGAGTTGATTGACGCTTCTGACAGACTCCGCTATCACCCGGAGCAGCACACAGGTCTGGGGGAGGAGTATCACTGGGAGCAGAACTGCTGCAGCTCGGCTGACACCCCAGAATCAGAAGGGCAGCTGCAGCTGATCAGTGCTATGTGCAATGGGTCTGTGTGCGAAACCGGGGCAGCAAAGTATGCTGGAGCTCTATCAGAGCCCTGGGGTGCATCATGACTGGAAGGGAAAAGATGAAATGGGTGTCGGCAGGGTAAGCCTGAGGAGAGTGAGGGATAAAGAAAGTGATAGGAAAAGGAGAGGCTTTGGGGGAGCAAGCCTGAGGGAAAAGTAGAGAAAGGAGTGTGAGGGAAAGGTAGAGAAAAGAGTGAGAGAGAAGGTAGAGAAAATAATGAGAGAAGGAAGGAGAAAGAAAAAGATTGCGTGAAAGGAAGGCAAGCAAAGGAATCAACAAAGGAGCAGAAGCTGTGGAAGGAGAGACCAGCAGGGGAGGGGGGGAGAGGGAGGGAGGAAGGGAGGGAGGGATGGAGAGAGAGAGAGAGCGAGAGAGCAGCTACCTGACCACTACCCCATCATTTTACCATATCACCTGCATTCTGGGAGAAGACTGCACAGGGATAGGCTGGAACGACAAGATTGCATAGTCAAGCTGACCCAGGCAAAGAGAGGTGTCTGAGCAAGGGACTTATGAGGACTGGCAGCTATAACAATGGACTATAGCAGGAGAAGGCACCTGGTTATTGAGAAAGAGGGCCAGGAGAACCCAGACTCCAGCAACCCTTACTGGGGTAGTGCTACACATGTGTCTGGTATGCCTCCTTTCAATACTCAAGAAAGAAAAACCCTAACTCTATTTTCATAGAGAAAGGTACTTTTACTGAGTATGAACTGAATGCAACAAATGAAAAGCAAGATCTGAGGTAATAGGCGCGAAAATCACATATAGAAAGTATCCTTAAAACTCTCCCCCCAATCATCCAGTCAGGGTTATCCAATCCACATCCCCACCACGGGTCATGTGGGGTGCAGCTTCCAATGGTTCCATCCTCCTGGTATGCCACGCCAGTTGACCTTGAGTGATTATCAGCGCTCTTGCCAGCTGTGGAGAGACGCTGAAGAAAAACTTTCTTCATTTATTCCACCAGCTCACTTTCCCCCCCTCCGACATCCAGACAGCTCCCCCCTTCCCCCGTTACAATGGCAGCCGAGCAAGCAAGCAATAAAAAGGCGGAGGCTGACATTTGGCCCTCCTGCAGAAGGGACATTATTCCTACAAGAAAACAGAAAAGGGAAATATACATAAATAAGTACATAAATACAGGTTCAATATTAAGGTTTATCAGGATATTTAGAATAAAACAATTGCAGTTGCTTTGGAGCCCTAACATCTCACTCATCTACCCATTCAGACAGCTAAAGGGGAATGTTTCCAGGCCACCAAGTACTGCAGCTTACCGCAATGTTTCCTAGAATCTAAAATTTCTTTGACCTCAAAATGCTGTTCCCCTTCAAAGAGTATTTGGGACAGGAGGAGATTCTTAGTTCAGATGCAAGGGGGACGAACGCTCAGGCTTCAGCAAGTTAACATGAAACACTGGTTGAATCCTCCATAAGGTTTTAGGCAGCTCTAATTGCACCATAACTGGGATAACTATGCGTACAACAGGGAAAGGACCCACGTATCTGTGTCCAAGCTTTTTCGACTTTTGGGTAGTTTGCAAGTACTTGGTGGAAAGGAAAACCCTATCTTCTACCTAATAATCCTGACCCTGAATTCTTTTCTTATCAGCTTGAATTTTATAAGCTTGGTGAGACTCATCCAGGGCCTTATGGGTTACGGATCAAGTACCACGTAGCTGTTCAATCCATTCAGCCAAAGAAGGTATCTGTGGGTTCTCCTGAGGCAACTCTGGGATGGGCACAAAGTCTTGGCCGGAGGCTATCTTAAATGGGGTAAACCCAGCACTGCTATGTAGAGTCATTATAGGCAACCTCTGCAAACAGTAACAAGTCCACCCAGTTATCTTGCTGATAATTTATGTAACATCTAAGGTATTGTTCCAACACTGAGTTAGTTCTTTCACAAGTCCCATTGGTCTGAGGGTGGTGGGTGGAGCTTAACCCCTGGGAAGAGCCTAACAACCCAAGGAACTCCTTCCAGAAGTGGGAGGTGAACTGAACCCCTCTGTTCGAGATTATTCACTTTGGAGCCCCTTGTACACATGCTGGACAAACAGTTTAGCCAGAGTTTTAGCCAAAGGGATCTTGGAACATGGAATAAAATGCACTTGCTTAGAAAACAAATCAGTGACCATCCAAATGACTGTATTTCCTCCACTTTCAGGTAACTCAACAATAAAATCCATGGATAGCTCCTTCCATGGGACTCCCGGCCTGGCTACACTCTGAAGTAACCCAGGGGGTTTCCCAGGAGGCTTCTTTGCTAATGCATATATAGGGCAGCTCACCACGTAGGCTTCAATGTCTTTCTTCAGCGCCGGCCACCAGAATTGTCGTTTAACTAAATGCAGTGTCTTCAGGAATCCAAAATGCCCAGCAATTTTAGTATCATGGGCATATTGTAATACTGTCCCCCCTCAGGCTGGCGGGGACATACAGTTTTGCTGCCACCCAGGCAAGACCCTCCTGAAGCGTACACTCATTCGAGTGGGCTAAAAACCACTCGTCAGTTTTTAGTGCTTCTTTTAACTGTTTGCTTAAGTTGCTGAACAATGGTAGATCTACTTTTAGAGCCACATTTTAGGTTTTTATTGATAAAGTCTTCTAGTTCTCCCAACTCCCGGGGGGTCATGGGGTAGATTTTTGCTTTAGGAAGCTTTACCCCAGGCAGGATTTCTATACTACAGTCTGTAGGCTGGGGGGGGGGCAGCAAATTTAACACCTTTTCACTAAACACGTCCTGGAGGTCCTGGTACTCTTTTGGGATATTTTCCTCCCCCACAATGTGTTCTGTCACAGTCTCTGCCCCCTTGCTCACCACTTTGGCCACACAATAGGGATTCTCCTCTCTCTTCCCTTTTTGATTAGAGCGGATGCACACCATGCCCGTCTTCCAATTTATGCGCAGGTTCCATTTTTGGAGCCAGGGCAGCCCAAGTAGGAGGCGTCATTTCATGCAAGGGGCCACAAAAAGCTCAGAGTTTCTAGATGATCCCCCATCCTCATCTCAATTGGTTCGGTTACAAAATGGGCTGCCCCCCCAGCTACTTACCCGTCTAGCTGACAGAATGCAATGGGCCTTTTCATAATTTTTAGTCTTAGAACCATCTTTCCCACAATCTCAGGGCTGATGACACATCTGGTGCATCCCGAATCTAAAAGGGTTAGCATCTTCCTATGGGCCCCGGTGGATGGTACATTTAGTTCTACTGGGATGGTCATGGGTCCCCCATTCTGAGTTACCAGGAGGCCCTTGTTGGAATCAGTTTCGCTGTCATCGGTGGGGGTCGGAGTTCCCAACTCACCCTGGTTCAGGGGAGCGAACTCAACAACTTCTATCCCTTTTAGGGTGGTTTCACGGGATTTCACAGGCTTTTTTTCAGCTCTCTTCCCTCCACTAGGGGTTGCCTTGGGTCCAGGCTTAGAGAAACACTCAGCCGCTCAGTGCCACTCCTTTCCACCTCTGAAGCACATGGAGGACTTCGGCTTGGAGCCTGCTGGTCCCACTGCAGCCTTTGGAGTCCCCTTGTGAGGTGAGTAGGGTGGTTGGCTCCAGGTGCGCCTACCATGGAAACGATCTCTGGCCAAGTCGATCTCCACATCAGCGACCATCAAGTACCAACTTTGCAGATCTCTAGGGGACCCCCGGGAGCAGCAATCCTTGTAGACATCCTCATTGAGGCCATCTTTATAGCTCTCCAGCAGGGCTACTTCTGACCACCCTCTCTTTTTTTAAAAAAAAATATTATACAAAATAGCAATACAATCAAAACATTTTCGGTTCTGTGGTGCAGATACATATATACAAACTTTTTACTTGCCATTTACATAATATTACTTCTTAGAGTTGAATTTAATCTAAAAGCTATTACAAATAATAGTGCTCAAATCCTTAAAGTACAAGTGATATTGTTGATTTCTTTATAATCTTTATTAATTAGTTAATAATTGATCTCTATATTCTACCTCATTTTTTATTTCTTTTCTCTATCCACTCATACCACATGTCCCACACGCTATAGTATTCCGAAACTTCTCTGTCATTAATTTCTAGAGTTAATTTATTCATTTCGGCGCACTCCATTACTTTCCTAATAACATATTCTTCAGATGATAAGTGTTTTTCTTTCCAATACTGGGCAAAAGAAATTCTTGCAACTGTCATTATATGTATAATTAAATACCTTTTCTTTTTTGCATATTCTGTTTTCAAGATTCCCAGGAGAAATGCTTTTGGGTCGAAATCTAAATTTTCTCTTATTATTTCCGAGATCCACTTCCATATCATCCTCCAGAATTTTTGTGCCTGATTACAAGTCCACCAACAATGATAAAAAGTACCTTGTTGGTGGTCACATTTCCAACAGTTAGCGCTCAAATTGGGATAAATCTTTGCCTAGCTGGGGCCATGTGCCACCTATAAAACATCTTATATTGATTTTCCTTATAAGTCACCACCCTAGTCATTTTAAGATTATTATTCCATATTGTATCCCATTCATTCAGATTTATATTCTGTCCAATATTCTTGGCCCAAGCTAACATTGGTTCCTTAACCACCTCCTCTGCCATATCATACTCCAATAAATAGTTATATAATTTGGTTAATATTTTATCATCTGTACCTATCCAAATCTTATCAAATCCATTAATACTTGTCTCTATACCAAATTCCTCCTTGTCCTTTTTATATCGGGATTTAATTTGAGCACATGGCCACCAATCTATAGAGATACCTTACTCCTTCAATTCTTCCCTTGTTTTGAGATTCCCTCCCCCATCCAATAACTCGTTATATCTAACCATTTTGCCCATTTCTAATACATTCAGGTATATTAAGGCCTCCATGGTGGAGAGCCATCTCGGAACTTTTGTATATTGCTTCTGTCTTATCTCTCCCTATGTTTGCATTAAGGTCTCCCTTATTTTGTGTCTATGAAAATATGTTTTCGTTTTTTTTCCCCGTTTCCTAAAGATAGGCGTGCCAACCCTTCTGAAGATCATGCTCTTCCAAGGTTAGGAGTCTTTTATTTCTCAAAGTTGCCCAATCTTTCAGCCATATTAAATTTGTGGCTTTTCGATACATCTCCCATTTAGGTAATCCAAAACCCCCTCTTTCCTTCTTGTCCTGTAGGTTCCTAATTGCTATCCTCGGTTCTTTCCCTCCCAAATAAATTTCCTAATCATAGTATTAAGCTCCAGAAAGATTTTTTTTATCTAATTTAACAGGGACTGTTTGAAATAAATACAATGGCTTGGGTAATATACTCATTTTTGTTGCTGCAATTCTACTTAATAATGATATCTGTAATCTTCCCCACTTTTCTAAATCCTGTTTTATATTCCTAATTAATGGTATATAGTTATCCTCCTTGAGGGTTGAGCACTTCAATGAGATCCACACCCCTAGGTATTTTACCTTCTTGACAATTTGGATCTCCATTGATTCTTTCAACACTTTCTTTTGTACCTCCGTCATATTTTTAATTACTAATTTAGTTTTGGATTTATTTAATTTATAGCCTGCTACCTCTCCATAATTGCCTAATTCTTCCAATATTTTAATGCCTGATTCCAATGGTTCTTCCATAATTAGTGCCACATCGTCGGCAAATGCCTGGGTTTTATATGTCTCTTTTCTAACACTTAATCCCTTGATTTCATTGTTATTCCTAATCCTTCTCAGAAGTACTTCTAAAGCTAAGATGAATAAAAGTGGGGACAGAGGACACCCTTTTTGGACCCCTTTTCTAATTTGAAATGTTTTTGTTAGTTCTCCGTTCAATAGGATGTTGGCACATTGTTTTTTGTAAATTGTAGATATTGTATTGACAAAATTTGATCCGAATTCCATTTGAGTGATTTGTTGTTTATGCCAATTCAGATTGTCGAACGCCTTTTGGGCGTCAACAAAAACCAGTGCCATTTCTTTATTCGGATGTTCCTCATAATACTCAAGTACATCTATTATCATCCTTGTGTTATTTCTAATCTGCCTCCTGGGGAGGAATCCATTTTGGTCACTGTGTATTAGGTTATTCAAGATTATTTTTAGCCTTCCTGCTATAATGCTTATATATATTTTGTATTCCGTATTGAGGAGGGAGATCGGTCTATAATTTTTTATTAATTTTGGATCCTCTCCTTCTTTTTGGAGAAGTGTGATATACACCTCTCTCCATGATTCTGGTATTTTAGGTTCTGTTAAGGCCTCATTATAAATTTCTAACAATTTTGGTAATAAGATTTTCTCCAAATCAGGGTTTTTATACAATTCTCCTGGGAATCCGTCTGGTCCTGGGGATTTGTTCTTTTTAAGTTTACTTTACTTTACTTTACTTTATTTAGATTTATATACCGCCCTTCTCCTTACGGACTCAGGGCGGTGCACAGCCAATTAAAAAACAAACATACAAAAGTTAAAATTTCATAAAATAACAATACAAATGGCCATAGATTAAAACTAACTTCATATTAAAATAAAACTCTAAAATGATAAAATACTATAGGAATCAGGCTAAGCCGGCGAACTGAAAAAGATGGGTTTTTAAAGCCCGCCGGAAGGTCGGGAGGTCAGAGATTGTTCTTAACTCTGGAGGCAGATCATTCCAGAGGGTGGGTGCGGCCACAGAGAAGGCTCTCCCCCTGGGGGTCGCCAGCCGGCATTGTCTGGCTGACGGCACCCTGAGGAGGCCCTCTCTGTGGGAGCGAACCGGCCGGTGGGAGGCAATTGGCGGCAGAAGGCGGTCACGTAAGTACCCTGGCCCTAAGCCATGGAGCGCTTTAAAGGTGGTTACCAACACCTTGAAACGCACCCGAAAGTCCACTGGCAGCCAATGCAGCTCGCGCAGGAGAGGTGTCACGTGGGAGCGTCCCGTCGCTCCCATAATCCCCCGCGCGGTCGCATTCTGCACCAGTTGGAGCCTCCGGGTGCACCCCAAGTTTAGATATTGCCATCTTTAATTCTATCGTTATTTCTTTGTTAAGCATTTCTTTCTCCTCTTCCCCAATCTTTGGAAGGTTTTCTTTTGACAAGTATTGGTCCACCTTTTCTTTAGGGATTTGTTCTTCTGCACGCAAGGAGGCATAGTATTCTCGGGCAATCTCTAATTTGTCTTCTTCTTTATTAATAATCCGACCTTCCAGGTCTTCCAATTGGTAAATTATCCCTTTCTCTTTTTCTTTTTTTAATCTATAAAATAGCCATCTGCCCGGTTTATTTGCGTTTTTGAAGTAATATTGTTTAGTTCTTTTCATTTTGTACACCAACTCCTCCTGATCAATGATATTTAATTTATGTCGTACAACCATCCAATTTTCTTTGGCTACCTTGTTAACTGGGTTTTGTTGCAATTCCTTCTCAGCTTTCCCTAATTCATCTGTCAGAGCCTTCTGTCTCTCTCTTCTTTCTTTATTCCTATGTGAGCCATACGATATCGCCAGGCCTCTCAGATACGCTTTCATTGTGTCCCATATAATTCCTCTTGGGGTTGGTTCTTTTTCATTCCCTTCAAAAAATAATTTTAGTTCTTTTTTAACTTTCTCAGTATTTTGCTTGTCCTTTAGAAATTGGGTATTTAATCTCCATTTTATGTTTTTCCTTTTGTACGTACTTTTCCATTTCACCTCTAATGGGCTATGATCCGCCCATACATTAGGTATAATTTCTATTGAAATAATATCTAGTCCTATATTTCTGCTCACCCACATCATGTCAATTCTTGACCATGACTTTTTTGGGTTTGAGAAATATGTATATTGCCTTTTATATGGGTGCAGAGTCCGCCAAATATCTACTAAATTGAACTCTTCTACTACGTCAAAGAATGATTTTGGTATAATTTTCTTTTTTTGCTTTTTACCTTTGGCCCCTTTATAGTCTTTATCTGGGTCTATTACCCCACTGAAATCCCCAATTATGCAAATATTATTGTTATTATTCATTATACTTAATCTTTCACCTAATTTTTTATAAAAGTCTCCCAAGTTTTCATTCGGGGCATAAGATATAAAAATGCTCTGAAGGTATAAAAATGTCCATTCAAGAAGTAGGCACACTTTACTATATAATCCATTTTCCGCTGCTTTTAAGTTCTATCACTGTCCCTTTTGCGTTGTCACTCTGATTTCAACAGCTACTTTGCCTTCCGCGAATACTCTGCCTCCCCTCTCTTAGTTCACGACTGTCTTGTTGTCAGTTTATACAATGGCCACACTTCCAGTATCCAGTCTCTTCTATGTAATCTGCCCAATTAACGCTGTCAGCCTCCCAAAAATACTTGCTCAGTTCGGTGTATTAATCCTATTTCCTGGTAGTGCCATCTCCCTGCTCCAAAAGTGTCTTTTTTACTTGTCGATCAATTTCACCAGCTCATCTGCGATCTCACTCCACTCTGATCTCCTCCAACCTCACGATCGCCGCTCATTCCTTCTTGGATCCTTCTCATCCGACCCAGCCAGTACAATCCAAGTGAACTCACTCAGAGCGTGTTCATGGGAGAGTAAATATGAGTGTTGATTGCCACCAACTTCACCGAAGTTTTCTTCCTTCCCGTCTTTGTTGGCTATCCCAGCTTCGGGTCTGCCATTAAAGGCAGACGCGACGCGCTAGATTGACAGTGATTGTCGATCCAGCAGAGAGTGCTTGCCTCTCACCACTTTGCCTGCCGACACCCTGCTTCTGTCCGTGGAGCTCTCCAAGCTCCCACGCCTTGAAGGGACCCCAAAACACGGCGAAAAAGTGGCGTTGAAGACAGCGATCGCTGTCACAACGCCATATCACTGAGAGTCACCAATCGGAAGTCCTGACCATCCTCTCATGTAAGGTGCCAACTCACAGAATTCCTTGGTGTACTCTGCCACCGATCTCCGCCCCTGATGTATGGATTTCTTTCTAATTCTCGCCCTTCACTCGGCTAATGGGTCCTCAAAACGTGTCCTGAGGGCTGCTACGAACTGGTCATAATTTCTCATCAGAGGAGAATCTTCATTATGGAGTCCCACCATCCACTCAGCTGCCACCATCTCCAGGGCCCTGGTAACGCACCTCATGCATGCGGCATCTGAGGAGAAATCCTCCCCCCAGTCTTGCATGTGGTCCCACACTTGCGTTAAAAAGAATCCTAGTCCTTTCGGATCTCCCCCGTATCTTACTGATAGCAAGGGAATTTTTGGCTTGCTTTATCTCCGTGGCAAGGCTTGCCCAGCAGTGGGGCCCTGGACCGCAGTTGCCGCTTGAGTTCCGGAGGCCTTAACTGTCTCTCCCGGGCTTGGGCTCTCTCTTCCACACAAGCAGCAACCTCTGTTTCACCCCTAGGGCATTCATCCTCCCCCCTGGCAGGCAATGCATACCTTTCACGGGCTCTATGATTCTCAGTAGCCTCTCTCAGTAGTTGCAAAGCCTGGGTGATCAGAAGATTTTCTTTCTGCTCTTCCTGCCAGGCAGCATCTCTGCCTCGGCATCCAGTAGTTGTTACTTCTTGGGGGGGGGGGTCTTCTCCAGCTCCGATAACCTCCCCACACCCATTTGGCTCTCTCCAGCTTTTCCTCCAGCTATAAATCAGCTATCCACTCTGAAGCCTCCCAGCCGGGGTGTGACGGGGAGGTCGTGGAACCAGCAGCTCCCATATGCTTCTGGTCGCTGTCTTGGTTAGACATTCTTGGTCAGCCCCCATGGTAGTTTTCCGGGATGGCTGTTAATTGCAGACCTTGCTTAATGTCAGGTGTGCCTCCTTTCAATACTCAAGAAAGAAAAACCCTGACTCTATTTTCATAGAGAAAGGTACTTTTACTGAGTATGAACTGAATGCAACCAATGAAAAGCAAGGTCTGAGGTAATAGGCACGAAAATCACATAGGGAAAGCATCCTTAAAACCCTGCCCCCAATCATCCGGTCCAGATTATCCAATCCACATCCCCCCCAGGGGTCATGTGGAGTGCAGCTTCCAATGATTCCATCCAGGGGTGAAATGCTCCCGGTTCGGACCGGCTTGTGTGAGTAGGTAGCGATGATGGCCAGTGGTTCGGAGAACCAATAGCAATGGAAGCTGGAGGCTCTGCCCACCCGCTCACCCACCCCATTCCCCAGAGTCGGGGAATGCACCATTCCCCAACTCCTACTGCTTACCTTTCTTCCATAGCTGGCTGTCAGGGAAGGCAAGCGCCCGAAAGGTACCGGAGTCGCTCACTCTCCTTCTTGAATGACCCGTTCTGGTCCACGTGCTGGTGGTGCAAGTGCACACTGTTTATTTAATTCAGTGGGAGGTTGGATGTACGCTTGCGCAGGCAGCGCATGGACCAGAGCGGCTCATTCAAGAAAGAGAGTGAGCAACTCCAGTACCTTTCGGGCGCTTCCTTTCCCTGAAAGCCAGCCGTGGGAGAAAGATGAGCAGTAGGAGTCAGGGAATGTATCATTCCCCGACATTCCCTGCGGCCTTGCTGTGGAGCAGCTGCTGCTCGCCCTTCGCCACACGGCTCCGCCCACCTGCCCCATTCCCTGAAGTGCTCACCTTTCTCCCACAGCTGGCTGTCAGGGAAGGCAAGCACCTGAAAGGTACCGGAGTTGCTCACTCTCCTTCTTGAATGAGCCGCTCTGGTCCATGCGCTGGCTGCGCAAGCGTACATCCAACTTGCCACTGAATTAAATAAACAGTGTGCACTTGCGCAGCCGGTGTGTGGACCAGAATGGCTCATTCAAGAAGGAGAGTGAGCGACTCCGGTACCTTTCAGGTGCTTGCCTTCCCTGACAGCCAGCTGTGGGAGAAAGGTGGGCAGTAGGAGTCGGGGAATGGGGCGGGTGAGCAGAGCCGTGTGGAGAAGGAATAGAAATTTAAAAAGTTTTCCTACCAGGTTCTGTGGGCGTGGCTTGGTGGGAGGGGGTCTTGTGACTGAATGAGTGTGGCTGTGAGTGACTTTGAGTTGGCCACTCCCACTCAGTCACAGGACATCCCCCCACCAAGCCACACCCACAGAAACGGTAGGGAAAAATTTTAAATTTCACCCCTGGTTCCATCCTCCTGGTATGCCATGCCAGTTGACATTGAGTGATTATCAGTGCTTTTCCCAGCTGCGGAGAGACGCTGAGGAAAAACTTTCTTCATTTACTCCACCAGCTCACTTCCCCCCCCCCAGACATCTAGACAGCTCCCCCCCCTTGTTACAATGGCAGCCAAGCAAGCAAGCAATAAAAAGGCGGAGGCTGACAACATGCTTCACTAAAGATGACATGTGAAGAGACCAAGCCAGATTGTTAGTTATCTGCAACCCCAGATACTTAATACTATTGACCACCTTCACAGCTGCAGCCTTAATACAAAGTGGAGTATGACTATGCCAGCTCTTTCTAAAATCAACAATGACCTCCTTTGTTTTCTTAACATTTTTAGAGTAACTCCCTGCAAAAAAATTCTTGTTTGCACTGTCCAGAAAATAGAATATTTGTATCCTGCTCTGACACCCCCAGCTGCAAATGTAAACTTAGCAATACAGATATTGAAAAATTAGAGACTTGGGTCTTTTAAGGAAGTGAAATCACTTCCTTGAGTATTTTTTGGCACTAGCTATTATGCGTAAATGTGTCTTGAAAATATAAAATGGCCAAAACAGAGCTAGTATCAGTGTTATAGCAATTTACAGAAAATACAAAACACACTTAGGTTTTTCTGTTTTCCTCACCCATCCATCACACTTCAATGCAATTTCATCAGGTTGTTTTACCTTATTGTGTAAAACTTGTTTTTGTTTCATAACTTTGAGTCAGACTTGATTCCTGGCAAGTCTATACAGTTTTCTTAGCAAGATTTCAGTGTTGGTTTCCATTACCTATTTTCTAGGCTGAGATAAAGTGACTGGTCCAAAGACATTCAGCTGGCTTCCATGTCAAAGGCAGAACTAGCTATCAAGTTCTCCTGCTCCTGATTTAGTGCCTTAGTATCAAACTGACTCTGATTGTGTTTCTGGAAAATTCAGAAACAGGGATAAATGATTGAAAGGTAACATATCTTCCCTATCCTTTTTCCTCTGTCAAGGTGGTACCTCCATACTACCTTCATTTTTTAATTATCATATTATAAGACACAGTGGGATAAAAACCCATGTCTCTTAAGAGATGAATTTGAGCCAAGAAGTCAAAGTACTGATGCTTCTATTTTACAATTTGTCCTATGTTCAACTGCAAATGAAAAAAAAATGGATGCAAAACAATTCTTAAGATGCAATATATAGCTAATGTTCAATACATTATTTGCTAATACTAAGATTCTGGAAACTCAATTGACAGCATTCAACAAACAAATATAATACACAATAATTCAGGCAAACTGCTATATTATGACAGTAATATAGAACAGGCTATTTCCTTATTACAATTTAGTAGTCAAGTATAAGTCATACTTTTTCATTCAGTCTTTATAGAATCTGTAGACTTTACAACCAGTTGGTTAAGGCACCAGACTAGAAAGCATACGTTTATTTATTTATTTGTTTGTTTGTTTATTTATTAGTTCGATTTAAATATGCCGCCCTTCTTCGGAGATTCAGGGTGGCTTACAATGCATTAAGCAATAGCCTTCATACTTTTGTATATACCTGCTTAGTAGGGCTTTTTGCCCCCCCCCACCACCCGAGCGGTGTTCTATTTTATACAAAGTCAGCTTATTGCGCCCACAAACCGGGTCCTCATTTTTCCACCTCGAAAGGATGGAAAGCTTAGTCAACCTTGAGTTCATGAGTTCTAGTCCCATGAAAGCCAACTGTGTTGACTTTAGGACATTCTTTCTCAGTCCAACTTACCTAACAGGGCTGTTGTGGTGAAAATAGGAGGAGGAAGGAGTATTAGGTATATTCTTTGCCTTATTTTTAGAAATAATAAATGAGGGTTAAAATAAATAATAATAAATATTTTTATTACTGTATCATCTGATTGGATGGCATTAACATCTCTTCTAACCAGCTCCTTATTTGCTGCCAAAAACTTTTTGCTTTTGAGCATTCCCACCACATATGACCCTAGATCCGCCTCACATTTCCAACAAATTGAGGAGTATTTTTTACTAATTCTTGCCAATCTTGTGGGTGGGAAATGCCACCTGTAAAACATTTTATACTGGTTTTCTTTCTAAGAAGCTGCCAGTGTAATTTTAATATTTTTTCCCCACAGGTTTTGCCAATTATCCAAATTAATACTGTACCCAAAACATCTAGTCCAAGTTATCATCGTCTCCTTAACTTGTTCTTCAAGCATATCTTGTTGTAATAAATATTGATACAATTTTTTATGGCCTTTCTCTCTGTGCTTAATAAAATTTTATCCAGTTCTGATGGTTTTAATTTTATATCCCACTCTTTTTTATCTTCCACAAATTTGGATTGTATTTGTAGGTATATCCACCATTCTAATTCAATTCCTTCTTCCTTTAACTTCTTCCTTGATTTTAATTCCCCATTCACGTTTAGTAATTCTTTATATGTAATAGCCCCTCCCATTTTGAGATGATTTGGATGTGTGAGCATTTCTACTGTCAATATCCAATTGGGGATATCTATATAATTACTTCTTTTGGTCTTGATCCAAATATCTAAAAGTGCCCTCCTAATGTAATGCCTTTGGAAGTACTGGTGGACCTTATGCTTCTCTTCCCAAATGATAGTGTGCCACCCTATTTGAAGGTCATGTCCTTTTGGTGTCAACAGTCTTCTGTTTTTGAGGTGTAGCCAATCACTTACCCAAACCAGTGTTGCAGCTTGCTGATATTTTTCCTAATTTGGAAGGCCAAATCCTCTTCTTTCTTTTGCATCTTGTAATAATTTTAATTTAATTCTTGGCTTTTTGCCCTGCCATATAAATTTTGCTATAATTCTATTCAAATTTATAAAGAAATCTTTTTTGAGCCAGATTGGTATACATTGAAATAAATATAAAATTTTAGGTAGCATGTTCATCTTAATCGTAGCAATCCTCCCCATAAAGGAGAGCTGCAGTCTTCCCCATCTTTCTAAATCAATTTTAATTTGCTCAATTAGTCTACTGTAATTCTCCTCTTTAAGTGTCACGCATCTTGATGTCAATTCGATCCCTATGTACCTATTTTTTTTAACTATCTGAATATCAATTTTTCCCTCTATGTCTCTTTTTTGCTCCCCCATCTTATTTTTTACTAACATTTTTGTTTTATCCTTATTTATCTTTAAGCCGGCTACCTTCCCATATTCCTCCAGTACTTCCATCAGCCCTACGCCAGATTGCATTGGCTCTTCAATGATAAAGACGAGATCGTCTGCAAACGCTTGTAATTTAAAATTTTCATTTCTGATCTTCAAACCTTTAATTTGGATATCTTCTCGAATTACTCTATTCCATGCTTCTAATGATAAAATAAACAGTAGTGGTGATAGTGGACAGTCCTGTCTCGTACCTTTCTGAATTTGGAAGATCTTTGTTGTTTCCCAATTACCACTTTTGCTTCTTGTTCTGAGTAAATTCCTCTGCACATCCTTATAAATTTTTTACCAAATTCCATATACTTTAGTTGATTTAAAATGAATTCCCATTTAACATTATCAAATGCTTTCTGTGCATCAGCGAATATTAGTACCATCTGTTTTTCATTGTGAAGCTCATTGAATTCTATGATATCTAATATAATACTTATGTTATTTCTTATATATTGTCTGGGCAGAAAGCCATTTTGATCAGAGTGGATAAAATTTTCTAAAAATTAATCTTTCGGCCATAATTGTCATGAAAATTTTGTAGTCCGAATTCAATAGAGATATTGGTCTATAGTTTTTACATATGTCAGGTCAGAATTTTCCTTTGGGATCAGGGTAATTGTTGCTTCTTTCCATGAGGTTGGAATTTTTGCCTCATTTAAAACAACATTATAGACTTCTAACAAAATAGGACTTAATATTTCCTGATGATTTTTGTATATCTCTGATGGCAATCTGTCGGGACCGGGGGCTTTATTTCTCTTTTGCTTCTTGATTGCCTCTAATAAAGATATTTATTGCTCTTTTCTGCCCTCTTTCCAGTCTTTTTTATATTGTGGTGACCAGAACTGGTTGCAGTATTCCAAATGTGGCTGAGAATGATATGCAAACACAGATTAGAACTACTTCTGTGTTAGTGCTTTAGTTGTTTTATAGTCATTGCTAGTTCTTTAAGACAGAAAAGAAAATGCTGCTGCAACAGATTGACGCTCCTTGAAATCTCCCCTTTCACTCAGTTTACTTTCAACCTATATGAACAGATAAGACTGTAACTTGAGTTTTGTGAAATATTGTAAAATATTTTAGGAGGAGCCCTTCTATTCTACTCTTACTATAGTCAACAACACAGTATTAGCAGTAGAATCCTTCATGTTTTTGGATTCTATAATCTCCCAGGATTTGAAACTGTCACTTAATGTTAGAACCATCATAAAAAAAAGCACAAAGAATGTTCTTCCTCTGTCAGCTAAAGAAGTTCAGACTGCCCCAGGAGCTGTTAATAGAGTTTTACAGAGGAACCATTGAGTCTATTGTTTGTACTTCTGTAATGTCTGGTTTGGTAGAGCATCCAAACAGGACAGGTACAGATTCCAATGGATAGTTAGATAGACTGCAGAAAGAACTGCAACCAGCCTGCCTTCCATAGAAGACCTATATATTGCATGGGTCTGAGGGCTGAGAAAATATCTACAGACCCCTCACATCCTGGACATAAACTGTTTCAACTCCTCCCCTCAGGAGGAGGGTATTGCATGCTGAAACAACTAGACACAGAGGCAGTTTCTTCCCTCATGCCATCACTCTGCTGAACACCTAATTCTCATTAGACATTATTGCCTAATGTCTATGTACATTTACCCATATTATATGGCTGTAGCATTAGTATTATTGTTCTTATTTTCTTTACTACCCCTTTATTGATATTATTATTACTCTGTTGCTTTTCTCTGTATACTGACAGCTTCTGCACCAGAGACAAATTCCTTGTATGTCTAATCACACTTGGCCAAATGAAGTACTCTTTTCTTTTCTATTCTATTTTAGTCATCTTAACCAAACAAATATTCTTAAAAGGGAGGAAGCAATATATTATCTCTCTAAGATTTTGAGGGATAAATCAAGTATTTTCTTCCTCTGGGATCATGATCATGATCATGATGATATTGGCAGCAATTGGAAATAGAATACTGAATTAGATTCATCCTTGACTTAGTTCTGAAGAATGTTTCATTATCATTATCATTATTGTTATTTAGCATATTTATTTATTGCCTTTCCTACAGGATTGCCAGACAGCTTATATGGCCAGCCTCCTTCATTCCATTCCCAGCAATAACTCTGTGGGTTAGATTGGGCTGAGAAAGTCTGTGGCAAGCCCAAAGGCAGCCTGTGAATGTTCACTTCTCCCCAGTTTTAGTTCAGCACCTTAGACACTATATCATACTCTCATCTTCTTATCTGAATAAGTGCCAAGCTTCAGGCACATTTCCTATCAGCAAATATGACCAAATATGAGGTGTTTTAAAAAAAAAACCATGTTATTTCTAAAATAAAACTAGAAAAAGAAATGTTTCTTAATGTTTTGGCATCACAAACTGAACAAAGAAATAAACTTTCATGTGAGAACACACATGAAAACAGGAAAGTCAGTGCCCCATACTTTAGAAATGACAACACATTTTTTTTTAAAAAAAGGCTCTTTTATACGCATCATTACAGACTAGATCTATTATGATTTATCTTTCCCTTTGTATATACGCATAGTTGCTGAAAAGTTATAGACACATAGATAATTTAATAGTAATAATCTCTCCAACTAGTTTCATATAGAATTACATTCATAGAAGACCTCATTTTCTTTATAACCTCTTGATGAATTCTAAAAGAAATTCCACATAATTGTCAAAGATATTGTGCAAGATTTGAAAATAAAATGTCTTAAACATATGTTTAAGACATGTTTATATTTGACACTGTTTATATTTGACACTGAAATTAAAAACATATTTTATGATTGTGCTAATCTTTTTCCCCATCAGAGACATTTCATGCAAATAGCTGTAAGCACTTCAAATTTTATCTATCATCCCCAATCTAGGGTTGGGTTGGATTTCTATACTGCATAATTTTTCTTTATTGATGCCCAAGAATAAATCATTAGTTCCTAGCAGTCTAACATTCTAACCTATACTCAATTGTGCATTCAAGCAAGGAAAAAAACCAACGCTTAAAGGAGTTTTGTTTCCATTAGTCTACAGAAGCAAGCTCACAGATACTCCATTATATACTTCCCATTGACTTCTGTTATCCAGAAGAATTTAATTAATCAATTAATTAATTAATTTTATTAAATTTATATACCGCCCTTCTCCTGCTGGACTCAGGGCGGTGAACAGCCAAGAATAAAAAACATTCCAATACAAAATTTAAAAGAATTAAACAACTTTGGCCCACAATTTAACCATCCTGACTAAAACCCATTGACAATTAAAAATCTAAGGGGAATGGGGTTATGCCAGCTCAGCTTGATGAAATAGAAACATTTTTAGGGCACGGCGAAAAGCCCGGAGATCTGGTATACTGCGTATTTCCAGAGGCAAATTGTTCCAAAGGGCAGGTGCTGCCACAGAGAAGGCCCTCCCCCTGAGGGTTGCCAGCCAACACTGCCTGGCTGACAGCACCCTGAGGAATCCCTCTCTGTGGGAGCGTACTGGCCGGTGGGAGGCTATCAGCGGCAGAAGGCGGTCCCGCAAGTACCCAGGCCCTATGCCATGGAGCGCTTTAAAGGTGGTAACCAACACCTTGAAGCGCACCTGGAAGACTACTGGAAGCCAATGCAGCTCACGCAGGAGAGGCGTCCCATGGGAGCGCCCCCTCGCTCCCATAATCCTCCACGCGGCCGCATTCTTCACAGTTGGAGCTTCTGGGTGCTCCTCAATCGGAGCCCCATGTAGAGAGCATTACAGTAGTCCAGGAGGGAGGTGACGAGTGCCTGAGTGACTGTGCGTAAGGAGTCCCGATCCAGAAAGGGACGCAACTAGTGAATCAGGCGAACCTGATGAAAAGCCCCCCAGCTACCGCCATCATATGCTCTTCCAAAGACAGCCGTGCATCCAGGAGGATGCCCAAGTTGCGAGCCCTCTCCATGGGGGCAAATAACTCGCCCCCCATTGTGATGCTGTAATTAGATAATCACTAGTTGTAAATGTATTTAAGAAGGAAACTGAAATGTAGTCAGTTGATGATATGCTACCATTGTGTGTGGAGTTGCTATCATCGTGGATGGATCTGCTACCATCGTGGTTTGTGAACTTGAGTGAACTTGCTATTCTAACAAACTACTGTTTGTATGGTAAGAAGATTTTTGTATCACTGGACTGATTTAACTGGCAAAGACTTGGATTGATTAAAGACTATGAGATTGTTTTTTCACTATAAAGTAAACCTTTGATAAACCAGTTTGCACGTATCTTATTCATTGTTCTCAGCACCGTTTTCCTGTGCTCTACACTCTGCTGGTTGGTTAACACAACAATATCCTTAACAACCCCTACCAACTTTGTCAAGACAAGTTAGGTTTGTTATTTATCAAAAATGTTATTCATTTTCTCTTCTTAACTTTCTATACAAATGCTAGTAAGCTAGCACAACATAATTAATAGAAGAAAAACAAAGAGATCAATGTTTTTTCAATATTCATTTTAATTATGCCTATAAACAGTGACAAGGACTAAGAAGTTTTGACATTAATTTGTAGCCTAATCTTAAACATTAAATTTAATTAAACACATTTCTTTGCAAATATTGCTCGGGAATTCAGAGACTCAGGTCTTAAAGGAACTTAAGATAATGATGCAGAACTTTGACCATAAGTCCAAAGCTGGCAGAACACAATCATAGTATTTCTTATTCGACAGTTTTCAAGCCAATCTTTCCAAAGCAAAGACAGCGGCAAACCATGTTCAATCTTCATAGATTCTGTAATTTTAAAAAAAGTGTTGATTTCTATGTTATCTATCCATCTATATTCAAAAGAATAATGATATAAGTTAGATTATTTTGAAGTACATCCTCACCATCTCTGTTCTAGGATATTCAAATATGGCTTATAGTGAACTGGAATGCAATAGATCTTTTACATCTTTATATATTCACAGAAATCAGACTGGCAAAAGTTAAATTCTGACTTAATAGAAAAATGTGACAGAATTATTCAGGAGCAGTATGAAGAAATCTCTTTGCTTTTTGGTGCTACTTTCCAATTAATTGAAACAAAGCCCTAGTTTCAGATGGATGGATGGATGGAAGTATTCCATTGGTTCCTCTAGGCCTGTATTATTTTAATTACTCAGAATATTTCTGGGCACATGGGAAGTAAAGGTACAGTTTCAGTATGGAAAAAAAGAAAGCCCATCACTGCTTCTTAGAAAAAAATACGACTGAATAAGGCTAATTCTATAAGCAGAGATGAAGGAAATGGGTTGATAGTGGAATGTGATACATAATGCATAGAATAGAAATGAACTAGAGAAATATGGCCATATCATATACAAGAAATACCAATGAAAATGTTTTCCTCTATTATGTAAATAGAGAGTTAAATAAATGGTTTTATATTTTAGTGTTCTTACTGCTTGTTTGTCTTGTATTTAGACTCTGGAGCAGTTATTTGTCTGCTAGCCTTTAGTTTTGACCTTTAGAGATATGGTAGTACCCTTGAGACTTTCTGAGTGTACCGGCTCAAAAGAGCAGAACCAGATTCCTATTTGATGTTAAAGAGACACAAACTGATATTTTGAACAAGCTGTAAATGTCCATTACCCTATGAGTAGAAGTTTTTTTCTTTGTTTACAATAACAAGAATTATTAATTGCATGGATGGGAACACAGGAAACATATGTTGGATCAGCTTCTTCTCCAAGTTGTTCAATGTATCTTTTTCAACTGCCATCAGCTAATTCTCTATCTGAAAGGTATTTTTGCTGGAGAAGCCAAAGTATGATTTCTCACACTGAACAACATAGCAGAATTTATATTCTGATTCCTATTTTAAAAGTTAAGCCTTTAAAGCATGTGTGTCGAATTCAAGGCCCATGGGCCGAATCCGGCCCGTGGAGTGCTTAAATCCGGCCTGTGGGACTGGTCTGAAAATATCAAAGGACCAACCCATTATGCTTCTGCAGATCAAAACTGGCCATGTGTAGCCCCACCACGGCCCATTTTTGGCCACCTCGACCTTCAATAGCACTCTGCTGGAGGTCAGGGAGGCCAAAAACAGGCCACATGAGGCCTCACGGGGCCTTCGTGCAGCCCGTTTTCTGCCGGTAGAGTGCTGCTGGAGGCCATAAAGGGGGAAAATGAGGTGTGGGGGGCCTGGCTGGCAGGGTGCTGCAAGACACATCCATCCTGTCTCCCCCCTGCCGGTCTACAATGCCGAACTACAATGCCGATACAGCCCTCGAAGAAATTCAGTTTGACACCCCTGCTTTACAGAGTTACAGTTATCTTTGTAATTTAAAACTGTGCATATTGCCGTATCTTTGAAATTATCAGAAAAGATAACTTCAGTAATAAAACACAATGGTTTTTAAAGTAGTCTTATTGGTATGTTTGCTTTCTCAGCATGTTTAAAAATAAATAAAATTTAATCTAACTTTATTGAATATTTAATTTTTTTTTTCTAAAATCCAATCGAACAAACAAGGCAAACAATGGGCATTAAGTGTTAAAATGTCAGCAATAAGAAAACAAGCCTAACAACCATATTTCTTCACTTTCTTCCTAGGAAATTTGCATATTTCTTCTCTTTTTTCCTAGCCAAGTTGTCAAGGTGGATTTAAAAGCTCTTGCTCCAACTTTACATGAATTGTAGCATACCATGCTGTAAATTATAATGCACTGTAATATACTGGTTTAGAACTATATCTATTTGACTACAGAGAGCCAGCTCAAGTTTGCTCTCAGCCATGGAAGCTCTTTGGATGACTTGGACCAGTCACTTTCTTTCATTCCAATCCAGCTCACAGTTTTTATAGGAGGAACTTGGAGGAGGAAGTGATAGGGATATGTCCTTGAGCTCCTGACTGAAAGGCAGGATATACTGTAAATTTAATACCGTATTTTGTGGAGTATAAGATGCACCAGAGTATAAGACACAACTTAGTTTTTGAGAAGGAAAACAGGAAAAAAAAATCTGCCTACCAGGTACTCATCTGGCTAGAGTCCTTAGTCTGGTCAGCTTCAGCACATTAGTTTGCTGGTTTTTTAATCCCCTGCTTGGAGATAAAAAATAGCTTCTAAGGCACAGCTGAGAGGAAGCAGCAATGAGAAAAGCCGGCAAAGCACGGGATGGGGGGGAGATTGCTTCACTTGGCTAGCGCCTAGTTAGTGCTGAAAAAAAGCTTCTAAAGAACAGCTGAGAGTTGGAGCAAAGCATAGAGATCGCTTCACTCACTAGTGCCTTGTTTAAGCAGCAGACAGTCGAGGGAGCAGGCAAAGCTGGGAAGATCCTTCACTCGCTAGTGCCTTGTTAGCACCTCGTTAGAGCTGAAAAAAAGCTTCGAAAAAGCTACATTCGGAGTATAAGACACCCAAATTTTCAGCCTCTTTTAGGGGGGAAGAGGTGCGTCTTATACTCCAAAAAATATAGTAATTCAAGTGAATATGATGGCCAAATCTGAAAAACTTATTCCATAGTTTATAAAATTGTTAGGAAGGCAACATGTTTAACAACGGCCATTAAATGGAAAATTTTAAACTGCTAATAGCTATTGTGAAAAAATGGATGGGGGAAGTTATTTATTTACTTAAATGATTTATAGAGCCATACTTTCACAGCAATTATTCTGGGCAGCATACAAAGATTAAAACCTTTGTAACAATATAACCCCATGGTGCCTTGGTTAAATAATAATCCTCCATACAAAAGCCAGATCACCATCAAAGGTCAATGAACTACCTGGCCCAAATGCATAGGGAATTGCACAAGAAGAATTCAGCATATTTAAATGTGTTCTATTTAGACTAGTTTCATCTATTCTAATTGTTCATAGGTCTTCATTGTTGCTCTACTAAAGTTATAAAGCACTTCAAATGATTTCTTTTAACTAGATAGTCTTATGATTTAGTATATACTTTCTGTATGTAAAGTGGACAGTTTCTGGTCAACTAAAATTGCTCATCTTTATATAGTGGATTAGTTTGATTGTCATATACATTAAATTATTCCACTTGTTAATTAGAATATGATTAGAACAATTTGGAGCAGAATTCAGAAATATTTATTTTTATTCTGTTTCTGATTAACTGTTAGAATAAAAATAAATATTTCTAAATTCTGCTCCAAATTTTTCTAATAATGTTCTAATTAACAAGTGGAATGATAGCCCTAAATGGACTGTTATTCTGTCACTGATATTCCTTATAAAGAGTACAATTTTAACACTACAATTTTGTCCTAAGAACAGTACATGCTTGGTTTTTTTTACCTGTTCAACAAGTAGTAATGGAGTATTTTATTTTACTGCTCTTTCTTCTTGTACTTTCAATTCTTTATCACTTTCTGCATTGGACTTAATGAACAAGGAAATAAAAAAAAATACAGACTGAAATTATTTAGAAACAAAGTTAAGTAAGAGATAACCAAGAAAGTCTTACAAAATTACCTCCTGAAATATTTAGAAATATTTAACAGCTCAGATTCCATATGTTCATGTTAAGATGGTAGCTAATTTTTATTTCTCCTAAGCATGCATTTTGGAATATTTGAGAAAAAACTGGTATGTGGGCTTGGATTTTTTTGGGGGAAAACAAAGTTACTCCTTTGATGATTATATCTGCCTATGGGGCAATAGTCAGATATCTGAGTAAATGAGATACTTAGGTGAAAAAACAAGATAGTATTGTGTATTAAAAGGAAAGCGTCTGCATCTATTTTAGTAGTACAATGGGAATTAGGAAACTTTTCAGATTATATATTGATCACACTAATTTAATTTTAATCTCAGGGTGATGGGGGTATTCCTCTGGAGACTAATACATGTCACTCAAAGAAAAAAAAAACAAACCTAATACAAAACCCCTGTTCAACCCAATGCACTCTGATGCAGTCCCACTGGTGCTGAGCAATCGATTTCATAGAGAACTGGAAGAAAACATGCAGACACCTAGAAAAGAAGCATCATCAAATGTCCCTAAAAAGTATCATCATCAAGTGCTTCTGTGACAGGTAGAAAAATACCCCAAACCTCCCTAAGAAAAAAAAAGGTGAGTGTTGGTGATAGGAGATTCAATTCTCAAGGAAATAGAACCAACCGTCTGTACACCACACAGTCAATCCAGAGAGGTATGTTGTCTCCGTGGAGCAAAAATCAAAGATGTGGCTGAGAACCTAACCAAAATAATAAAACCCACAGATTACTATCATTTCTACTACTATTACACGTAGAGACAAATGACATGAAAATGGACCTGAAAACAATATTGAGTGATTATAAGCAGCTAGGCAAGAAAGTTAAGGAATTAAGTGCACAAGTAGTTTTTTCATCTGTACTGCCAATGAAAGGTCAACATCCAGGAAAAGAACAAAGGATTCTAGAAGTGAACCACTGGCTAAAGGGTTGGTGTTGCCAAAAGAACTTTGGATTCCTGGACCATGGTCTGTACTATCTCCACGATGGGCTTTTGGAAGGGATGGGCTGTACATCAGAAAAACTGGAAAGAATGTTTTCAGAAAACAACTAGCTCAACTTATCAGGAGGGCTTTAAACTAAAATTGAGAAGGGAAGGTGGCCAAACTTTAGGATTTCCAAGACCTAATTCCAAGCAAAAACCCCTAGAAAACAAATCAAATAATGAGGCAAAGGAGGGATGGGAAGGAAGATAAACTCAAGCATCAAATAGGAGACACAGGAAGCATAACCTGAGTCAGAGATAAAGATCTCAAATGCCTATATACAAATGCATAGTCTGGGGAACAAACAAGGTGAATTTGAACTATTTACACAAAGGCAGATATGATATAAGTGGAATAACAGAAACTTGATGGGATGAAACCCATGACTGGAACGTACCAATAGAAGGATACAACTGTTCAAAAAACTCAGACCCCATAAAAGAGGAGGTGGAATTATACTATATGTAAAAGACCACTATATTGCTTCAAAATGTATGAAACCAAAGACGAAAACCTCCTAGGATGCATAAGGGTCAATATAAAAGAAAAAACGAATGACATTGCCACATATGTATACTACAGGCCACCCAACCAAGCAGAAAAAATAGATGTATTTTTTGCTAACCAATTAACAAATATATGTAGGAAACAAGGACGCAGTGCCTCAGTGGCTAAGACGCTGAGTTTGTCGATCGAAAGGTCGGCAGTTCAGCAGTTCGAATCCCTAGTGCCACGTAACAGGGTGAGCTCCTGTTACTTGTCCCAGCTTTTGCCAACCTAGCAGTTCAAAAGCACATAAAAAAAAGCAAGTAGAAAAATAGGGACCACCTTTGGTAGGAAGGTAATAGCATTCCATGGGCCTTTGGCATTCAGTCATGCCGGCCACATGACCATGGAAACGTCTTCGGGCAGGGCTGGCTCTTCGGCTTTGAAACAAAGATGACCATTGCCTCCTAGAATCGGGAACGACTAGCACATATGTACAAGGGGAACCTTTACCTTTACCTTTACCTATGTAAGAAACACACTACAACAGTAATCTCCTTCTTTTTGTGCCATATCCATCATCGGACATTGGCAATCATGTTGGCGATCCTATTTTTTATCAACAGCCACAGAAAAAAATGCTGTTGTTTTGTTCAAACCAGTCCCTTAGATTTTGAAGCCATGACGTTCTTCTTCTGCCTGGACCTCGTTCAAGACCTTCAATCTTTCCTTGGAGGATAATAGTATATAGTATTATAGTAATAGGGGTAATAATAATAAGGGACTTCAATTACCCTGGCATTAACTGGAAGACTAATTCTGCACCAAGTGAGAAATCGAATAGGTTCCTGACCAACCAAGGTGACAACTTTGTTGTCCAAAAGATAGAGGAGGGAACTAGAGAGACAGCCATACTGTACTTAATTCTCTTGAACGAAGAAGTGATAGAGGGAGTTGAAACTACAGGAACCTTGTGTGAAGAGTTACCATGTCATACTGGAATTCAACATAATGCAAATACAAGGAATAGAATATAATGATACCAGTCTTAGATTTTAAAACAGCTGATTTTACCAAACTTAGAGATAACTTGGGGAAGATTCTTAGCTGAAAATCCTAAAGGGGAAAACAACTCAAGAAGCTTGGGAAACTCTGAAAAATATTATCATAAAAGCCCAGTCCAGCAGAATAGCACTGAAAAACAAAAAGAAGAAATCCAAGAAGAAACCAGCATGGCTGCACAAAGATCTCTCTAATAAACTGAAAGACAAAAAGGACAAGTAGAAAAAAATAGAAAGAGGGATCCATAATTAAGACAGAATATCAGCAGATAGCCAGAATCTACAAAAACGAAGTCAGGAAAACAAAGGCTTAGAATGAACAAAGATTTGCAACAAAAGTCAAAGATAATTTTAAAACGTTTCTTTCAACACATAAATAACCAGAAAAATATCAAGAAAACAGTCAGTTAATAAATAACAGGCAGCAAAGAGAAAACAGAGCTGCTTAACTCATTCTTTGAATCTGTCTTCACACACACACACACAAAAACTATACTCCTACCTCCCAAAAACATAACTGTAAAAGACAGACTAGAAATAAAAGTTAAAATAAGCAAATAAAATAAAATGGTAAGAGAACACTTGTCTGATCTTGATGAAAATAAATCACTGGGACCAGGATTACATCCCTAAATTCTAAAGGAGTTGGCAGATGTCATCTCAGAACCACTGTACCAAAAATCCTGAAGCACTGGGGAACTATCAGAGGACTGGAAAAGAACTGATGTGGTTCCTATCTTCAAAAAAGGAGAAAAAAAAAAAGAGACCCAGGAAACTACAGACCAGCCTAACATCAACACCTGGGAAGATACTGGAAAAGATAATCAAAAAACAGATCTGGGAACTTCTAGAAATGAGTAAAGTAATAACTAGAAGTCAGCATGGGTTTGTTATGCTAAATCAATGTTATTTCATTCTTTCATATAGTGACTAAATTAGTAGAGCAGCGAAATGCTGTGGACATAGTATACCCATATTTCAGCAAGGCATTCAACAAAGTAGAACACAACCAACTTCCTGGTAAGATAGAAAGAAGTGGGATGGATGTCATCACCATCAGATGGATTTGTAACTGGCTGACAAACCATATTCGAGTAGTTCTTAAAGGTATTACGTCTACATGGATTGAAGTAAGTAGTGGAGTACGACAAAGTTCCGTCTTAGGCCCAATACTCTTCAATATGTTCATAGATGAGGGAATAAAAGGTGAACTCATCAAATTTGCAGATGATACTAAGCAGGCAGGAATAGCTAACACTCTAGATAACAGGCTCAAGATCCAAATGGATCTTGACAGATTTGAAAACTGGGCCCTAACTAAAAAAATGAAATTCCATGTAGAGAAAAGTAAACTTACATTTCTTACACTTAGGCAAGAAAAATCAAAAGTACACAAATAGATTGGAAGAAACCAGGCTTAATAGCAGTAAATGTGAAATGAATCTTGGAGTCTTCATGGACAACCAATTAAATATGAGCCAACAGTGTGCAGTGGCAGCCAAAAAAAGCCAATGCAGTCCTAAATTACATTAACAGAGGGATACAATCAAGATCACGTAAGGTACCAATACCATTATATAAAGCCTTAGTAAGACCACACCTAGAGTACTGCATCCAGTTTCGATCACCAGACTATGAAAGAGATGTTGAGATTCTAGAAGGAGTGCAGAGAAGAGCAACAAGGATGATTAGGGGACCAGAAGCTAAAACATACGAAGAACTGTTGCAAGATCTGGGCATGGATAGTCTAGTGAAAAGAAGGACCAGTGGTGACATGATAATAGTGTTCCAATATTTGAAGGGCTGTCACAGAGAGGAGGGGGTCAACCTATTTTCCAAAGCACCTGAAGACTGGACAAGGAATAATAGATGGAAACTGATCAAGGAGAGATTTAACCTAGAAATAAGGAGAAATTTTCTGACAGTGAGAACAATCAACCGATGGAACAGCTTGCTTTCAGAAGTTGTGGGTATTTCGGACTTCTGGCTGGCACCGCAGGACTTTGTGGGTGGTCTTTTTAGACCGCCAGTCCTGTGCTTTTGTGAAGCCGTTTTGACAGCGCAAAACGGCTGTCTGACGGTTTCGAAATCTCTCCTTTGGGAGAAGAAGGAGAGTAGAGCAGTCGGGGGGGAGGGGGTAGAGCTGTCCAAAAAGCCCCTTGGAGTGATTCCAGGGGTTAGAAGGATAAGCTCCCCGTTCAGCCCGACGAAGCTCCGAAGCCGGGACGACTCTGCCAAGACAGAGCCAGATGTCGCGACCGCCTCTGCATTCAACAAGAAGCTTAAAAGAATTCAAAAAGCAGACGGAGCAGAAGCAGGCGTACAGGCAAGAAAGAATTATTATCTAACTCCAAGCTACATTGTTTCTAACGGAAGTCAAGTGAGTGGAAGTTTTTACTTAATGGTGTCTTTGCTGTAACAACGAAAGTGAAAGCTAGTAACGAAAGTCTCGGCTGAGGCTTTTTGTGTATTGAACTGATTGAAGCTGCTGGAAATAGAGAAATAGAAAAACAGACTGAGAAGATTAATCTGTTTTAAAAGGACATTTTTTTTTACCAGTTTTAAAGCCCCTGAAAGTTGTTTTTGTGACTTTGTGCTTGTAAAAGGGGGAGAAGAGGAAAAAAGATTTTTAAGAAAGAAGAAATTAAAATGGCTTCCAAGCAAATGAAACCAGTAATTCCAAAAGTAGAAGGGGGCTCTCTTGTAGTTTCAGTTGTGACACAGAAGGCTCAACTTCCTGTAGACTCAAAAAATCAAGAGACTCCTATTAAAGATCTTAAAGAATTTATAACAGAAGCTATGAATAATCAAACAGCAATGATAGAAGAGAAATTGGAGAAATTTGAGGAAGAAATAAAGGAAGTTAAGGATGTTGTTACAAAAAAGTATAATGACATAAGAGAAGATATCTTACTAGCAGTATCTGGCTTGTCTAAACATCTTATTCAGTTGGATGAGAGAGTGGAAGAAATCAATGAGGCTAATTTAAATCTGGAAGCCAAAATGGGTGATGTAATGACTAAAACTGAGAGACTGGAAAATGAGGTGACTATGATTCAATACAGATCTATGGAGTTTGCCCTGAGATTGAGAGGAATGAAGGAGAATGTCGGAGGAATTTAAGAGACAGATGTGCAGAAGCTACAGCAGCAGTTATTGGAGCAAGAAAAGAGGACATGTTACATCAGATTGATAAAGCCTACAGAGTTAACTCTTGGGCGGCAAAACAAAGGCAATTGCCAAGAGATGTGGTGATTTATTTCATTGATAGAAGAATTAGAAATATCTTACAAGCTTCCTACAAAAACAAAATCCAGGTGTTTGGACAAGAAATTCAGATTTTGAAAGAGATTCCTCCTAAAATGTTAAGAGATAGAAAGGACTTTGGTTTTTTGGTAGAGGAGCTGAGAAGGCAACAACGAATGTACAGATGGGATGCACCAATAGGTCTAATAGTTACCTATGGTGGAGAGAGATACCACTTGAATTCAGTCTGGAAAGCGAAAGATTTTTATTTTAATGTCTTGAAGGCTGGACATTCATCCCCATCCAAGGAGGGCAAAAAAGAAAAAGAGATACCTCAACAGGAGAAAAATGGAAAACAGATAACTTATGCGGATGTGGCAGATGGAGGAAAAGTGCAAGAAGATCTTCCTTTTCCATTGAAGAAATTCACCACAGAAGAGGAAGAAAATATTTCATTATTTGAAACAATTTAAGAATGATGTTATTTGTTTACAAAAAACACATATCAAATTATTAGCTCAAAAATACTTAATAAATTCAAGACTAGGGACTCATTTTGTGGCCTCAGCTCCAGAGAAGAAGAATGGAATTGTTATTTATATAAAGAAAGGATTAACAGCTAATTTAATTGAGGCAGATGTGTATGGAAGATACATAGCAATAGAATTATTAACTCAAAATGGCAAGATGCTTTTAATTGGGATATATGCCCCAAACCAACAACAAGATAATTTTTATAGACATTTACATTCTAAAATAATACACTGGGATTATAAATCATTTATTTTAATGGGTGATTGGAATGGAGTAATAGATACGTTGAAGGATAAGAAGAGTACAAAACTAAAGAAAGAATTTTTTATTAATAATATGGATAAGGGTACCTCTATGGAAATGGTATGGGATGCAAGTAAGGCCTATATGAGGGGAGTTCTGATATATATGAATAATAAATATAAATTAAAGCAAACAAAGATGCGGAAAGAGATTGAGGAGGAAATAAAAAAGAAAGAACAATTATTAGTATGCAATCCAGGAGATATAAAAGTAAAGGAAACAATAAATATATTGCGAGGGCAATTTAAAATGTTAATGGCTGATCAGGTAGCAACTACTTTGCAATATGCAAAACATAATACTTTTTGTAATGCCAACAAACCAGGTAGATGGCTGGCTTATATACTAAGGAAGAAACAAAAATCACAAATTATTAGAGGTAAAGAAGTTTACCAACAAAATATGATTAAAAAAGCTTTTCTAGAGTATTATACAAAATTATATGCAAGAGACTCAATACAAGGTTCAGATATTGATAGATATTTAAAGGAGAATAGTAGTCTTGAATTAACAATGGAACAAAGGGAAGGTTTGAACCAACCTATAACCTCTGAAGAGATTAGTTTAGCAATTAAGCAATTAAAATTAGGCAAAACACCAGGAACAGATGGATTGACAGCTGTTTATTATAAGAATTTACAGTCTGAAAAGGTTGAACCACTTAGATTATTATTTTGTAGGATTCAATCGGGGGGGGGGGGGGATCCCACCCTCCTGGAGAACAGCTTTTGTCTCACTGATTCCAAAAGATGAGCAGAATGCTAAGCCAGAAAATTTCAGACCAATTTCACTCTTGAATACTGATTATAACTTTTTTGCTAAGGTATTGGCAAATGGATTAATGCAGTTATGCAACAACTAATTCATAATGATCAATCAGGATTTATAAAAGGTAGAAGATTATAGTCAAAAATATGACTGTATTTCAAAGAGAAGAGTTAGGAAGAATAACGGGTTTGAAATAGTTAAAAAGGTTAAATATTTGGGAATATATGTTGCAGTTTCAAATACAAAGTTATTTAAAAATAATTATGAAGTTCTTTGGCAAAAAGTGCAAAGGGATATGGAAAATTGGAAAAAATTGCAATTATTTCTATTGGGAAGAATAGCAGCAATAAAAATGAATGTATTACCTAAGTTTTTATTTTTGTTTCAAATGATACCAATGCTTAAGAAAGATGGGAATTTAAAAGAATGGCACAAAGGAGTTAATATCTTTATTTGGTCTGGGAAAAAACCTAGAATAAAATTAAAAATTATACAGGATGTTCGTGAGAGAGGGGATCTGAAAATGCTTAATTTAAGTTGTATTATGAAGCATCTGTATTAGTGCAAATTAGTGATTGGTTTAATTTAACTGAAGAAAGGATATTAAATGTAGAAGGATATGATTTGTTATACGGATAGCATGCTCATCTATTGTATGAGAAAAAATTGGATAAGGTTTTTAAAAGTCATATATTAAGGAATGCTTTGTTAAGGGTTTGGAAAAAGTATCAATACAAGTTAAACTATAGGATACCTATATGGGCAAATCCTAGACATGCAGTAGAAAATATAAGTATAGAACAAAAAATGGAGGTGATTACTTATAAGGAGCTTTTGTTTAATAAAATGGGTAATCTACAACTGAAGTCTTTAGAGGCATTGAAGGATGAAGGGACAATTTATACCTGGTTTCAGTATGGTCAACTCCAAGCTAGACGGAGGGAAGATCAAAAAATTGGTTTTATGCAAAGTGAGGAAAATTTGGTAAAACAGATTAGAGACCAGAGTCAAATGCATATTAAGAGATTGTATAATGCTTTATTGGAAATAGATTTGGAAATGGGACTGGTTAAAGATTGTATGATTAAATGGGCACAAAATTTTCAGGAACCAATAATGATGGAAACATGGGAAAAGATTTGGATTAGAAATGTTAAATTTACGCAAGCGCAAAATATAAGGGAAAATTTTTATAAAATGTTCTATAGATGGCATTTAGATCCCAAGAAATTGTCATGTATATACCCAAATATGCAACCCAAATGTTGGAGATGTGATTGTGATGATGCAACTTATTACCATATATGGTGGACCTGTAAGAAGATCAAAGCATTTTGGATAAAAGTTTGGTGGGTAATTCAAAATATTTTGAAAAAAAGATTGAAATTTACTCCACAATTGTTCTTATTGGGTATAATAACTGATCGTATAGTACTAGAGATTAAATTGATTTTAAACTTTATATCAGCAGCTAGGCTGTTGGTAGCGCAATATTGGAAGAAAGACTCTGTGCCTACTATAGAAGAATGGACATTGAAAGTAACAAACTTAGCTGAAATGGCGAAAATCTCAGCATATTTGAAGGATCATACGCAAGAGAGATACATTTTGGAGTGGAAAAAATGGATAGACTATGTTCAAAACAAGTACCAGACAAGAAGATATCAAACTGCGTATGCATGAGTGTAAAGATAATTTGGGTTATCTATGAGGGAGTTAAGGTTTTTTTTTCTGGGGGGGGGGGGTTTGTTAGTTTATGGATGGTTAGGTTAATTTAGTTCATGATTGTTCTTTTTTTTCTAATACCCTGTATTTCGCTCTGGGAAGTCGGGAGGGGGGGAGGGGAAGGGGGGGAAGCAGGGTGGGGGGTGAAAATGTTATTCTTTGTTTGTAAAACTTTTCAATAAAAAAAAAGAAGTTGTGGGTGTTTCATCACTGGAAGTTTTCAAGAAGAGACTGGACAGCCATCTGTCAGAAATGGTGTAGGGTCTGCTGCTTGGGCAGAAAGTTAAACTAGATGACCTACAAAGTCCCTTCCAATTCTGTTATACATTGGCAACATAAACTTTAGCTTGTCCCCTTCTGGCTTAGAGAAGCTAATAAGACAAAAATGTAAAGATTTATGATTTCTACTAAGATTTATCTTGAATTGTAATGATCAACTAAGACAGAGGGAATAAAGCTCATGTTCTATAGTTGCTATAATATACAACTGCCATTAGTATATCCAGCATAGGCAGTGGCAAAGTCCAAAGTATATTAAAGTTATCTAGCTTGTGCAGCCCAGTTCCAAACAGGTTGCAGCGCAGTTTTGGGCCAAGGGCCAGGGGTTAGAGACCCCTATCCTAATGGATCTTGAGGCCAAATGGCAGAGCCAGGTCTTCAGGCTTTTCCTAAATTTTACTGAAGTTTGTGGAACCAGTATATGATAGCTTGTGTTTATCCCTGCATAGCTTTTATAACTACAATATAAGAACAAATTAGCAGAAATAAAACAGTACATGCCAAATCAAAACAAAAAAGCCAAGAACTACCAAAACAAACTCATCATGAAAGAAACATCTCAGATACCATACCTTACTACTTGCTTTTGCAGACTTTTTCTTTTTTGAACTATCTTTCCAAAAAGATTCTAGGCTTATATATGCTTGTAAACTCCAGTCATATAGGCGAAGGCCAGTTACCTGTCAAAAACCAATGATATGATAGTAGTCATTTTAAGAGGTATACTTTGGCTTTATCAACTTCAATAAACAGTACATTTTTAAGTTTAGGTAAATAGTATAGCAAATCATGACATTGAGAGAAAAATCTGTAATTATAAAGTAAACAAGACAGAAAGAAATAACTGCTACTTTATTCAATTTATACTAAGATACCTTGATCATATACAAACATTGATATTCCCATTATACAACATTTTCAATTTCTCCAGTGTCACCATAAAAATGAATTTATAGGTCAGTCACAAGTATTGCTCAGTATGGCTTTGTTATAATATAAATAAAGTATATAGTTGAGGTTTATTTGGAAAAGGTAGCACAAAACAAAAAAAAAAGGATCTGATTTTCTTACCAAATTTGAAATAAACTGTAAGCAGAAATATTGGCTTACATTATTGCTTACAGAAACAAAGAGAAATTCCTGTGCCTATTTTACATAGCAACATTTTGCACTTAACCCCATATTGACAAGCAGTATTTCCAGAAAGCTTTTGAAGGGCCTCAAATCTGTATAGAGGAGAGGACAATTTTTTTTCCTTGTGTAAACACCCTTAAATTTCCATGCTGATTCAGCAGAAAACAAATTACAGAGTTACAAAATGTGAACAGATGTAGCTAAAACTATGATTTAGAGAAGTGTGAGACTTGACAGAAACAAATGAAAATATTTGTTTTCTCTGAGAACATTTAGTTTAAAAACTGTAATTCTGAATTTCAGCTGCAAAAGCAGGTATACATAAATTCTGCGTAATCATTAACAGAACCGAAAACTTTCACCCTTTAAACAACTTGAGTTACAATCATTTCACATTTAAAAGAATATTATACTTTCAGGACTCATATAATAGATGTCAAGAGTGATTCACTCTTCACTTGGTTATTTCTTTGCTCTCAGCTTGACTACAATCGTGAGGGGGATGGTTGGAATGTCTGGGGTAGAAATGGAATGCCAAGACTGCCTGCAGATTGTGAGACCCTGTTGCCAATCCCAAAATCATGCTGCGCGGGTGTTTAAACGATGCAAGCTATTCTCATAACAAAAGGAGCTGATTTAATTGGATAACACAATGAACTGAGGGGAATGGCCAAAAGGGAAAAGCAAGTTAAACTCTGTGGGCTTTCACGCGGGAAACTCAAAGATGGTTTTGTTTCTTCTGTGCCAATGTATTGTATTCAATAAAGTTTTATTTTTTGGGAATAACAATGTCCCAGGAGTTCTTTTTTTGGATTCACTACCTGGACAGATGACAATCTATAGAGCTTTGTTCTATGGTTTAGTATTTAGTGTTGGAAAATATTGTACTATCTCAAATTATATTCAAGAAAGGATGGCTATACAGTGCTAATATACTTTTTAAGCTGCAACTGATTAAGTAGACACACTTTATAGGCACCCCATAAAATGAATACACAAAGCTGCTGCAACTTGATATTCCAATATTTGTATTGTTGCATGAACAACATTATCAAGCTATTTGTTACTTAATTTTAGCATTTATAAAATAAACAAATTATTCAATTATGTAAAAAAAATTCTTCAACAGAAAAGGAAAACATAACTGATGAGAAAAGAAACTGCAGAAACACACAAAGTTTTTTCATAAGAGGCTCTGCAGAAAAAAATAGTGATATTAAGTATGTGCTAATAAGAACA
This sequence comes from Masticophis lateralis, assembly GCA_030761175.1. Lineage (NCBI taxonomy): Eukaryota > Metazoa > Chordata > Lepidosauria > Squamata > Colubridae > Masticophis > Masticophis lateralis. The sequence continues at coordinate 74,697,085 of JAUDYJ010000004.1, read as the reverse complement.
TTTGGTCTCCTGGATTATTCATTAAGGCAATAGAATTAGACTTACAAATCCCTAAGATCTTCTTAACTGATATGCTAGGATAAATAATAAATAATGATGAATTGAGACTAAGTAGACTCAACTATGTTTGTATATGTGTACACCCAGACATATTCACTCATGTCTATATTTACACTATATTTACCCAACACTTTGGACTAATTATATTATTTAAGTAAAATTACAAGATTTCAAGAAATATAAGGGTACATAAATAAGAAGGATTATTTTCAATAATTACCTTGGCAACAGCAACTGTTTGCTGTGGATAGTAGACAGCAATACCAATCCCCACGAAGCTTATTGGATATACCAATCTTTTAATTTTAGAACCTATTCCATAGAAGAAATGTTACTTTTAATGTGTGATATACTGAGTAAGATGAAATCAAATGGGCTTACTTACTTATTTATTTAGAATACAGCATACAATGTCAGGGAAATCTACAAATGCTACACACAATGCAATCCCGATAGCCTAAATTGATGGTTCATTCTATTTAGTGCAAGTGTGCCTATCCTTGGTGCACCATAGGGGACAAATTAGTTTACACTAGCTGACTAGCGGTTTTTAGGTTGCTGACTTTTCCAGGCTCCTCTGCTTGTCTCATCTCACCTTGCCTCGTGTTGCGCTGTCTCGCATCCTGCTAGGTCCAGAGCCGGCTTCCCACAAATGTAGCTAGGTTTTTCCTATCAAAATGGTATTCATTTATCTACTTGCAATATTGCATGCTTTCAAATGGTAGGACCTGGGAAGAAAGCAACGGGAGCACACACTGTCTCACAGAGCTGGGCTCGAACTGCCAGTGTGCAGACCATTTCTGGCCAGCAGTTCCAGTGTCATTAAGCCACTGCATCACAGTGTTCCCAAAGGGGCATATTCTCAGCCAGATGAATTACTTTGGCAATAAGTAGATTGGGGAAAGTATGTTAAATGATGGCAATTAGATATAAAGATATAGGAAAACAGAATAGTGAAGAGCAAAGGAATACTAAAGATGATGCAAGCCTGGCTTTGGTCATTGAAAGACCCTACCCACATATTCTTAATTTATAATTCAGTCTTCAAATTCTAAAACATCTTGAAAAGTACATATTGTCTAGCTACATAGATAGATTCAACAAGTGATAAAAGACTTGCTCTGGCAATTAAATGCTGTTTATGAATAACCAGTGTTTATACTGTGTCATTCATTTATCAATCTAGCCCAGAAGGATCTCTGATTAATAGCAGAGACAAGGTTTAGTCAGGATTCTTTTCTACCTCTACTTTATCTACTAGAGACTGAGAACTTATACCATATACAACATATACCTTATAGCTAAGCCATGATCTTTAACATATGAATTCAGCAACAATATGAAAACAATGCTTACTTGTGATGTATCTCTATTATATACATAGTAATTGATGGCTTTAACAGAGGATCATGATTTATGTAATATTCTGTACAAGAATATGTACATTCTCACTGTATAAAAATGACCCATTAAATGCATAATCATCATGTTCCTTAATGGAATTTACTTTTAAATTAGTTGGTACAATTGTTGGTTTGTTGGTATTTTTACATCTTTATTATACATGGTCCTCTTGTCTGAAACATGTTGAGCTTATTCCAAATAAATTCTAATGCTGATGTATTGAAATTTTTATTTGTAATTTAATGATGGTAACACTCTGGTTGAGCATCACAGTATCAATTAATTGTATATTGCACTTTAAGTTCTGCTTTGCTGAAAGAGAAAATGGACACCAACATTTGAACAAACATTGAAAACAAACATACCTCTTGCCAAGAACAATCCAACAATACCAGCAAAACCTATAACACCAAGCCTTGGATAAAATCCTGGAGGTGGAGCTTTGATGATTTCATAACTCTCTTTAAAAAAAACAGCATTACATTACCTATTTATACCTATTTACTAGAGCATTTAAATATTATTCCAGACTTTAAATTATTTTTATGTTTCCATTATCAATAGCTAGTTACAAAATTAGAAATACATTTGATATATTGATATCTAATATAATAAAGTTATATTAATTAAGAAGATAATTGTGCGGTGTCCTTGTTGTTGGTAGGTTGGTGACAAACTTGTTGGTAGGTTAGACTAAGAAACAATGACTAAGAAGTATCAATCAACTTTTATGTTTAACTGGGATTTGAACCAGGTACACCTGCCATAGTCAAATATTAACAATTGGTTCTTTTGTTTTCTGTTCTTTACTGTTGTCAGTGTTCATTGGTAATTAGCATATCAAGATCCATTTCCCAGGTCAGCATTACATTTGAAATGTAACTGTATGGTGGGTTTTTTTGTTATTTAAAAAGCTGTTTGTTCTCTTGGAATTTCCTGAAATTTAGATTGGAAATTTAAAAAAAATTAAATGTAATTTATTTGTTTTGCATTCAGATTAAGGTATTTAAAATTTTGATCAAATTTTAGACTTTTTATTAGATTGACACACATTATCATACAAGTAAATATAATATATTATACATTACTTTCTTGAAATCCCTTCCTCTTCAATGTGTGTTCTGTGAAAGGAGGAAGGTTAAGGAATAGGACGAAGTTTAAAGAAATTGTGTGCTTTTTTTTACTGCACCCACTCAGAGTGGCGAGATTGAAGAGGAAAGGATTTATAGAGTAAGGTATTTGCATAGTGTGCCCGTTTGAAGCTGTCAGTGCAATTTATTGCTTTTGATATGTGGAAGAGCAAATAGCTTATTCTCTTGTAATTCCTTCCTCTTCAATCTCCCCACTTTGAAGGAGAAAATAACACAGATCAGTATATGTGACAAGGTCTACGGAGTGAATTCTCGGGTGGCAAGGCAAAGGAACTTGCCTAGAGATGTGGTGATCTACTTTACAGATAGAAGAATGAGAAATGATATTTTGCAAAAGTCTTTTGTTTCTACTATTCAAGTGGATGGAAAGGAGATTGGGATCTACAAAGAATTGCTGCCTAAGATGTAAAGAGATAGAAAGGACTTTGGATTCTTGGTGACTGAGTTGAAGAAACAACAGATTCCATTTAGATGGGATGCCCCAGTTGGTATAATACTGAGGTACCAAGGAGAGAGATATCGATTAAATACTGTTGAAAAAGCGGAAGAATTTTATTTCAGTGTTCTTAAAACTGGTGCAGCATCTCCACGTACATCTTCAGTGTTAGCTATAGAGGAGGGTGATAAAAAGAAGGAATTTGAACAAGAGTCTGAAGAACAGCAGAAACAGGTGGAGGTGGAGGCAATGGAAACACAAGGCGCAACAGGGGGCTTTTTGGATGAACCATTGCTGGATTTTTCTTCAGAGGCTAGAAGTGGGCCACCCAGAAATACAAGAGAGGTGGCATTGGACCTCGAATTGTTGTTGCATGAACCTAAAGATCAGCGTATAACTCGAGCAACCTACAAGCAAATTTTAGAGAAACAACAGCAGCAGAGGTCTGTGCCACCACAAGATAAGAAGGGTGTCAATGGTAAACCACAGAAATCTGAAGCTATGGGAGGAACCAGGCCGAAGACTACCACTTTGGAACAGAAACTTCAGCAAATGCTCTTAGCGCTTCATGAGACCACAAATGACAATTAAATTTTTATCTTGGAATGTGAATGGATTGAATTCACCACAGAAAAGAAGGAAAATATTTCATTATTTGAGACAATTTAATAATGACGTTATTTGTTTGCAAGAAACCCATATAAGAATACAGGATCAAAAATATTTGATAAATTCTAAATTAGGTGTACAATTTATAGCTTCAAATTCGGAAAAAAAGAATGGTGTTGTGATTTACCTAAATAAAAGACTGTCAGCTAAAATTATAGAAGCAGATGATTGCGGAAGATATATAGCAATCGAATTAAACACACAAAATGGTCCAATTTTGGTGGTTGGCATTTATGCTCCCAACCAGCAACAAGAAAACTTTTATAAATTATTATACTCTAAAATATTGCAATGGAATTATAGATCTATCTTACTTATGGGAGATTGGAACGGAGTAATAGATCTCAAAAAAGATAAAAAGAGCTTGGCAAAGTCATGTGCTAAACTACCACAAATTTTTTTCGATATGAAAGAAGATTTGGAGTTGAAAGATATATGGAGAGTGCACAACCCAAAAGAATTGGATTTTACTTTTTTTGCAGATTGACATAGATCCTTCTCCAGGATTGATTTCATCTTAATTACAGCTGATTTACTTTTAAAAACAAAGAAAACAAAGATATTTCCGAGGACTCTAACTGACCATAGTCTGGTATGGATAGAAATGGAAATGGGAAAGAATGAGAGAAGATCACGGAGAGTAAATGAAAACTTGTTCAGATATGAAAAGAATGTAAATGAACTTAAAAAACAAATGAAATAATTTTTTGAAATGAATTTGAATAAGGGTACCCCTATTGAAATCGTTTGGGATGCGAGTAAGGCGTATATGCGGGGGATACTGATTTATATGAATTCTAAACATAAATCAAATCAACAAAGGAAAAGATTAGAAATGGAAGGAGAGATAAAGAAAAAAGAACAATTACTTATAAAAAATCTGATAGATAAAAAACTACAAGAAATTATAAAACTCATGAAAGACCAATTTCAAATGCCTATAGCGGAACAAGCAGCAACTAATCTACAATTTGCAAAACATAATACATTTAGTAATGCTAACAAACCGGGCAGGTGGCTGGCTTACACACTGAGGAAACAGCAGAGCTCTCGTGTTATTGGTAGTATTGAGCATGGAGGGAAGGAAGTTTTTCAACAAAGTCTAATTAAAGAAGCCTTTTTAAATTATTATACTAAACTATATGCCAAAGATGATATACAGAATGAACTTATAGATAAATACTTAGAAGATAGGAGAGTCACGAAAATCTTTAGGGAGCAAAAGGAAAGAATGAATCAACTAATAACAGCCGAGATTATTTTTGCAATTAAACAATTGAAAACAGCCAAAGCTCCAGGGATGGATAGCTTAACAGCGGTGTATTATAAAACTTTACAAGCAGAAATGATTGAACATCTTAAAGACTTATTTTGTAGCATACAAAAAGGGGGTAAAATACCCCCTTCATGGAAAGCAGCCTTTGTTTCATTGATACCAAAAGAGGAAGGTTCTACAAAACTGGAAAATTTCAGACCAATATCTCTCCTGAATACGGATTATAAAATTTTTGCAAAAGTATTAGCCAACAGATTAATGCCAGTTATGCAAGAGGTGATTCATCATGATCAAGCTGGATTTATAGAAGGCAGGTACATGAAGGATAATGTGAGGCAAATTATAGACTTATTGGAACATCTTGACAAGAGTAAACAGATCCCTAGAGTGCTGGTGTTTTTGGATGCAGAAAAGGCCTTTGATCGAGTCAATTGGAACTTTCTATTTTATTTATTTATTTATTTATTTATTTATTTATTTATTTATTTATTTATTTATTTATTTATTAGATTTGTATACCGCCCTTCTCCTTACGGACTCAGGGCGGTGAACAGCCGAAATAAAAATTCAATACATAAAAGTTAAAAATTAAAACACATATACATTAGGCTGAGAATTAAAACCAAATAAATATTAAAATGCGGCAACGCTACAAACATTAAAAATTTTAAAATTTTAAAAATTCTAAAAATGCAACAGGGATCAGGCTAAACCGGCAAGTTGAAAAAGATGCGTCTTCAGGGCCCGACGAAACGTCCGGAGGTCGGAGATAATTCTCAATTCTGGAGGAAGATCATTCCAGAGGGTGGGGGCTGCCACAGAGAAGGCTCTCCCCCTGGGGGTCGCCAGCCGGCATTGTCTGGCTGACGGCACCCTGAGGAGGCCCACTCTGTGGGAGCGAACCGGCCGGTGGGAGGCAATTGGCGGCAGAAGGCGGTCCCGTAAGTACCCTGGTCCTAAGCCATGGAGCGCTTTAAAGGTCATTACCAACACCTTGAAACGCACCCGGAACTCCACTGGCAACCAATGCAGCTCGCGCAGGAGAGGTGTAACGTGGGAGCGCCCCGATGCTCCCATAATTCCCCACGCGGCCGCATTCTGTACCAGTTGGAGCCTCCGGGTGCACCCCAAGGGGAGCCCCATGTAGAGAGCATTGCAGTAGTCCAGGCGAGAGGTGACGAGTGCCTGAGTGACTGTGCGCAGGGAGTCCCGATCTAGAAAGGGCCGCAACTGGCGTATCAGGCGAACCTGATAGAAAGCCCCCCTGGCCACAGCTGTCGTATGATCCTCCAAGGACAGCCGTGGGTCCAGGAGGACGCCCAAGTTGCGCACCCTTTCCGTGGGGGCCAATGATTCGCCCCCAATGACCAGCGATGGTGTCAGCTGGCTATATCGGGACCCCGGCAGCCACAGCCACTCGGTCTTGGAGGGGTTGAGACGAAGCCTGTTTCTCCCCATCCAGACCCGCACAGCTTCAAGGCACTGGGACATCACTTCCACGGCATCGTTGGGGTGGTCTGGGGTGGAGATGTACAGCTGAGTATCGTCAGCGTACTGATGGAACTCCACCCCAAAACCACGGATGATCTCACCCAGCGGCTTCACATAAATGTTGAACAGGAGGGGCGAGAGGACCGACCCTTGCGGCACCCCACACACTAGGCGCCTCGGGGTCGACCGCTGCCCCCCTGTCAACACTGATTGCGACCGGTCGGAGAGGTAGGAGGAGAACCACCGTAAAACGGTGCCCCCCACCCCCAGTCCCTCCAACCGGCGCAACATGATACCATGGTCGATGGTATCAAAAGCCGCTGAGAGGTCTAACAGCACCAGGATAGAGGAGTACCCCCTACCCCGGGCCCTCCAGAGATCATCCACCAACGCGACCAATGCCGTTTCAGTGCTGTATCCAGACCTGAAGCCGGACTGGAGCGGGTCTAAATAGACAGCTTCATCCAGGTACCGAGGGAGCTGCCACGCAACCACACTCTCAACAACCTTCGCCAAAAAGGGAAGGTTGGAGACTGGACGATAATTAGCCAAAATAGCTGGGTCCAAGGAGGGCTTCTTGAGGAGGGGCCTCACCACCGCCTCCTTCAAGGCAGGCGGTAGGGCACCCTCACTCAAAGAAGCATTTATAATCTCCTGGAGCCAGCCTCGTGTAACCTCCCGGGAGGCCAGCACCAACCAGGAGGGACACGGGTCCAATAAACATGTGGTTGCGTTCAGTCTTCCCAGAGTCCTGTCCACGTCCTCGGGAGCCACAGGATCGAACTCAGCCCAGATAACACTCTCAAGACATGCCTCAGTCACCCCGCCTGAACCAACCCAGTCAGCGGCCAAATCATCCCGAATCTGAGTTATTTTATCATCCAGATATTGAACAAAGTCCTCAGCATGACCCTGTAAGGGATCCTCCCGCGCTCCCAGATGAAGGAGGGAGCGGGTCACCCTAAACAGGGCGGCTGGGCGATTATCTGATGACGCGATAAGAGTCATTTTTGTTAAAAGACTTTAACAAAAATGGACTTTGGGGACCAGTTTGTTCAGGCGGTTTCAGCAATTTACCAAGAGTAAACCACACAAATTATCATTAATGGAAGTCTAACTACAAACTTTAGTATAGAAAAAGGAACAACACAAGGTTGTCCATTATCACCATTGTTGTTTATTTTAACTTTAGAAATCTTGTTGAACACAATACGGGATTCGAGTACTCTGAATGGAATAGCTATAAGGCAAGAGGATTACAGAACAAGGGCATTTGCAGGTGATCTGGTTGTTACCTTAACACGGCCGATGGAATCAATAATCCAGATGAAAGATATTATAGAAGAATATGGTATGGTATCAGGATTCAGACTGAACCAGAGAAAAACCAAGATGATAGTTAAAAATATGTCAGAAGGTCAAAAGAAGGAATTTGAAAAGAAGGCAGGATTCGAAATAGTAGCAAAGGTGAAATATCTAGGAGTCCAAGTTGCAGCTTTAAATATAAAAGTCTTTCAAAATAACTATGAAGTGTTGTGGCGAAAGGTGCAAAAAGATATGGAAAATTGGAAAAAGCTGCAGCTATCTTTACTTGGAAGAATAGCAGCAGTTAAGATGAATGTTCTACCTAGGTTTTTATTCTTGTTTCAAATGATTCCGGTGCTCAAAAGTGATAAACATCTGATGGAATGGCAAAAAGGAGTGAATAAGTTTATTTGGAATGAGAAAAAGCCGAGAGTAAACTGAAAATTATGCAAGATGTTCGTGAAAGGGGTGGCCTTAAACTTCCAAACCTACGATTGTATTATGAAGCAGCAGCGTTGACACAAGCAAGTGAATGGTTTCGAATGACAAGGACTGAAATATTGAATATAGAAGGCCACAACTTGGAATTTGGTTGGCACACATATTTATTTTATGAAAATAAAGTTGATAAAGTGTTCAAGAATCACATACTTAGAAATTCCTTGATGAGAGTATGGAAGAAGCACCAGCTTAAATTGGATTACAAAATACCTTTGTGGTTGGATCTTGGTCATATTACACGGAATATAAAGTCACTCGGGGGGATTTTATATAGATACTTTTTGAAGATGGGGGCAGATGGAAATTAAAGCCACTTAACACTCTGTTGGAAGAAGGGATTAATTTAACTTGGTTACAGTATAATCAACTTCTATTGAGATGGAGGGAGGATCAAAAAACCAGTTTAATGACGCATGAAGAGGAATTGGTGAGACAGATAAAAGAGAAAGGCCCAATTCATATTAAGAGGGTTTACAATATACTGCTGGAAAGAGACTCTGAAAATGAACTGGTTAAAGACTGTATGATAAAATGGGCACAAAACTTTGCAGAACCAGTTATGATGGAAACATGGGGAAAGATATGGGTCCAGAATGTTAAATTTACTCAGTCACAGAATTTGAGGGAAAAAGTTTTATAAAATGTTTTATAGGTGGCATTTAGATCCTAAGAAATTGTCATGCATGTATCCTAATGTTCAGCCAAAATGTTGGCGATGTGATTGTTTAGATGCTACATATTACCATATATGGTGGACTTGCAGGAAAGTGAAGGATTTTTGGATCAAAATTTGGTGGGTTATGCAAAATGTTTTGAAGAAGAAACTTCAATTTTCTCCAAAATTGTCTCTATTGGGTATAGTTAAGGACTTTTCACTGAACGAAAGAAAACTGATATTATATATGATTACAGCAGATAGGTTATTGATTGGTCAATACTGGAAAAAAGATATCTTACCTACTATTGAAGAATGGACTTTAAAGGTGGCCAGCTTTGCAGAAATGGCAAAGATATCAGCATATTTAAAAGACCGGACTCAAGAAACTTTTGTGTGGGAATGGAAGAAATGGATAGATTATGTGCAGAATAAATATCAAACAAGGAAGTATCAGATACTTTTAGCTGAATGTTATGTAGAAATTTATAGTATAGACAGGGGGCAGATTAGTTGGGGGGAATTGCATGATATGATATGATTTGGATTTCACCTTGGGAAGTCAAGGGGGGGAGGGGAGGGTTAGGGAGGGTCAGGGGGGGAAAAGTGGAAAAATTTGTATTTGTAAAACTTTTTCAATAAAAAAAAAGGGTGGTATATGACCTTATTCATAAAACAATCATAAGCAGCAGGAATGTAAGCAGATTGAATAAAGAAGTGATAGTACTTTAAAAATATGTACGGTAACACAAACACATAAGAGTATATTATAGTATTTCCGAAATGTGTATAGTTTAATTTCTGGAAACATGCTCTCACCTTTAACATATTCACAGGCCTTTTCTACCTTAGGCATAATTTTCCCAGTACAGTCCTAAGGAGGGCAAAGTTGAAACAACTATTAGTATGTTAAAATATTGCAGCATTTCTTCCAAAGCAATTTAAATATGGGTATATAAGTACTGAAATTATTGTGTTTAAAGTTTAGATTGCAAGAGAAACAGATTCTACTCATATAATTTCTGCAATAAAAGTTACATGTTTATACAAATTATTCAGTTCTTGGGATGGTAACAAAATTAAATACTATACCTGAACCCAAGCTGCATATGGTGCCAAAGAATGCCGCAGATGAGAAATAGTTTCTTCCAGTTGTGATTCTTGATCTTCCACATACTTTGATTTTGGTGATGGACTGGTATAGAGTGAAAGCTGTAAATAGCAGTAAATAGTTACTACTTATGTTCTAATGCTGTGTTTCCCCGAAAATACGACCTACCCGAAAAGTAAGGAGTAGCCTGATTTTTTGGGGGTGGGCATAAGACCTACCCCAAAAATAAGCCCTAGTGAAGGGGGTGGGGGTGGCCAGCACAGGAGGCAGACCTTCCCTTCTCCGGTCACCTCATGGAGGCTCAGCCCCTTAATTGCGGCCCGCGGATCAGCTGTGCCAGCGAGGTCTGGGCAACTCGGCCCAGATTTCTGGAACACCTCCCCAACTGCCGGCCTGCCAGGGTCCCCTTTGCCGGTGGTCACACTTCCCTGCATGAGCTTCATGGTGGCCCTACAGCAGGACAGAGGAAGGGGGGGGAGATTGCTCCTTCCACCTTTGCACCCCAGAACCCCGTCTTCCCTAGCTGCCAAGCCCTCTGCCTGCATCCTTTTCACTAGAGCAAGACGCACAATTCAATAATGATATTAACCGTGGAGGCCTCCCAGTGTAACGCTCTGCCATAGCTTCGGAGCAAACCTCCTCCTTTCCTGCACAGGAAAGTACATCCCCAAAATGTACATCCCCAAAATGCTCAATCCAAAGACTTCAGCCTTGCAAGCCTTCAGCCTGGGATATGTGTCTGTGCTCAGATTCCAAAGAAAGGAAGATTTGCAGGAAAAACCCCACCCCTCATTTTCCTGCCGATCATTCTTTACTTGGGATCGCAGCACAGATGCACATCTCCAAAATGCTCCAGCCAAAGCCTTCAGCCTTGCAATCCTGCGATGTGCATCTGTGCAGGGCTCCCAAGGAAAGAGCGATCCGATCCAAGCTCGCAGAGTTATCCAGAGCTGGCTGCAATGTGCTCTCTCTCTCACACACACACAAACACACACAAACACAAACTAAGGTCCCTCACTCCTACAGGACAGCCACATCCCTTCACTAACCTGCTTTCCAGCTCCGTTCTCCATTGCGCGTGCATGGCAAGAAAAGTAATCTGTGGGACTACAGTTAAAAAAGTAGTTCAGACCTTCAAACTTCTCATGAAAAAAAGATCTCGCAAAGTTGGAAGGCCTGAACTATCGTATTTTTTTTACCATAGTCCCACAGACTACTTTAGTTGCCCTGCATGTGGCAGCAGAAAACGGAGCTGGAAAACAGGTTAGTGAAGGGATGTGGCTGCCCTGGAGGATGGAGGGGGAGGTGAGGGTTTGGCATGGGTGACCTGGCTGAAGAGTGTGCTGGTGCAGGGAGCTTGGGGCAGTTCCACACTCCCTGCCTTGCTTCATCCTCCACCTCCCCATTGCCTCTCTTTGTTCTTTGCAACATGCAGCCTCTCACAGTAACGAGAATTGCCTGCAATGTGAGAGACTGCACATTGCTTCTCGGCGGGGGAGGCTTACCCAGGTCCCCTCTGCCATTTCTCTCTCTCTCTCTCTCTCTCTCTGTGTCTCTCATATACACAGAGAGACATTTGATCACTTAAACTGCTACACACTTTTCGCCCAGAGGGAGACAAAGCAGGCAAAAAGTGTTGGGTGCCCAATAGGTGCTGGCTTGCATTGTCAAGTGATTGGGCTGCTGAGTGCTGGCCTGCACGCCTACTCAGAACTGCAGGTGCTGGGCTATAGCTGTGCTGAACCCAGTGCTTTACAGGCCCTGGCCCTTGTGGCCACTGCAGCTCTCATGCTGGCTCTGCGAGGCAAGTGTGGAGCTGCCCCTAGTCGCCTATGGCAGCTCTGCAGCCACCTCACCTTCCTCCCAGCCTAGCCTACCACCAAGCCCTGGTTACTACCCAGCAGCCTCCAATACCTCTCACTGGAGCTACCCCACACACAGCTGGCATGAGAGCTGCAGCACCCACCAGAGCCTGGGCTGCAGCCCGGTGCCTGCAGCACCGAGTAGGTGTGCAGGCTGGCGCTCAGTAGCCCAAGGGAGACCCCTTCCAGCCGGAGTTCCGTGTCCAGCCAGGGAGTGGTTCCCAGGACCGCCTGATTCTCAACCAAACAGCAGCATGGTTGCAGGAGGCTTCCTGCCCACCTGAAAGAAAGGCTGTGTTGCATAAAGGGGCTTTCCCCACACAAGACCCTCTAAAGCACTGAACTGCGGGCTCCACCCCAGGGAGCCTCAATCGGGGCTGAGCTCTTGACATACCCCAGCCTCCACCCTCCAGGAGGACAAAAAGCCCCTGCAAGGCCAGCAACAGCATGGGCAGCCGCTTAGCCGCTTGGCTAGCAGCACGCGGCCAAGAAGTGTCCCAGTAGGGCAGGTGGAGGCCAAGGCATGCCAAGGGTTTGGCCCGTTGCAGCTGCAAGCAAGCAGACAGTGGGGTGGGGGTGGGGCAACAGTAGCTGTGCTTCCACTCCTGTTGGCCTCTGCGCTTGCAGCCTCTTGCATGTTAAAAAAATAGGACCTCCACGAAAAAAAGCCTGAGTGCTTATTTTGGGGCCCAAAAGAAAATAAGACCAGGTCTTATTTTCCAGGAAACATGGTAAGTGTGTATTGGGGGGGTTCTCCACATGGGAAATTCTTCTAGATAAATCACAATGAGACAGCATTGCAACAGTGCAACACACCTTCATAAAAAAGAATAACTTCATTAGAAAAGAAGAAATCTAAATTATGAATCTACATACTGAAATTAGATAATGAATGAATAAGAAAATCATTTAGAGAAAAGATAGACTCATACCTCATCAACTTTTAATAGGTTCTTTTTGGAGGATTTATTCTCAGCAGAATCAGCATATACATGTACAGCAAGCAAACTTAAGGTACCAGGTGCAGCAATCAACTGCCTTATCTAAATATAATAAAATGGGAATATTTCATATGTTCCAATGCAATTGAACAGATACATATTCACAATTCAAACATGAATTAAGCAACTTTATTGTCATGAGTCTGCACAGTTTTAGTAAAGTAGAAACTGAAAGATGCATATAAATACACAAAAGCACATTTTTGAGTCTCAATAAGGCTTTTCCTGGAATCTCCTGTACTTTTGTGTATTACCATGTTTCCCCAAAAATAAGACTTGGCCTTATTTTCTTTTAGGCTTGAAAATAAGCACTCGGGCTTATTTTCGGGGAGGCCTTATTTTTTTAAAGTGTAGGAGGAGGCGAGCGCAGGGGGCGACAGGAGTGGGAGCGCCGATACCACTGGCACTGCCCTCTCTGTCCCACTGTCTACTTGCCCACGGTTGAAATGGGCCAACCTCTAGGCATGCCATGGCCTCCACCTGCCCTGCCTGCTGGTCTTGCTGCTGCTGGGACACTTCTCAACCGCAGCACCTCACAGGAAATCTTCGCCCTTCTGGCAGGGTGAGTGGAGGCCAGGGTGTGCTGAGAGCTTGGGCTGCAGGCAAGCAGACAGTGGGACAGAAAGGGTGGGGCCAGTGATAGCTGCCCAAACACTTTTCACCCTGTGGGAGATGAAACTTTGTCTGTTTGCAAAGGGGATGCTTTGAAATGGAGCTAATAGCTCCATTTCAAACCATCCCCTCGGCAAGCACACAAAACTTTTGAGACTCTGTCATTTCTCTGTCCCGGCAAAAAGTGTTTGTCACCTATGGAGTGCTTGGGAATGGAGGAAATTGCTTTGTCTCCCTCTGGGTGAAAAGTGTGCAGCACAGCCAGGTGGTGGCGGAGGTGATCCCAATGCGCTGCCCACTCCGTCCCACCATCACTCAGCTTTCCTGTAGCCATGCCGAAGAGCTATCTACACAGGGCACTGGGATTGCCTGGCTCCCCCATGCCCCATGCCTCTGCCTCCACCTGCAGCTGGTGCTGCCATATAAGCCTCCTGTGAGTCAGGCAGCCGTGCAGCACATCCGGATCACCTGTCTTCTCCCCCCCCCCACCTCTGCCTCCATGCTTGGACTTATCGGTATTTGCGCTGTGCCAAGGGGCCGGCTATTGTGTTGGCCATACCCATTCCCCGGGCTTATTTTTGGGATAGGGCTTATATTAGGCCCACTCCAAAAAATCAGGCTTGTTTTTTGGGTGTGTCTTATTTTCGAGAGAACACAGTATGACAAATATGTACGTTTCTATTTAAGATAGAGTTGAAACCTGTATTATTGAAAGAAAAAATGCTACAGGAGCCAGGAACTTAAAACAAAGCACTGGGCTGATCGTGGAGGAAAAGCAAATGACATTTTTCAAGAAGAGATGTAAACATGTTTTTGAAAAGAATTCATTCTCTTGATCAAATTACAAGGTTCGGTTTTTATCATCAATTAGTATTTGCTTTGGACACCAATCCTAGAAACAAGGGAGTGGCAGATGTTCCTTGTACAGCAAGATTCACTTTTATTCAAATGGTTCATCAGGGATAACTCTCCGTTTGGAAGTTCAACGCTTCTACAATTTCCTCAAAAATAGCAGAAGTTTAAAACAAAGCCAAAACATGAACGCATACAACTAAGTCTTAATATTATTTGCCATTAACATGTAGAGTTCAAAACTCAAAAACAATCACATCACCATTACATATGTGCAGGTCCCTGTGCAAAATACACAGGATGCTTTTAAAGTAGCCACAGTGAGCTTTCAAGGGAATGCAGTTACTAGTATTAAGGACTCAGCTAAAGGAACAGTGATCTGCCTTAGGTAGAAACCATACAAATTGTAAGGGATGGTAAATGTTCTTCTAACATAAAAGGAGGTAAGCCTACTTTAAAAAATACAATTGCAACTGTGGTTTCCCTGTGTGTGGGAAATGGGTCTCTCTTTTCCTCCCTCCGTCTCTCTCATTTCTGTTTCTCTCTCTTTTTCCTCTCCCTCTCTTTTCTTTCTTTCTCTCTTTCTTTTCTTTCTTTTCTCTCTCCCCATTCTCTCATTTTTGCTGGAGGCAGTGGTAGGTAAGGAGTGGGGTGCTAGGCGCATTGCTGGGCCTGCCACTCTTTTTGCGGTAGACATCAACGTTACCGGTAGGGGCACGAGGGACATTGCTGGGCCTGCCACTCTTTTTCCAGTGGCCATCAGTGTTACCGGTGGGGACTGTAAGGGTATGTGGGGTAGGTAGGTACAGAAATGAGAGGGATGGAGGGAGGAAAAGAGAGACCCATTCCCCCCACACAGGAAAACCACAATTGCAAACCCTAAGCCCATACACAGGGAAACCACAATGCCAAATCCCAACCACCACACCCCAGGGTTTTGGATTAATGGATTTAATTATCTAAAATGACTTTTATTTTGACCCCCAGACAAGATGAGTTCAAAAAGAAAGAGCTACTCCATGGAATTCAAGAAAGGAATCATGGAGGATTTTCAGGGCAAGAATCTGGCAGCTTTCTGCAAAGAGAAGATGCTGGATGTCCGTATGGTCCAAAAATGGAGAGTAGAATACAATAACCTGAGTCAACAGGTGCAGGAGGAAAATGGTAAGAAGTACAAGTGTGAATCAGGTCAGCAATCATTATTTCCTGAACTTGAAGACAGCATCTCTGAATGGATCACTGACAGGAGAGCAAAGGCTTTGGTTGTACGCAGGGCTGATATTCAAGCATTTGCCCTTGCAATGGCACCTGGGTAATGGAAATTACCCAGGAACAATTCAAAGCCTCTCAACATTGGCTGGATAGCTTCCTTCAGTGACATGAACTGTCTCTGAGGAGATCTATCTTGCTGTTCAAGATGGAAGATGGTGAACTTGTCAAACGGGCACTTGCATTCAAATTGTTTGTTGATGGCACTGACTTTTCCAAGTACCAGCTATCGAACATAATTGCCATGGACGAAACTGCAAGGAGCTCAAACAACAATTGATCAAAGGGGTGCCACATTGATTTATATTCCCTCAACGGGATATGAAAGCGCACGTGTGACGTGCATATTGGCTATTTGGCTGGATGGAACCAAAGTCACACCGCTAATAATCAGCAACGGAAAGAAGGACAAAATTGAAAGGGTTTCAGGGATTTACGTCTTTGAAACTGAAAAGGCCTGGTGCACCCAAGCAGCTATCAAAAAGTGGGTGGAACTAATGCTCCCACTTGTTGTGCGAGGAGGCCAAAGAGGCATGGTGGTGTGGGATTCAGCCAGCACTCACCATGCCAAGGACATGAAAAAATTTCTTGCCCAACGTAGGAGTGATCAAATTATGATACCTGCAAGAATGACAAGCTATCTCCAGACACTGGACATTGCTATCAACAAGCCGTTCAAGGACAATCTCCACATCCAAATGAATACACTGAACACAGAATGGTAAGAAACCAGCAAGACAATTTTGTGAATCCTGGGCTTCCAGAACTTGTGAATTGGGTTAAGAATGTGTGGGACAAAATCAGCAACACCGGTGTTGCCCATGCAATTTGAGCAGGCTACATGGACAGGAGGTATTCTTTTAAGGAAACCGCTACACTAAGCATGAGCGATTGGGACCAATGGTTTTTAATAAAACTGACTCACAAGGAACTCAAACTGGAATTCAGTATGTGGACATTTTTGATGATGTTACAGAAGGTGACATGACTACCATATTGGAATAAATCGTTGAGTTTGAATAAATTGATTGTTGTACCATACATGAGCATTGTGGTTTCCGTGTGTGTGGGAAATGGGTCTCTCTTTCCCTCCCTCCCATTTCCGTTTCTTTTTCCGCTCCCTCCCTCTTTTCTTTTTCTTTCCTTTCTCTCTCTCCCTCCCATTTCTGTTTCTCTTTTTCCTCTCCCTTTTCCTTCCCTTCCTTCGTTCCTTTCCTTCCTTCCTTCCTTCCTTCCTTCCTTCCTTCCTCTTTCCTTCCCTTTCTCTCTCCCCATTCTCCTTCTCATTTGTTTTGAGTTTCACAAAGACTCATCTCTTCGTGCCGCACTGCTGCCCAGCAACCGGGGTAATCAAAGGTTAGGAATCTCCCTGGCGTTCTTGGCACTCATCTGCCTCCCATCCATCCATCCATCCCCCTCGCCTACAAACTCCCACCCCGCTCCCGCCTCTCCACCATGTGTCCCCCGGTGGCCACAGATGCCCAAAGCCCCTGCCCATCTGGCTCCCTTTTCCACAGCACCTGGCTCTTTCTCGAGGCAGGTGGGGCATGGGAGAAGCAAGATGTGTGGAGCGAGATGGTACTCATCTTGCCGTCTCTTCTTTCCCCTCCCTCACCAGGCACGGCAGGGCTTCCTGCCCAAATTGGATGCAATTTGGGGGATGGCAGGTGGGGAGGGGTGGGGCCAGGGAGATGCGAGATGCACATCTTACCTGCCTTTCAGCTCCATAACGTGTCTTGCCATTGTGCGCAGGGAAACAACTTCTACAGTAAAAAAAAAACCTCACGAGTTCAATCAAACCTAAGAACCTTGGTGGTACAGCAGATTAAAGTACTGTTAAGTATCACCAGCTGCCTGCAATTACTGCAAGTTCAAATCTCACCAGGCTCAAGGTTGACTCAGCCTTCCATCCTTTCGAGGTAGGTAAAAAGAGGACCTGGATTATGGGGGCAATAAGCTGACTTTGTATAAAAAAGAACACTGCTTAGTGGGGGCCGAAAGCCTTACTAAGCAGGTACATACAAAAGTATGAAGGCTATTGCTCAATGCATTGTAAGTCACCCTGAGTCTCCGGAGAAGGGCGGCATATAAATTGAACCAATAAATAAATAAATAATGAATAAACCTCTCAAACTCTCGAGGTTTTTTTTTACCATACGTGTTTCTCTACACACAACAGCAAGACACGAAACGGAGCTGGAAGTCCGGTAAGATGCGTGTCTCAGGTCCCACCCTTCCCAACCTGCAACCCTCTGCCATGTCTTGCATGGAGGGGGGGAGAAGAGACAGCAAGAGGAGCCCCGTCTTGCTCCACACATCTTGCTTTTACCCCGCCCCACCTACCACCCTTCTTGATAAAGAGACAGCGGGGAAGGGAATCAGCCAAGTTGCTATTACAGGAACATTTGGGTGCGTGGAGCTGTCTTAATGGACTTCCAGCTCTGTCATGTGCAAGTTGTACAGTTAAAAAAAAATCTTCTTGTGAGTCCTGCTCAGGGGCAAACAGCTGATGAGCGGCTGTGTTGGTCTGCCGCAGCAGCGCAACACAGCAGTAGCTATGAGGTGATCACACTCAATGCCTTCTGCACCTCCAAAATAATAAGACCCTCCCTCTGAAAATAAAGCCAAGCCCTTACTTTGGGGGTTCAAAAAATATAAGACAGGGTCTTATTTTTGGGAAAACACAGTATATTTTCTTAGATTGGACTTTGTTATATAAATAATTCTCTGGCTTAAATTTTGTAACTTTTCATTAAGGTTGGCCAAAACAAAATTGTCATAAATTATATTACATTTTTCACCCAATATCACAATAACAATTTTTTTAAAAACCCAATGCATTAATGAAAAAACAGTAGCTTTCCCTCTTCAAGTATACTGAACAGCACAACAGGCATATTCAGAGATTTGTCTTCACTTAAAGTAAAATCTCTTTCAATTACTAATGACAAATTCCTGTAGTCCACTAGTCAACAACAAGAAAGTGATTTCCTAATGCCTTACTTATGTAGAATGTTTTGTGACTACATAAATTAACTAGTCATGGAATTTCCTGGTCATCTCCCAACCAAGTATTAATGAAGAATGACCTTGTTTAGTTCCTGTGGCCAGAGAAAATCAGGCAAGGCCATCTGCTGAGACACTTCAATTATTACCATGTTTTCCTGAAAATAAGGCCTACCCCAAAAACAAGCCCTAGCCTGATTTTTGGGGTAGGCCTAATATAAACCCTACCCTGAAAATAAACCTGAGGGATGGGCATAGCCAGCACGAGAGGCGACAAGCACATGGGGCCCAACAGTGTCCAGCAGCAGCAGCAGCAGCAGCACGGTGCAAATACTGATAAGTTCAAGTGTGGAGGCAGAGTTTGGGGAGGAGAAGACATACAATTTGGACGTCCTGTGCAGCTGTCTGACTCACGGGAGGCTTTTGTGGCAGCACCAGCAGCAGGTTGAGGCAGAGGAATGGGGGATGGGGAGGCAGGCGATCCTGATGCCCCATGTGGGTGTTTGTTCGTGTGGCAGCAGGGAAGCCGAGATAGCAGGATGGAGTGGGTGGCGCATTGGGATCGCTTGTGCCTCCTCCTGGCTGTGCTGCACACTTTTCAGCCAGAGGGAGATGAAGCTTTGTCTTCTTGCAAAGGGAAGCTAATCACTCTGTTCCCAAGCACCCCATAGGCAACCAAACACTTTTCACCCAGATGGAGAAATGAGACTCAAAGCTTTGTCTGCTTGCAAAGGGGATAGTTTGAAATGGAGCTATTAGCTCCGTTTCAAAGTATCCCCTTTGCAAGCAAAGCTTCATTTCTCTCTGGGTGGAAAGTGTTTGGGCAGCTACCACTGGCCCCGCCCTGTCTCACTGTCTGCTTGCCAGTGGCCTCAATTGTTGCCAAGCTCTTGGCACACCTCATTCTCCACATGCAGTGCCAGGAGAGCAGAGCTCCCATGAGGTCAGTAGCAGTATGGGCAGCCACTTGGCGACCAACACAATCCCCACCGCAGCCAAGAAGTGTCCGGGAAGCAGCTGGGCCAGTAGCAAGGGCAACTGGAGGCTGAGGCATGCCAAGAGCTTGGCCCATTGCAGCTGCGGGCAAGCAGACAGTGGGACAGAGGGGGCGGGGCCTGTGGTAGCTGCGCTCCCACTCCTGTCAGCCCCTGCACTTGCCGCCTCCTGCACTTAAAAAAAATAAGGCCTCCCCCAAAATAAGTCCGAGTTTTCGACTTATTTTCGAAAAGAAAATAAGAACAAGTCTTATTTTTGGGCAAACATGGTATTAATTTATTACAAGTAATCCCACGGTTATGAGAGTTCTCTGGTGAACATTCAAAATTACGCATTTTACTAGCATTTATGAACAAATCCTGAAATTATGAATATTGCAGCACAATAGCAGTTGTTCCCTCTTACAAATGACCATAAAGGCTGTGCAATGTTCGCTCCACCTAACTCCCCCCCCTCCCAGCCAGGTTTTCACAGGCACTTCGTGGAGACTCACTTACCTTGCAAAGATCTTATCTCTGTCGCCTTTTCTTTGCCTACTTCATTGCGTGAGGATTTTGGTCCATTCACAGAGAACAGAGACCTAATGTACTGCAAGATCAGTAGCGCAAGATCTTGTGCTACTGATCTCATGTGATCTCACACTTCGGACCACTATTCTCTGTGAATTGAGGCCTAGACATTTGGAAATGGAGGGAAGGCTTCAGTCCTTCAGGACTTCCCTCAGTTTGCCATTTCCTTGCCTGCAGGGAGATTGCGCTCATGTAGACTTTGGCAGCCCTTTGCAAAAAGCTTTTGTTGATGAGAAAGGATGCCTAGAGAGCCATGCATGCAGCCTTCCCGGCCTCCTTTCTTGCTGGAGATCCGCTTGACAAGGCTTCTGGCGATGAAAAAGGAGGCCTGGAAGGCTGTGTGCCTTCTTTTTTGTCACTGGAAGCCTCATCTAGCGGATCTCCAGTGAGAAAGGAGGACCGGAAGGCTGCAGGCGGCCCTCCAGACCTCCTTTTTCATCACCAGAGGCCTCATCAAGCCCTTTGCTGATGAGAAAGGAGGAAGCAGGCAAAGAAATAGGCTGGAGAGGAGACAGATCTTCATAAAGTCACCTGGTGTGGCAGGATGGTGGGGGGGGGGCAAGTAATTGTGGGGACCCCAGGGGAGAGAGAATGAGGTATCTATGGGTTGGGGAGGCCTATTCCATCACTAGGCCCCCCAATTGCCTTCCCCACCCCAAGATACCTCATGTACACTTAACCAGCCATGCATTCGATTATCAAACACGTGGGCAAAAGCAGGAAGTGATTTTGTTCATGGTATGAGATTCACTCCCATGAATCCTTGGGTTATGAATGGAATGGGCAGGTTCCATTACATTTGTAACTCAAGGGCTACCTGTATTAGAAATGTTCCTTTTTTTTTTGAATTTCTACTCTCTGTGTCTTGGGCCAAATAGACAGAATGAGTAATACAGATAAACAGCAAAATTATAGAGACAGCTTTTTGTTTTCAAATAGAAGGGTTGGGCACTACTTAATTAGAACTCTAGTTATTCAAATTGGAATTAGGAAAAAAATATCAATAAAAACAATTCTGGGATTACATGTGACCACATAGTCTAGAAAACGCTTTAGTAAAAGAACATCTATTCTGCCAGATTTGAAAAATGATTCAATCTTTTTTAAACATTACGACAACATTAATCATTTATAATTAGTATGTGGGATGTATGTATCATAGTAAACACTGTCAGTGTATAAGAGTTCATGAATTGGAATAGACATGGCAACAGGTGTTGTGGCCTGCTGGCAGCAGAGTCACAGTGAGGAGGTTGGGGAGGAACATGGGCCAGTCTGGGAGCTGGGGAAAGCTCGGACGAGAGCTCTGCATTGGAGGCAGAGAAGGAGATAGACAGCAGTGAGGCAGAGGAACAGCTGGAGCCTGTTACCAGTGTGCACATGCGCAGAGCTGCCAGAAGACAAGAACAACTCAGAAAGCAGGGTCGACTTGGGAATAAAGCCATACCTTGGAGATGATTGGCCCCTCCCATAGGAAACAAAAGAGGAGTTAACGGGGAGGGGGCTTTTGCAGGAAACAATTTGTCCATTAGGTAGTTTCAAGAGTGGAAAGTTCTGTTTGTGACTCTGAGGCTGTGCCAAGTTTTGCCTTACTCTGCGTTTGGAAACAAGTTACATGGCAGCTTGCCAAACAAGATTAAGATGTGTTGAGAAATATTCCTTTGAAAACCTGTTTGGACAAATCTTGCTGACTGTGAATGAAAGTAATTCACAGTTGTGTAAATAAAAGAGGTTTTGCCAGGACCAATTCCTGCTTCCTGCTTTTTAAGGGAGCCTAGGTCAGAACAACAGGTCAGCCACTGGGAACTATATGGTGACTCAGTTTGGAGCCTGGGCATGGCTTAGTTTGATTGTTAGGTATAAAAGGGTTGGTTTGTCCTTGCATATTTGCTTCCGTGATTATATTGATTCTGTACTTCTGGATTCTGATTCTGGCTTCTGCTGCATGGGTATCGTATACATGCATAATGCTTTATATTATTGTATATAAAGAAGTTTCTTTTATTCATGAATCCTGCTGAATGATTTACTTATGTGCTGGATGGATTGGTGCAAACTCTAACAGGTTATGGGCCCAGAGCACACCAAGTACACAGCAAGACTGAACTATAATTAAGCTGAAGGACAGCCTGTGTTATAAGGAAAAGAGAAGAAGACTGAGAAGGCTTGCAGGATGGCTGTTGATTTCAAGGAGAGCTCTCTGCCTCAATTGGGGCAGAAGAATTATATTATTTGGGCTGCAAAAATGGAATGCTTCCTGAAGGCTAAGGAGTCTGGGATATTGTTAATAATCCACCCCAGGCACCATTAGCATCAGCAAATCAAAGGCAGCACGATAAGGCACTAGCCTACAACATCTTACATTTAGAAGATGAACAATTCCCGAATGTAGCTAAATTAAAAACTGCAAAGGAGGTTTGGTTGAAATTAAGAAGTGTGCATATAAGTGAGTTAGCATGTAATATTGTGCAATTATCGAAACAATTGTACAAAGCCAGACTGCTACCACAAGAGAATGTGGAAAAGCATTTGTTGTGAATGCAAACTTTATTTATTGAATTGGAACAGATGTTGCTTAATTGAATGTCCCTTCTGGGCGCACTGCTGGAGAATCCAAAGCGTGGGTTATCAATAGTGTGTTAGCCAGAGACTGAATATATGTTCCTTTAAATTCTGTCTTGGTTCCGCCTCCTTCGCTCAACTGGTGTCAGTTTTGTTCACAAAGATGGAAGTAGGTAGATCAACTGTAAGACATAATCGGTGGCAACCGGATCTGAAACAGATCCAACTAGGTGGGTTGGATTCTCCAGCAGCGCGCCCAGAAGGGACGTTCAGGTAAGCAACATCCGTTCTCCAGCGCGCTGCTTGGAGAATCCAAAGCGTGGGATATACCCAAGCAAGTTCCATTAGGGAGGGACAGTAGGAAGGTCCAGAGAAGCCGCCAAAGATGTAACCGATTGCAAGAAACGGCGACCAAAGGATGCTTCAGCCGACGCGAAGGAGTTGACCTTATAGTGTCTAATGAATGGAGACGATGTCGTCCAGGTGGCTGCTCTGCAGATCTCTAAGACGGAGGCTTGAGTCGCCCAAGCTGCGGTAATAGAGGTGCTCCTCATCAAGTGTGGTAGAATCCATCCGGGAAGCAGTTTGCCTTCAAGGTGTAGGCCTTAGAGATGTATGCCTTCAGCCATCTCCCTATGGTAGTAGGGGAGACCTTCTTGCTCAATGAAGCCAGGAGGAAGGAGACAAATAAGGCCTTGGGGTGACAGAACGGAGCAGTGCATCTGATATACCGACGGAGGGCCCTCCGAACGTCAAGAGTATGCCACAATTCCTCAGAGGGATGCCTCGGGTTGGGGCAAAGATCCGGGAGGACCAACTCTTGTGCCCGGTGGAAAAGGGAGTTAATTTTGGGCAGAAAGGAAGGGTCCATCCGCAGGATGACTCTATTAGAGTAGAAGATGCACAGATCGTCTCTGACCGACAAGGCAGCCAGCTCCGAAATTCGACATGCGGATGTTATCGCGATCAGAAAAGCCACCTTGCGTGTCAGGAAACAGAGCCCAATGGATCCCAACGGTTCGAAAGGTGGTGATGTAAGGGCCTGGAGCACCAGTGGAAGGTGCCACGTGGGGAAGTGGTGTACCACAGGAGGGCGCAGGTTGGATGTGCCGCGCAGGAAACTCTTGATTCGTGGATTGCGAGAGAACCGTCATGGTTATCAAAAAGGACGGTGTCCAGGGCTGCTACATGTCTGTGCTAGGGGCTAGACCTTTGTTGAAGCCAGTATGGAGGAAGTCCAAGACCTCCGAGACGGAGGTCGTAGTCAGATCAGCATGTTTGGAGGCGCACCAGGCGCAGAAGAAACACCAGGTAGCGTTGTATATCCTCGTCGTAGAAGGCCGCCTGGAGGCCTGGATGACTGAAATCACACCCCCCAAGAGGCTGTCCTTAGTCAGGAGGATCCTCTCAAGTGCCAGATGGTCAACTGCAGCCATTGGGGCTCTGGATGCAGTATGACCCCCTGGCTTAGAGAGATTCTGTCTCCTGGAATCCTCCAGGGAGGGTCGACCGATAGGTTCACCAGGTCCGTAAACCATGGTCTGTGAGGCCAATAAGGAGCAACGAGAACATCCGCCTTCTCTAGAAGAATCTTTTGAATTACCCTCGGAAGGAGTGGGAGGGGAGGGAAGGCATAAAGCAGCCCCTGAGGCCAGGTGCAGTGGAGGGCGTCGACGTCCTCTGCCGTGGGACACTGGAAGTGGGAGAAGTATCTCGGCAGTTGTTCGGATGCACGAACAGATCCAACACTGGGTGACCAAATCTGGTCAACAATTCACGGAAGATCGATGGGTGAAGTCTCCATTCCATGTGATCAATTTGTTGTATGCTGAGCCAGTCCACTTGAAGATTGTCAGTTCTGGATATATGTTCCGCTGTCAGTGACCTGGTGTGTCGCTCTGCCCAGGAAAGTAGCATGGTTGCTTCTTCCATCAAGGGCGCGGACTGTGTTCCCCCTTTGAGATTGACATGTGCCTTCGCTGTCACATTGTCTGTGAGTATCTGGACATGGCGGCCCTCCACAAGGGGCTGGAATTGTAGTAGGGCAAGCCTGATTGCCCAAAGCTTGAGCCAGTAGATGTCATTGGCTAACTCCACTGGGACCAGCATCCCTGTGCCATGTGGGATAGAAGATGAGCACCCCACCCCAGCAGGGGTGACCGTTAGTCAAGGAGGCTCCTGGAAGAGACAGCCGCTGAGCATGGCTGACAATTCCCACCAGTGGAGGGAGCTGCGTACCTTCACTGGGATGCGAACCCGAGACCTGGAGTTGCTGCGGCGAGCCTTTTGGAAGGGCAAAAGGAACCACTGCAGAGGTCTGGAATGAAATCTCGCCCACAGGATTATGGATATACAGGATATCATTTTCCCTAGCAATGTTGACAGGAGAATCAGGGGCACCGCCGGGAGCGACTACACCTGAGACAATAAAGAGTGAATGGTGAGACACCGGTCCTCGGACAGGAACACCATGCCCCGCTGTGAGTCCAAGATCACGCCCAGGTGCTGTATATGGGTGGTCGGTTGAAGGTGACTTTTTTCGAGATTCAGTGT
This sequence comes from Masticophis lateralis, assembly GCA_030761175.1. Classification (NCBI taxonomy): domain Eukaryota; kingdom Metazoa; phylum Chordata; class Lepidosauria; order Squamata; family Colubridae; genus Masticophis; species Masticophis lateralis. Next base: position 74,671,744 of record JAUDYJ010000004.1, on the reverse strand, counting down.
GAACCCATGTATCTGTAGGGAGTGGGTCACTGCTGCGAGGTCTAACTTCGCCTGGTTGGGAGCGGACGACAGAATGAGAATGTCGTCCAGGTAGCAATAAAGCCATACTGGAACCTGTCTCAGAGAGGCGGCCACAGCCGCTAGCATTTTCATAAATGTTTGTGGGGCCGATGAAAGGCCAAACAGCATGGCCCGGTACTGAAAATGCTGGCTGGCATAGGTGAAACAGAGGAAGTAACGGTGCGCTGCATAGATGGGAATGTGCAGGTAGGCCTCCTTCAGGTCTATAGATGTCATCAGGTCGGCTGGATGGATGGACCCCAATATTGAAGGCAGAGATTGCAACCTGAACTGGTGATAGACGATGAATTTGTTGAGCTCCTTCAAGTCCAGAATGCCCCTCCAACCTCCAGAACTCTTTTTTTTATTAAAAAAGTTTTATCAGAAATACAAACATTTCCCCCCCCATCCCCCACTCTGCCCCCCCTTCTCCCCTCACCCCCCCCCCAAGCTCCCCTCCCTTCCCCGGACTTCCCAAACAAATACAAGATATAGCATATAACAATCCTAAACTAAAATACGCTAACCTTCTACAGACTCCAGAACTCTTGGGGATGAGGAAAAAGATGCTGTAGAAACCAGTCAGTTGGTGTTCTATAGGGACTGGCTCTATAGCTCAAATGTCCAGGAGGTGGCGGATTTACACCTCCATCAACCATCTCTTTTCCGGGTTTTGTGATACAGGGCACTGAACGAACCTGGGCATCGGGATCGACCTGAGTTCCAAGCTAAGTCCAAGACGTACGGTCTGTAAGACCCAGGCGTCCAACATGGTCAACTCCCATTGGTCCTTGAAAAGGTGAAGACGCCCGTCAATGGGAGGTAAGGAGGGATAGTCACTTCCCTCTATGGAAGGGATGAGAGCCCGTTCCACAGAAAGACTTCTTGTAGGATGGTTGTCTGCGGCCTCTGTCACGAAAACTGATTCTATCAGGAGGTCGGTAGAATCCTTGGTTAGTAGGACAGTATTGATAGGACCCGCTGGGCCCTGAGTCAGTCCGAAAGGGTGGCCTTTGAGGATATGATAAGTAATGCTGGTCCCCACAGCAGTACGAGGGGGGCATCAACCTTGCGCTTATCCTTATCCTCGACAAGGATGGGAGTAAGCACCTCTCCAAAAAGATTGGTACCTTTGAATGGTACTGACGTCAGTTGCCACTTTGACTTGGTGTCAGCTCTCCACTGACGAAGCCACAAAAGTCAGTGGGAGGCTACGGTGGCAGTAAGGGACCGGGAGGCGAACTTAGCGGCGTCCAATGACGCATTGGCCGAATACTCCACGGCTGCCACCAACTTGTTAATGTCTTGGTACAGACGTTTATCAACCTTGGGCAGGAGGTCCTGCAACTGAAGCCAGATGAATGAGGCCCGGTTAAAAAAGGAAGTGAGGTGGCCGCTCTGATCGCCCAAGCAGCCGCTTGGTGGTTCTTACGTAAAAGGAGTTCCGCCTTCCTGTCCTCAATTCATAGACTGTCAGTGACATTGTTAGTCAGAAGAGAAGACGATGTCAATTGGGCCACGGGAGTATCTACCGACAGTAACTGTAGTGAAGTTGGGGGCAGAACAGTATAATCTTTTGCCAAGACCATTAGGAGCTGCCAGGGATGCCAGAAGACCCCATGGCCGCTGGATGACCTCCGAAAATAGTTGAGGACAAGGTATAAAGTCCTGTGTGGTTGCCTGGACATTGAAAAGGCCGTCAGAAGGAACTGCTGAGGTGAATGTGGTCTGTTGGTCCGGAGGAATAGCCAGGTTAGTTGACACCTTGTCTTTGTGGAACAGTGATTTAAAGAGCGACGGGCGAAAGAGTCTGGTGAGGGGAGGCCGGTCTGGCAAAAGAACCTCGTCCTCGGAAAAATCCAAGTCCCTCTGATCGTCCTCATCCCAATTAGGTTCCTCACGTGAACAGAGTCCTGGTAACAGTCATAATTCTGATAGTGGCTGGAAGAAGGCGCTACTTGTGGCTGAGGTGGCTGTTGTGAGACCACCTGGTGACCAACAGGTAATGATCCAGTTGCAAGAAGTCTGGATACAGTTTTCGCTACAATAGATTGAACATTGAGGGGCAGATTGGAATGCCACCCTTCGAATGGGCAGAGTCCCGCAGCAGTTGGGCCTCAGGAATGGGGCGGGCAGCAGGCAACTGGGATGGCGGAGCCGCCTGTGGCTGTGAAGACAAAATTGTGGAGGGCCCCTGATCAGGCCTGGCAGCAGCATGTGGAGCACCCATCGCACCAAGGTCAGAACGATGCCTTGCCTCAGGCGGGGGCTGTGATACACTGCAGGGCCTGAAAGCTGCAGGTAAGGCCCAGTTGTGTCAGAGGCCAAAGCCTTCTGACGGGCCAAATCGAATTGGCGCTCTATGGCTCAATGTCTGCATTGTTCGTCTCTATTTGAGCCGTGTTTGACGATACAAGAATCCGATGAAGATGGAGGAGCAGATGTTGCCCCAGCAGGTCTTGATTTAGAAATAGAAGATTTCCGGGGTGGAAGAGGGACTGTGGTGGATTGGTCGTCGGAGTGCTCAAGATCCAAGGATAATTCCATGTCCGTCATTCCAGACTAATTGCACAAAGGTAAGATAGATGGAATATATATAATTTTTTTAAACTGTAAACTGATAAGTCAAAATTTAAGATGCTTAGGCACAATGAAAGGACTCAGGCGACGACCTTGAAGGTTAGATTGCAGCAACAGCGATGAAGCTGCTCGCGCTAAGAGAGGCAAATTAGCTGTTCCAAGAGCTTCTGAAAGTTGAAGACTTGCCTTCAGTAACAATCTGCACTTGCACGAAAGTTGTGGAGCTGTCAGCACTCAAGGCGGGAAAAACCATTGGTCAGCCTTCGGAGTCCTGCGGTGAAGAGCTCAAAATGGCGCTCGGCTTGGAGGTCTTCTACAGCGCCTGCGCGAGCATGGTGTGACGTGGGAAAACGGTTCGGAATTCACAAATAGGGCGTCAGGTTCACAGGCTTCACAATGGTGCAGCGTTCCAGGAATAGGAGCAACGCAATGTGCCCCGATCGCCGACACCGCCCCCCGACTCAATCAGCGGTCCCAAAATGGCCACGGCAGCAGGAAAACTTGCCTCAGCACCACTGAGATCACAACGACCAAATTAGATAAGCCGCTCATTGTGAAATAATTCTTCAGTGCCCTGAGTCTCAAATTTGAAACTGAGCTTAATTGGCGCCAGAACAGAAGAGTCATACACTGACTTCTGACAGGACGGAATTGACTTGTCAGCAAGGCAGATATAACTTCAAGCTGAATGAATGATTCAATCAGATACAGTCTGCTCCAGCCAGTAGCAGAAACTCTAAGCCCTTACAGATCGGAATAGTCTCGTCAGCAAGGCAATAAAGCTTCAGGCTGAACGGATGAATCAATCAGATAGAGCCTGCGCCAGCCAGTAGCAGGGACTCTAAGGCCGCCAAATTGTTCAGCAACAGATGGTCATTAAGTGGTGACAGTGGTCGTACTGGCAAGCCGGGAGACACATACACATTCACTGGCGGCTGAAATAACAGAGATGGCCTAGCCAGGACAGAGCTCTGAAGGTGGCCAAGCTGTCAGTTAGATAATATGGAGACGGGCCTAAGCCTCAGAGGGACTCACCACCCCAGTCACAGTCACAGCAATTCAGAGGATAGTTAGGAACAATAAAGGAGAAAAATACAAAGTCCAAATCCAACTTGATCCAAGGCAGAATCCAAAATGTGCAGTTCAAATAGCAGTATTCTCCAGAACAAGCCAAAGTTCAGTCTCTTCAGCTCCACTGAGTGAATAAAACTGACACCAGTCGAGTGAAGGAGGCAGAACCAAGAAAAAATTTAAAGGAACATACACTCAGTCTGTGGCTAACACACTATTGATAACCCACAATTTGGATTCTCCAAGCAGCGCGCTGGAAAACAGCGTGGAATACAGATTCCTGAGTCTTAGAAGATACTGTTGGTGTTAAATAGTCTTGATGAAACATGGGACATTGTTTCAGCTGTTTTTGAGTGCAAACCAGAACAGGACTTACAAATAGAAGCTCTTAAAGCCTGTTTGATTTCTGAAGAAAACAAACACCATTTTAGAAAAAGCCATGAGGAGAAATTCCTGAGGTGGGGGTCCAAAGAGCAGAGAGAGAAAAGCAACAGACAGGATGTCTGTAGAGATCGGATTACAGCCCAACGAATTTTTTCTAAAAAGCAAGAAACAGGACAGCAACACCGGAGGTGTTTCATACGTGGTGATAAGACTCATCTAAAGAAAGACTGTTTACAAAGAAGAAAGACAACAGAAGGAGAAACTGCTGTTCCATTGTATAGCTATTGTAATAGCAGAGACAAATGTTTAATTGATAGTGGGGCTAGTCAAACAATCGTTAATTCTTAATTGTTTTTCAGAATGGACAAGATGCAGTAGCCTTAGCTTAGGCCAGAAGGCTAAAGTCATTGGAAAAGGCAGTGTGCTGATTCCATATCCGGAGGAAAAGTTTAGTAACATGTTATGTGTGCCTGAAATGGAGCATAATTTACTAAGTGTCCCTAGTCTAGACAAACAAGGTTTTGAGACCACATTTGTAAAAGGGAAGTGTCTCATAAAACGAGATGGGAGTGTATGTGCACAGGGCATAAAACAGGATGATCTTTATGTGTTGCAGGGACAAAAGGTTCAATGTGCCCAAACATTTGGAAATGTGGCACAACATGATTCATGCATTCATCTCTTGCACAGAAAGTTTGCCCATGCCAGCTTCAGAGTTTTACAAAAGATGCAACAGTTTGGAGAAGGGTTAAACTTAAAAGGACATAAGGCATACTTGGACTGTGTAGTATGTAAATCATTGAAGTCCAAGGCATGAATGGAAAGATGCCATTACAAAGATTAACCAAGTGCCTATTGCTCAACACACAGTGGACAACGTATGGAGACTTTTAATTGAAAAAGAAGCAATCACATTAGCCACGCCACAGTTGAGAGGACCACTTGCATCAAGAGCTCCAGCTAGACGTCCCTTCCGAGGAAGAGCCTATGTTCCAAGGATGCCAAGATGCAACATCTGTAATCGTGTGGGACATGCCACCTGAGATTGTCCCCAACGATTTCAAGCTCCCGTCAAATACCAGCCCAGAGGAACAGACTCCAGAGGCAGAGGCAGAGGCGGAAGACAAGGTCACCGTGGTCCCAGGAATGATCCATAAACTCCACTCGCCACATTGGCTTTAACCAATGATCCACAACCTCATCCAGAGTATGACAGACGGCTTTTGTGGACTTTGGACAGTGGTGCAGCTTTCCATGTTACTTACAGAAAAGAACTTTTCACAGAGATGCATGAGCCTGAACCTGAACTACGTGAACTTTATTCTTTTTCAAATCATCCTTGTCATGTCAGAGGAAACGGAACTGTTTATGTTGAAGAGCTCGATGCATTCATCCATGATGTTTGCTACATACCAACAGCAACTAGTAGTTTGCTTAGTCAGGCTCACTTGTCTAGAGTGTTAAAGTTCCAGGTTCACCACCTCGAGAAGGCACGTTACATAGTTAAAGATGGAGATATTGTTGCTGAAACCATATTGATTGGTGGTGTTTATTACATAAAGCCAAGGCCTAAACACAGGCAAGTATACAAACTCCAAAAGAGTAGAGCACAGACCCAGAGACAGATGTTCCAGTGAGAGATCCTGTTGCTACTCCAAAGGCTCCTAAGGCCAACAAAAAGAAAATGGGGAAACAGGTTGCTCAGAGCAAGCCCGAGGTTCCTCATAAAACTGTTAATGTTGAAAATTCACTAACTGGTAAACCTTTGCATTACAGGTGCATCCATAAGTGGCATAGAAGATTGGGGCATGCCAATTTCCGTGTTCTTAGGAAAATGCCGGAGTTCGCAAAAGGTTTGGATCTAAAGGGGTGTCAGGTGTTTTTGGATTGCGCTGTCTGCAAGAAAGCCAAATCCAAAGCAGCAGCCATTCCAAAATGAGCTACATGCCTGTCAACATGCATTTTTGATTTGGTACACACTGACATTGTTGGTCCATTTCCGCCAATACTTGGTGGTAGAAAATATTTTTTAACAATTGTTGATAATTACTCTAGATATGAATATGTATATCCTATGAAAGAAAAATATGAGACTTTTCAGATCTTTAAAGACTTTGCAGCTCTTGTTTATACCCAACACCAAGTTCACATTGCCAGAATCCAGAGTGATCGTGGTGTTGAATTCATGTCTCAGCGTTTCCAGGACTGGATGTGTAAGAATGGAATTCTTCATCAGACGTCGGCTTCTTACACGCCGGCCCATAACGGAATCGCAGAGAGGCGACAAGGGGTCCTGCAAACCATGATGCGGTCTCCTAGAAAATGCCAACCTCTGTAACCCATACTGGGATGAAGCTCTTAAATATGCAAATTATATTGTCAACTGTACTTGAAGTAGTGTAATTTCTTCATGTTGTATGGGTACAAACCCTATCTCAAGAACCTCCATATTTTTGGTTCGTACACTATGATGAACATTCCCTTAATTCAAAGGAGGAAAGGAGGTCCAGCAAAAAAGAGGTTGAGATTTATGGGTATTGATGACAACTCAAAGTGGAGTAAATTTATTGACTCTAAACATGTAATAGTGATTTCCCAATCCGCTGATTTTGAGGAAGATGCTGACTGGTCCAGGATTCATTCCAATGATCCTGGAGTTTATTTTCCTAGAGATGATGTTGCTGATGCCACGCAGCCTGATAATCAAGATTCAAAGGCAAATGTTCCATCCACTAGTTCTTCTCAGCCTGATGTTTCATCTTCGCAAGCCGCGGATGCTGACGCTAGCGACGATAATGAAGATGAGGACAAAATGGAAGAAGAATGGACGACTGTTCCGAGGCGTTCCAAGCGGGCCACAAAGGGGATCCCTCCACAGCGATATTCGTGGCAACTGACAAAAGCACTCTTGCCTTTGATTTGTAATGTTACACTTCCTCCTGATAAGTTCACACAAATCAAACATCTTCCTGATTCAGAGCAAGAGAAGTGGTATGAGGCAATGCAGGCTGAAATGGACAGTCTAAAGAAACTTAAGGTGTTTACGCCTGCAAAACCTCCAGCAAATAAAAAGGTCGCTGGCACTCGATGGGTCTACAGAATCAAAAAGAAGCCAAATGGTGAGTCATTGTGCAAGGCCAGACTTGTAGCTCAGGGTTTCGCTCAACGTTATCCGGAGGACTACACAAATACCTACTCACCGACAGTCCGGACTGAAAGTGTAAAAATTGCTTTAGCCACTGCAACTATCCTTGATTTAGTTTTCCAGTTCGATATTGACACCGCTTATCTACATGCTGACCTAGATGAAGAAATCTACGTGAGAGGTCCTCCAGGTTTCCGACAGCAAGAAGGGGATACCTGGTTTCTAAACAAAAGTCTTTATGGTCTGAAACAGTCTGGTACTTATGTCTTACTGACAAATTAAATTCAGTGGGCTTTATTAAGTCCGAAACTGATGAGTGCGTGTTCACAAAAAGATCTAACAATACATATGAGATAGTTCTTGTTTATGTTGATGATATTGTTTATATTGGTCCAAATAAGCAGATGAATGAGATTTTTGCTAAAGCTTTGCAGAAATACTTCACATTGAAATCCTTAGGTCATATTAGCACTTAGGTGTTCAGATTGACAAAACACAGAAGGGGTTTAGTCTTTCACAAGAAAATAAAATTGAACAAGTTTTGCATCATTGCAACATGAAGGATGTTAACACAACAAAGACATCATGCAAACAGATTTTCACAATTTGACACATGACCCAAGTCCTGAGTTCAAGGACCAAACACTTTATGGTTCAATTATTGGGTCAGTTGTATATTAGTAGTTGGACTAGACCTGACATTGCACTCAGTGTTAATCTCGTCTTGACACGATTTCCCATTCAATACTGAAGAGGACATGAATTCTCTTTTACAGGTTAGTTGACAATATGAATTTGAATGTTCATATGGATTATAAACTGGATTATGTTATTTCTATACTCTTACCTGTTGGTGTAATTCCTCCATACCAGGTTAAAATTTAGCTTTGTTAATTATTGTATTTTATTCTTTTTAATATCTGCTCCACAAGACAAGCATGTATTCAAAATAAGAAGTTCCTCATTACTTTTACCACATCTTTCTCCAAATCTATGCCCTCTAGATATGTAACTGTACACTGGTTAAGAACCACCAAAGATGTGATTCAGGACTTCTGGAGGTATTTAGGTTGATAAAAGCATGCATTCTTTCATTCAATCAATCAATCGTCTATCTCAATCTTGCGATCAACTATAAAATAAATACAGCAGCTGAACTAATTTTTTTAAAATGTGGGTGTTTTAGAGTTTTTCCTATTTCATTTTTGCATTATTTAACAGGAGGGAGAGTTTATATTTTGTGACTTTTTCCTAATTCTAATAAAGATAATACTCAACTATACATTCGGAAGTGTTACTTTAGTTTTATCGATCATCGTTTTATTAGTCAGAGCTGTTCATATCTCATTACGTGCTCGTCTTCTTTCGCCTCTCTTACCGTTCCTATTTATTTACTTAGTAACAAATGTTGGCGTTCGAGGCTGGATAAACTGGCACGAGTGCAATAGCGTCCCCTCTTCACCTAGCCTATCTCTAACTAAAAAGCAAAAACTCAAAGAGTAGGTACTGCTCTACGGTTGATTTCAGACAGCTCAAAACACGCACCAAAGATGGAGAAGACTATGTCGCCAATTTTGTTCCTGAAACTAAGGAAACTTTCTCACCTTGAACATAGCGGCGAAAATGTTTTCTTCTGATGTGTGGCCAGGGCTGATGACGTAAAACGTATGCGCTTGATATACGGGTATTATATTGTAACGGTAAAAGCCGGCGGATGTTACGTGCCACTTTAAAAAAAAATCACTACTCATCAGAGGCGGGTTTTGCCTGTCCTGCTTTCTGTTAAGTAGAGCGCTGGTATCTAGGCAACCGCTAAAAGCGGTTGAACGGCAGACGCTGAGAAAACAGGTCTTCGAGCCTAAGTGCGGTATGATGTGGAACGATATGCCCACATCGCCTTTCGTCCTAAACGAAAAGGAAAAGGAAAAGCAGAGGTAAACCTTCCTCCCTATTATTCCAGGAGTTTGACTGTAATATGAGACCGGGATAGCATAACCAGATTTTGAACTCTGTTGTGAACGATAACTTGTTCTCTTTGTAGTTTATAAAATCGTATAAGCTATATATTAGATCTAGCGTACTTGCCTAAAGTAAAAATCAATAGTCTTCTTTTCAACATAGAAATTGAACTTCACTTTATTGCCTCCAAACTCAGGGAACCCGAATGTGGCAGGGAACTGATAATAAATTGATGTCTGAATCTGAGATACACACACATGGGCTTGTGTGTACGAATCACCAAGTAATTCAGGCAAAGCAAAAAAACAAAAAACAAAACAAAAAACCATTTATTAAAGGGAGGGTCAAGTATTTTCAGAGGGTAATAGAAACTACACAAACATGGTATATATTGAAGGGGCATACTAATAATAATAGAACAGATAGAATTGGTGGGAAATAATAGTGAGGTCAGTAGAATTGGTTTGACTTGCTGTTCTGCTTCTGTAAGAATTGCTTTGCTTATAATTAGAACTGCCTCTGCTATTTGTTTCTACCAGTGATCTCACTGCTATTATGTTTTTCGGTATTATTCCGTACCTGGTGGATAGCTCAAAAAGTGGTGTTGCTAAACACCCGTCCATCCCCCCTTCCTTGCTGCACTGCCAAAGGAAGGGATGGGCCAGGGGGGCAGAATTGGGCACTAAGCTAATGCTTCTGAGGGTATAAAAAGGGCACCATACTTTCCCCAAGGTGTCGCTATCTTCTCACATGCATTGTATCTGTATGTTCTGGATATAGTCCCACCCAGCATTTTGTTTTTGGCCATAAATAAAATCTGCTTCTTTTTGCAAACCTTGTCTTGAGTCTCTCTTTTTGGCATTCTGGTGACTCAAGTACATTTTGGGACCTTACATATAATACTTCAGAAAGCAAGTCAAACAATAAAAGACATTGATCAATCAATCAGAGTAGAGCTGGAAGGGACATTGGAGGTCTTCTAGATCTAGTCCAACCTCCTGTTTAAGCAGGAGACCCTATATTATTTCAGTCAAGTGACTGTCCAATCTCTTCTTAAAAACTTCCAGTAATGAAGAACCCACAACTTCTGCCAGCAAACTGTTCCACTGGTTAATTGTCCTCACTCTTAGGAAGTTTCTCCTCAGTTCCATGTTACATCTCTCCTTGATTAGTTTCCATCCATTCTTGTCCTGCCCTTTGGTGCTGTGGAAAATAAATTAACTCTTTGTAGCAACCTCTCATATACTGGAATACTGCTGTCATGTTCCCCCTAGTCGTCCTTTTCTCTAGACTAGCCAAATCCAAATCCTGCAACTATTCTTCATTTATTTTAGTCTCAAAGCCTTTAATTATCTTACTAAAAGACTTAAACAATAGAAAAGACTGATTCTAGTGTAAGGTCCCCCAAACCACTGAAATGCCAAAGAGAGTGAGACTCGAGACGAGGCTTGCAAAAAAATATCAGCTTTTTATTCTTTGGCCAAAGTAAAAAGTCTGGGTGATAACTATTTTTAAAACACAGGCAAAAGCATGTAAGGAATAGACATACACTGCAAGAGTGGCTCAGAGTATTATATACATTTTACGCTGATAGAAACAAAGTTTATCCCATCAGACAAAGCTTTGTCACCAACGTGATCTTTCTTTGTTCAAGCCTCTGTCTCTGCCCATGCTTTGCTATAGATTGATTTGTATCAATATTGCCTTTCATTTTCCTCCATTTTCTTATGACAGGATGCTTCCAGTCAATGGTGAACTAGGGAAGCATTTAAGGACCATGAGTTTTGCTGATCTAAGGGGAGGGGTCAGTGGACACTGAGGAGGCCAAGACTGCCATCCCAGTGATGGGAGATGATCCATATGCTGGATCAGAGGTATGAAATGGGAGGAGAAGGAGATCTGCAAAGACTAAAAACACTAGAAACCGAATCCTTTTCCAGTGGGAGAAGATATTGCCAAACCAGTTGAAGTCAACTGTCCCAGTCCAAGTGTGCACCAGTATGTGGGCAGATCACTCATTGTAGATCCGTGGCCAGCTTCCACATAAACAGGTATATCCAGTCTTTCGCCTTGTTATATGGAAAAGCAATACACAGGCTCCATTCCAACGGCTAGGCAATTGCACATAGGTGAAGTTTCCACATATACAATATAAGCCATCTGTAGCATGCCAGTTAAGCATTTTATTACTCACATCCATCCATAACCACTCAGTCTAGATGCATTTTCAAATGGGTTACTAGGTTGTCAGGTTAATTCCAGATTGAAAGGTTACATTAAGCAAAGAAAAGATTCTTACTTGTAATATATGGTTTTTCAGATTAATCATTGCATTATATTCTATTAGTTCTATCCATAAGAAAATTATAACCATTGCATTAAATCAAAACATCCTATATCTTTAGGGATTATGATATCACTATCCCTAGGACTACTGTGTTAAAGTCAGGTTGATCAGATTAAAGGCTCCAATTCTTACACATTTAATCTACCCAGTCTTCCACTATTCTATATCACAAGGTTCTTCACAAACACCTACTGGTCTACAGTCACAACAATGGTAACAACATTCAGTGATACAATTACAATCACAGAATTAATACATCCTGTAGGGTGCAAAGTTCCACAGTTCCCTTTGGGATCTTCAGATGAAATAACATAGGCTACCACTCAGGCAGAAAAAATAAAAAAGTTGGTACTCCTGCAATGAGAAAAAGAAATCACAAACAAAAACCATTCATACCACCATGACCATGTAAGTTTTTGGTAATGTTTATTCTTAGCGGGTCTTCTCCAGGAACCACTTTCCACTCTTTAAGCTCATCAACTGGTCCTTTTACAGGTGTGTAGGGGGTCCACCTTGTGTTGTTTGTCTAGACTGCTGTTTCATTGGTCATCAGGACTTGGCAGGACCTGTCCCAGGCTTGGCTAAGTTTTTCCTCACATCAGTTTTTTGTCAGGACCCAATCATCAGGCTGGAATTTATGGACAGCAAATTTGGGAGGTAGGGATTGAGCTAGTAGTCCTGAATAGTAGTGTTTCTGAGGTAAGATAAAAAAGAGGAGAACCCAAGCATACAGTTCTTTGCAACAACAAAAAGTCTTTTAGTTTTGTATCATATTGTGGAATTTCCAAGTGTGGTAATCCAAACATCATTTCATAAAGTAAAATATCAGCATCCCTTTGTAGCAAGGTTGAGTTCTGAGCAAGGCCAATGGTAAACATTTGATGCATGGCATAGATGAATTTGCATTCCACTGAAAGGATTAGAGCATACACAAAGTGTGCCTAACTTGACTTTCGATTCCCTGCAACCCAATGTACCACCTGCAAAGATAAAGCCTCCAGACAAATTGCCAGAAAATGCACTTCTCTCCCTACCCAAAGTCCCCCGCTTCCAGAGCACTGAGAAAAAAATCACGAGGCCTGCGTGATATGAAATTACGTTTTTAACACTGTGCAAGCTGTGTAAACTACAAGAAGCCCAAGAAAAAGTTCCTATGTGTGGCGGCTTCGACCCCCCCCCCCCTCCCGCCCATTTTGTTCAAGGTGCGAGACAAAAAGTTGCCCAGCCCTGCCCTGGCCAAGACAGATCTGAATATCAGATTGCCTCATGTTCAGAGCCCCACTGGACCCATCAGATTCTGAGCTGCACCCAAAAACCTAACACCACAGAATGTGACAGCACTTTTGCAATAAAATGAGTCCCTTGCTCGTTGTCTATAGCTTTTATTATTCCATATCTAGGTATCAACTGTTCCAATTATAATTTTGGTGACTTGCTGCATTGGCTCTCATGGCTGGATAAGCCTCAACCCATCCAGTCAATGATCCTCTATCATCAGTAAATAATTAAATCTCCCCATTTGAAGGAGTTTAATAAAATTAAATTGAATGCATCAAAATGGTCTCATGCTAAATGTTGCCTTCCCTTTTCTTTATGTATAGGACTTGTTTAGTAACTCTTTTTCATACTATACAAGTCACATTTGTTTACTTACTGTATACAATCCACAGCATCCATAAGCTTCCAAAAACACGACATCATACCTTAGTACACAACAGTGCCCTGATACAGTACTTCCAAAATCAACATTTGCCTTCCATCAGGCAATATCCATTTCCATTTTCCAATATTCTATTACCTCCACTTTCTCTAACTCCTTCTTCTCATAATGTTAACTATTCAATTCCTCCTACCACTGCTATCTTGACTTCCAAGTCAGCTAAATTATTGCCTCAAGCTTCAAAGGAATTCAAAGTTTGATTTGAGGCATACAATTCACAAGCCTGTGCAGATAACCTTAAAGATAACTTCCTGCTAGCTAGACCAAAACTCCATCTTTTCCTTCTACTACTTTCTCTTCCCATCTGTAAACAAATTAATCCTTCCCCCAAGGGAACATCCATTAAATCAAGTCTAACCCTAGGCTTTAATACAATTACCCCAACACAATATTGTTCAAGATCCAATCCTCAACTCCTTCAGGTGTTACTTTTCTACTACTTTTGGGCCCTAACCACTGCCTGTTTCCCACAGCTTTAAGCCCAAACTGAGAAATTTACTTAGTTTGCTGGCCGACCAAACATATCACAATCAATTCAATCCCATTCAATTCTACATGCTATTACTATAGATGTACATCTAAGAATTTTTAACAGAAATCACATCAAATTGATCAAGTCAAATTATCTGAGTCTTCCCATTTAGACAGGCTTTACCTTTTTATTACCTGCTAAACCCTGGATGGGAATAAACATTTTCTTCTTTATTCATAGTTCTTTCAGAGTTTTCTGGCTCTTTTGAGAATGGTAAATTCTCGAGATCTTTATAACATTGCAGTACTCCTGGGTCTTCCTACCATACATAACAGCATAAACTAATGATATCTTCTTTGGTCAGCCCCAATGTCTGAATCATCTTACTGTATGGAGGGGATTCCCAACTTCTAAATATTTTTTCTCTAAAGGACTAGTTGGGTCTATTTACAATTTGGGATTCTTCCTAATTCTTTTAGTGAACTTCTCACTTTTACACAAAGTTACACCCATCTATCTTTCTCCTCAAGCACTGGATTGTACCTGTCTCTGTCCTTTCTAGCTTGAATCTCCCAGCAGACTCTGGCTTATTTTTAAAGATCCAAATAACCTTTGTACCCACATTGTTTGCACCTTGCCAGGACTCTCATGAGTAAGTTTGAACTCTACTTTTCTTTTTCCAGACAGACCACCAACTTGATTCCTAAGGGATTTCTCGGACCTTTTCATCGGTATCTGGAGCCTGATCAGATGCCCTCCCTTGTATCTGGAATCCCTGAGCCCCCTTTACCCTGACCTTTCCATCGGCAAATTATTCCAACAGTCACACTCCTTTCAAAGTGTAGGCAAACCTCTATTAGGTTTTTCCCACGTTTCAATCACACACACACACAAGACAACACTCCCCTCAACCCTCCCTTTCCCAAAATAATGGATTTCTACTCACCTAGAGGGTACAATTCTAAGGGAGTGAAGGGACAGTGGTCATGTGAGGGATATGACCAGACCAAGCCCATCGAGTCAGACAGCTAAGGAGCTCCTCTTCCTGTTGCTGCTTCCCAGCTTTCTGACTCAATCTGCTCGTGATCAGACGCACCCTCCATTGCTCTCTTAGAATTGATCTCAAATAATTTGAATAATTAATTTTTTAACAAAATTTATTAATTGGATGTTTAAATTAAAATAAATTGATTGATTGGATTTAAGATGCCTCAGCGAGAAGGGTTTCGGTCTAAACCTGCTGGATCCTCGTGGTCAGGTGATTGAGGCTCCCAAGTGGTTGAGCCCCTCCTCTTTGCAGCGAGACAGGCTCACGTCTAAAACCGCTGCTGGAGCCTTTTCAGAGAGACCGGCTCCTCTTAATTAAGCACTGTGAGCTTGGGCGGCTGTTTCTGAGGCTTCTCTACTCAAATGGCACCTTTTTCAATTGCGATTCAGTCGCCCATGCAGCCAAGCCGCTTTGCCACCCAGCCCCTCTCCCTTGCAATTGGAGCGTTTCTTTCAAGCACCAAGCTCTGCAGCGGCTGCAGCGTTCCTGGGGAAGCCTCCCATACGCTGGGACTTCTTAACTCTTAATTCTGGAGCTCTGGGGGTAAAGTACAGGCATGTCTTCTTCTCCGGGCTTCTTTTCAGCCTACTTGTATTGGCGGCCGCCATTTGGACTGAGTCATAGCGGCCGCCATTTTGGGTAATTACCTCGTGGACTTAGAGGCCTACTAAACTGCTGAGGCCTAATATTGCCTCTCCTTCCAGAAGCCTTATTTCGCTAAAGTGATCTGTGTATTGGGCTGGCTATATCCTGGTACTTGGAGGTTTAATTGCTCCTGCTAATGGCTTCTCAACAGACCAGGGCTTCCAAACGCTCAGCCCCAGAGGATTCTGCCTCAGGCCATCTACTGCAGGGCATCATAAGAAATCTAAAAAGACTTCCTCAAAAGGAAAAAGGAGACAGCTGCTAAAGCTAAAGAGGAGCTTCATTTGCATTTAGCAATAGAAAGGTCTATACAAAAGGCCATTAAGGAGGCTTCCTTAAAGGACATAACAACTCCTATTCAATCTGTAGCCCCTGATCCTGGCACAACTTCTCCTGCATCTCAAGCAACTACTAAAATGGCTCAAGCTCCTTCTCAGGATATTCCCCCATTATCTCCTGATGGTGGTACTTATGCATCTCCCCTCCAAGGGGAAGACAGGGCAGTTCTTTTTGGGGCTCAATCTGAACCTTCCCCTTCAAGAGCCACTGCTGATGTAATTCCTTCTCAACCTCCTGAATTATAGGCTTCAGGGGGAGGGGCTGCTCAGAAAGGGGATAGTATCTCCCCAGAATTAATATCATTCATTCAATCTGCTATTCAAAAAGGAGTCCAGGCTGAACTGCATAGAAGGACTTCTTCCTGGGTTTCAGCTTCTTGTTCATATGCAGAGGGAGAAGGTTCCCAATTAGAGGAAAGTCAGATGCCAGCTGAAGTTGCAGGCCCTTCTGCTTGTTTTTCTGAGCATTTATCTCTTACTGAGGAGGAGGCTAGGGAGGTTGATCTCTCGGATGATGAGGATTTACCTCCTGATCAACCCTCATTCATAGGCCTATTTAAGCCTCAGATGTTTCGTTCACTTTTACATAAGGCAAAGCTCACAACCCGTCTGGGTCCTTCACAACCTCCTCCTGCCACTGAGACTGACCCTTTGGTTCCCCTCTTTGAGGAACCTGTGGTAGAGACAGAAGAAATCCCAGGACCTAGAATTGTTTAGGGAGGTGCTAAGGAAACAATGGACAAGCCCAGCTTCAGGACCTAACCCTGACCAGCTGGACAGACGCCTTTATAATATTGCCCCAGAATTGGCCAACTTGCTTCAAATTCCTACGGTGGATACTCCAGTAGCGGCTCTGTCCTCCTCTTCCAATATAGCGGGCCCTCCTGAGGATAATCTCCGTCCGGAGGACAAATGCCTTGAGCAATCTTTGGTCAGGGCCCACAAGGCCTCGGCCTGGACAGCTAAATCCTCTTTAGCTTCATCCTTTTTTAACAGGGCTGCTATCCTGTGGGTAAAACAATTACAGAATAGGCTTCCGGTAGCAGACACCAGATCCTACCAGGATCTTAATAAAATTCTGGCAGCTCTGGAATTTTCCGCGGACGCGACACTCAATTTGTCCCGTTTCGCAGCTAAGTCGATTGGATCCTCTGTGACCTCTCGACGATTATTGTGGCTCCGTAATTGGCAGGCAGACGCCAAGTCCAAGTGGCGCTTGGCCACTTCCAACTTTGAAGGTTCTTCTTTATTTGGGGCTTCTCTGGAACCCTTATTAGTCGAAACCAAGGACAAACGATGTATACTTCCCAGTGTGTCCAGGCGATCAGAACTGTTAGGATATGATTTGGGCCTAACAGTTGTCCAGGCAATATATGTGTTCTGTGACTTTAAGATTTAATGCTGCATCATGCTGTAATGCTGAGTCATGCTATAATTAATTGTAATTTAACAATGTATTTAAGAAAGGTATTGTAAGCTATTCAGTTGATGATAAGCTGCTATCATCACGTGCATGTGTGGGTGGATCTGCTACCATCCGGGATTTGTGAACCAACTACTGTTTGTTTGGTAAGAGTTTGTTTGGAGTTAACCGGTAAAGACTTGGACTGTTTAGAAGACTACGAGATTGTTTATTTTCATTATAAAGAAAACTTTTGATAACACCAGTTTGTATGTATCTCTATCTCATTGCTCTCAGCAACGTTTCTCTGTGCACTTTACTCTGCTAGTTGTTACACAACAATAATATCCTTAACATTGGTTATGGGCCCAGAGCCAACCAACCAGAACTAACTAGGATTTTTTCAGAGTTAAACTGAGAGCTAGTTTGAGTTTGTGAGTAGTACAAACTGTGTTTGTTATAAACAATCTACGTGAAGATGGCACTAGAACAAGCAGCAACTTTTTTCATGATAACCCGGCTGGACGGAACGAACTATGTATCCTGGTCTACAAAATGTAGTCTACTTTTGCGTAGAGAAGGACTGTGGGACATAGTTAATAATCCACCGGATGTAACAGCATGGGATCCTGCTGATGAGGAAGATGCCAAGAAATTAGCCAAGTTTAGCAGAGACAATGAACGAGCTCTTTATATTATTGGACTGACACTGGGTGACCAGCAGCTTGTCCATATCCATGGTGAAGAGTCTGCTGCTAGGTGTTGGACCAAGTTGAAGAGACTATATGTTCGTGACTCTGTGGGTGCTCATATATATCTCACACGAAAATTATTTAGACAACATCTTCTTAAAGGGGGAGATATGATGGCTCATTTGGAATCCATGACCAGAAGTTTCCAGGAGCTGCATGAAAAGGAACTTGTTTTCTCTGAACTACAACAAGTGTACATAATTCTTTCTTCTTTGGACGATAGTTATGACAACTTTGTTTCTTCGTTAGAGGTTTTGTCCAGAGATGAACTGACATTGGCTGGCATAACCGGTAGGTTGTTGGAAGAATCCAAAAGAAGAAAAGAAAGGGATCAGTTGAGAGTGCAACAACCAAAAGAAGATAAAATGTACTCAACTGCTTATTTTGTAAAACGTTGTTTTGCTTGTGGGGCTAAAGGGCATATGGCTAAATATTGTACAAATAAGAATACAAATAAGAAGATGCCTGTTAGGGACAATAATAGACCCAAGAAGGGTTGTAATTTAGCTATATCTAGTTCAACTACTGATGTTAACCAGGATTGTTGGGTTGTTGATAGTGGTGCTTCTCAATCTATTACTAGAAATAGAAAATGTTTTGTTAAAATGGAGAAGAGTAACCAACATGTTAAACTAGCAAATGTCTGGAAGGTTAAGGTAGCTGGAGAGGGTGTTGCTCGTTGATCATTTAGTAATGAACCATTGCCTATGTTATATATTCCTGGTTTAAAATTCAATTTATTATCTGTTAAATCTTTGGTACAATTTGGGTTTACAGTAACATTTAAAAATGATAAGTGTCTTATAGAGAAAGATGGCAGGGTTGTTACTGCAAGTTTAGAAAATGATTTATTCATTTTAAGGGAGAACCCAGTATTGGTGGCTAAGTCTAAGTCTGTTTATGAGAATGTTAAACCACATGATGAATGTATTCATCTGTTACATCGGAGACTTGGGCACTTGAATTTCAGGACGTTAAAGAAGACAGTGCAATTATCGGAAGGGATAAAACTACAAGCATGTAGTAAATATCTGAACTGTAATGCCTGTAGTCAGCAAAAAAGTAGGGTTACACCAGCAAACCGTGTTAATGGTTTTAAAACTACAAAGCCGTTAGAGGTAGTGTTTATAGACCTAATTGGACCCAAGAAACCCAGTATAGGAGGTGTCTGCTATATTCTAAGCATAGTAGACCATTATTCAAGATATGGATTCTGTTATCTTATGAAAACAAAATGTGAACATTCCAGCATATAAACAACTGGCTGCGTTTTGTGGAAAGGAAGCAGAAATTTAAAGTGAAATGCTTAGTGACCGATAATGGTACAGAATTTACTAACCAAAGGTTAGAAAAGTTTTTGCAGAATGCAGGGATCCAGCATAAACGATCTGCTCCTTACAGACCACAGCATAATTCCTATATTGAGACAAACATTCCAAGCCATGATTAGAACTATGTTGGCAGATTCTGGTTTGCCTGAAAATTTATGGGGCGAGGCTGTTATGTCTGCTAACCATGTGCTAAACAATGTGGTTCATTCCTCTACAAGTGAAATACCATTCACCTTATGGCATGGGAGGAGACCAAATCTTAGTTATTTACACACATTTGGAGCCCCAGCTTGGGTACATATTCCATCTAGTGTTAGGAGAAAAGATCAACAAAGAGCCAGAAAAATGTTTTTTGTTGGCTATGAATCAAATCATAGATCTTTTAGATTTTGGGCACAGGGTACTACTAGTGTTTACTGTAGTGCAAGTGCTAAATTTCTAGAGCACGTAGGATGGGATAAACTAGAGCGTGCAGATTTCAGACATGATAATACTGTTAGGATAGAACATCATATCCCTGATGAGAGTCCTGAGGATATAGATACTGTAGAATCCTCTATTAAGGTTGAGGAACAGGAAGTAGGTTTAGGGGAGGATGAAACTGAAACATCTGAAATGAGTCCTGTATTGCCTAGAAGATCCACTAGGGAAAGGCATCCACCAGATCGATATAAGGCAACTGTAGTTTGCCAAGTTAACATCGAACCTTCAAGTTATAATGTTATCAGGCTTTATCCTGAAAAGGAGCAGAAGGCTTGGAAGGAGGCAATGAGTAAGGAAATTAAGTCATTGACTGATTTAGATGTTTATGAAAATGTGAAATTGCCACCTGGTGAGAAATTAATAGGTTGTAGATGGGTTTACAAAATTAAGAAAGGTATAGATGGGACTGTAACCCATAAAGCTCGCCTTGTAGCTCAAGGTTTTTCTCAGACTGAAAAAGATTTCGATGAGGTTTTTGCTCCTAGTTTACGTGCTAGTACTTTAAGAACAATGCTGGTATGGGCGGCTAAAAACAAATATAGTATTAACCATATAGATGTGGAGACGGCATACTTGCATGCTCCATTAAGGCACACCATCTATATGAGGAAGCCTTTAGGAGTTGAAACACAAAACCAAACTGATTGTTGGAAGCTCAAGAAAAGCCTTTATGGTTTGAAACAATCAGGGTTTGAGTGGAACCAATGCATAGTTAAAGAACTAAATAGGATTGGTTTTCATGAAGATATAGCGGATAAATGTCTCTTTAAAAGAGAAAGTAATGGGTTAGTTTCATTTTTGTTATTGTTTACAGATGACATAGCTATAATAACTAAAACTGACAAGGAAGCCATAGATATTGTTCACCAGTTACAAACTAAATTTAAGATCAGAAATTTAGGAAGTATCAGGCATTATTTGGGACTAGATATTAGTCAAACAGCTAGAGGTTATAAAATATCTCAATCTAGCAAAATTAGCCAGATGTTGAAGCGTTATGGCATGGAGCTATGTAAGCCGGCCAAGACACCTATGGCACAGGATTTTAACCATGATGATATCCAAAGCCCTAACTTTAGTAAGGAGATCTACCAGTCTCTTATAGGTAGTCTATCTTATATCAGCAATTGGTCAAGACCGGATATCTCATTTAGCGTAAACCAATTAGCAAGATATAATGCAGAGCCAACTGATAGGCATTGGCAGGCCGCAAAGCGTATACTAAGATATCTGAAAATGACGATGCATTCATTATGCATTGTATCTAGAACCTAACCAAGATTTAATACTGAGTGCATATGCTGATGCCAGTTTCGCTACTGATGTGACCACTAGAAAGTCTACATCGGGTATAGCTATAATGTTAGGCAATTGTTTGATTGGCTGGAAATCAATTCGTCAAAAACATATTAGTCTATCTACAATGGAGGCAGAATTTTCATGTCTATCACTGGTATGCACTGATCTGATACATTACAAACAACTAATGATGGATATTGGTTTAACGATGGATTATCCAATTGTAATACATGAGGACAACCAAGCTGCTATAAAAATGGCAACTAATTTAGCGGTGAAAACTAGATCCAAGCATACTGACATTCGGTATCTGAATGTTCGCCAAAGTATCCAAAGCAATATGGTTAAACTGGAATATTGCATGTCGGAAGACAATATCGCGGATAACTTTACCAAAGCTCAAGGTGCTGTCAAACATAAAGCGTGTTGTGAAGGCTATGGATTAAGAATCTAAACTGTATGTATTGTATCTAAACTGTATATATTGTATTTAAACTGTATATATTGGCCTGTCCAAAGGGGAGCATGTTAGGATATGATTTGGGCCTAACAGTTGTCCAGGCAATATATGTGTTCTGTGACTTTAAGATTTAATGCTGCATCATGCTGTAATGCTGAGTCATGCTATAATTAATTGTAATTTAACAATGTATTTAAGAAAGGTACTGTAAGCTATTCAGTTGATGATAAGCTGCTATCATCACGTGCATGTGTGGGTGGATCTGCTACCATCCGGGGTTTGTGAACCAACTACTGTTTGTTTGGTAAGAGTTTGTTTGGAGTTAACCGGTAAAGACTTGGACTGTTTAGAAGACTACGAGATTGTTTATTTTCATTATAAAGAAAACTTTTGATAACACCAGTTTGTATGTATCTCTATCTCATTGCTCTCAGCAACGTTTCTCTGTGCACTTTACTCTGCTAGTTGTTACACAACAACAATATCCTTAACAAGAACAACGGTCCTTTCCTAACCAGTCCCGTTCTTTTCGGACATTTAACTCCTATGGGAGGGGCTCGCTCTCCCAGAGCATTCCCCTCCCGTTCCCGGCCCCCGGAGTGTCAAGGCCCCCAGAACCAGAGAGGGCAGGCCAGGTGCTCCTTCCGGGGTGGCAGGGGTTGCCCGTTCAACAGATCCCGCTAACTGCATGTCCAGTCCTCCCATTGGGGGCCGCCTGGCTCTCTTTGCCAGCCAATGGGAGGCTACTTCCTCTGACGCCTGGGTCAGAGAGACGGTCAGGTGGGGCCTCTCGATTGAATTTCTCTCCACTCCTCCCGACAGGTTTCTTCGATGTCCTCTTTCTCAGTTTTGGCAGAAACGGCTCCTGCTGGCTACGGCCATTTAACACCTTCTTGATATTTGGGCAATTGAACTTGTTCCTCAGGAGCACCACGGACAAGGCTACTATTCTTGCCTGTTCATCATTCAGAAATCATTGGGAGGCTGGAGAGCTATTCTCGATCTCAAGTCTTTGAACACTGGGTCCTCTACCGGCGGTTCAAGATGCAGTCTCTCCAGTCTATCCTGGAGGGAATTAGGAGCGGGGATTTCCTCTCGCCTATTGACTTGACAGAAGCTTATTTACATGTCCCTATTCATCCGGCTTATTCTAAATTTCTTAGGTTTTGTCATGCGGGTCGCCATTATCAGTACCGTGCCCTTCCATTCGGACTTTCCTCGGCTCCCCGAATCTTTACTAAACTTATGGCCGCCATTGCGGCACACCTCTGAGCTCAGCCGATCCGCATCCAATATTATTTGGTTGACCTGCTTATCCTCTCGAGCTTGGAGGCACGGGCACGGCAGGATCTGGATTCCACCATCCAGGTCCTGACGGCTCATGGTTTTTCCATCAATAAAACCAAGAGCCACCTGGTTCCAGCCACCTGCATCCAACACCTAGGGGCTGTAATCGATATGGTTGAGAGCAGGGTCTTCCTTTCCGAGGAGCGGCTGTCCAGTCGGTGGTCTCTGGTCAGCTCCGTGGCCAGAGGGAACCCTGTTCCTCTGGCCACGCTCTCCGAACTCTTAGGAAAGATGGTCTCATGCATTGGCATAGTCCCTTCGGCCAGGCTACGCTGCAGGGCCCTGCAGTGGTTTCTTCTCCCGTATCAGAAGTCCCTAATTTCGGCCTCTAAACGGATTGTTCGCCTTAACCCGGCTGTTCTCCAGTCCCTCCGATGGTGGTCTTCCCAAGCTCTTCTCAAGGGGAGGGAGTTCAGGGAATCCGATCCCATCATTTTGACAACCGATGCCAGCCCGCAGGGCTGGGAGACTCATATCCAAGTCACTGGATAAAATGTTCCAGGAGCGCTCTTGATGTTGCCATTGGCCTTCCATTCACCATAATGAAGGCCACTGAACCTCAAAGGGGTCCAGCTTATACTTGAAGGAACAATGCCTTTGAGCCGCACGTTGGGGTGCCAGAAAATGTAAGGTCCCAGATGTTTCCCCTAGCCACTGAAATGCCAAAGAGAGTGAGACTTGAGACAAGGCTTGCAAAAAAATATCAGATTTTTTATACTTTGGCCAAAGTAAAAAGTCTGGGTGATATTATTTCCAAAACACAGGCAAAAGCATGTAAGGAATAAGCACACACTGCAAGAGTGGCTCAGAGTATTATATACATTTTACACCGATAGAAACAAAGTTTATCCCATCAGACAAAGCTTTGTCACCAACGTGATCTTTCTTTGTTCAGGCCTCTGTCTTTGCCCATGCTTTGCTATTTTACAGGGCCAGCAGCTGCAGAAATGCTAAAAGAAAAGGTTGCAAAAATACAGAGATAGAAAGCAAAGAAATAATGATCTGTTATTACATATCAAGCCCAGCAAGAAAAGGATATTTGAAAAAAAAGCAAAGGTAGTACCAATAATAATAGGTACCTTGGTTGCAAACCCAAAACAACTGGAGCACCACTTGAACACCATTGGCATTGATAAATTCACCATCAGTCAATTGCAAAAGATGGCTTTACTCAGGACAGCTTGCATCCTGCGATGATATCTCTAACACTATCAAACATCAACATCTGCTTGACCCAGGTTCTTGGGAAGGACTCGATTGGTGGCTAAAAATGCCAAATTAGTCTAAACATCTGGCTGACTATGATGGAACCATATAATACTATTAGATGCCTTGAATGAAATCCCAAACCAGCTGGAGCACCACTGTAACACCATCGACATTGACAAAATCACCATCAGTCAATTGCAAAAGGCAGCTTTATTCAGAACAGCTTATATCCTGCCATAATATCTTCAGCACAGTGAAACATCAATTTTGCCTATCTTAAGTTCTTGGGAAGGACTCGGTAAATTGATAAAAATGCCAAATCTAGTCTAAACATCTGTGACATCTGTGACCAACCATAATAATAATATTAACACCAGCCTGTTGCAGGTCTTTGGCAAGGACTCGATAGGTGGATATAAATTCCAAATGCAGTCTGAACATCTGGCTGACTGTGCAATGAATCATAATTTCTCTATTGCTTAGTGCTGAAAAGACAAGTTCTCTCCTATCAGTAGAAATGGCCTTGGCTAACAAACAAAAACATATTTTCCTGAAGTTAGAAAAGAGGTCTAGATTGCTAGGTTAAAATGCTAATATTTTTTAAAATGCTAATAATGAAGCCTAAAATTCCAAATAATATTTGGATGATGATGATGATGATAAAAAATGTTTTGAAATACCACACTTAATGTAAAAAAATTCAGAAATCGGCATACTGGAAAGTTATCCAAAAGCAGCTGAAATATATGGCAATTTTTCTATTTAAATTGTTAACACTATATTCATATATAATGAGTAATAAATAAATACATTTCCAGTGAGTATAGAAAGTTATTTCTATATTTTAATAAAGATGAAAAAATGTTCATATAGAAAAGTAAACAGTAACAATGATCAAAGATGTTTTGTGGAACTGATGGAAAGGAATTTACATTGCATGGAGAAATACAAAGTCATACACTGGCATGACTAGTCCATATATCAAGGAACATATAGTAAGAAATAATGGAGTGAAAGAATAGACGGACATGGACATTGCATTCAGTTGATCAGGAAGGCTAAAATAATTTGACAGCAGATATGGGTAGGTGATAATATGAAAGAAAGGAATTATGAGGGAGAGAGACGAGGCTAATGAGTCAGAAATAGCTATATAAATCTCCAAGTCTCCAAATGGGCAAGCACAAAATCTGGCTGCCAAAATGAAAAGAAGGAAAAAAATCCCAGAAAGTAGTGAATGTGATTTCAGTCAACCAGGGTTTGCAGAAACATCTTGGTTACGTAGGAAAAACCTGGCTTAAAGAAAAACACACATGATCCAATTCAGAGCTATGGAGTTTGCCATAAGACTGAGAGGTATAAGAGAGAACACCAGAGAAGATTTAAGAACAGTCTGTGCTGAGGCATTAACTGTGTTGTTAAAGGTAGAATCTGATCAAATTTTTAGTAGGACTGATAAAGCTTACAGGGTGAACTCACGTGTGGCCAGACAAAGGAATTTGCCTAGAGATGTTGTTGTTTATCTTACTGACAGAAGACTGAGGAATGATATTCTGCAGAAGTCCTACCTGGCCACCATTCAGGTGGAAGGAAATCAGATTGGTGTATATAAAGAGTTACCACCTAAGATGCTAAGAGACAGAAAGGATTTTGGATTTTTGGTGACTGAATTGAAAAGACGCCAGATTCCATTTAGATGGGATGCCCCAGTTGGTATAATTTTGAGATATGAAGATGTGAGATATCGTTTAAACATTATTGAAAAAGCAGAAAACTTTTACTACAATATTTTTAAAAGACCTGCTACATCTCCACATTCATCCACGTTGCTACCTATAGAAGAAAGTGCTAAAGATAAAGAATTGGAAAGAGAGACTGAGGAATTGCAAGCAGATGGAATTAGAAACTCAAACAGCAATAGAAGAAACTCAAGGAGCAGTAGGTTTTTCAGATGATCTTCTCATGGATTTTTCAGATGATCTTCTCATGGATTTCCCAGAGCCTAAAATAAAGCACCCCAGAAGTACAAGAGAGGTGGCATTGGACCTTGAACTGTTGGCGCAGGAACCAAAAGATAAACGTATAACTCCAGCAGCTGAGAAGCAAATGTTAGAGAAGCAAAAACAGCAGAGGTCCAGTACACCACAAGAGGAGAAGGGGGACAATGGTAAACCACAGAAATCAGAATCCATGGGAGGAGCTAGACCGAAGACTACTGCTCTGCAACAGAATCTTCGGCAATTGCTCGATTCGCTTCGTGAAACTTCAAATGACAGTTAAATTCCTATCCTGGAATGTGAATGGACTGAATTCTCCACAGAAAAGAAGGAAAATATTTCATTATTTGAGACAATTTAAAAATGATGTTGTTTGCCTGCAAGAAACTCATATTAGAACTCAGGATCAGAAATATTTGATAAACTCTAAATTAGGAACACATTTTCTATCTTCAAGCCCGGAAAAAAAGAATGGAGTAGTGTTGTATATCTCCAAAAGAATACCAGCTAAAATTGTAGAAACAGATAATAATGGAAGATATATTGCAATTGAAATAAATTTACAGAATGATCCATTGCTTTTGATTGGAATTTACGCCCCCAACCAACAGCAGGAATTTTTTTATAAATTATTATATGCTAAAATATTACAATGGAATTACAAATCTATTTTGATTATGGGGGACTGGAATGGGGTGATTGACATTAAAACTGATAAAAAGAGTTTGGCAAAATCAGGGATTAAATTACCACAGACTTTTTTTGCTATGAAAGAGGATCTGGAATTAAAAGATGTATGGAGAGTTCAGAACCCGAAGGAATTGGATTTTACATTTTTTTCAGATCGACATAGATCCTTTTCAAGAATTGATTTTATCCTGGTTACACCTGATTTACTTACTAAAACAACAAAAACCAAAATATTTCCTAGAACGCTAACGGATCATAGTCCGATATGGATAGAAATAGAATTGGAGAAGAAAGAGAGAAGATCTTGGAGATTGAATGAGAATTTGTTTAGATATGAAAAGAATATATCTGATCTTAAAAAACATGTGAAGGAATTTTTTTCAAATGAATTTGAATAAGGGTACACCCATTGAAATCTTCTGGGATGCGAGTAAGGCATATATGAGAGGTGTATTGATTTATATGAATTCTAAGCATAGGCTACTTCTACAAAGGAAAAGAACAGAACTGGAATCAGAGATAAAGAAAAAGGAACAACTACACATTAAAAATCCTCTAGATAATAAATTGCAAGAATCCATAAATCTTCTGAAAGACCAATTCCAAATGCTTATAGCAGAACAAACGGCACCAATTTACAATATGCAAAACATAATACGTTCTGTAATGCTAACAAACCGGGCAGATGGTTGGCATATACATTGAGAAAACAGCGATGCTCTCGAATTATTGATACTATTGAATATGGAGGAAAAGAAGTTTTTCAACAAAATTTAATAAAACGAGCATTTCTAGATTATTACTCTAAATTATACTATAAAGATAACATAAACAATGAGCTTATAGATGAGTATCTTGAAAGAACTAGAATTACAAAAATTTCTAGTGTACAAAAGGAAAGACTGAACCAAGTAATAACCTCTGAAGAGATTATATTTGCAATTGAACAATTGAAAACAGCTAAAGTTCCTGGGACGGATGGTTCGACAGCAGTATATTACAAAACTTTACAAACAGAACTGATTGAGCATCTTAAGGATTTATTCTGCAGTATACAACAGGGGGGAAAAATACCCCCATCGTGGAAAACGGCTTATTTCATTGATACCTAAGGAGGATGGTTCTACAAAACCAGAAAACTTCAGACCAATACCTCTTTTGAATACGGATTATAAAATCTTTGCAAAAGTATTAGCCAACAGATTGATGCCAGTTATCCAAGAGGTGATTCATCATGATCAAGCTGGATTTATAGAGGGCAGATACATGAAGGATAACGTAAGGCAACTCATAGACTTATTGGAATATCTTGAGAAAAGTAAACAGATCCCTGCAGTGCTGGTGTTTTTGGATGCGGAAAAGGCCTTTGATCGAGTTAATTGGAATTTTCTACTAAAGACTTTGTCTAAAATGAACTTTGGGGACCAGTTTGTACAGGCGATATTAGCAATTTACTAAGAGCAAACTGCGCAAATTATTATCGATGGACGTTTAACAACAAATTTTAATATACAAAAGGGAACAAGACAAGGATGTCCACTATCCCCATTGTTGTTTATCCTAACTTTAGAAGTCTTGTTGAACTCAATACGGGACTCGAACGCTTTGAAGGGAATAGTAATAAGGCAAAAGGACTACAGAATAAGAGCATTTGCAGACAATCTGATGATTACTTTAACACAGCCTTTGGAATCAATCATCCAGATGAAACACAGTATAGAGGAATATGGTTTAGTCTCAGGATTTAGACTGAACCAGAAAAAAACAAAGATGATAGTTAAAAATATGTCGGAAGCCCAAAGGAAGGAACTGGAAAGGTTGGCAGGATTTGAAATAGTCTCAAAGGTGAAATATCTAGGAGTGCAGGTTGCAGCTTCAAATAGAAAACTTTTTCAAAATAATTATGAAGTTTTGTGGTGAAAGGTGCAAAAATATTTGGAAAATTGGAAAAAACTGCAACTATCTTTACTTGGCAGAATAGCAGCAGTTAAGATGAACGTTCTACCTAGATTTCTGTTTTTGTTTCAAATGATTCCGGTGCTCAAAAGTGATAAAAACTTGACTGAGTGGCAATCAGGGTTGAACAAATTTATTTGGAATGAGAGAAAACCAAGAGTAAAACTGAAAATCATACAAGATGTGCGGGAAAGAGGTGGCCTTAAAGTTCCCAACTTACGGTTATACTATGAGGCAGCAGTGTTGACACATGTGAGTGATTGGTTTGGAATAACAAAGACTGAAATTTTGAATATAGAAGGCCACGATTTGGAATTTGGTTGGCATGCATACCTATTTTATGACAACAAAGTGGATACTGTTTTCAGAAGTCATATACTCAGAAATTCCTTGTTGAGAGTTTGGAAGAAGCACCAGTCTAACTTGGATTACAAAATATCTTTGTGGTTGGATCTTGGACATATTACAAATATAAAGTCACTAGGGGGGATTTTATATAAAGAGATACTTTTTACTGATGGGGGCAGCTGGAACTTGAAGTCATCAAAAACTCTGTTGGAAGAAGGGGTTGATTTAACTTGGTTACAGTATAGTCAACTTCAATCAAGATGGAGAGAAGATTACAAAACTGGTCTGATGTTGCATGAAGAAGATTTGGTGATGCAGATAAAACAGAAAGGGCCGATGCATATTAAAAGGGTTTATAATAGATTGTTAGAAAGAGATTCAGAGAGTGAATTGGTTAAAGATTGTATGATAAAATGGGCACAAAATTTTGCAGAACCAGTTATGTTGGAAACATGAGAAAAGACTGGGGTTCAGAATGTTAAATTTACTCAGGCTCAGAATTTGAGGGAAAATTTTTATAAAATATTTTATAGGTGGCATTTGGATCCTAAGAAGTTGTCATGCATGTACCCTAACGTTCAACCAAGATGTTGGAGATGTGACTGTTTAGATGCCACATATTATCATATATGGTGGACTTGCAGAAAAGTGAAAGCTTTTTGGATTAAACTCTGGTGGGTTATGCGGAATGTTTTGAAGAAGAAGCTTCAATTTTCTCCGCAATTGTTCTCATTGGGTATAGTTAAGGATTTCCCAACGAACGAAACAAGATTGATATTATATATGATCACTGCAGCCAGGTTACTTATAGGGCAATATTGGAAAAAAGACACTTTACCTACTATTGAAGAATGGACCTTGAAAATGGCTAGTTTTGCAGAAATGGCAAAGATCTCGGCCTATTTGAAAGATAGGTCTCAAGAAACTTTTGCTAGGGAATGGAAGAAATGGATAGATTATGTGCAGAATAAATACCAAACAAAGAAGTATCAGTTAGTATTTAGTTGAAGAAGGTCAGGTTGTTTAGAGGGTGTATAGCATGCAATGGAAAGAGTAAGTGGAGGTAATTAAAATTAGAATAGAGATTGACATATTGATATAGAATTTTACTTGATATATGTGATTTTATTATATATTACATTATATCACACTATTATTATTATTATATATTATGGGGGATTGACATAGGTAAATAATAATAATTATTAAATTAGAGAAATGTTTGATATCTTTATTTTGATTTAACTATTATAATATTATTATATGAGAGAAATGTTTGATATGTTTTACTTGGAGTATAAATGAAGGCAATTATTATTATTACTTGGATGTTATTTTTGGAAAAATACTATTATTAATAGTTGGATTTGATATATTATCTTATTCGGATTCCACCGTATTCTTTTTGTTTAATATATGTAGACTGTATAAAATAATATTTTTTGTAAGGGAAGCCAAGGGGGAGATGGGGGGGGGGGGATATGGGGTTGAGGGGGTAATTGTGGGGAGAGAAAAATGAAAAATTTGTATTTATAAAACTTTTCTAATAAAAAGAAAGAATATGACTACAGGACTTTTACAGTAGATTGGATGACAATTAAGATAGAAGAAACTGTTGGAACAAGAAGAACAAAAAGAAAAGTAGAAGTCAACACTGATATGTCACAGGAGAGGGATGATCGATGTTTTAAATGTTTATTTGTTTTATAAATAAAAAATAAAAAATTACAAAAAAAAAGAAAACACACATCAAAACCTACGAAAAGTAAGAGAATAGATATTATACCTTTACAGGGAGGATACATGAGATGTAGGTGTGGCTTACTGATGATGGCTAATGAGCCAGAAATAGCTATATAAGTCTCCACGTCTCCAAATGGGCAAGCACAAAATCTGCTGGCTGCCAGAATGAAAAGAAGGAAACCCCACCCCCAGAAAGTAGTGAATGTGATTTCACTCAACCAGGGTTTGTAGAAACATTGAGGTTACGTAGGAAAAACCTGGCTTAAATAACACACACACACATATACATACATACATACATACATACATACATACATATAAATACATATATATATGTAGTAAAGTAAGAAAAAAATATTGTATTAAAGTTATAATTAATTATTGCATTGTTAATCTACAGAATTTGAAAGAGATGAATGTTACAGAGTATAAAGAATTAATGAATGAATGAATAAGATATTAAGTGAGGTATAGTAATATACAGAGGGTATAAAAAAGAGAAGAAAAAATAATAGAGAAGTAAATTAAATAAATTGTACTGATTAGATATACTGCAAAGTAAAACCTGATTATATTGTATACTGGATGAATTTAAATTAAGTTGGAATTTATACAGAATACAAGCAAAAGTGTGGGTATTTAAAATTGTTTTTGTATAAAGAAACTTATAGAACCCACCACCCCCAATTGATTTTAGAATTAAGGAAAAATAATTACATGATAGTGTGGAAAAACTTTACAAGAGCTTTAAAAATGTCAACGACAACAACTATAGCCAAAATAGAAAAAAAACCAACTGTAAACCCTACAGCAACAGTGGCATCACCCCTATAGCAGAGAACAATAGATAATATGATAGGAAAAGAAAAGGAAAGGAAAAAACCAGAAATGACAGTAAATACCATGCAAATTTATATACAAATTTATATATATTTGTATATAAAACCTTACTAAAAGCACAAGAGAAAATTGCAGACAATCATGAAGAAATGAAAATGCTTCATACAGAAATTAAAAATGAAATTGAAGAAGTAAAAGAGGACATTAAGAATATGAACGGTAAAATTGGGGATATTCAACAAACAATAACAACAAAGAATCAAAAACATGGAAACAAAAATAGATCTAGTAGAGACAAAAATGGACACATTGGAGCAGAAATCTCAACAATTAAATAAAGAACTATCAGATTCAGTAGCAATGTTGGAATGGGAGAAAGCTTCATATTTCCTGTGTTTCCAAAACATAGTTGAAGAGAAAGATGAAGACCTGGGAGAAAAAATGGCGGAAATAGTTTCTGAAATAATACAGAGGGATAAGACAGAAATAAGAAGACATATTGATGAAATTTACTGGGTAAATACCAATTACATAAGAAGACATCGTTTGGCGAGGGAAGTACATATTAGATTTACAAAGCAAACAACCAGAGATGAAGTATATAAGAAATCAAGAGAAGAAACCTTGACTTAGAAAGGTAAAGAAATTATAATTTTAATACAAATACCACGAAGCAAATTATAATTTTAATACAAATACCACGATTAGCAATCAATGCCAACAATATCAATTTTTAACAACACAACTGATTAGGTACAAAGTTTAGATGGCTGACACCAGATGGAATTTTAATTACATGGCAAGATAAAAAATATAAAGTAGATACAATAGAGAAGGCAAGAGAATTTTATAATCTACATTTCACACAGGAAGAAGAACAGGAAAGCAAGGAGGAATCAGAGAGCAAAAGCCAGGAAGAAGAACAAATAGAAGAAATAAAGTGAGAAAGAGAAATAAGAAAAACCCAGGAAAAAGAATGAGAGGAAAGAGAAGGGGTGAAAGCAAGATTGCGGATGGAGACAAGAAACACTAAAAAACAACAGCAGGCTTTTTCAGTAAACACAAACATTTACAAAATTACGAAAATTAGATGCAGGTGTGATATGTCTTCAAGAGGTACACATCAAAAAAGAACATCAAAAACTAAAATCCAAAAATAGGAAAACTATACACATCATTGATACAAAAAAAGAAAAGAGGAGTAGCGGTATATGTAAAAGAAAAGATAAAATCAAGTTAATTTATGCAGACGAAGAGGGTAGAATTGTAATGGTGGAATTAGAAATGGAAGGAAAAAAATCATTATTAATAGTAATATGTGCCCCTAATAAAAACCAACATGAATTCTTTAAAAAAATACATAGCAAAGTAATATATTTGGAATATGAAAATGTTTGTCTAATTGGAGATTATAATGCCATAGTAGATGTTAAAAAAGATTACAAGAAGAACAAGAAGAAAAAAAAGAAACACTACCAAAAGAATATTTTAATAAAGTATTGGAATTAAAATTGAGAGACGTATGGAGAGAAATACATGAAGACGAAAACCAATACACATTCTATTCTTGCTCACATCAATCTTGGTCCAGAATAGATATGGCCTGGATGACTGCAGATATTCGGACTAGCTTAAAAACAATAGAGATAGGGGTAAATTAATGGGCGGCTCATAAATGGAAGGGACAAAAAGGATTTAGGAGCTGTACCATGAACTAAAATATATGTAAAGAGTACAAACAAATGTTAGAAAATGATTTGGATGTATTCTTTACAATAAACAAAAAAGAAGACTCTTCCTTGCAAAATATTTGGGAGATGGCAAAGGTATATATACAAAAAATTGACGATTGTGTATATAGGGAGAAAAAATAAGGAAAGGAGACCTTTCCTCTTGATTTTGGTTGTAATTGGAGCTTTCATAGACTCTACCCCCTTCTTTATTACTGCTGCGCTTTTTAAAAGCGATTTGACAATCAGTTGCTAAGTGCTGGAAGACCTACTTCTATCAACCTTCCCCCTGACTTGGAGATGGACTCGGCGGTGACTAAGGCATTTTAACGTGATTGCTATGGAGAATTATACTTGATATCTACATGACGGGAGAACTATAATACTATAGCCGAATAGCGCTTCCTTTTTCGAAATCCCTTGCCACGAATAGCTTTGCTATCTCTACTAACTCTTAGATCATCTTATTAATGGACTGATTGAAATTATAAGTAATTTGTTGGGGTATATTTGTTTTGGAAAATTAGGAGTTTAATGTATTGGTGAGAATTAATATAAAGTGGACTAATTGATTTTATTAGAGTATTGATTAACCCTAGAGTGATAACTAGATAATTATATGATTTAACTATTAATCATTTGAGAGTACTGAAGGGGGGGATAGAAAGTAAGGTAGATAATTGATTAAATAGCAAAGTAATTCACTAACAGACTAGAATATTGATTAATTATTGGGATAGGGTAGAGTAACAACTAGCACCTTTCGTTTCATCTTAGTTATATGCTATTTTGGAGGAGGCTCCTCTGTCTAGCATAAATGTCTAGCTCTTCAACTAAGGCAGGAAAGAAGCCTCTGATATCAACAGCATCTATGGCTCCAATTACGACTCCTCCTACTCCATATAAATCCCTAGAGGCGGTAGCTGTGGCCGAGAAGACCTCTACTTTTCAAGGAATTCAGAATTTATTATATCCTATTCAGGAAACTATGTCAAAAAACCAGGAGGCCACAGCGAAGAACTTGGCTGAATTGAAACAGGAGATGGGAGGGATGCGAGGGGAGGTGAAACAAATCTCAGAAAGATTGAATGATGCGTGTGTGACAATAGAAAAGCACGAGGGCCAGATCCAGGAGGTAGCTACAAAGGTGGAGAAGGTTGAGGCGGTGATAGAGAGGTGTGAGGCGCGACAGCTACTGGTTAATAAGCAGCTTGAAGATGATATAGTTCTGTTTGAGATGGAGAAAACTGCCCACATCCTGAGATTTCAGAATATTAGGGAGGAACCGGAAGAAAATTTGGAAGATAAGATGGTTGAGATGGTGGCAGGGATGCTGCAGAAAGACACACAAATGGTCCACAGTGGTATTGACGAATGTTTCTGGGTTTTTACATCATTTACAAGGAGACAGAACCACCTGAGGGAAGTCCACGTTAAATTTAGTAAGAGATCGTTACAGGAAGAAGTATACCAGAGATCGAAGGACCAGGTGATAAAGTACGCTGGCAAACAGATCACCGTTTTGAGACAGGTGCCGAAGAAGGTGTGAGATCGAAGACGAAACTACCAAGCACTGACAACACAACTATGAAAATATGATATGAGATATAAGTGGCTACTTCCAGATGGGCTCTTGGTGACATGGCAGGGGAAGAAAGTATGTCTTGAAACCCCACTGGAGGCTGATGAGTTTCTTGAAAGTGAATTTACAAATTGGGAAAGGGAAGGAGGAAGGGAAAGTGAAGACATGATAGGTAGTAAGGGTCAGGAAGAAGGGCAGGAGGAGAAAGGAGTGGTAGGAATAAGGGAAAGGGAAGAAGAGAGCAACCAATGGGTAACCAGACAGACAACTAGAGCAAAGAATGCAGATAAGTAAAGATGGGGGAGGAAATACGTTTGTTCTCATTGAATATAAATGGTTTGAATGCACAAGTGAAGAGAAAGTGGGTTTTCAATAATTTACTAAAACTGAAAATGGATGTTAATGTCTCCAGGAAGTGCATATTAAAAAACAATGTGAATGTGTTTTGCAGTGTCCTGAACTTGGCAAGATGTATGCTATGTTAGCTGATGAGAAACAAAGAGGTCTGGTCTTTTATGTTAAGAATTGCCTGGAATCTAAATTAATTTATATGGATGATGAGGGAAGGATTCTAATGTTGGAGATACGTATAGGCCAGTTACAGGTCCTCTTGGTGGGAATATACGCCCCAAATAATGGACATAATGATTTCTATCAAAAGGTATATCAAAAACTTATTGATTTGCAATATGACCATATAGCTATACTAGGCAATTTTAATGCAGTAATTGACAGGGATTTGGATTATTTACCGGGGAACAGTCAAAAGAGAGAAAATAGGAGAATTCTTTCAAAAATATGTGCAGATATGAGAGATGAGTTGGGTCTTATGGATATATGATGTTTCACCCTCAGACAAATCAATATACCTTCTTCTCTCCCAGGCATAAATCTTGGTCGAGGCTGGATATGATGGGGGCAACTACAGATTTAAAGACCAGAACTGTAGCGACAGAGATAGAACCTAATACCTGGGCAGACCATAGTCCATTATTGGTTAGGTGGAAGAGTGAGACAATCAAAAGAAATAAGGGATAGATGTTGAGGGCAAATATTTTAATGGAGACGGAATTTCAACAAATGGTAAAGAGAGAAATGGAAGCCTTCTTTAGGGTAAACAATAATAAGGAAACCTCGATACAGATTTTGTGGGATAATGGGAAAGCCTATATAAGAGGGTTAGCGATTATATAGCGGGGAAGAAAAGAGAGAAACTTAAGGAGAGGGAAACCTGGACTACGAAGTTGTGGACTGCAGAGAGGAATTTACAGATTAATCCACTAGATGCTAAAGCTAAGGAAGCAGTAGACGCAAGTAAACATCAACTCATATTACTAGACCACAAGGAAATAGCACATAATCTTAGAATGGGCGTTGGTACTTACCTGATACGCCTCTTCTATGACTGTCGGGCACGGCAGTCAGGCTGGGAAGTGACTAGATAGAGTTTGCTTGGACCGAGTCTGCGCAGAGTAAGAAAGTCCCGCCTCCTAGACATAGCTGTCAGATTTTGAGATGAGGACGATACTGCAGACTGGCGTGTCTAGAAGAGAAATAACAAAGAAAGTAATTAGTGTACCCCCCCTCCCAGGATCCATGATCTCCGGGGACGGCCACGAGGGTGGGGCTGACTGCCGTGCCCGACAGTCATAGAAAAGGCATATCAGGTAAGTACCAACGCCCATTCTCATAATGTCGGGCACGGCAGTCAGGCTGGGACATACCAAAGTCCAATGTCCTGACTGGAGGAAGAAGGCCGGACCCGGAGCTAAACCACTGTGTGAACGCCTTGAAGCACCCGCCTGCCGAACGCTGCATCCGCCGATGTGGCCTGATCGAGGCGATAATGGCGAATAAAGGATGTTGGTGATGCCCACGTGGCTGCTCGACAGATCTCTTCAACCAAAGCCCTGGTGGACCAGGCTGCAGAAGTTGCGGCACTCCTGGTTGAGTGGGCCGTGATGTTATGTGGTACCGGCAGGGATTGAGCCACATATGCTGCTGCAATACAGGCCCTGATCCACCTGCCTATGGTCGGAGCCGAAACTTTAGTACCCAACGATGCAGGGAGGAATGAGACGAACAAAGAATCCGTGCGACGGAAGGCAGCTGTGCGGTTCATGTAGACTTTGAGTGCCCTTCTCACGTCTAACGTGTGTCATACTTTCTCCCGATGATGTCGCGGGCGAGGGCAAAAGGTTGGAAGGATCAGCTCCTGAGTCCTGTGGAATATTGAATTAATTTTTGGAAGGAACGTGGGGTCTAATCTGAGAACCACCCGGTCCTGGTGGAAGATACAAAGTTCTTTTCGGATGGAAAGGGAGGCCATTTCGGAAATTCGCCGTGCCGATGTGACTGCGACCAAAAAGGCCACCTTAAGCGACAGGAACCGCAAGGACACCTCTTTCAGGGGTTCGAAGGGCTGCTTAGTTAAGGCCGCCAGGACCTTGGGTAGATCCCATGACGGAAAGCGATGAATGGTTGGGGGTCGGAGATTGGTCGCTCCCCTCAAAAATTGCCGAATTAAAATGTGGTGGGAGATAGGCTCGGACGAAGCACAGGAGAGGACTGACGACAAAGCCGCCACCTGCCTACGCAATGTATTAGGCGAGAGTCCAGCTTCGAATCCTGCATGAAGGAATTCAAGAACGTGTAGCA
Organism: Masticophis lateralis; assembly: GCA_030761175.1. Lineage (NCBI taxonomy): Eukaryota > Metazoa > Chordata > Lepidosauria > Squamata > Colubridae > Masticophis > Masticophis lateralis. Next base: position 74,634,148 of record JAUDYJ010000004.1, on the reverse strand, counting down.
CTGAGGCCACCATAGGTGAAATGCCCTGCGAATGACACCATTTGGAAAAGGCTTGCCACGTAGACTCATATATACGGGTTGTAGATTCCCGCCTGGAGGCTTGGATGACTGAGACCACACCGTTGGAGAGAGGCAGAGTTGTCATATGGAGCCGCTCAGCCTCCAGGCGGCTAGACGCAACCAGTGAGGATCCGGGTGCCTGACGGGTCCCTGTAGGAGTGCAACCTGGTTTTCTGGAATCTGCCATGGTGGTGCTACTGACAACAAGCGGAGATCCGCAAACCACGGTCGACGATTCCAATATGGGGCAATCAGAATTAATTCTGCCCTTTCTTGTAGAAGTTTTCTTATTACCCTGGGTATAAGATTGACAGGTGGGAAGGCGTACAGCAGGAGACCTTCTGGCCACAGACTTCGGAGGGCATCCACCGCTTCCGCCCCCGGGGAGGGGAACCTGGTGAAATAACGCGGTAGCTGGTGGTTGGACCCAGAGGAGAACAGGTCCACCTCTGGATGACCGAAGCGAGCCGCCACCTTGCGGAAGAGGCAGGGGTCCAGGCTCCACTCCGCCTGGTCCAGCTGGGCCCGACTGAGGGAATCCGCTGTTCGGTTGTTTATTCCCGAAATGTGAGCTGCACTGAGAGACGCTAGATGCAATTCCGCCCAACAGCCTATCCGACGAGCCTCGGCCATCAACGCCTTTGAACGAGTCCCCCCCTGCCTGTTTACATGTGCTTTGGCGGACACGTTGTCGGTCAGGACTAAAACGTCCCGGTGCAGAATTAGAGGCTCGAAGGCTTGTAGGGCCAGGAACACAGCCCGAAGCTCTAGTAGGTTGATATTTAGCCACCTTTCGTGCGGGGACCATTGTCCCTGAGCCAGATGCTGTTCGAGATGCGCCCCCCAGCCGGAGAGGCTGGCGTCTGTTGTCACCACCATCCGAGAAGGCTCCCGAAACCTGGTTCCCTGTTGAAGAGCTGCGGACTCCCACCAGGTGAGTGATTGACGCACTGGTTCCGGAAGAATGACTCTCGTAGTGGGGTTGTCCCTGTGGGTCCGTTGGAACGGAAGGAGGAGCCATTGGAGGTCCCTACTGTGTAGATGAGCCCAAGGCACGATACCAAAGGTCGAGACCATTTTACCAAGTAGTCGAGACAAGGTAAGAATAGAGGAGGAACGCTGGGTCAAGACCTTAGCTATCAGGGCCCTAAGACTCTCTACCCTTTCCGGGGAAAGGAAGACCTCCGAAGAAACTGAGTCAATTATGGCCCCTAAATGCTGTATATGGGTCGAGGGGATCAACTGACTTTTGGACCGGTTAACGGACCATCCGTGGTCCTGGAGGACCTGGACCATGGTTTGTATATCATTCAAGGCCCGTTGCAAAGGTTGAGATAAAATCAGGATATCATCTAGATAAAAGGATACCCTAACTGGTAGGGACGTAACATGGCCCATTAGGGCTGCCATAACTTTAGTGAAGGCCCTAGGGGCCGAGGATAACCCAAAGGGAAGGGCACAGTATTGATAATGTTTACCGTCATAAAAGAAACGGAGGAACTTACGGTGTTCGGGCAAAATCAAAATATGTAGATAGGCTTCAGTGAGATCCACTGAAGCCATAAGGTCCCCTTCCCTAACTGAAAGAAGAATAGATTGAAGGGAATGCATTTTGAACCGGCGGTATACTATATGCCGGTTCAATGCTTTTAAATCCAGAATAGGGCGCCAATCTCCCGAAGGCTTTTGGACCAAAAAAAGGCGGGAGTAAAAATCCTGGCCACATTGGTCTTGGGGAACTGGTTCCACTGCCCTAATCTTTAGAAGGTGTTGTATAGCAGTGGAAACTCTAGCCCTCTTGGCTCTATCAAGGGACAAAGGACACCTTAAAAACAAATTAGGGGGATGAGACAGAAACTCTAAAGAAAGGCCATATCTAATGGTATTACGAACCCAAAAATCTGATACTGAAGCGTCCCATTGAGAGGCAAAATACGCTAAACGACCTCCTATGGGTGGGGAAGAAGGACCATCAACGGGTTCTGCGAAAAGGTCGGGAGCAACCACCCCTGGGGACCCGTCTGGGAGGGAAGCAGGAAGGTTGTCTGACCTGCGCTTCGTGTTGGAATGATGTCCTGGGTTGATAGGACCTCTGAGATCGCTGGTGATAGTATCCAGAATCCGACGATCGAAAGGACTGGGAACGAAAGGATCCTGCTGATCTGCTTTCTGAGCGCCGTGAGACAGGAGGCAAAACTTTACGGTGGTCCCTAGTCTCAATGAGAAGGGGTTCAAGACACTCGCCAAACAGTTTATCCCCAGCATACGGGGCCGAAGCCAGACGCCACTTATGGCGGACGTCAGCCTGCCAGTGTTTGAGCCACAGTAATCTACGAGATGTAATGGTAGACCCAATGGCTTTGGCCGAGAATCTGGCCGCATTTAGTGTAACATCTGCGGAAAACTCCACCGTGGCTAAGATCTTATTTAAGTCTTGGTGGGAACGAACATCTGAGTGAGGCAGACGTGCTTGCAATTGCTTTAGCCAAAGAATAGTAGCCCTATTAAAAAAGGAGGCAGCTGAGGAAGCCTGCACTGACCAAGCAGAGGCCAGATGACCCTTGACAAGGGTTCGCTCAGCCTTCCTGTCATCTGGGCGCAAGGCCTTGTCTGGAGGGGCCGACGGTGGAGAAGGAGAAGCTAGAGCCACTATAGGTGAATCCACTGATGGGATTTGTAACAGGTTAGAATATTCCGTCGTCATATTATAAAAGCGCTTGTCCAGGCCATTAGGCACCGGACCAGTACTGGGAAATTTCCACTGCCGTTGAAGGACATCTGAGAATAACTTTGGTGCAGGTACCACCTCAGTTTGAACAGCAGGTTCCTCGAACAAAGCCGAATTAAGGTTAGGCATAGATTGGGTGGTCTGAGAGCTAGCTGCAGGAAGCCCTAAACCCGTAATGGACTGTGCCTTGACTAATAGCGACCGAAACATCTGTGGCCGGAACAGACCCACGAAGGAGGGCGGGTCAGGCTCTAGACCCTCATCCTCTGATAACTCTAGATCAATAATAGCCTGCTCTTCATCCCCTGATATAGATCCCTGATTGTCCTTGGAAGGAGACCTGGCTCTGGATAAGCGCTGAGGAGAATTCTGTGGAGTTTGAGAACAAACAGATGGAGCCTGTTGACTTAAATACTCTGAAACCTGCGAGGCTGCCCTTTGTTGCTGTAATCCCTGGGCAATGCCCTGTTTAATTGAGTCAGAAATCATCTGGGCTAAGGCTGGTGAAATGCCTAAATCCTGGCCTGCAATAGGAACAGAAGCAGGCTGCACTGGCTCCACTTGGGCCTGATTAGGGCTTTGTTGAGAGGCCTGAGGAGGAGGGGATCCTGGACTAGTTGATGGAAAAACAGAGGAGGGGTCTGGAATCAAGCCATCCTGAATAGAAACATCAGGGGAGAGAGAATTATCTGGCACCCCGTGTGGGGAAGCAGAACTGTGAGGAGCTGCTGGAGTGGCCGAAATAACATTAGAACGCTGTTTGGAGGAAGCTGCCCTGTCAAAAACCTTTTCTATTGCTTTGTGCCGCCTCTCTTCGTCTTTAGACGGCTTAGTGAGGCTGGAGGAAGATTTCCCCTTATCCCTGGTTGAGGTCTGGGATCTAGCTTTCTTGGCCTGTGCCCTGGAGGAGGGTCCCTCCTGTGGATCCGATGTATTGGGCCTCTTGCCTTTGAGGCCTGAAGCACGGGAAGCCGCTCCTAGAGTAGCGTCCGCCATTTTGAAACAGGCGCGCCAAAAATTGGGCAGCAGAACCAACAGATAATGGCGTCTGATAACGTACAGCAGAAATGAGGCCAACGGCAGAGATTTCAGGAGCCGAGGTGAAAGGGGCGCTAGTGAAGTCCTGTCCACTCGCCCCGCCCCGTGGTGTTGCTGCTGTTTTCGCCCGCTGCCGAACGAAAAGCCGCGCGGGCGTCCCAAGCGCCTCTCAGCTGACTGTCGGCTTTAATTAGGGCGAAAAGACTTGCGCGCCCTTAGTTACGCTGGAGGCCTTAGTATGACTCGGAAGCAGCCGCTTGAATCGTAGCGCTGCTAGAAAGCCTCCCGGCTTCAGAAACAGACAGGCTCTGAGAATGTCAGTTAGCCTGTGGCCCGGCGCGACAAAGAGCAAGCTCGTGCGCGCGGCCATCGGGACCACTCTCCAGCAGTCCTACCCCGCAGGGTCTTCAGCGGTACCAGTAAAGGCCTGACACGCTGGGATTTCTCGCTAAGTTAAATGCTCTAACAATAACAAGTAAAATAACAAACACTAACTGAGACACGACTGTCCAACTCGACCGAGTCGAAAAATCTGACAGCTATGTCTAGGAGGCGGGACTTTCTTACTCTGCGCAGACTCGGTCCAAGCAAACTCTACCTAGTCACTTCCCAGCCTGACTGCCGTGCCCGACATTATGAGAATGGCCAGACAGCATCATTTTGAACATGCTAATAGGGCGGGCCAGTGGCTTACATATAAACTAAAGGAAAGGGAAGGTAGGCGGATAGACCAATTACAGGACAAGATGGGAGTCATATGGGTAGATAATGAATGGAAAAAAGGGATTGCACAGGAATTCTTCTCACAACTTTATGCTAGTGAGCAAGTGCCGGATGAGAAAACTAAGGGATATTTGGAACAGTTGGATCTTCCCAAATTTCTAGATTCAGTCAAGGATCTGTTGAATAAGGAGATTACGGAAGGAGAGGTAGAGATTGCGATCAAGAGGCAGAAGGCTCTGCTTGCCTGTAGAGATTTATAAAGCCTTTCCAGATTCGTATATAAAATATATGAAGGAAATCTTTAATATGGTATTGATGGAGTCTAAGTCTCCCAAATCATGGTTAGAGGCCTATATCTCTCTAATATCTAAGGAAGGAGTGGACCAAACTCTGATACATAACTATAGACCTATCTCACTTTTAAATGCCGACTATAAAATTTTTGCAGCTGTAATGGCAGCTAGATTTAAGAAATACCTTAGTGAATTCATTCATATAGATCAAAATGGTTTTCTACCGGCCAGACAGTTGAAAGATAATGTACAGATTATAATGGATGCCCTGGAATATTATGAGGCCCACCCTGAGAAACAGGCGGCGTTCCTCTTTTTGGGCGCCCAGAAAGCCTTTGATAGGGTCAACTGGAATTACCTAATATTACAATTGAAACATATGGAGGCTGGCGATTATTTCATTAATGCAATGCAGGCAGTTTACAATCAACAGAAGGCCAAGATTTTGGTCAATGGAGAAGACGGAGGAGGTGACGATAGTGAAGGGAACGAGACAAGGCTGCCCACTTTCCCCATTAATGTTTATATTCATGCTAGAACCTTTGCTTAGGACAATAAGACGAGGTGAGCATAAGAGGACTAAAGATCAGAGAACAGGAATACAAGGTCCAGGTGTAGGCAGATGATTTGGTCTTTGTTCTGGAAGAGCCATTAACCTCTGGAGGGCCACTCATTGATATAATACAGAAATTTGGTGAAGTAGCTGGACTACAAATAAATAGGACAAAAACAAATATCATTGCAAAAAACATGACAGAAGGACAAAAATTAGAAATACAAAATGCTTAGGGCCTACAGGTAGTTTGTTAAGTCAGATATTTAGGGATTTGGCTGTCTGATAGATGCTCATTAATAAAGGAGGATAACCATTTAAAATTAACTGAACAACTAGACAAAGATTTGGAGAAATGGGGGAAGATACAATTGTCACTAATGGGACAGATAGCCTTAATTAAGACCTATGTAGTGCCCAGAATGGTATTTCTCTTTCAAACAGCCCCAGTTAGGTTGGATAAAACCTTCTTTAGGAACTTGGACAGGGCTACAAATAGATTCATTTGGCAGGGCAAGAAACCTCGAATTAGGTTGAAAGTGATGCAGAAACCGAAAGAACAAGGTGGATGGGGGGGGGGGTCCCAAATTGGAAGTATTACTATAATTCGGCGGTTTTGGTTTGGATCCGTGAATGGATTACACTACAAAGGAGATGTCTGCTAGCAATCGAAGGTCACGATCTCCAACAGGGGTGGCACGCCCACCTTTGGTAGAAGAGAGGCAAACCCCCAGCATACTTTACAAAACACCATGTGCGAGGAGTTCTGATTAAGAGTTGGATGGAAATTAGAAAAACATAATAAGATACCACTCTAGGTTTCACTTGTGGAAGCTGTGACTTATCCGATTCTGTATAATCCAGAGAAAAAATTGACCTACAAAGAAGTATTAGACACGAATGGGAAGTTAAAAACAAAATTGTTACTTCAGGAACAAGGAGTGAACTTAGACTGGTGGACATACATGCAAATTAGCAGTAATACATGAGAGACAGACAGAGAATTGGGATTAGCCGAGAGGTGCAGATCCTAGATAAGATATTATTGGGGGTGGATGAAAAGGTGCTATCTAGATGCTATAAATTCTTTATGAATATGGAGGTAGGAGAGGAAGGTGTGAAGACTTGATTCATGCCTAGGAGAAGAATCTAGGTTATTCAATAGAGCCTGAGAGGTGGAATGAATTCTGGACTAAGAATTTGAAACTAACCTGGTCAATAGGATATAAAGAAAATATATATAAAATGGCATACCCCGAATCTATCGAGGAGAAAGTTTGCTCGTAGGGTGGATAGGAGTGATGGCGGCCGTCTAGAGTGAAGCTAATGAGAGAAAAGTGGTTCGAGTGACAGTATGGAGAGGAGATTCCCGGCAATGAGGAGAGGAGAAGGAAAGCAGAGGAGAAGGAGCGCGATCGGAGGGAATAGCTGGTGGCAGCGATTTATGAGAGGAGCGCATATACAAAGTTATAGTGACAGTGAGAGAAGTAGATCGTCACGCAGTGACTAAAGGAAAAACAGTAAACTTCTAAGACACCAGGCGGAGGTGGATTAAACATAAAAGGGGAAGTCTAAAGAGTACCAGAAAGAATTTGGAACTTGGAAATCTGAGATGGTGGAATGTTAATCTAAACACTGGTGTTAATGAGGACTATTGTGAAAATACGGCAAGGAAGATAATTGCTTTGAAAGGCAACAGGAGCAGCAATATTAAAGATACAGAAGGGAGTGAACTAAACACTGGACTAGAACGTTAAGAACCAAGGAAGAAGAGGAGAGAACCCTGAGAACTTTTCCCATTCAGCAAACTTTGACTTGTGGTATATTTTATATATTTGTATAGAGAGTAATTTCTTAGATCTTTAAGAGTGATAGTGGATATATTTTCATCAATTTAAATTTAAACTGTGTAGATTTTCAATTTGATAACTTATACTTGAATACTTGAATTATACTTGAAAACTTATTTATTCTACTTATTTGTTAATCTAATTACTTTTTCATATATTTATTAATCTATGTCATGAATTTCAATTGTTGATTATGTCTCAGCTTTACAAATGTGAATAAGAAGAGGAAGAGGTCTGAATGAATTATATATAAGATTAATTAAGAATTTTTGATTGAGAGTGTAAATTAAAGGGGTTAATTCAATGAATTGATTGCATGAATAATTGAAAAATATTTAATTGCTGATTTAATAATCTAGGGGTGCAATTAATGAATATAGAGGGATTAAGCTGTGGTTAAGGAATGATACTTGATAATAAGGAAAAATTGTTGTGAAAACTAAAGAACCAGAGGGTATTAGAATAATACATGAATATTATGTGTTAGCCCGGGAAAGCTTCTCTAGAGTATTAAAGATGTCAACAACCTCCACTATAACAAAAACAGTTAAGAAGCCAGCTGTAAATGTGTCTTTAGCGGCAGCATCACCAAGCCAACAAAAAACATTAGATAGTGTGGTGGTTAAAGAGAAGGAGAAGGGGAAAATGGAAATGACATTAGACACGATGCAAAGCATGTTTTCCATGATACAGGAAACGCTCTTAAAAACACAAGAAAAAATGGCAGAGAATCAGGAAGAAATGAGATCACTCCATACAGAAATTAGAAATGAAATTGGAGAAGTTAGAGGTGATATCAAGAATATGAATGATAGAATTGGAGATATTCAAAAATCAATAACCGAAAATGAACAAAGAATTAAGAATGCGGAAGTTAAAATGGACTCAGTAGAAAAGAAAGTGGAGAAAATGGAACAGAAAACAGCCCAAATAAATAAAGAACTGTCCGAGTCCCTAGCAATTATTGAAATGGAAAAAGCCTCCTATTTTCTGAGATTTCAAAACATATCAGAAGAAAAAGAAGAAGACCTTGATGGAAAGATGGCAGAAATAATAGCAGAAATAGTAGAAAAAGATACACAGGACATACAGGAACAAATAGAAGAAACTTATTGTGTCCAGACAAATTACATAAGAAGGCATCAATTGGTGAGAGAGGTACATGTGAAATTTTCCAAAAGATCAATCAGAGACGAGGTGTACATGAAATCTAGAGGAGGGACGTTTACTTATAAGGGCAAAGAAGTTATTATTTTAAAACAGATACCCCGAAGAATTAGGAGTCAAAGACAACAGTATCAATTTCTAACTAACCAGTTGAATAGACATAAAATAGCTTTTAGGTGGCTAACGCCTTCTGGTAACGTGGGAAGGGAAAAAATATAAACTAGAGACACTAGAGAAAGCAAGAGAGTTCCATGAGGCACATTTCAATCAGGAGGAAGGTCAAGACAGTAAAGAGGAACTAGAAAGTAGGAGCCAAGAAGAAACTCTATCAGAACCATCCATAGAGAAAGAAGGAAGGATAAGGCAGGACAAAGAAGGGGCAAGGATGAAAACACGGATGGAGACAAGGAATGCGAAAAAACAGCCACAGTAGAAAATGGAAGAGGCCGTGAAACTTTTTTCTGTTAACATAAATGGTTTGAATGCACAAAAAAAAAAGAACCCAAATTTTTACTAAATTATGGAAAGTAGGAGCAGATGTGACATGTCTTCAGGAAGTACACATAAAAAAAGATATCAAAAGATTTTAGAAAATCCCAAACTAGGGAAGTTATACACATCTTTGACACCAAAAAGAATAAAGGAGTGGCGGTATACGTGAAAGATTGGATTCTCTCGAAATTAATATATGCTGACGAAGATGGCAGAATAGTAATGATCGAATAATATTGGAAAAAAGGAAAATGTTGTTGGTAGTAATTTACGCCCCGAATCAAAATCAACAGGACTTTTTTAAGGGAATACACAGTAAGATAGTTGAGAATGGACTACGAAGATGTTTGTTTAATTGGCGATTACAACACAATAGTTGATGTGAAAAAAGATTATAAAACTGAAAAAAAGAATAAAAGAAAAAAAGAGACTCTTCCCAAAGAATTTTTTGAAATGGCCAAGGAACTAAATTTGAGAGACGTGTGGAGGGAGACCCATGATGACCAATACCAATTCACTTTCTATTCCCACCCCCACCAATCTTGGTCCAGGATCGATATGGCGTGGATGACCACAAATATTAGAAATGGGGTGGAAAAAATAGATATAGAAGTGAATCAATGGGCAGATCACAATCCTATACTGGTATCTTGGAGAGGAGCAAAAAGATTTAAATGATGGACAATGAACCAAAGAATTTGCAAACAATCGGATTTTAAAGAAATGCTAGAAAAAGAGTTAGGTTGGTTTTTTAAAATAAATCGGAAAGAGGATACTTCCATTCAGAATAACTGGGATACTGCTAAAGCATTTATTAGAGGTCTGATTATAGCCTATACAGGGAGAAAGAACAAGGACAACTAAAGCAACAACTAAATGAACTCCAGGAAGATCTAAAAAATATAGAACTCCAACTTCAACGTTACCCCCAACATAAAATCACAAAAGAAAAATGGAAAGAAATAAAACATAATTTAAATCTGTTTGTTGAACCAAAAAGAATTAGCACAGAAAATAAAGATGGCCAAGCAGAACTATTTTGAATTTGCGAATAAAACGGGAAGATGGCTGGCCTATAAATTGAAAAAGAACAGAGATAAAAGAATGATATACCAACTTAAGAGACACAAAAGGGGAAATTTATTATAGTAGGAAAGAGAAGAAAGAAATTGTCCAGACAGTTTATACAGAACTATACAAACAAGAAGACGTAGATCCAGAAAAGATAAAACAGTACATTCAAAGATTGGATATGCTTCCTATTACAGATGAACAAAGAGACCCTTTAAAGAAACCAATAACTATGTTGGAACTGGATACTGCATTGAAAAAACTTAAAAACAATAAAACCCCGGGACCGGATGGACTCCCGGGGGAATTATACAAGTCAGTACAGGGAATAATAGGAGAAAACATGTTAGAGGTATTCAATGAGGCTTTACAAAAAGTGAAAATCCCACAAACTTGGACAGAGGCTATAATTACCATCATCCACAAAGAAGACACTGATTCTCAACAAATTCAGAACTACAGACCGATATCCCTATTAAATACCGACTATAAAGTGTTTGCCATAATCTTAGCAGAAAGACTCAAAAAAGTATTGAATAACTACATACACTCGGACCAGAATGGATTTCTGCCGGGCCGCCAAATTAGGAATAATATGAGAATAATATTAAGCACGCTTGAATATTACGAAGTCCACCTGGAGAAACAATCGGCGCTGGTTTTCCTTGATGTCCAAAAAGCCTTTGATAATATAAATTGGGAATTCTTAAAAGAACACTTAAAAAATATGCAATTGGGACTAAATTTGGTAAATTTCATAGGGAAATTGTATACCAAACAAACAGCGAAGGTAATTGTGAATGAGGAGATGACCAACCAAATCAATATAACAAAAGGGGTCAGACAAGGATGTCCACTATCCCCTTTATTGTATATTCTATCGTTGGAGACTCTGCTAAAAAAAATTAGGGAGGACCAAGAGATAAAAGGACTAAAAGTGAGACAAGAAGAGTATAAAACCCAGGCCTTTGCCGATGACTTAGTACTTATAGTAGAAGAGCCCTTAGAATCATTACCAAAACTTTTTGAAAAGATAGAAGACTACGGAGAGGTGGCAGGGTTAAAAATAAATAGAAACAAGTCTAAATTACTAATTAAAAATTTGATGAAAACTCAGCAGACTGAATTGGAAAAAAATGTCCAAATCCAAGTGACTAACAAAGTTAAATACTTAGGCATAATGGCTATCATCAAGAACTTCCTCCATAAAAGAAAATAACTACGATAAATTAATTATACAGTTAAAAAAAAATTTGGATAATTGGAAAAGATTGCAAATTTCACTTATGGGTAGAATCTCCATTATCAAAATGAATATATTAAAATACAAAATTGTTGTATTTATTTTAGGTGGCTCCAATCAATTTAGGGATTTTTTTTTTGTGGACTTAAACAAGACTATGTCCAAATTCATTTGGCAGGGAAAAAGACCTAGAATAAAACTAAAATTGCTTCAAGACGCCAAGGAAAGAGGAGGAACAGCACTCCTGGATTGGGAACTTTATTACCAAGCAGCAGGAATAGTATGGATCAAGGAATGGATGGAACTAAATAATAATAGGATACTATCCATTGAAGGTCACGATCTGCAAGCGGGTTGGCATTCCTTTTTATGGGAAGAAAAATACAAATCCCATACATATTTTAAAAGGCATACACTTAGGCATGCTTTATTACTAATTTGGTTGAAAATTAAAAAACAACAATATACCAAGATCCCGTTATGGTTCTCACTCTTAGAAGCCTTAAAACATCCAAACTTATTAGACCCTAAACATATAATCAGATATAAAGAATTAATTGATCATCAAGAAAACTTAAATCTAAACAGCAATTGGAAGCAGAGTTAAAAAAGGAAATTGACTGGTGGATTTTCACACAGATACAATCCAAACACAAAGAATACATAAAAAAATATCAGATATGTAAAGAAAAGCAGGAATTAGACACCATTTTGTTAGACTCTGGAGAGAAACTAATTAGTAAAACTTATAAACTTTTATTAAGATATAAGATGGAAGAGGAAATAGTTAAACACACAATGATTAAATGGATGCAGAATTTCAAACACTCAATAGAATTGGAAAAATGGGAAAAATTCTGGAAAATGAACACAAAAACAACTTTGGCTGCGGCATACAAGGAAAACTAGCTAAAGATGTCCTACAGGTGGCATATGTCGCCATCTAGGCTGGCCAAAATAAATCTGAAAATCAGTTCGGCGTGTTGGAAGTGTAAGAATCCACAAGGCACATTTTACCACTTGTGGTGGACGTGCCCAGCGGCTAAGAAATTCTGGTCCAACATCAAGAAATGGATAGAACAAATTACCAAACTACAAATTGATAAAAGACCTGAAACTTTTCTATTAGGAATCTTTATCAAATCTTACCCCAAAGAAATAAAGTATCTGCTAATACATATTTTAACGGCGGCATGGATAACATATGCTAGTAACTGGAAATCCGAAAAACCCCCAACAGAGGACGAGATAAAAGATAATACAATGTGCGGAAATGGACAGATTGACAAAAGAATTAAAGGAAAAAGAAGACACTGAATTCTACAAAGTTTGGGATAAATGATACCACTGGCTCAGGGTTACTAGAGAAAAAACACAAGTAGAAAACAGTTAGAGGAGTAGTAGAATTGCAGTTCACCACATATTTATGGATGACCATCACCTATAGAGAAATCTAGTACAAAAAGATGTCTTAGTAAGATGAAGATAGACGAGGTTAAAGAAGTAAAAACGAACCAGTGAGTTAAGATCTATGGGAATATGTAATATCGTGTAAATAGATGTATCACTACGAACCAAATGCTTCAAATGATTGAATATATATAATTTTAATATATATAATTTTAATGTATAATGTAGTTTTTTCCCCTTCTTTTTTGTTCTTTGTTGTGCTTATTATATGTATTGTGCGTGATTTTATTATTTGTTAATAATGTTTATAAATTTTTTTAAAAATGGCATATTGATGGCATTTGCTGTCGGCCAGACTTGCCAAAATGTTCCCTGGAACATCCTCAGTCTGTTGGAAATGTGATGTTAAAGAAGGTACATACTTTCACCAATGGTGGACCTGTAGAGAGGCAATGAATGGTCCAGGATCTTGGGGCATTCCATTTCATCTCAGACTAATTTGACCTCATTCTGGATTTGTTCTGAATATTATTGACGTGGGGCTGTACTATATATCTCATCTAAAGTTTATGGATAATAAACAGTATAGGAATGTCTGACTTGTTACTAATAACTTCAGTCTAGAAATACCTGACTCTTCTGAATTGTCTGTTTAAATAATTTCTCAATATTTTGAAGATATCGCATAGTGGTACGCAAAGTTGGTAACATTTACTTTTTTCCACCAGGGTTAAGAGAGAGCAAGCAGCTGTAAAAATTCAGAAGAGATGGTGGATGCATATGACAAAAAGACTATTTATACTTTTGAAACACACAATTCGTGCAGCGGTAATGTCTTTTTATTATTATTATTATTATTATTGAAAAGTTTTACAAAAAAGAAACAACATTTTCTCCCCCCCGAAATCCCCCACCCCCTTCCCCCCCTGCCCCCCGACTTCCCAGAGCAAAATACAGGGTATTAAAAAAAAGCCAATCATAACCTAAATTAACCTAACCATCCTTAAGCTAAAAAATCCCCCCCCCCCGAAACCTTAACTCCATTATAGATAACACAATATATCTTTACATTCATTCATACGCAGTTTGATATCTTCGCATCTGGTACTTATTTTGAATATAGTCAATCCATTTTCTCCACTCCAAAATATATTTTTCTTGCGTATGATCTTTCAAGTATGCTGAGAGTTTCACCATTTCAGCTAAATTTGTTACTTTCAGTGTCCATTCTTCTATAGTAGGCAAAGAGTCTTTCTTCCAGTATTGTGCTACCAACAGCCTAGCTGCTGATATTAAGTTTAAAATCAATTTAGTCTCTAATAATGTACAGTCAGTTGTTATACCCAATAAAAACAATTGTGGAGTAAATTTCAACCTCCTTTTCAAAATATTCTGCATTACCCATCAAATTTTTATCCAAAATGCTTTGATCTTCTTACAAGTCCACCATATATGATAATAAGTTGCTTCGTCACAATCACATCTCCAACATTTCGCTTGCACATTTGGGTACATACATGACAATTTCTTAGGATCTAAATGCCATCTATAAAACATTTTATAAAATTTTTCTCTTAAGTTTTGTGCTTGCGTAAATTTAACATTTCTAACCCAAATCTTTTCCCATGTTTCCATCATTATTGGTTCCTGAAAATTTTGTGCCCATTTTATCATACAATCCTTGACCAATTCCGTTTCTGAATCTATTTCCAATAATACATCATACAACCTTTTAATATGCATTGGACTCTGGTCCCTGATCTGTTTTACCAGATTTTCTTCATTTTGCATGACACCAGTTTTTTGGTCTTCCCTCCGTCTAGCTTGGAGTTGACCATACTGAAACCAAGTATAAATTATCCCTTCTTCTTTCAGTACCTCTGAAGATTTCAATTGTAATTTACCCCTTTCATTAAAAAGAAGCTCCTTATAGGTAATCACCTCCATTTTTTGTTCTATACTTATATTTTCTATTGCATGTCTAGGGTTTGCCCATATAGGTATCTTATAGTTTAACTTATATTGATACTTTTTCCAAACCCTTAACAAAGCATTCCTAATTATATGACTTTTAAAAATCTTATCCACTTTCTTTCAATATAATAGGTAAGCATGCCATCCATACAACAAATCATATCCTTCTATATTTAGTATTCTTTCTTCAGTTAAATTAAACCAATTACTAATTTGCACTAACGCAGATGCTTCATAATACAATCTTAGGTTAGGCATTTTCAAACCCCCTCTCTCACGGACATCCTGTATAATTTTTAATTTTACTCTAGGTTTTTTCCCAGACCAAATAAAAGTATTAACTCCTTTCTGCCATTCCCTCAAATTTCCATCTTTCTTAAGCACTGGTATCATTTGAAACAAAAATAAAAACTTGGGTAATACATTCATTTTTATTGCTGCTATTCTTCCCGATAGGGATAGTTGCAATTTTTTTCCAGTTTTCCATGTCTCTCTGCACTTTTTGCCAGAGGACTTCATAATTGTTTTTAAATAACTTCGTATTTGAGGCTGCAACATTTACTCCTAAATATTTAACCTTTTTAACTATTTCAAACCTCGTTATTCTTCCCAAGGGCTCCCCTTGAGGAGCACCTGGATGCTCCAACTGGCGCAGAGTACGGCCGCGCGGGTGGTGATGGGAGCAACATGGCGTTCCCATGTAACACCTCTCCTGCGTGAGCTGCACTGGCTCCCGGTGGCCTTCCGGGTGCGCTTCAAGGTTTTGGTTACTACCTTTAAAGCGCTCCATGGCTTAGGGCCTGGGTATTTGCAGGAACGCCTACTACCACCAATAGCCTCCCTCCGGCCGGTACGGTCTCATAGAGAGGTGCTCCTCCGGGTGCCGTCAGCCAAACAGTGTCGACTGGCAGCCCCCAGGGGGAGAACTTTCTCTGTGGGGGCACGTACTATCTGGAACGAGCTCCCCCCGGAGATACGGAGGATCCCGGATCTGCTCACCTTCCGCTGCGCTCTTAAGATCTTTTTATTCACCAGGCGGGCCTGGCCTAACCTCTCTTCCTTTTTTAGTGTTTAAATTTTAATCTGTTTTTAAATTGTGTGGGGTGTTTTAATTCTGTCTGGGCCAAATCTATTTAATTTGATTTTATTTGGGTTTTTAAATTTTGTATATATGTATTTTTATTGTTGGCTGGTCACCGCCCTGAGTCCTTTGGGAGTAGGGCGGTATATAAATCTAATAAACCTAATCTAAACCAACTCTTCCCTTTAAGATACTGACATATTTTTAGTTATTATCTTGGTTTTATGTTGATTTACTTTAAATCCAGAAACCTTACCATATTGTTCTACTATATCCAACATATATGGAACTGTTTTTATAGGTTGAGTTAAAGTAACAACCAAGTCGTCTGCAAACGCTCTTAATCTATAATCCTGTTGCCTAATTACTATTCCTTTGAGTTTATCAGATTCACGTATTTTATTCAACAAAACTTCTAAAGATAAAATAAATAACAATGGCGACAAAGGACAACCCTGCCTTGTTCCTTTCTCAATCTTAAAGCGATCTGTTAGGCCTCCATTGACAATTATTTGTGCTGATTGTTCTTGATATATTGCTCTAATCGATTGTGCAAACTGCTCTCCAAATTGCATTTTCTCTATTATTTTAAACAAAAATTGCCAATTCAATCGATCAAATGCCTTCTCTGCATCCAAAAAGAAGAGAGCTGCAGAGACTTGGTTGTTTTCTTCGAAATATTCCAATAAATCTATAACTTGTCTCACATTATATTTCATTTGTCTCTCTTTTATAAACCCTGATGGGTCATTATGAATTATTTTGTTGCATAACTGACATTAATCTATTTGCTAATATCTTAGCAAAGATTTTATAGTCAGTATTCAAAAGTGAAATTGGTCTAAAGTTTTCAGGCTTGACACAATTCTGATCATCTTTTGGAATCAGTAAAACAAAAGCTGTTCTCCAGGAGGGTGGGATTCCTCCCCCTAGTTGGATCTTACAAAATAAGATTCTAAGTGGTTCTACCATTTCAAATTGCAAGTTCTTGTAATAGACAGCTGTCAATCCATCTGTTCCTGCTGTCTTACCTGATTTTAATTGTTTAATTGCTACAATAATCTGTTCAGAAGTTATTGGTTGGTTCAAACCTTCCCTTTGTTCTAGAGTTAATTCAAGAGTATTATCCTCCTTTAAATATCTATCTATATCTATAACTTGTATTAGATCTCCTGCGCACAGTTTTCTATAATACTCTAAAAAAGCTTTTTTAATCATATTTTGTTGATAAACTTCCTTACCTCTAAATTCTATCTTACTGATAACTCGTGATTTTTGTTTTTTCCTTAGTACATAAGCCAACCATCTGCCTGGCTTATTGGCATTACAAAATGTATTACGTTTAGCATATTGCAAAGTAGTTGCCACCTGATCAACCATTAACATATTAAATTGCCCTCGCAATATATTTATTGTTTCCTTTACTTTTTTATCTCCTGGGTTACATATTAATAATTGTTCCTTCTTTTTTATTTCCTCCTCTATCTCTTTCCGCCTCTTAGTTTGCTTTAATCTATGTCTATTATTCATATGTATTAAAATTCCCCTCATATAGGCCTTACTTGCATCCCATACCATTTCCATAGAAGTACCCTTATGCATATTAATAGCAAAAAATTCTTTCATTTGTTTTTTAAGTTCATTTTCTTCGTCTCTAAATAAATTTTCATTCAATTTCTAAGATCTCCTTTCCCCCCTCTCCTGTTCCAATTCCAACCAAACCGGACTATGATCAGCTAAAGTCCTTGGGCATATCTTCATCTTCTTTACCCCAGAAAGAAAATCATTTGTAATTAGTATGAAATCAATCCTAGAAAAAGATTGGTGTCTGTCCGAAAAAAAAGTAAAATCTCTTTTGTCAACATTCCGTTCTCTCCAGATATCCCTCAGTTTTAAATCTTCCATTATGTCAAAAAAAGATTTAGGTAATTTTGCATGTGTAAAAACTTTAGATGTACTCTTCTTATCTTTCAAAGTATCTATTACTCCATTCCAGTCACCCATTAATATAAATGATTTATAATCCCAGTGTATTATTTTAGAATGTAAAAATTTATAAAAATTATCTTGTTGGTTCGGTGCATATATTCCAATTAAAAGCATTTTTCCATTTTGGATTAATAGTTCTATTGCTATATACCTTCCATGAGCATCTGCCTCAATTAAATTGGCCGTTAGTCCTTTCTTTACGTAAATAACTATTCCATTCTTCTTTTCTAAACTGATGCCACAAAATGAGTCCCTAATCTTGAGTTTATTAAATATTTTTGATCTGATAATTTAATGTGTGTTTCTTGTAAGCAAATAACATCATTCTTAAATTGTTTCAAATAATGAAATATTTTCTTTCTCTTCTGTGTTGAATTTAAGCCATTGATATTCCAAGATAAAAACTTAGTTGCCATCCTTGGCGCCTTAAAGCTTCATGAGCATTCGCTGAATTTCTTCTTCCATCTTACTCTTCAGCCTGGCCCCTCCCACTGCTTCTGTTTTTTGAGATTCTTGAGTTAAATCTTGGACTTGTTGCACCTTTGGTTGTTGTTTTTGTTGTTGTTGTATTTGTTTAAAAGTTGATCATGTCACAAGCTGTTCTCTTGGTTCCTCTGTCTTGTTAGTTGTATCAAGCACTGGTCCTTCTATACTCTTTAATGGAAAAGGAAGATCTTGCACTTTTCCTCCAGCTGCCACTTCAGCATAAGTTTGTGTCTGTTTTCCATTTCCCTCTTGTTGTAATATGTCTTTTTCTTTTTTGCCCCCCTCTCCAGGTGAAGATGGGTGTCCAGCCTTTAAAACCTTGACATAAAAATCTTTTGCCTTCCAAACTGTATTCAAGCGGTATCTTTCTCCACCATAAGTCACTATTAGGCCTATTGGAACATCCCATCTGTACAGTAGTTGTTGCCTTCTCAGCTCCTCTACCAGGAAGCCAAAGTCCTTTCTGTTTCTTAACATTTTAGGAGGAATCTCTTTCAAAATCTGGATTTTTCCATTGCTGATGGAGACAGCAGCCAGTGTGGGTGGTGTCAGCCAATCAGCATGGAGGACTGAGTCTATCAATTTGTATGAGTCCAGCCTCTGTTGCCAGGAGACCCAGTTTAGGCTCAGTCCTTCAGTTGGACAGGCGTGTGGCCTTTTTCGTGCCTTTGAAACCTTTGCTATTTTACTATTCTATTTGGATTTCCTGATATTTGACCTTAGATTGTTGACTACGAATTTGGATCTTCCCTTCTGTATCGGCTGTGTTGTGAGTTTGTCCCTTTTTGTCCTTTTCTGTCTTTTTTTTTCTTTTCTTTTTGTCTTCCCACTCCCCCTCGGGGGGGGGTGTTGTAAAGGGGAATATTTTTTTGTATTCCCTTTGTTGTGTGGACTTGCCTAGTCTTTTCTACTTTGCCTGTGTTTTTTTGCCCTTTTTTTTTGGCGATCGGAATCCCCTCAAGGGCTTTCTGTTGACAGCGGCTGCCATTTTGCCTTAACTTCGGCCCGTTTTTTTCTCCTTGACTAATGCTTTTTTGCTTGAAGCCTTTTCTTGGCCTTAATACCAGCGGGGCGCTTAGGACTGTCTGACAAACTGGCGCCATCGTTTTGAGACCTTTGCTGCTGACTTTTGTATCGCTGCCTAAGGAGAGCTAACGGAGCGCTGACATCGATCTCCTGGCCGGCCGCCATTTTGGAGAGCTCAGTTTTTGGTGCGGCGGCCATTTTGAGGCCTGTTAAAGTGACTGTGGAGTTTTTTACGCTCCCTTGACCTGTGCCTGCTTCGAACTGTGACCTGTGCCTCAGTTGGTGACTGTTGGTGGAGATTTCGCACCCCCCCACACCAACGTTTATCTGGTGGCTTTTCTGTCAGACTGTATTGCTTGAGGAGTTTACGCTCCCTATTTGGGCATATTGTGCTTGGTCACAAAATTGCCAGCATGCCTAAAGTCCAGTCTAAGTCTAAACATGGTTCTAGGACCAGTGATGTTGCTCATGGGCTCTCAGATTCTGCGCATGCCCACCACCCTACTGACTTGGTGCCACCTCGAGAGCTCTCACCGTCTATGCAGCCACGAAGCAAAACCACAAACATGGTGGGGCTTCTATGTCTGAGAAATGTAGGGACAAGGTCCTGACTAAATTGTGTGATAAAGCAAGCTCAGGGCATCTGCAGAAGCTGCTGTTCCTCCTGTTCCATCTCCGGAACCTGTTCCTGTTCCTAGACCACTTACACCGGATCAAGTCTCCCTTCGGGACTGTCCTGTCACAATTTCTACTGGTGACTTGTGGGGCTCTATGGCTTCTCCCCAACCGGAGGCTGTTCAGTTAGATGCTTCACGCGAGTCTCCTCTTCCACCTTCTGCCTCTGTGACCCAAGTTCCTCAGGCGGCCCCCGTACTGTCTGACCAAGTCTTACGATTGATAGAGGCTGCGGTCCAGAAGTCCTTGGAATCTAAAGGTCACCATTCTGACAGAACCCAATCTGTCGGATCTGTTTACTCAGCTTCTCCAGAACGACATCTCGAAGGAGAGTCTCTTCTCCAGGCACCTGTTTCCCCTTCTGGTTCACATTCCAGTCATCCATCGGCCTTATTAGAAGCGGATTTCAGTGACACCGCCTTGTCGGATGACGAAAACTTGCCTCTGGACCAACCTCCCTTTTCTGGACTTTTTCCTCAGTCTCTTTTCAAGTCTTTATTGTTTAAGGCTGGACAAACACCTGGACCTTATTTTTATAGGAGGCTTGTAGGATGTCATTTCTAATTCTTCTATCAATGAAATAAATCACCACATCTCTTGGCAATTGCTTTTGTTTTGCCACCCATGAGTTAACTCTGTAAGCTTTATCAATTTGATTTGTCATATCCTCTTTTCTTGCTTCAATTAGTGCTGCTATAGCTTCTGCACATCTATCTCTTAAATTTTCCTGACCATTCTCTTTCAATCCTCTCAGTCTCAGAGCAAACTCCATAGATCTATGTTGCATCATGGTCACCTCATTTTCCAACTTCTCTGTTTTGGTCACAATATCCCCCATTTTGGCTTCCAAATTTAAATTAGCTTCATTAATTTCTTCCACTCTCTCATCCAACTGAATAAGATGTTTAGACAATCCTGAAACTGCCAGTAGAATGATCTTTCCTTGCCTAGTTCTCTATTTCCAGCAGCTTCAAGTCAGTTCGTTGCTAACTTTCACTTTCGTAATTACAGCAAAGACACCATTAGGCAGTAACTTCCCCTCAATTGGCTTTAGTTAGAAACAGTGTAGCTCGGAGTTAAGCATAGATACTTTCTTGCCTGCACTCCTGCTTCTGGTCCGTCTGCTCTTGGATTCTTTTAAACTTCTTATTGACTGCAGAGGTGGTTGCGACGTCTGGCTCTGCATAAGCAGAGTCGTCCCGGCTCCGGAGCTTCGTTGGGCTGAACGGGGAGCTTACCCTTTAAGCCCCTGGAATTGCTCCAAGGGGCTTTTTGGATAGCTCTACCCTCCCCCAACTGCTCTCCTCTCCTTCTTTTCCCGAAGGAGAGATTTTGAAGCCGTCAGACAGCCGTTTTGTGCTGTCAAAACGGCTTCACGAAAACATGGGGCTGGCGGTCTGCAAAGACCATCCGCAATGTCCTGCAGTGCCAACTGGAAGTCCAGCGGTAATATCTGTGCTGAGTGGCGGTGGTGGCAGTGGCTGTGCAAGGGGAATACACTCTACACGCAGGCCAAGGGCAAGACCCACAAGGGGGCTGAGGAGAAGATGACCAATGGCAACATCGCACTGGCCCATGCGAATGATGTCAAGCTGGCCATGCCCCTCAGCATGCCCAGTCCGTGACCACCTCGTCCACACACCCCATCCTGGCCCCCTGAGGACACAATGCTGATGCGGCTGCAATGAAAGCAGGTTTGACAAATTCATTTTGACAAATGGTGCCTGATGTCTGAATAAGGTCAATATTCTATTTCTTAGCTAAATGCCTTTTTTTCCTCCAGATTCATTTTTTGTGCCATCCAACTATTTTACCATTTTCCCTGATTCTGTTGAAGGTTCCCAATGACATGAAAATCTGAATCTTTCCTTTCCTTTACATTACAGGTTACAGGATTCTATGGTATCTGGAAAATTAAAATTCTGAAAGTTTGGTGTGTGTGTGCACACATATGCATGTGCAAAAATATAATTGTTCTCCTGCTGATCAGGGAACGTCAGTCATCTGTCCGGGATGTACGACTGTAGTATGTGACATGTGACCAAGTCTGCAAAGGGTTAAGCTCCGCCCTTCGCTGGGAGATCCCCAGTGTTTCGACTCGGTCTGTGGCAACCAGTCGTGTCTTCCTCAGCCCTCTCTTTTTTACCTTTTTCTTTGCATTTTGGATTCCCGTGTATGACCCAGGACTGTTTTTAAGGACTTTTCTCCTCTCCGGCGTGAACGGTGCTGACCCGATACTGCTGAAGGCCGTGTGGGCAGCAGGGGCCTGCCGGACGGCAGTATCCCCTTGAGGGGTGTTTTTTCCTTGCAAGCTCCCCTTGATCTACCTTTGGGTGAGCCCCCCCTCGCTGCGCTTGAAGGCTTTTCGCCTAGCGCCTAGTCCGCCATTTTGCTGCCGTTTATTTTGGCCGCTTGTGATTTTTCTGAGGCCAAGCGGACGGCGCTGCT
Source organism: Masticophis lateralis (assembly GCA_030761175.1). Lineage (NCBI taxonomy): Eukaryota > Metazoa > Chordata > Lepidosauria > Squamata > Colubridae > Masticophis > Masticophis lateralis. The sequence goes on along the minus strand of JAUDYJ010000004.1, from coordinate 74,611,841 downwards.
AGAAGAGCGGCTGAGCAGAGGGATCGTTGGAGCGGCTCACACGCTCAAGGCAGATAAGTAGAAGGGGCTCGTGTTTCGCTTCCCACCCACTCCCACCGCTTATCTTTTCTCCGATCGGCCCGGCGCCCTTTCCAAAATGGCAGACGCCACGCGGCCTTCTCGTCAGGACGCGCAAGGCAGATCTTCCCGCCGGGGGAATAGTAGCGAGCCTGGGGAAGACCCCTCCCCAACACCCCCTCCTCAGAAGAGAGCCCATTCCAAGGCCTTGCCCTCCAAACCATCCAGGGATGAACTGCACCGCCATAAGGCATTAAAGAAGGCCGCTGACAAGGCACAGGTGCAGGCCTCTACCTCCCAGCCTTCCCAACACCAGGGAGGACGGGATCTCTCTCCTGACAGGCAGCCTCCACCCGCAGCTCCTCTTCCCCCTGGATCTGAACCTATGTTCCTCTCCATCCAGGACCCAGTGGGGCCAAGCCAGGCCACAGAGAACAGGCCCCTCCAGCCTATACCACCTGGGCCCTCGCAGTATCCACCACAACAGGCACAGGCCCCTGCCCCCCCTGCCTCCCTGGAGTCGATAATAGCCAGGGCTATTCAGAACGGATTGGCACAAGGCCTGCAGCAGGGTCTTCTTCCTGCCTTGTCTCAGCAGACTGTCCCTGTCCATCATCACCAGATTTCACCACAAGGGGGCTCCTCTTCTGGCCATTTCGAAGACCCTGGCCTCTCTGAACAAGGATCATTGTCGGAGGAAGAAGAAATCAGGGATATGGACCTTTCTGAAGATGAGGGCCTGGGCCCTGATCAACCACCTTTTATAGGTCTTTTCAGACCCCATCTGTTCCGGTCCCTGTTATTCAAGGCCCTTGCAGTAACTCGCCTAGGCACTTCTTCTGCCTCTTCGCCAGAGCCTTCTGCTTCCACCTCTGACCCAGCTTCTTCCCTCTTCGCAGAGCCTTTGGTGGAACCTGAGGTGATCCCAGCACCAAAACTTTTCACTGACATCATCCAACGCCAATGGTCTTTACCTGGCGCAGGCCCAGCTCCAAATTCCTTGGACTGGCATCTTTATCAGACTGCCCCCGCCTTGTCAAACCTCTTGCAGGTCCCTCCTGTGGACGCCCCAATTGCCGCCCTGGCCTCTTCCTCACGGGTCACAGGGTCCCCAGAAGATTATCTTCGCCTGGAGGACAAACGGGCGGAAAAAACATTGATCAAGTCTCACATGTCTGCGGCATGGGCGGTCAAAACCTCGGTTTTGGCTTCCTTCTTCAACAGAGCAGCCTTGCTCTGGCTCAAACAGCTCCAGGACCGGCTCTCCCCTTCGGATACTCGCACACACCAGGACTTAAACAAGATTGTGGCTGCCTTAGAATATTCAGCTGATGCCACGCTGAACTCGGCTTGTTTCGCCTCCAAGTCTATCGGCACCACCACCACGTCACGACACCTCCTATGGCTCCGCAACTGGCAGGCCGATGCCAGAAGCAAATGGCAACTCGCCTCTGCCCCGTATTCCCCAGAGGCTTTATTCGGTCCCCCCTTGGAGCCTCTTCTGATCGAGACACGGGATCGCAGGAAAATCCTCCCCTCCGTTTCCCGCTGCAGCGATTCTCGTTACTCTCCCTATTCCAGGCCTCAGTCCTTTCGCTCCTCAGAGGTGGGATTTTCCCAATCCCGATTTCAGCGCTCCTTCCAACCCCGCTCCCAGTTTTCCTCCTCTCAGGCTAGACAGGGGACCAAGTTTCCATCCAAGTGGCCCTTTCGCGGCGGCAGAGGCTCCTCCTCCCGCCGTTCCAGATAACGGGGGTGCTCCCCCTCCCATCGGAGGTCGCCTAGCCCTTTTTTCAGACAAATGGCGATCCTCTTGTTCTGATGACTGGGTTTTGCGTACAGTTTCCTCCGGCCTCAGACTCGAATTTTTTTCTCTCCCTCCCCCTAAATTTCTTTCTTGCCCAGTATCCAGGGACAGAGAACGGCGGGCTCTGGTCTCTCAAGCCATTGATCATCTTTTAGCCATCAGAGCAATCCAGTTGGTTCCTCCAGGGGAACGGGGTCAGGGGTTTTATTCCCGCCTTTTCATTGTCAGGATTCATCTGGAGGGTGGCGGGCAATCCTTGATTTAAAATCTCTCAATCGGTTTATAGTTCAACGCCACTTCAAGATGCATACTCTCCAATCTATCCTGGAGACCCTCCGCCATGGCGACTTCCTTTCCTCGATTGATTTAACGGAGGCCTATCTCCATGTCCCCATCCATCCCCATTTTCGTAGATATCTTCGTTTTCATTACGAGGGCAGACATTATCAATACTCTGCCCTGCCCTTTGGTCTTTCTTCCGCCCCCCGGGTTTTTACCAAAGTTATGTCCTGTCTCATCGCTCATATACGTTTCACTCCCATCCGGATACAATTTTACTTAGACGACATTCTCCTTCAATCCTGCTCTCTAGAGGCGGCCCATCGTGAGTTGTCCACCACTATCCAAATTTTACAGGCCCATGGTTTTTCTATTAATTGGCCGAAAAGTCATTTGTCCCCTTCTACTACTCTGCAGCATCTTGGCGTGGTGATTGACACCCTTACTTCCTCAGTCTCTCTGTCCCCCGAGCGCAAGGTTAGCCTCCGCTCTATGGCATCTACTTTCATTTCCTCCCGTTCTGCTTCTCTCAAGGGACTCTCCTGCCTTTTAGGCAAAATGGTCTCTACCTTTGGGATTGTCCCTTGGGCTCGCCTTCATAGTAGGGAACTGCAATGGTTCTTACTCCCCTTTCAGAAGTCTCACTCTAGTACTTCGTTCCGCAGGGTCCTCCTGCCTCCGGCTCTCATCTCCTCCCTCCGCTGGTGGACATCATCTGCGCTATCCAAGCCCTTCTTCTTCCGAGAACCACCTCGGCTCACGCTGACCACAGACGCCAGCCTCCTGGGTTGGGGTGCTCACCTGGGCCATTGCATGATTCAAGGTCAGTGGTCTCCATCGGAACGCTGTCTTAATATCAATTTGCTGGAATTGAGGGCCATCCGCCTGGCCCTCCTCCATTTCCAGGCTCAGGTTGAGTCTCAGCACATCCTAGTCCTCACTGATAACACTATGGCTAAGGCCCATATAAACAGGATGGGCGGCACCCACTCGAGGTCTCTTATGGACGAGACTCTCATCCTGGGTCTGTGGGCCGAGTCTCACCTGAATTCTATCCTCGCAGCTCACATTTCTGGCTCCGCCAACACTCAGGCAGATGCCCTCAGTCGCCATCAGCTGGACCATTCGGAATGGAGCCTTCCCAGTTGCCTCTTTCAGGAGATCGTGGACAGGTTTGGCCTCCCGACAGTGGACCTGTTTGCTTCAGCTGCCAACCACCGGGTCCCCAGGTATTTCTCCCGATTCTGGGACCCCGGGGCGGAGGCCTCTGATGCGCTCCATTCTCCTTGGCCCTCGGGCCTCTTATACGCCTTCCCCCCCTTCCCCCTCCTTCCCAGGGTCCTGCGCAAAGAACTGACGGAAAGGGCGGAGATCATTCTCATAGCTCCTCGCTGGCCTCGGAGACCCTAGTACGCGGACTTGATCGCCCTGTCTGTCTCCTCTCCATGGACGATCCCGGCGGATCGCATCACTCTTCAACAAGGGAACATCTAGCATCTGGACCCTTCCTGGTTCCGCTTGACTGTCTGGAGATTGAGCGGGGCCTTTTGAACAGAGCCAAGGTTCCAGATCCTGTCATCTCCATCCTTCAGGCATCACGCAGGCCCTCTACTAATCGCATATACTCCGCTACATGGTCTGCCTTTGTGTCCTGGTGCCGCCGTTCTGGGGTTTCCCCTCTTTCGGCTTCTGTCCTCAACATCTTGCGATTCCTTCATTCAGGATTTCAAGCAGGCCTTACTCCGAATACTCTTCGCCGCCCTCTTTCATCGGTCCTGACATATGGTTCCGCTGCTTCCATATCTCACCATCCCATCATTCGCCAGTTCCTATGGGGCGCCACCAATCTCCGTCCACCTTCTGTTCATAGGTACCCTTCCTGGGATCTCAACAAGGTCCTGAACACTTTAACATCCAGCCCCTTTGAGCCTCTTCGCATCATGTCCCTGCGGTTCCTCTCCTTTAAGGTTGCGTTCTTGGTAGCCATAACATCGGCTCGTAGGATCTTGGAGTTGGCCGTCCTGTCCATGCGAGACGATCTTTGCATCTTCCATAGGGACAAAGTTGTTTTACGCCTGGATCCTTCCTTTATCCCAAAAATCAACTCCTCCTTCCACAGATCTCAAGAACTGGTTTTGCCCTCATTCTGTCCCTCGCCTACCCACCAATTGGAACGCACCTGGCATACCCTCGATGTGCGCCGCGCACTGAAGATCTATCTCTCCTGGACCTCGACCTTTCGCAAATCCGAATCCTTATTCATCTCGTATCAACCGACTTCCATCGGAACGAGGGTGACGGCTCCTACCCTGGGCCGCTGGATCCGTGCTACTATTTCCACAGCCTATCAGAGACTCTCCATACCTGTTCCTCGTAACATTACGGCGCACTCAACCAGGACTGCCGCAACTTCCGCTGCCTGGGCCACCCAGGCACCCTTGGAGGACATCTGTCGCGCAGCCACCTGGATGAGCGTCTCACCTTTCATTCAGCATTATCGCATAGACTCCTTCGCATTGGCAGATGCTTCCTTCGGTTGTCGAGTCCTCCAGGCGGTGCACAGAAGTTGACATCCAGGGCCTTCTCCGATCCCTCCCTCGTTGGACTCCCGGCTTTGGTATGTCCCAGACAGATGACTGACGTTCCCTGATCAGCAGGAGAATGGACGTTGGTCTTACCTGATACGTCCGTTCTCTGATGAGTAAGGGAACGTCAGTCAGCCCCACCCTCGGACGGCCCTGTGGTTGGCAGGAGGGAGGTTTTGCTTCTCATTCTCTCGTTTCAGGAGGACACTCTGGTCTGCATCGTGGTCCTTGCCGAAACACTGGGGATCTCCCAGCGAAGGGTGGAGCTTAACCCTTTGCAGACTTGGTCACATGTCACATACTATAGTCGTACATCCTGGACAGATGACTGACGTTCCCTTACTCATCAGAGAACGGACGTATCAGGTAAGACCAACGTCCATTCCATGGTTCCCTGAAAATAAGTACCAACCAGAAAATAAGCTCTAGCATGATTTTTAGGATGCTTGTAATATAAGCCCTACCCCCAAAATAAGCCCTAGTTAAGATCATCAGCCCTTGGGGGTGGTGGGGGTGGCCAATACAGGAGACAGCGAGCGCATGGGGGCTGATGGTTGACACATGCTGGGGCTATGCAGCCATGCTGCGCAAGTGAGTCCGAGCACTATGACCGCCAGGCCGTCTGTCGAAGCAGCAGGTGGCAACAGAGGCATGGGGGGGCCTGGTTGCCTCTTGAGTATGGGGGCTCTCTACCCTTCCTTTTTGCTGGGGCTGACACAGTTGGGGCAGGAGGGAGCGGGAGGCTTGTCTTGCATGTGTGGCAGAGCTGGAGGAAGATATTGGATGGCGGCCAAGCACACAGGTGCTGTGATGTGGCACCACCCCCATCCCACCATCTGCTCACCTTGCTTTGTGTTGGCGGAACCGTCACCAGGTAGAGGCACGGGGATGCACCCAATTCAGCCTCCCCGGATGTGCTGCATGGCCGCCTGACCCATCGCAGCTGCAGGCAAGCAAAAAGAGACGGGATGAGGTGGGCATCCAGTGGAGTGGATCGCATGTCTCCATTTGCTGCATGGAGGTGTGGCCCAGCAGTTGCAGCGCTCAGACTCACCTGCACTGTATCTTATTTTCGGGCAAACATGGTAAGATAAAATCTAACAAGAACGAAGAAGAATGAAAAAGAAAAGAAATAAGAAAAGAACAGAAAAAATGAAAAAAAGAAATATTAAAAAATTACTTCTGATTACTTTTATAGCAGTTTTAAGTATAAATGTAAATTAAACTCTCTTATTTTTTCTATCTCAAAACCCCCTATTATAATTTCATTTTTTCAGTTTCACACAAAAAGTCACTAAAGCAGTGGTTCTCAACCTGTGGGTCGGGACCCCTTTGGGGGTCGAATGACCCTTTCACAGGGGTCACCTAAGACCATTAGAAAACACATGTTTTCAATGGTTTTAGGAATAATTTTATGGTTGGGGGTCACCACAACATGAGGAACTGTATTAAAGGGTTGCGGCATTAGGAAGGTTGAGACCCACTGCACTAAAGGGTTCTGATTGGTATTAAACTTAGATAAACTTAGATTAAACTATCTCTGGAATTCTAAAGATTCATTCTGATTCTCTAGGAAAAGTATGAATAGTATTTAGTACAATGTATTAAGGTCAAATTCATATGTATGTTATTTTGGTAAGAAATAAAATTTATATTTGATTTTCTTATTGAATATTCAGCTTTAATTAAAAAAAAAACTTTAGCATTTTTACTGTAAGGATATAAGAAAAAAACTGCTTCCCCCCCTTCAATTTCTCCATTTAAAAGACATGTAAAAGCAATAGGTTAAGATCCCTAAAGAACATGACATTCTGGGACGGGAATTTTTCAAAACGTCCCTTCTTAAACAGAGATATTTGAGCTAAATTAATAGCTCAATGGATTTCAAAGATATAAAATAAAATTTGCATTTCAGATTCAGAGACAACAAGCAAAAGGAAAGGATAATTTTTAAAAATAAAACAGATGCATATCTGAGCTTTAACTGTCACCATTCAAAATACATTAGAATGCAGTATTGCATCTTTGCAATATATGCTCCTCAGGGATAGAGACCTGCAAGCTATGCATACATATTTAGTATATTAGCTAGGGTTTATGGCTTGATAGTGACACCAGTTGCTTTTCTTTGCATATAACACAGTTTCTTATTCTTTTCTTTCAGCAACCCACCACAAATTTTGAGAGGCTTTCTGTCATTAGTAATGGGAAAGTAAAGATTTATTTTCATCAGTGAGCTCATCTTTTATTGGTAGTAAGAAACCAATTATTCTGTTTCCCAACAATTAAAACAGGAAGCATTTAAATTATAGTACATATTCTAAATTAATTTTATATAGTATAAAAAAATAAAATATCCCCAAGTTTTTTAAAAAGCCTCATTCCTTCTTATATGTGTAATATATTTACACATATCCCCAAGTAATATATTTAGTTTTTTTGCCTCATTGTCTCACTGTGCCTTTTTTCCCACTGAAAATAGTGCAGCCATGGTCACCTATCTCTGCCTTACATTTGTAGTAATTACAAATAATATATTGCAAAATTTGTTTTTAGAGTTGAAGACCATTATCTTATAATGTTTCAATTACTGTTAGTTTGCCTAAAGATGGGATTATTTGGTAGTCATAAATCTAGTGCCAATAAATATCTCAATATTCTGAAGGAGTATATGAATCAAACTAATATTGGCTATTTGCTTTTATGAATTGCTCAATGCTGCTATATAATTGTTGCTGATTAAACCAATATTTGCTGTTTGCTTTTGATATGATATACTGCTAGAAATAATTTATTAGGAATTAAGTTTTGTTATTGGCTTTTGCTTATGTTATTGTATCCTGTGAGAAATTAGTTGTTAGGAATTAATTCTAGCTTAGTAAATTGTAACCTTAATACTGGTTGGCATTAGTGCAAAGTTTGTTATCTCACTGCTGTGTCTCGCTTTTATTCTTGGCTTCAAAGCTAGGACATCCTTGAAAATAAAGAAGAAATTGTTACCCAGGAACTTCAGGTTCCATAGATAAAGGAACCAGAGTAGGGAGTTTTCCTGTCTCATTAATTCTGAATCCTGAAAGCATTCTGCTGAATAAACAACTTGGCCAAGGGGGAGTTGAACCACCCCTACACAAGGCTATAGGAATACTCCATAGATAAGGCTTTTGCTATGGCCATAAATAAAAGCTAATATTTTTTGCAAGCCTTGTCTGGAGTCTCACTCTCTTTAGCATCTCAGTGGCTTGGGGAAACTTCTGGAACCTTACAATTCTAATTAAAGTTTATTGAAAAGCAGATATTCTTTTTTCTGAGTGAAAAATTTGAAAACCAGGGCTGTAATATTGTAGTGTGGATCATGTTATTCAGTATTCCTCCAAATAGTGATATAATATGATTTCTTTCAGGATTGTATATTTTGTATATTCAGGACTGTATATTTTGAGTATGCTGAGTATGCTGAGGGCTCATTGAGCTATTTGCTTGTTCAAATATTTCTCCAAATATTTCAGCTTCTAAATCTTGGGCTTAAGCATACTGTTGCTTCTCTGTTTCTCTTACTAACCTAATTTGTGTACTCGGTGATCATAACATTTCTGTAAATATAGAACATTGCAAATCTATTGGTTAAATACTGTATTTCTTTCAGGAGTATTGCATTAGCTATGATATTTTAAAAAGAGTGAGTCCTTTAGAAGCTGAACTTCTTAAAGAACCTACTATTCAATATAAAATCCGATTCAGGTAAAATTAATATTTTTATTTTCTTTGGTTCCATGTATGAGATTACTTTTATCAATATGACAGTGTTTTTGTACACAGAAGGAATCAGTGCATCTTAAGCACCATTCATATTTTATAGGCAGCAGTGTCAAACAACAGAATTAGGGAGACAGTCGCTATATTCTATACTACCAAGCCAATTGTGATTTTGTTTACCATATTGTTCAAACATAGTGCATGGATCAGATTGTGATTAAGGAGAAATGTAGAAACCAGACTAATAACAAAATAAGAAATGTGAAGAGAGATAAATACTTTGTTCTTTAATCTGTTTTCAAAAAGTATTTATTTATGCCACAGGAGAGCATTCAGATTTACAAATGGCAAGTCTGAAATATAGTTTCTATTCAGTAATTTCTGTGAACATGTAGCCTTTAAGATACATATGTTGATCTGATTAAACTGAATTGGAAGTGGACAAATGGAAATTGTTTCTCTTCATAACAGGAAAATATTTACTGCAATAGAGTCAATTACCAAAAGAAATTTTTGCATAAAATACCTATGCTGACTCAGATTATGATAAAGAAAACAGGCTAATTTATTTCTACATCGTGCTTAAATCAGAAATGTAGTTCTTTTGATTGCTTTAATATACAGACATATAAAAATGTTTAAAATAATTATGAATCATATTGTTTGAATAGGAAATACTTAAATGAGTTATTACTTCTAAGGCAGAACATAAAAAATAATTTTTCCATAAAAATAGTTACTCAGTTTTGATATTTTCTCCCTTCAGATTTGCTGGATCTGATTTCCCCCCTTTTATTATATTTAAAATATTTTGTAAATCAAAAACCAAAAACAACCAATATATCAGTGGGAAAAGAGTAATAACATCAGAAAGTAAGGTAATTACTGTTGGTTTTGATTATTTTCTATTTATCGAAACTTTTTTGCACGTTTAATATCTATCATATGTTATTTCAGCTAGAGTAGACATGTAACATACTTGTCATAACTTGCAAATTTAAGCATTATTTAATATTTAATCAAATATGATTTGAGGATGCCTTTACCTTTTAATATATCTGTTAAAGCTCTTTTTAACAGGTGGTTCTTGAGGGTGAAAGAATTCTTTCAGTTTTTTAAAGAAATAGTTATTTTAGGAATATAGTTGGATCTCTGAATTCTCAAGGGTTAAATGTCAATGTTTCCTACAAAATATGTGAAATTCCACAAAAATCTGTACTCCTGCTCAAATAGCCCCAGATGCTTTTATGTATGTGTATCTACATACACTTCAGATGTGGCCTGTAACCTAAAATCATGTGGCCTGAAATCCCAAAATGAAAATACATTCATCCAGTCTGGGAGACAGAGGGAGAGAGTGCTCTCCACCTCCTCTAACAGCCATTTCGATGACAGCTTTACCAGCCACCTGAGCATAAGCAGCTCAACAAGTCCTCCATCGGCACTGGTGAGACGAAGCCAAGACTGGAGGAGGAAATGGTGGCACAGGCATGATTTCAGGCCTGTATGTAAAATAAATGTTTCTCAAGCTTGACAGCTTGAAGATCTGTGGCTAGGGAATTCTGGGAATTGAAGTCCACACATCTTCAAGTTGCCAAGGTTGAGAAACATTGGTGTAAAAGATTAGTATAATAAATTTCACCACTATCACCACAAAATACATGAATATGGAGATCCAACTATAGCAGCAGTGCTAAGATACTGCTTGGTAAATAACTATGTTAGAAATGTAAACCTTGATAGTAAAAAAAAAGCATTTATTTATTCCTTATACTTAATTAATTTATATTATGCTTTTCTGCTCAGTAATTATTTTAAAAATATTGCTTAGTATCAATAACAATACTTAAAATATTGAAATATAGAAACAAACATTAAAAATAACTATCAGTTAAAATATGATGAAATATGGTAACAGTTAAAATATGCTGTGTCTTGGTTGCTCTTCTGAAGGCAGAGAAGTTGAATATAATTTACAAAGAATTTCATTCCATAGTTTGAAAATAATAAAAAGAAAGGTTTTCACAAACAGATAAATGGGAATTTAAATGGACAGGATTTAAATGGTCACCATATTTTACCCAATTCTGTCCCTCTCCCCCACCCCAAAAATGGTATGGGGGAGAATATTTGAGTTATCAAGCTTTCAATATATTGGTTTCCCATGATGTATTAAATTAATTGTTGGGTAGATTTGGGAGAGAAGAGGAAATGCCCTTTTACTGTAGGAATAAGAATATTTTCCATTAAGCATCTGAACTTATTCTTAGTAAAATATTATCACTTTTTAATCTTATATTTTCTAATATTTTCTAGGCAGCTGCTGATGCTTGCAAATTAATGGGATATCGGATATATTATAATCAGATTCTTCAAGATGAACTTCAGAATAAAAGGCATGGAATAACAGATGAAATAGATATTGCTACAATCAGAGATTACATGCAAGTAAGCAATGTTTAGATTTAGCAATCACATGGTATTATATAATTAAAAAAATACTAAAGTTCCATTCAGTCAAATCCAATCCTCTTAGAATCCAAATTAAAAGCATTTTCAATATATAGTTCTTGAATGGTTCTATTGAAAGGACTTGTAGCATTTGTGATAAATGGTTCAACTATTGAACTGCTCTTGCTTAACAGTACTGCCGACAGTAGAGGTCGAAACTTTCTGTCCCATAGAAGAAGGGTAAAATGAAACCAACAATGCCTCAGTCTGTCAAAATGAAGCCGTTCGTGCGATTTAGCGTCTGAGTGCCCAGTGAACATCCAGAGTGTGCCACTTTGCTTCCCTCGGATTGCGAGGATCAGGGCAAAAGTCAAGTAACATGAGTTCTTGAGCCCGGTGAAAGTAGGAATTAACTTTAGGCAAAAATGCTGGATCCAAACGAAGGACCACGTGATTGGAATGAAAGATGCAGAGATCTTTTCGAATGGAGAGCGCTGTCAGCTCGGAAATCCAGCGTGCAGATGTCACTGCCAATAGAAATACAACTTTTAGCAACAAGAATTTGAGGCTGACAGATCCAATCGGTTCAAAGGGAGCAGCAGTTAATGCTAGGAGGACTAACATGAGATCCCATGTTGAATACCGATGAACTATCAGTGGCCGAAGATTAGTAGCCCCTTGGAGAAAGGAATGAATCCTCGGGTGATGTGACAAAGATCCATAAGTGTCACAGGTAAGCACAGTAGACAATGCTGCAACTTGGCGACGAAGAATCATAGGTGCCAATCCCTTGTCCAGACCAACTTGTAGGAAGTTCAGAATGTCCGACATTAATGCCAATGTTGGATCAGCATGGGACCTGGAACACCACTGACAGAAAATACGCCACAAAGCGTTGTAAATCCGAGTCGTCAATGCCCTCCTGGACGCCTGAATGGTATCTGTCACTTTCCCTGAAAGTTTGTCCCTCCTCAAAAGGACTCTCTCAAGTGCCAGACGATTAACTGGAGCCACTTGGGCTCCGGATGACAAATGACCCCCTGGCTGAGAGAGATCTTTTCCGGAGGAATCCTCCAGGGACGTGACACAGGGAGATTTACTAGATTGGCGAACCAGGCCTGATGTGGCCAGTGAGGCACTATCAGAAGGATCTCTGCATTCTCGGTGAACAGTTTCTGAAGAACTCGTGGTATGAAAAGGATTGGGGGAAATGCATAGAGGAGGCCCCAAGGCCATTTGCAATGAAGAGCGTCGCACCCTTCCGCCCCCGGAGATGGGAATTTCGAGAAAAATCTTGGCAGTTATACATTTTCTGGCTGGGCGAAAAGTTTGAGAACTGGGTTGCCGAACATCAGGGGTAATTCCAGAAACAGTTGAGGATGAAGCCTCCACTTGAATGGATCGAGGTGGCTCCTGCTTAGCCAGTCCGCTTGAAGATTGGACGAATTGGAAATGTGTTCTGCTGTCGCTGAGTGTGTCTCTCCACCCAGCTCATCAATCGCTCCGCTTTCTCCATCAGCCGCTTGGACCGTGTGCCTACCTGCCGGTTTATATGGGCCTTTGTGTTTTTTCCTAATATTGAATCAAAATCTACTTCCTGTAATTTAAGATCATCACTTCGTATCTTACATTCTGGGACAATACGATAGAAAATAGGCCCTGATATTCTTTGACAACTCTTTAGAGATGTGAAAATACAGATAGCCCTTGACCTATCACCAATTATTTACAACCATTCAAAGTTACAATAGTGAAAAAGTGACTTACGACCAGTCCTCACACTTATGACTACCACAGATTCCTGTGGTTACATGATCAAAATTCAGGTACTGTATTTTATGATGGTTGCAGCATCCTGGGTTCACGTGATCACTATTTATGACCTTCCCAGTTTCCAACAAGAAAAGTCAGTGGGGTACCATATGATTTGATTAATGTCTGTCTGATTTGTTTATAATAAGCATGGTAAAAAAGTTCATAAAATTGAATATGGTCAT